>JAVUPR010000113.1:4800000-6000000 GCA_036785695.1 Gentiana straminea
CTACAATAAATTGAACAAAATATTCATCGAACATAACATTTCTATTCAACTTATTAATTCCGGAATCATGCCACCATAAATCCGAAATTGTACTCTATCGATTATAGATTTAACTTATTCTGAAAGTGTCGAGTCAAAAAGTGTCCATTGATATAATCATTACATATAGACTAACCCCTCCATAGACCATCCGTAATGAAGCGGGAATGTTTCCGTAAACCTTCTTCATAACATATTGTCCTTATATACCATTAACCCACTAGTGATCAATTAGTTCATAACCATTATGAACTCCCGGGATCGATCAGTTTCCAGGATTAACAAATAAGGGGATTGTCTTTCTTCTTCCCGCAGGAAGGAATGGATTCCGTATCTGTTACACACACACTCCTCACTCATTCCAGAATAGTGCCAACAAGAAAGTGATTAGGACCGCGCCTCTTAGCAATCCTTAGCAAACACATCCGTTGGTCCCTTAAAAAGGCTTTGGTTAAGTTTAGAGGGGGGGGGGGGGGGTGAATAAACTTAACACTTAAAACTTTTGGAGTTAACAAACTCAAGAACTTCGAGAAACTGCGATACTTTAGTAGTCCGTGATACTCGATCAGTAGTCACCGATCGTTGAGTTTACCGAATTTGTGCGCGAGAAATATATCAAAAATTAAACCTTATTACTTGTTGTTAAATATGATACCAAGTATAAGATACTCGTAGTGTATGTGTGTGAATTCAGTTGCTAGATTCAGTAGGTTGATGTGTGTAATAAACTAAATACAGAATGTAAGTGCAGAAAGTAAGTAGGCAGATATTATAGTGGTTCCAGGTGGTGTAATCCTGTCAGTCCACTCTTCTCCTGTGATGTTGGAGGTAATACTAGAGAGATTCTTGAGATAGCTGTTACAAAAATCTCTAAGATGTTTGTCCTTCACCATTAGCTATGGCTTCACAAACTGAAAACTAGGAACATGTAGGATTGCTGCTCCAAAGTCTTCCACTGGTCCTTGAAGGGTAGGATTGCATCTTCACCAGCTCCACCACAAACAACAGTCTTTCACACAGATGTGCTTCACTGTCTTCAACAGATTTCTTGTAAAAGAAAGATTGAATCAAGTAAATGATTCAATTGCAGCAGTTTGATCAGAATGATATGATCAGCTGCTTGCATTTTTCAAGTGTGTAAACTTGATGTAGCTTGAATACAGATTACACTTGAAGAATTTCTCTGGATTAGTAGATTAAAGATCAACAGGGTCAGCAGGGTGTTTTTCTTGACCAGAAATTGAAGCTCAGGATTATCTGTATTTTTCTCTTCATGTTCATCACTTGTATCTGAATTATGAATCTTCTATTTATAGGTAGGAGTCCTTTTGACTTGTATTTGAAATTCAAATATAGCTGTTCCAGATTTTGTCATATTTGACTTGCTTTTCGTCTATGTTCATAGTATCGACACGATCGGATCGCTTTTGACGAGAATGCGTCCGTCCATCCTTTGACTTGTATCCATTGGATAAAATCCTGAATCATCCCAACGTCCCTTTAATATCAACCATTGGTTTGTTTGATAAAATCAGAGGTTGTTAGCTGTCTTTATCCTTGTTTTCTTCCAATGTAATCTTGAATAAATCGAGGTATATGTATCAGCAGGTTCATGAGTCTGCTGAGATACATATCAGTCAGCTGAACTAAAATTTGCTGTGTTTAAAACACATTACAGCTGACTTCTTTTATCTAACTTTTATTTGTGAAGTTAGATTACACCTTTTTGCATATAACTAAGTTCCAATCACCATCCAACTTATGGAACTTAGACCTTGTACACAAGGTATATGTAATCAGTTTAGGTCATCACAGACTTCCCTAAATTTTGATTCCATATCCTTGACTTTAATTACTAAGTTTGATCCCTTAGCCTTCATTAACTGAGTTTGAGCCCTCAGCCTTCAGTCTTTAGCAGGTTCCTGACTAGTCTACTGACCTAGTTACCCTACCGATATAGACAAGTCGCTCGATATAAACCCAGCTGACCTTTACAGTGCTTGTTTGATCAAACCTATACAAAGATCAAACCCTAATAAACCTATACATTTGATCTAGACATCTTTTTGCCTTTGCACTATAACAACTAGTCTGGCACTCATCACTAAAACTTAAAAATAAGTCCAACAATTCCCCCTTTTTGGTGATGATGCCAATACCCTCACCTAACAGCAAAGAAAAAAGATTAAAAACAAAAACAGAACAAATGTGGTGATATTTCTCATTATAATCATTTGTTCAAAATTTATTACAGACTATAATCAGCAAAGATAAATTAGAGGTAGTATGTTGATCTATTGTCTTCTTTCCCTTTCTTCTCTTGCTTTCTCCACTTGTTCCTGGTAAGCTCTTATTTCTCTGATCATATCTCTCATCCATTCATTTTCAATCAGAGAGAAATCAATATGAGGATTTGTTGGTCCCAGAGAAGGGTGAAACTATAGTCAGAGGGGGGGGGGTGAATGACTATAGTGGAGTTTCAAAAACTTTTCTTATGTTTTAAAAGCTTTTAGGCAGCGGATAAGTCCCTTCTTACTATGTTGTTTTCAAATCAGTTTAGACAATCACAGATATAAGTTATGATCTAGGCAATTTAAATAAATGCTGTAAAGTAAATTGCAGAAAGTAAATTGACACAAGGCTTATAGTGGTTCAGGGTGGTGTAATCCCTTAATCCACTCTTCTCCTGTGATGATTGGAGGAATTCACTATTGTTTTCACAGATATAATAGTATGATTGTCCTTGACTTCCCCAGCTTCACAATCTACAAGACTATCACTCCTTGACTGCAACAGCTTCAGTGATTCAGTCTCTTTCATTGCTCCTTGAGATCAAAATCCTTCAGCAGCTATCACAGACACAACTCCTTCTCAGATTGCTTCTGATTCAGTTGCTTCAGTTTGATGTGAATGAGATTCACAAACTTGCTTGATCAATCTCAGTGCTGAATATAAAATTGTAGTTCGATGTCCGAGTTGATATCTAGATAAGTCCTTGTAAGTTCGTAGAGAAGGCTTTTCAAATTGACAGAGAGTTTCGCTTCCTTTTTTTTGCTCTTGTTAATCGTTGTTTATTTTTCTGTCAATGCCTTCTATTTATAGCCTTGAATATCCTTGATTTGAAATTCCGTCCATTGGCTAAATTAATGAGGGAATGATCCTTGATTTTATTCTTGATTCCCCCTTAATTGTATTCTCCTTGATTTCAGTGATCGGATTTTTCCTTCAAATATATAGCAGAAAATCCGTCCTTGATTGATCCTCTATTGATTGTGCATTTAATGCATGATCTTCTGAATCTTCATCATATTCCAAAATCTGATTTGGTAATATTTACTTCGCCGTTCTCAGAGCGGTTGAGTGATTAATCTGACTTCGCTGTTCTAGATCTTCCTTCACCGTTTTGTCTTCACTCAGCCGAAAGTCAGTTTACTGTGCCGATTCACTGTTTTCTTCATTGTTTAAGTATGAGGAGAATCTTGTACTTCACTGAACCTTGATTAGGGTGAGATCAGTGTACACCATATTTGAATATTAAGTTTCATCACTTCAACTTAGACTTATCCAAGGTCATCATAGACTTCCTTGGTTATAAGTCAGACCATAATGTCTTCATTACTTCTCTGCTGGTGCTTGGCTGGCTTCACTCTGCCGAAAGTCTGTTTTTACTTTGCCGTCCTACCAACTAGTACAATACTTATCTGACTCAACTTATACAACATGTCAGACTCTAAGTAAAGACTTATACAGAGAATTCTAACTTATTTCAGGCTTGCTATAACAGCTAGTATGGCCATCATCAAAACATAATAAAATGTTCCTAACAGGATTCACTTGTTTCCACCAATGCCATGCTTCAGGTAGAGTTAGATTTATCTGATGTACTCTAAATCCTAACCACATGTAAACTTCTTTAAACTCATTCAGTGACTCCTTTGCATTTGTGGTAGGTAAAATCCTTTCACCTCTACCACCTCTTCCACCTCTACCACATCTGTGTGCTGCCCTCAAGGCTTTGACCCTTGTTTCCCAAAACTTGAGTCCAACAAAAGAATTGAGTCCCTCATGGAAACCTTTATCATGATAAGATCTTCTTTTGCTGTTGTAGACTCTCTTGTATTCTTTGAGAAGATCATCAGTAAGTGGAAGTCCGCCAGGTGCGGGTTCCCTAAATGCATTAGTATCATCTTCCCATCTTTTCTTGGCAAAAATTCTAGCAGCCTCTTTTGCTACTACTGTTTGGCTCTCTTCCCCCTTATTGACATCATCAACAAAACGGGACAGTAGGCCATGTACACTTTCCTGTGTGAGCACTAGGTTGTTCAGTTGACCTTCCATTATTTCAGTCCTAACGTCCACAGTTGTGATCCTTCCTTGCAATGTTTGCTCCAGTAGATTTATCCTTTCAGTGATCTTAGGATTTAATTCAGCAGGTTGAAGTGTTCCAGAAGCCTCAGCAAGCTTAGGTGACTCAGCAAGTTTATCAAGTTTTTGATGAATGGATGCAAATTGGTCTTTCAAAAACTTGTCTTTTAGTGTATTACCTTGCCTAATCCCTCTTACATCTTGAGCAAGGTCAGCAAGAGCATATTGGATGGAGGTAATATTGGAAGCAATAGTTTCAGTGGTTCTTCCTCTATTCTCCACTAGATTCAGCAAATCTTCAAATCTTTCTTCTTGCTTGTCAAGTTGAGTTCTTAAGTTTGTTATGTCATTCCTGACAGCCCTCAACTCTTCCACAACATGTGCTGGTACCCCACCAGCCATTCCTCCATCAGCTCCATCAGCAGGCTCTTCTACATTGTATTGTTGCCTCGATCGCCGATCACCAAGGCATAGCTCATATCCCTTCCAGCAGGGTTAGGGCCTTGGTACTCCTCCAAGATAGGATCAATAGCAGGTTCTTCCAACACTGGTACAAATGCCTGTTGTGGTTCACCATCAATAGCTTATTCCTCAGGCATTTGAAACTCCTCATCACTGTAGTCCAACAGTTGCTCATCCTCATCAACATCAGCAGACTGTTGACCATCTTTCCCTACAACGGTCTTGTCTCCAGTAGGCTCCACTACAGCAGCCTGTTCAACAACAACAGCAGGGGTTTCCTCCAAACCCATAGATAGTTCCAACCTATGTCAGGAGTCTTCGTTTGAGACTCAAGTAACTCCGTACCTCCTGTTCCAACCTTTGTTCAGTGTTTGAACCTCAGCAACCTGAACCTCCTTAATCATCAGTGGGGATCCTTCAAATCCCATAACCATATCCAATCTTTGTGCCACCACTGTTTTCTCCTCAGTGATCAGCACCCTCTGTACAAGGATTGCAGGGAATTCAGCCTTGTTTTCTTCTTGAAATCCTTCAGCATTGGCAATTCTTCTCAGTGTATTTCCAGTTTTGGATAGGGTTCCTTCAGTGTCAAACCAGTCTTGATATTGAATTGAACCCTCAGAATTTACATCTGGTTCACTGTGACTAGTAATCCTCTCATCATCCAAATCCACATCTTGCCGATCTTCAGGTTGATCAACAGGTTCAGCAACAAATGAAGCATCAGACTCACCAACCAATCTATTTGCACAAAGATTTATACCCTCATTTATTAGTGCCTCCAAATCATCCATGGTCAGATACTCCATATCTTCATTCATGTCTTCGCTTTTCGCCTTTCGAAGATCGTCCAAACATCGATGAAGATCGTTGTACATTTGGCTCAATTATCATAGCAGTTCCACTGGTTTTTCCTGGACCAGAGGGGTGATCACCACCAGAATCAGATGATGAACCATCACTGTCTGATTCATTCCTGGGGTCCCTGAACTTGATACCCTCCTCCTTCTGTTGTTCATCAAACAGATCCATCAGCCTTGATTGCAGTAAGGAGGTATCAACCAGATCCAGCAAATTTTCTACTCCCAACTTTTCAAAATCCCATTCTTCAAAGTCTGTCATTGGTTCTGCAGCTGGCTTTTGTTTTTTGTAGAATCCAAATTTCCATTGGAAATAATTTGCCACCAGTAGGAGCTTAGGATCAACAAACTCCTCTTTTTTCTTCTTCTCATGCCTCTCAAATGGCATGGTTGGTTTCCTAGGAGCTGTTTCAGTAGCTTGCTGACCTCCAAAGGTCTCAACAAGCAAATTCAAAGTTTCTTCCATAGATGTCTCTAGGTCAGTAGGTTGCTCAGGTTGTATGTTTGTTCCTACTACCTCCATATCTACTACACTTGGTTCCCCCTGACTTACATGCTCATCAGCAGGGTTAGCAGCAGACTGCTCTTCCCCCTGAACTATTGCAGAATTTGCAGGGTCATGTACCAATGTTTCAATCACCACAGCAGGTGCAGATTCAGTAGTCTGCTGTGGCTCTTCAACAAGTTACTCATCAACAACCTGGGCAGAATCAGTAGGCTCAGGAGCCTTTGTAGGTGAGGATCCAACAGTTTCCACAGCAGGCTCAGGGTCAGTAGTCTGCTGTGATTCTTCAGCAGTTGCTCAACAAAAACCTCTACATCCTCAGTAGGCTTGATAATTGTTAAGGGCTCAGCCTCAATAGCCTCTCCTTCTTCTTCTACTACTTCTTCTTCTTGTTGCTGCCTTCGAGCCTCCAAAGTTTTTAATTGTTTACCTTTCCCATGTTTCCTCTTTTTGGCAATCTCTTTCATTCTTTTGGAAAGTTTCTCTTCTTCAACTTCAGCAACTTTCCTCTTCCTTGTGATTTCATTTAAATCAATAACTTCAACTGACTGCTTCTTTGTCTTCTTAGGCTTTAACATTTTTGTGATTTTCCTTGTATCAGCAGCCTTTCTTTTCTCAGTGACCTTCTTTGGTGCAGCAGGCTTGACAGTTTTCTTAACCTACTCACCACCAGCATCACCATCATCTCCATCATCATCATTGTCAGCAACCTCATCAACACCTTCTTCATCATCATCCAGACCAGGGATAGGAGTGGTAACCTCTGGCTTGAATCTGGATTGATTGATCTTTTCAGATGAAATATCAGGTATCTGAAAGTGATTCAACAGAGTCTGAATCAGTAGACCTAGGGGCTTGACCTTGGACTTCCTTATACCATTTCTATCTTCAGTGAACACATTCTTCATGTAGTGTACAAGAAATCTAGCCCAATCAAACTTCATACTCCTGCAGATGATGATCATCAAGTCTATTTTGGGTCCAGATAGTGTATCTAGACTTCCAACAAATCCCAAAATAGTTTTGGCTATTAATTTGCTCAGCAGATTGTACTCATATCCAATATGTTTCACATTAATGCCTAAACTTGAACGTATAGCATCGTTGGTCTTTATTTGATCCACAAACTTCATCATTGGTAGATTCATTGCCTCTGGATTAGTGGGAGCATCATTTCCAGGTGCAAAATGAAATAAATCTCTCAGCAGGTCTGAGGAAATTTCTATCTCTCTTCCATTCACAGTGGTAGAGAAGGCCTCTCTACCTTCATGTATAACAATGTTTCTCCAGAATTCCAGTACATTAATATATGAAATTCTCTGCAATATTCTGTTGATAATACCTTCCAACCCAACAAATCGTCTGATTCTCCATCCAATGTTAATGGCTAAGTCAGTAGAGTTACATTCATTGACATAACCTCTCACACTTTGACTGGTGCCAATATGAACATCATCCTTTGGTGCCATAATAAATGAAAAAGATGAAGAAGAGAATGCTCAAATCTATGTTCACACATAGTAACTTCAGAGAAATTTGCTGTTTGAGAGTTGTGAATATCTTCTGTGTAATGGTCTGTATATATAGACAGATTCAGTTGTAGCTGTCAGATCGTGTACTGTGCATTAACCACGATTAAATTTAAGTGAATGCTGTTTTGACACGTGGCCCATTACTCCTCATAATGTTTTGTAACCGTTAGATCGTGTTAACTACGGTTATAAATAGGAAATAAATATCCTGCCATTTGCCTTTTGACTTTTGTAAGTTTGACTGTGTAACGTTTCCTTCAGCAGCCTTGTCATCAGTAGACTTGGCTCTCGTAGCTCGTCGACAAAATGTCTCGAAACTGGCCGATAAAGTTACTCTGCTGATGCTTGATTCCTTTTGTATTGTCCAATTGATAATACAAGATGAAGTTTAATACCAATGACTGATCTGTCAAGTGAGCTCACCCAACATGACAAAGACCAATCCCCTTGGCAACTTCATTTGCTCAATTGTCCAACCATAAGTACATGGAATTGTTGATACCAATGACTAGTCTGCTAAGTGAGCTGACCCAACATAGCAAAGACTAATCCCCTTGGTGAATTCCAGTACACTGCTGATCAAAGATGTATCAGTCAACTTTTATAATTCCAAGTTCAGTCCTTAGTTTAGCAAATCTTTCACTATCCAAAGGTTTAGTGAAAATATCAGCAAGTTGATCTCAGTAAGGTTATAAAGAACCACCACATCTTTCTTTTCAACATGATCTCTTATAAAATGATGTCTCACATCAATATGCTTGGTTCTTGAGTGCAAAACAGGATTTTCTGTAATTGCAATTGCACTTGTGTTGTCACACTTGATTAGAATTTATCTTTCTTCAATTCCATAATCCCTTAATTGTTGTCTTAACCAAAGTATTTGTGCACAGCAACTTCCAGCAGCAATATATTCAGCCTCAGCAGTGGAAGTTGATATAGAATTCTATTTCTTGCTAAACCAGGAAACCAGTCTATTTCTCATTAATTGACAGGTTCCTGTGGTGCTTTTTCTATCAATCTTGCATCCAGCATAGTCAGAATCTGAGTAGGATATAAATTTAAAGCTTCCATCTTTTGAGTACCATATCCCTACTCCCAAAGTCTCTTTTAGATACTTGAGAACTCTTTTAACTGCACCTAAATGACTTTCTTTAGGTTTTGATTGAAATCTTGCACAAACACCTATAGCAAAGGATATATCAGGTCTGCTGGCAGTAAGGTACAACAGACTGCCTATCATCCTTCTGTATAAGGTCTGATCAACATCTTTGCCTTCCTTATTTTCATCCAGTCTGATGTTTGTACTCATTGGAGTTCATATCTTGGTGTTGTTTTCCATACCAAATTTCTTCAGTAACTCCTTGGTATACTTGGTTTGATGAATGAAGATTCCATCTTTAATCTGTTTGACTTGCAATCCCAAAAAGTAGTTCATTTCTCCCATCATACTCATTTGGAATTTACTCTTCATTATATTTGCAAACTTCTCACATAACAATTCATTTTCAGAACCAAATATTATGTCATCAACATAAATTTGTACCAGCAGGGTGCTGTTTCCTTCATTGATTCTGAAAAGAGTCATATCAATGGTGCCTTTTGTAAAACCATTGTCCACCAAGAATTGAGATAGAGTCTCATACCATGCTCTTGGTGCTTGTTTCAAACCATAAAGTGCCTTGTTGAGTCTGTACACTTTATCTTCTTGATCTTTAACTTCAAAACCAGGAGGTTGCTGAACATAGACCTCCTCTTCCAGAATGCCATTCAAGAATGCACTCTTAACATCCATCTGATAGACTTTGAAGTTTTTATAAGCAGCATGTGCCAGGAATAATCTGATAGCTTCCAATCTTGCAACAGGGGCATATGTCTCATCAAAATCTATTCCTTCTGCTTGAGAATATCCTTTTGCTACTAGTCTGGCCTTATTCCACAATGGTAACAGATTCATCAAGTTTGTTTCTGTATACCCATTTTGTACCAATTATATTTGCATGGCTAGGCCTTTCGACTAGTGTCCAAACTTGATTTCTTTCAAATTCATTCAATTCTTCTTGCATAGAAACAATCCAATCTGGATCTGAAATTGCTTCTTCAACAATTTTAGGTTCCATTTGAGACAGAAAACAAGTAAACATTGCTTCTAGTTGTCTTCTGGTCCTCACACCTTGCTGTATATTGCCAATAACTTGTTCAGCAGGGTGATCTCTTAACCATTGTGGATTTTGGTTAGATTGATTCTCAGGAACCTCATCTTCAGTAGGGTCTGCTGTTTCTTCAACAGAGGGTTCAGCAGATCCTTGAATTGCCTCAGTTGTTGCAACAGTAGTATTACCAGCAGGGTGTTCAGCAGGGGCAGAATCGAAACCTTTAAGTCATTAATCTTTCCAAAACTTCAACACATTCTGAATCAGTGACTTGTTGATTCTTAGCAGGTTCTGAATCTTCATCTTCCATTCCAGTGAACTTTGGTTCATCAAATACAACATGTATTGTTTCTTCATGTTTCAGTGACCTTTTGTTCAGTACCCTGAATGCCTTACTGACTGAAGAATATCCCAAGAAAATTCCTTCATCTGATTTTGGTTGGAATGTATTCAGTTGTTCCTTATGATTCAAGATAAAACACTTGCTTCCAAATGGATGGAAATTGGATATATTAGGTTTTCTTCCATTCCAAATTTCATAAGGTGTCTTCAGCAGCTTCTTGTTCACTGATGTTCTATTTTGTGTATAGTATGCTGTATTGATTGCTTCAGCCCAATATATTTCAGGTAGCAATGCTTCACAAATCATAGTTCTTCCTGCTTCTTTTAGAGTTCTGTTTCTTCTTTCAGCAACCCCATTTTGCTGAGGTGTACCAGCAGCAGCAAGTTGATGCAGTACACCATTCTGTTCACAATATTCTCTTATGACTTTATTGAGAAATCCAGTACCCTTGTGTGATCTTATCTTCACTACTGTCAAACTTTTCTCATTCTGTAATCTCTTCAAAAGTTCAGGCATCTTTTGAAGTGTTTCACTCTTCTTGTTCATAAATATCACCCAAGTGTACCTTGAATAATCATCCACAACCACCAAGGTGTATTTCTTTCCTGTTACACTTGTTGGTGTTACTGGTCCAAAAAGATCCATATGCATCAGCTCCAATACTCTTTTTGTTGATTGTTTAGTCTTTGATTTGAAGCTTGACTTTGTCTGTTTACCTTGCTAACATGCATCACATATAGCATCCTTCTTGAATGTGATCTCAGGTAAACCAATCACCAGTTTCTTCTTCACCAACTGATTGATATCATCAAAGTTTAGATGATTCAACTTCTTATGCCATAACCAATTAAGTTCTGACTTGGTATGCACAATCAGGCATGTTTCTGGAACAGCAGTAGACCAATCCACAACATACATGTTTTTTTGTCTTCTTCCTGCTAACATAACTTGATCACCTCTTTCACTAATGACAATACAAGTGCCTTTGTCAAAAGTGACTTTGTATCCCATGTCACAAAATTGTCCAGTGCTCAGCAAGTTGTAGTCCAGTCCTTCCACATATGCAACATTCATGATTGTTAATCCATTTCTCACAAGTGTGCCATATCCTCTTGTGTATCCAGGTGTATTCTTGTTTCCAAAATTCACTCCTGGACCATCCTTTGTCACAAAATTTGACAAACAGTGCTTATTCTTGGTCATATGTCTGGAACATCCACTGTCAAAGTACCAGACACCCTACAAAACAAAGTTAATGCATTTTAGGTACCCAAACCTGTTTGGGTCCATAATGGTCAGTGGTATGCATGACCCTTGGCAAATTTCCATAAGGTGTTCTTTGAAAAGTGTCATACTTTGGTTCATACATGTATTCCACACATCCATAAGTTCTAACAGTTGGTTGTGTAGTATACACATATGTTTTCTGGCCTTTCAGTTTGTAATGTTGTTTAAAGTGATTTCTTTTGTTAGAATCATTTGCATAACCATTAGTTTGCTGTCTGTTAGGAACAGCCTTATAGTATGGAGTCTGTTGAGGTCTTGTATAAGTCCTCTGCTGATTCCATTGCTTAGGTTTCACCCTAGCAGCATGGTTATACTTGCTGTTTCTAGCAGTAGGTGGAATATTCCAATCATCATCAGTAGGGAATAATCTACCTTCCCCCCTGAGATAAGTATCCCTAGAATGATTAACATTTTTGGATTTAGGATTTTTATCCTTGGAATATTTCTGGTTTTTACCCTTCTGTGGTCCAGCAGACTTGGTAGTAGGTCTGCTATCAGCAGGTCTAGGAGGCACAGAAGTCCTATTTTTAGATTTATTCTTTTTATTAGGAGTTGTTGACCTCTTTGACTTCTGATTTTGCTTCCTTGAAGCTTTCTCAGTAGGCTTTACTACCTCAGCAACCCTTTTTGGAGTTGGATCTTGTGCAGGCACAAACTTAGGACCAATTCTGGTACTAGGTTCAGTGACCTTACTGGGTCCACCTTTATTGGATTGTTGAGTTCCAAATCCAAGCCCTGTTCTATCACCATAAGGCTTTCCAGATTTGAATGCAGTGTAGGAACAAGATGGTTCAGCAGACTCATCAGCTACTGAAGGTTCAGCAGGCTTATGCTGATTCTGTCTGACTTCTTTTTTCATTTCCTTTGAGAATTCTTAATTCAACATTTAATATTTCAACTTCTGATTGAAGTGCTTCTTTTTCAGCCTTCACAATCTCATAACCAGATTGTATTATCCTCAGTTGATTAAGAATGGCATCCAAAGTTTCTTCATTGTTAGAATTTGTTGGATTTGAATCACAGGTTGATTCACAATCACTTCCAGCAGGAGTGTTTATAGATACATAATCGTATACCTCCTCTGTTTCATCCATATTAGCCATTAAAGCATAATCTCTTATCTCAGCAACAAGTGCCGTGTCATCAGATTCATTTCCCTTTTCTGACTCTACTTCATACCCAGATTCATCTTCAGCAACCATAGCCTTCTTGCCATGTCTTCTTTGTAGGCTCTTGGTCTTCAGTAGGTCTGGACAATCAGGTCTAAAATGTCCAGGTTTCTTGCAGTTAAAGCAAAGATAATCAGGTTCCTTTTTCTATTTTAACTCAGGACAGTCAGGTTTGAAGTGTCCTGGTTTCTTGCAATGATAACACAAGTAATCATTATCTTTCTTTGGTTCATCCTTCTTCTTTTCACTGAATTTCTTTGTGAAATTCCTTGGAGAACCCTTTCTATTTTTCATCATCCTGATTTTCTTGCTCAGTAGGGCAATCTGTTCTTGCATTTCATCTAGCAGATCATCTTGGCCTCCTGATGCTTCTTCTTGATGTGAAGCAGCCAATGCAGTGGTCTTTGGCTCTTCTTTTTCAGTTTCCGGTACAAGCTTCTTGCTGAATTCATAAGCTTTAAGATCTGAAAATAATTTGAAGGTGTCTTCTTCATGCAAACTCCTCATTTCTTCTATTGCAGTCACCTGCATCGCCCAAATTTCTTTAGCAGGTAATGCTTCCAAGATCTTTGTATTTATCTCTTCTTGTGAATACTTCACACTCAGCAAGGTGAGTTCATCCATGATTGCATTGAACCTTGATTCCATCTGTTCAATGGTTTCATTTGGTTTCATCTTGAACACTTGGAACTTTTTCTTGGCCACACTGATTTTATTCTTCTTGATTGCATCAGTGCCTTCACAAATTAATTGCAACATGTCCCATAGTTCCTTTGCAGTCTTGCAATCTTTCACTTTCATGTACATATTGCTATCCAAAGTTCTGTATATGATATCAATAGCAATATTGTTGAGATTTGCTCTCTTTCTATCTTCAGCAGTCCATTCCCTTTTTGGTTTTGGAATGTACTGTGTCTCATCACCCACTGTTACTGCCTTGGTAATCTCCAGTGGTCCATCTGTCAGCACATCCATCATTTCATCATGTGTTGCAGCTAGATAAGCCTGCATTCGACGTTTATACTCATCAAATCTATCTAAAGAACACATCAGCATAGTTCTAGCATACTGGTTGTTATCCATGATGCAAAGCTTTGAAAATCAGTAACTTGAAAAAGGTTCAAAGTATTTTCACAAGCACAACAAGTAGGATTACTTCAGAAGAGAAGCACTGCTCCGATACCAATTGTTGGTCCCTTGAAAAGGCTTTGGTTAAGTTTATAGGGGGAGGGGGGGTGAATAAACTTAACACTTAAAAGTTTTGGAGTTAACAAACTCAAGAACTTCAAAGACAGCTCCGTCGATACTTCGCAGTCGATGTCGACCGTTGAGTTTACTGAATTTGTGCAGCGGAAATATATCAAAAATTAAGCCTTATTACTTGTTGTTAAATATGATACCAAGTATTAGATACTCAGTAGTGTATGTGTGTGAATTCAGTTGCTAGATTCAGTAGGTTGATGTGTGTAATAAACTAAATGAAGAATGTTAGTGCAGAAAGTAAGTAGGCAGATTTTATAGTGGTTCCAGGTGGTGTAATCCTGTTAGTCCACTCTTTTCCTGTGATGTTGGAGGTAATTCACTAGAGAGATTCTTGAGATAGCTGTTACAAAAATCTCTAAGATGTTTGTCCTTCACCAATAGCTATGGCTTCACAAACTGAAAACTAGGAACATGTAGGATTGCTGCTCCGAAGTCTTCCACTATTCCTTGAAGGGTAGAATTGCCTCTTCACCAGCTCAACCACAAACAACAGTCTTTCACACAGATGTGCTTCACTGTCTTCAACAGATTTCTTGTAAAAGAAAGATTGAATCAAGTAGATGATTCAGTTGCAGCAGTTTGATCAGAATGATATGATCAGTAGCTTGCAGTCTTCAAGTGTGTAAACTTGATGTAGCTTGAATACAGATTACACTTGAAGAATTTCTCTGGATTAGTAGATTAAAGCTCAGCAGGGTCAGTAGGGTGTTTTTCTTGATCAGAAATTGAAGCTCAGGATTATCTGTATTTTTCTTTTAATGTTCATCACTTGTATCTGAATTAGGAGTCCTCTATTTATCGGTAGGAGTCTTTGTGACTTGTATTTGAAATTCAAATATAGCCATTCCAGATTTTGTCCCATTTGACTTGCTTTCTGTCAATGTTCATAGTACTGACACAGTCAGACTGCTTTTTGACAGAATGCAGTCTGTCCATCCTTTGACTTGTATCCATTGGATAAAATCCTGAATCATCCCAACGTCCCGTTAATATCAACCATTGGTTTGTTTGATAAAATCAGAGGTTGTTAGATGTCCTTATCCTTGTTTTCTAACAATGTAATCTTGAATAAATCGAGGTATATGTATCAGCAGGTTCTTGAGTCTGCTGAGATACATATCAGTCAGCTGAACTAAAATTTGCTGTGTTTAAAACACAATGCAGCTGACTTCTTTTATCTAACTTTTATCCGTGAAGTTAGATTACACCCTTTTTGCATATAACTAAGTTCCAATCACCATCCAACTTATGGAACTTAGACCTTGTACACAAGGTATATGTAATCAGTTTAGGTCATCACAGACTTCCCTAAATTCTGATTCCATATCCTTGACTTTAGTTACTAAGTTTGATCCCTTAGCCTTCATTAACTGAGTTTGAGCCCTCAGCCTTCAGTCTTCAGCAGGTTCCTGACTAGTCTACTGACCTAGTTACCCTACTGATATAGACAAGTGTGCCGATATAAACCAGCTGACCTTTACAGTGCTTGTTTGATCAAACCTATACAAAGATCAAACCCTAATAAACCTATACTTTTGATCTAGACATCTTTTTGCCTTTGCACTATAACAGCTAGTCTGGCACTCATCACTAAAACTTAAAAATAAGTCCAACAACATCAAACTATATCTTGAAACAAGCAGGAGTCTGCAATCACTTTAGGATTAAGGTTAATCCATATATGATCATCTTGTGATTCAAATAAGATTTCTCAATCATGGAATTATATGAGAAATGCAGGTTAAATTGGTCCAGTCCTATATGACTACATCATATATAAATGCCCCACTTAGATAACCAATATCGACGGTCCGGATAAGACTGTCACACCTTAATGTGTTCTAGGTGCATTAATGGTGGTTTAATCAATAGACTCCATACTTTGATTAAGTTCACCATGGACTAATAGTTCAAGTGTATTAGTATAAACATAATCCTCTCGTGTGACACACACTAAGTTATATGGCTACATTTCATACGACTTGGGGTTTTCAGCAGTGTATTTCTTATAAGCACAAAGCAAATAATAAGATGAGAATAAATCTGTCATTTATTAATTATAAAAACAATTACATAAATTGTCTTTTGGGTGTTACTTCCAACAATCTCCCACTTGCCCGTAAGGACAAGTCTTAACTGTATTTCGGGCACTACATCTAATAGGTTGAACAATGATGCCTTAACTATTAATATCCTAGAGCCCCTAGACAATAGGCCTGAACGTTGCATGATGACCTACGGCTCTGGAGATGTTAGCTTTATAGAGATAAAGGATCGAGAGGTCTAGGCATCGAGAGGTTCTTGTAGAAACCTCTGAACAAGAGTTTATGAGATTATTGCTTAGAGAACACGAGGAGAAGGACCACAACAAGATGCTCACGGAAGCCAGTCCGTCTGTATTACGTAGTGATGTGATAGAGCCAAAATGAGAAAATATGGAATCCTTAGACATAAAGGTTAAGTCTCGAAGTAGGTGTAACCTAATGCACGAGTAAAGAAAGCAAGACGTGCAAGGAAGAGAGCTCAGAACGCTTCTACGAAAAACCGAGAAACAACACTCCTAGAGGATATGCATAAACAAGTAGGGAAGTGCATGACGGTTAAGACCTCGAGAGTGCAAGTTTGGTGAGTCGAGGCCCTAACCCCTAATTGAATAAGGACCCGAAGCCAGTCGAGTTGGCGACTATAAACTCAGAACTACATCTCGAACCCTTAGTTAGGAAATAAGTCAATAAAAGTAACCGGATGAAATGACGAGCTTTTTTAGATCCAACCACACCCTTAGGTTTGAAATCGATGGATGTTTGGAAGGTTTTTTTACTCGTTGTAGAATCTAGTGAAGTAGGTTAGGATTGAGTTGGAAGTAACAAAAGGAAAAGTAAGAGTTAGTAATTAGCAGTCATGATTGAGCAGCAAGTTAATGTAAGGTGTGTAGAACAGGAAGTAAGAAAATCTGGTGAAAAGTTGGCCCCGATTAATCGGCATCTCTGCCGATTAATCGAGCTAGGTTTTAGCGGTTTTACGTGTCAGATTTAAGATTAGACCCTTCAAGAGCACGTGGAGGACACACGTGGCATCGGTCATGTTGGTCCCAGAGAAGGGTGAAACTATAGTCAGAGGGGGGGGGTGAATGACTATAGTGGAGTTTCAAAAACTTTTCTTTTGTTTAAAAGCTTTTGGGCAAAGCGGATAAGTCCCTTCTTACTATATTGTTTTCAAATCTGTTTAGACAATCACGAGATGTAAATTTTGATGTATGCAAATTAAATGAATGTCGTAAAGTAAATTGCGAAATTAAATTGACACAAGGCTTATAGTGGTTCGGGGTGGTGTAATCCCTTAATCCACTCTTCTCCTGTGATGATTGGAGGAATTCACTATTGTTTTTACTGATACAATAGTATGATTGTCCTTGGCTTCCCAAGCTTCAAAATCTACAAGACTATCACTCCTTGACTGCAAATGCTTCGGTGATTCGGTCTTCCCTTTCGCTCCTTAAGATCAAGATCCTTCAACAAACTATCACAGATTCAACTCCTTCTCGCATTGCCTCGATTCGGTTGCTTCGGTTTGATGTGAATGTGATTCACACACTTGCTTGATCAATCTCGGTTCCGAGTATGACTTTGTAGTTCGATATTTGAGTTGATCACTAGATGTATCCTTGTAAGTTCGAGAGAGGGCTTTTCAAATTGACGAGTTTCGCTTGATTTTTTCTTTTTCAATCGTTGTTCGTTTTTCTGTCAATGCCTTCTATTTATAGCCTTGAGTAACTTTGGTTTTGAAATTCCGTCCATTGGCTATATTAATGAGGGAATAATCCTTGATTTTATTCTTGATTCCCCCTTAATTGTATTCTCCTTGATTTCGTTGATCGGATTCTTTCTTCAAACGTATAGCGTAAAGAAAACCCGTCCTTGATTGATCCTCTATTGATTGTGCATTTAATGCATGATCTTTCGTATCTTCAACGTATATCAAATCGATCGGTAAGTGTTACTTCGCCGTTTTTAGAACGGTCGAGTGAGCCTTCGACTTAGCCGTTAGTTCTTTCTTTGCTGTTTTGTTTTCACTTTGCCGAAGGTCAGTGTACTCAGCCGATTCACTGTTTCCTTCTTTGTTTTAGTATTAGGAGAGTCTTTGTACTTCACTGATCCTTGATTTGGGTGAGACCATTGTACACCATATTTGAACATTGAGTTTCATCACTTAAAAACATAACTTAGACTTATCCAAGGTCATCACAGACTTCCTTGGTTATAAGTCAGACCATAATGTCTTCATTACTTCTCTGCTGGTGCTTTGCTGGCTTCACTTTGCCGAATATTTGTTTTTGCTTTGCCGTCTTACCAATGAGTACAATACTTGTCTGACTCAACTTATACAACATGTCAGACTCTAAGTAAAGACTTATACAGAGAGTTCTAACTTATTTCAGGCTTGCTATAACAGCTAGTATGGCCATCATCAAAACATAATAAAATGTTCCTAACAATTTCCCCCTTTTTAATGATGCCAAAACCCTCAAAAGCCTGAACATAAGTAATCAAAATTTTTCATAATAAACATCTGAATAAAAACTTTAGCAATTTTATTCATCCATCACAGGGCAATAAGATATTGCATCTTTTTATTTAAACGACAAAGGCAAATGATAAAATTAATTGAATTAAGCAACAGGTAACTTGTTTACTTCTTCATTTCTTCAAACCTGATGCTTTGCCTTTGCTGTCCTTGCCTTTGCTGCCCTTTTCCTTTTCACTGGAGCTCTCAGGCTTTGAGTTTCCTTCCCCCTTTGTGGCAGCATCAAAACGTGCTTCAAGGTCCGCAATTGCCGCTTCGACTCAGGGAGAGGGCCATACTTTTTCTCCAGTATTTTGTTGTTGGCCTCACCAACTTTGATTAGAAAGTCCAGCTGCTTTCCAGAATGCTCCATTATCTCATCCAGACGCTGAATTTGTTGAGTGTGAGCATTTAGAGTGTCCACAAATGGTTTGAGATTATTGTCAGTTGTTTCAGCAAGGAACTCAAGATTGGATTGGACATGATGAGGGATTAGTTGCTGTAAGTTGCAAAGTAAATTTCCTTGTCTCTCCATGACCTCATCTTGGATCTTGATATGGGCTGATGAGCCTCAATCTTGTGATTGAAGGAGGTTGCTTCACTCCTTAAGGCATTCTTCGGGCTTTGCCTCGCCGTAATATTGCCTTTCCATGTCCACAATGAGGGGTTGAATGTCCAGATTGAAGACTCTCTCTCCGGATCAATTTCTTCTCGGTGCCACATGGACATCCTCTTCATCCCCATCGTTTCATCCTCGCATTTTTACCTTGCTTCTTCTCATTTTCCACTTCAATTTCTTCCTTTTCTTCTTCTTCCTCTTCCTTCTCATTTTGTGCTTCTTCTTCTTTTTCTTCCATCTCGTTCTTGTTGAGTGTGGATCGCTTCATCTACCACTTTGTTCCCCCTTGTGCAATTGTGGGAGAGTTGACAAGTTCGGCCGAGTGAGCTTTATCACCGGCTCACTTAGCCGGTTGTCAACTTTGCCTGTGCTTTTGAAAAGCACTTCTTGGAGAGTCAGTTCATCATCAGAAATCCCCAAATCTTCTTGAATTGCTTCAAGATTTCCTCCTTCTGATCGTTCATCCTCTGAATCATCCTCTTCAGATGAAGTGATTCTATATCCTTCTTCACCTTCCTCTAGGTAGGTGATTTCCTCTTGTTGCTTTTCTTCTTATGTTTCTGTGTCATCACTAATTGTCACAGAGTCAATTAAGTTGCTGGTTCTAGGCAGAGAGATATTTTCATGCGCTGTCTGGGATCTGGTTCTTAATCCCACTCCTGATCTACTGCCTTCAGGCTGCTTTCTTTTGCTCCCAGCTATGGGTTTGGGCTTCATGGAAGCCTTGATGTAAGTGAACATCGTCTTTGACTTGTGTGGGGACTGCAGATTTGTGGGTTTCACGTTCAATGCGTTGAACAGGTGTTGAAGAGGGAACCCGTATGATTTCTTTTCCCATAAATCACCTTTCTTCTGCAAACCCTTGTTTGGTGCCGTAATTGAAAGGTCAAATTCCTTTTGTATCTGATCCTTTAGTCTATTGAATACAAAAGTTGCCCGATCGAATTTGATGCGTTCGTAGATGATGGCCATCAATCGATCCGAACCTCGGTCGGGGTTTTCCATGGATCCTTTTCTGCCTTCGATATTCTTGGTGATGACTGGTGCAAACTCGGCAAACGGAGGTTTGAGTGTTGATCTAGGTAGATTGTATGTTTTGCTGTTTTTCCTCGGATTTTTGGCTATCTCAGCCCAGAATTTTGTGATGTCAATCTGTACAAACTTGACATTGTGCGGGCCTATCATTGGTAATTGTAGGAACCTATTGAGAAGTCCAGGCGTTATGACTATCTCTTTCCCAAAAATTGAACTTTTTATGCAGTCGACCTCAGTTTTCTTTGTGCTGGGCACAAACTTGGCATTTTTCCAGAATGCGATCAGGTTTTCATAGCATATTCTCGTAATTGGGGGATTTAGAAAAGTCATCAGCCCCAAATTTGAACAACAATCAACCAAGCGTTGAGCTTTTGCATCATTATCACAAAACGATAGATAGTGTTCAGGTTTGAAAAACGAACCAGTGATGATTGATTTTTCATAGTATTTTTCAGTGGGAGAAATTGTGGAAGATGAAGCCATTGATAATAGATAGATGTTTAGGAAGGAGTTCTTCAAGTTTTTTTTATAGGGAAAATCAGAGATTGGGTTTGTAATTTGCAAGAGAGCGTAAAGAATTCTGAAAATCTCTAAGTCTGTTTATATAGTGTGATTTGGGTAGTGTGAACGTGGTTTGAATATGGAAGGATTTTGTGACATAATGGCGTGATTTTGTGTATGCAAATCGCGATATTCGAGTGGAATGGGGGAGTGGTTTGAGGTAAGTAATGATAGAGCCCGGGAATCGAGGAGTTTATAATTCGAAAAATAATATAATTACCTCCATGATCATAAGTTGATCGCCACGTGTGTACAGAATAATCATCCATAATTTCCTTATTCTCCACGTGTAATCGAATTGATTTTGTTCACACTTTTAAATTATCTAAGTCTTTATTTCGGTGAAGTGCCTTGGTGGTCGCTTAGCCGATCCAATAAGTTCTTCACCGAATTTGCTTCATTTAACTTGTTCCTAACAATCAGTTAAGTTATCTTCGCTGGATACCAGTGCCTTACCTGCTACATCTCCTGTAATGGAAAAGGTTGTACCAGTTGATGGAGTCACTTAGCCGATTACTCCAGTTAGCCGCTATTTGATACTTATTAAATTTCAATCATTCCTAACTCGGTTCTTAGCTTTATCGAATCTTTCATAACTGAGTGGTTTAGTGAAGATGTCAGCCAATTGATCTTTAGTGGGTATGTGTTTTAGGATGACATCTCCCTTTTCAACATGGTCTCTGATAAAATGATGCCTCACATCAATATGCTCTGTTCTTGAATGCAATACTGGATTTTCTGTAATAGATATTGCACTTGTGTTATCACACATGATTGGAATTGTTTTCTCTTCCACTCCATAATCCCTTAGCCGTTGTCTTATCCAAAGTATTTGTGCATGCTACTACCGTCGCTATATATTCTCTTTCATTGTTGATGTAGATATGGAGTTTTGCTTTTTACTGAACCAAGAAACTAGTCTGGTTCCTAGCATTTGGCATGTTCCAGAGGTGCTTTTTCTATCTATTTTGCATCCAGCATAGTCAGAGTGTGAATATGATATTAATTTAAATCCTTCATCTTTTGGATACCAAATACCAACATTTATAGTGTTTTTCAAGTATTTGATTATCCTTTTAGCTGCTAGAAGATGTGATTCTTTTGGTTGAGCTTGAGATCTTGCACACACTCCTACTGCAAATGCTATGTCAGGTCTGCTGGCAGTTAAGTACAATAATGATCCAATAATTCCTCTATACATTTTCTGATCAACATCTTTTCCTCCTTCATCTTTTCCAAGTATGACTCTGGCACACATTGGTGTGTCTGCTGTGCCACTTGTATCCATCCCATATTTGTGTATCAAGTCTCTTGTATACTTGGCTTGACTAATGAAGATGCCATCCTTCATTTGCTTTACTTGAAGGTCAAGGAAGTAGTTTAATTCTCCCATCATGCTCATCTGAAATTTGCTCTTCATCAGGTTTGCAAATTTCTCACACAACTTTTCATCTTCGGATCCAAAGATTATATCATCAACATAGATTTGTACTAGCAAAGTGCTTGCTCCTTCCTCTAGTTTGAATAGAGTCTTGTCAATAGTTCATTTGTTGAATCCATTCTTGATCAGAAATTGTGATAGTGTTTCATACCAGGCTCTAGGTGTTCGTTTGAGGCCATAGAGGGCCTTCTTGAGTTTGTATACTTTGTCTTCTTTTCCTTTAATTTGAAATCCAGGAGGTTGTTCTACATAAACTTCTTCTTCCAAAAGTCCATTTAGGAATGCACTCTTTACATCCATTTGATAGACTTTGAAGTCTTTGTGTGCAGCAAATGCTAGAAAGAGTCTGATTGCTTCCAATCTTGCTACTGGTGCAAATGTTTCATCATAATCTATTCCTTTAGCTTGGGAATAGCCTTTTGCAACTAGCCTTGCTTTGTTTCTGACAACAGTTCCTTGCTCATCCATCTTGTTCCTGAATACCCATTTTGCACCAATGATGTTGGCCATTTCGTGTCCTGTCAACAAGTTCCCGAGACTTCATTTCTTTCAAATTCATTTAGTTCTTCTTGCGTGGCCGTGATCCAATCTGCATCTTGGATTGCATCATCTATGGTCTTAGGTTCCACTTGTGATAGAAAGCAAGTTAGCATGTGCTCCAGGTTGTCTTCTGGTTCTGACTCCTGTGTGAATATCTCCAATGACTTGTTCTTCAGGATGGTCTCTTAGCCAATTTAGATTTGGTTGAAGTTGTTCTTCACTTGGTGCTTCCATACCTTCATGCTGAGCATGAACTTCAACTTCAAGTGCTTCATCTCGTTGTATTGGTAAGTGGTTCTTCTTGATTTTCAAAATGATGATTTAGGATGGTAGTCGGTATGGTTGCATTTGTATAGATTTCCCTTGTGTCGCTTTCTCTTCTTGATCTTGAAGATCTTCACCATTTGTATTTGGTTCATCAAAAACTACATGTATTGATTCTTCAATCACCAAGGTTCTTTTATTGAGTACTCTAAATGCTTTGTTGGTGTCTGAGTATCCCATGAAGATTGCTTCATCAGCCTTCTCATCAAATCTTAGGATCAAGCGCTTACCGTTGTACTAAAACCAATTGGTGGTAGTAAAGGCGCAACTTTATTTCCTTAAATCACACCATTACAGCGCCATGGGTTGAACTAACATGGGAGGGCAGAGTGCTGTACACCCAACAATCCCCCCCCAGCAACTGCTACCCACATTCAACCGGGACACCCGTAGTATGCCCTGGGCCGAAATGGTTTACCACAGAAATCTTGTTGCCGGGATTCGAACCCATGACCTTCTCTGATACCAATTCTTAGGATCAAGCGCTTACCGTTGTACTAAAACCAATTGGTGGTTGTAAAGGCGCAACTTTATTTCCTTAAATCACACCATTACAGCGCCATGGGTTGAACTAACATGGGAGGGCAGAGTGCTGTACACCCAACATCAAAGGTATGCAGCTGATTCCTGTTTAAGACAAAACATTTTGATCCAAACATATGAAAATATGAGATATTAGATTTTCTACCATTCCATATTTCATATGGAGTATTTCCATGATGTTTGTTGATGATTGATCTGTTTTGTGTGTGGCATGCTGTGTTAGCTGCTTCAGCCCAAAATCTCTTTGGTAAGCATGCTTCTGCTATCATTGTCCTGACTGCTTCCTTGATGGTTCTGTTTCTTCTTTCTCGCTACACCATTTTGTTGTGGAGTTCGCCGCTGAGATAGTTGATGTAACACTCCATTTTCTTCACAATAGGTTCGATAATTTCATTTAGAAATTCGGTGCCTCTATCCGATACGATCTTGATAATCTTTAGCTCTTTTTCATTCGGAGTTTTCTCGGCAAATCTGCGACTTCTTGAGTGTTTCTTTCTTCTTGTTCATGAAAATGGTCCAGGTGAACTTTGAGAAGTCATCCACCACTACAAGAGTATATTTCTTACCACTCACACTTACCGGTGTGACTTTGGTCCAAACAGTCCATGTGTAATAGATGTAGAACTCTTGTTGTAGATTGATGAGGCTTTGACTTGAATGAACTTTTTATTTGTTTTCCTTTCGACAAGCATCACATAGACTTTCTTTCTTGAATGTGATCTCGGCGAGGCCTTCAACTAACTTGCTCCTTGATAGTTTGTTGATGGTCTTGAAATTTAGGTGATTTAATCTTCTGTGCCAAATCCAGCTTGTTGATTGTTTATTTTTGACAAGTAGAAATGTTTCTGCCTTGGCTGTTTTCTAGTCCACCACATACATGTTGTCTTGTCTTCTACCTGCAAGAACTACTGTGTTGGTTTGACTGTGAATCACTTTGCATCCTTCTTTGTTGAAGTGCACATTGTAGCCTTTGTCACAAAATTGACTGATGCTCATCAGATTGAAGTTAAGTCCCTTGACATATGCCACATTTTGAATCTTTAGATTGTTCTTGAGTATTGTGCCTTCCCCCTTAATCTTGCCAGGGTTTTCTTTACCTCCAAATGTGACTTTGGGTCCATCAAAAGCTTTGAAATCAGTGAGCCATTTCTTGTTTCCTGTCATGTGTCTGGAACATCCACTGGGTATGTACCAGACATCCTACAAAACAGATTAATTAAGTTTAGGTACCCAACACTGTTTGGGTCCATACCTGTTAGCAATCATGCCTCCCATACCAAGGGTGTATCCAAAAGGTCTTCTTTTTGGATAATTGAAGTCATCAACTTCATATGTGTAAGGCATGGCGAGAATAGCTCCTAGTATTTTTACCGAAGGTATTCGATACTTTTCTCCACCTTTTGGTGCATTTACATCCTTCTTCACTTTCCAATATGCGTAGGAAACCTTTCTTGCTTCATGTGTCTAGGAACGATTGGTTTTTCTTAAACATATGATGCATTTTGTGAAATGGTTTCCTCTTGTATTTTGGAGGTGCCACATTCCAATCATCCTCTCGAGGGGTAAAGTCCGCCTTTACCTTTCGGATGGCCGTTGTTCTTGATTGATTTGGAATGAGGATTTGATTTGTCGTTTCACTACACCGGGTTTTGACTTCACCGGAACGGGATGATCCGTTGGAATCATGGTTTGTCCCTTTCTAAATTTTGGTCCACTAGTGGTTCTGAATTTAGAATGGTGTTGACCATTATTCCTACTTTCATCCTGACTGTTTTAGCCAAGACCAGATCTGGATCCAAAACTTTTTGAGTGTTTGTAAGCTGGTGCTTTTAGTGGTGCAGTGGATACCTTCACTGGTGAGGAGATTTTCTTAACTGATCTGTTAGTAACAGATGTATGATCATCTGCTTTTTGTTGATCATTTAAGTAGGTCTCCTTACTAGTTAATTCTGCTTTTTCTTTATCCAGTTCTTTCTTTAACCTCTTATTCTCTTTTCTTAGATCCTTGCATTCCTTTTCCAGAATTTCATGATTCTTTTCAATTTCATCAAATTTAGTCATGAGATTTCGGACTAGGTCTGCCGTATCTAATGGGAGACTAGAGGATTGTGCAGTGTTAGATGTGGATGCATTAGATGAAGAATAGGAACTAAATGTTACCTCAGTTTCATCTGATTCTTTAGCCATTAAACATAGGCTTGTTCCCTCAGTGTCTGAGCTATCACTTTTATCTTCATCCAATTCTTTGGTCATGAGGCATAGGCATGCCTTTTCATTTTCTGAGCTGTCTTTTTCATCACTATCGTCTGAGTCATTATCAGATGATTCTTCATGCTTTTCACTGCTGGATTCTGCTTTAAGTGCCTTTTTGCTCTTTTTCTTTTCAGATGCTCTATATTTCTTCTTTTCATCATCTTTGTCATTCTCTTCAGGACAATCAGCCTTGAAGTGACCTTTCTTGTTGCAGTTGAAGCATCTGTATTCTTCATCTTTCTTCTTCATGTCTCTATTTGAGCTTGACTTTTTGTTTGACGAAGAATTTCATTTGAATGGTTTCTTTTTAAACCTCGTCAAAGCGTTTAACTAATAAAGCTACCGTTCTTTTAGTTCATGTGTCTCTTTTCGATGCATTCGGCAAAGTTACTTTGCTGGGATGTAGCTAATGCAGTGATTTTGTGTGTCTCTGCCGGAGCACCATCTTCGCCGTTCAATTCGAATTCATGAGCTTTTAATTAGGACATCAGTGTCAGAGTGTCAGTGCTTGCAAGATTTGTTGTTCCTCTGATTACTGAAGTTATGATCTTCCATCTTTCAGGTAGTCCTCTCAAGATCTTCAAGCATACTTCTTTCTGGGGATATATGTGTCCAAGCTGTTGTAATTCACTGATGATGCTTGAGAATCTGTTGTCCATTTGATCAATGGATTCACCAGCCTTCATTTTAAAGTTCTCAAATTTCTGTTTTGCAACCTTGTCCCACATCTCCTTTGCTGTTTCTCAGTCTTTGATTCTCATGAACATGTTGCTGTCTAGGGTCTTCAAGATCATGTCTTTTGCAACAAAGTCCAGATTTGCTCTTCTCTTGTCATCTTTGGTCCAATCCTTTTTAGGTTTGTCAATTTCCTTTCCTTGATCTACTCCTGTGCTTACCACCGTAGTGATTTTGATTGGTCCATCATTGATTACATCCAGCATCTCTTCATGAGTTGCTGCAAGATGAGATAGCATTCTTATTTTATATTCATCAAAATTGTTAAAATTAAACACAGGTACTTTTGACAAGAAGGTTGAGAAATCCATCAGTGCAATTGAAGATATAAATGTAAGTGTATGTAAAAACTCAGATTTGAAAACTACTTTGAAAATATGTGATCTCCTTATTACCAAGAATTAGATCTGAACAGGTTCTGATACTAGGAACACTGCTCCGATACCAATTGTTGGTCCCAGAGAAGGGTGAAACTATAGTCAGAGGGGGGGGGGGGTGAATGACTATAGTGGAGTTTCAAAAACTTTTCTTTTGTTTAAAAGCTTTTGGGCAGCGGATAAGTCCCTTCTTACTATATTGTTTTCAAATCTGTTTAGACAGTCACAGATGTAAATTTTGATGTATGCAAATTAAATGAATGCTGTAAAGTAAATTGCAGAAATTAAATTGACACAAGGCTTATAGTGGTTCAGGGTGGTGTAATCCCTTAATCCACTCTTCTCCTGTGATGATTGGAGGAATTCACTATTGTTTTCACTGATACAATAGTATGATTGTCCTTGGCTTCCCAAGCTTCACAATCTACAAGACTATCACTCCTTGACTGCAACAGCTTCAGTGATTCAGTCTTCCCTTTGCTGCTCCTTAAGATCAAGATCCTTCAACAGCTATCACAGATTCAACTCCTTCTCAGATTGCCTCTGATTCAGTTGCTTCAGTTTGATGTGAATGTGATTCACACACTTGCTTGATCAATCTCGGTTCTGAGTATGACTTTGTAGTTCGATATTTGAGTTGATCACTAGATGTATCCTTGTAAGTTCAGAGAGAGGGCTTTTCAAATTGACTGAGTTTCTGCTTGATTTTTTCTTTTTCAATCGTTGTTCGTTTTTTCCGTGAATGCCTTCTATTTATAGCCTTGAGTAACTTTGGTTTTGAAATTCCGTCCGTTGGCTATATTAATGAGGGAATAATCCTTGATTTTATTCTTGATTCCCCCTTAATTGTATTCTCCTTGATTTCAGTGATCGGATTCTTTCTTCAAACGTATAGCAGAAAACCCGTCCTTGATTGATCCTCTATTGATTGTGCATTTAATGCATGATCTTCGTATCTTCAACATATATCAAATCGATCTCGGTAAGTGTTACTTCGCCGTTTTTAGAACGGTCGAGTGAGCCTTCGACTTAGCCGTTAGTTCTTTCTTTGTTGTTTTGTTTTCACTTTGCCGAAGGTCGATCTACTCACCGATTCATTTGTTTCCTTCTTTGTTCTAATATTAGGAGAGTCTTTGTACTTCACTGATCCTTGATTTGGGTGAGACCAGTGTACACCATATTTGAACATTGAGTTTCATCACTTAAAAACATAACTTAGACTTATCCAAGGTCATCACAGACTTCCTTGGTTATAAGTCAGACCATAATGTCTTCATTACTTCTCTGCTGGTGCTTTGCTGGCTTCACTTTGCCGAATATCTGTTTTTGCTTTGCCGTCCTACCAACTAATACAATACTTGTCTGACTCAACTTATACAACATGTCAGACTCTAAGTAAAGACTTATACAGAGAGTTCTAACTTATTTCAGGCTTGCTATAACAGCTAGTATGGCCCTCATCAAAACATAATAAAATGTTCCTAACAGGTCATCCCCCAGTTAGCAAAACGCCCATCTTTCCTCTTTCCCATTATTTCCTCCTTTCCCACACTCCACCATTACTCCACCTCCTCAATCCCATCAATCATACCTCAATCCCCTCACCAAAATTACTCCTCCAACCCACTATACCACTAAATCCTTCCAACTCCTCCCATTTTCTCCTTTTTAAACACCCCTTCAAAACCACCATTCTTCATCTTCAACAATCTTCTTCCTCTCAATTACAACTCTCTAACTTCTTCTATTTTTTTATAAATCTTGGCCCTCATCACCATCCATCACTACCATTATGACCATCCATCTTAATACCTTAAATACTTTTTCTAATTGCTTTTGCAGTGAGGTGCTGCTGTAACATCATTGTTGCTGCCGGTCATCTTCTTCCATCATCAGCAGCACTGTCCCATAACAAAATCGAGAAAAATTAGGCACGATTAATCGGACCCTACTTCCGATTAATCGAGGGTTTATTTTCAGAGCAGAATCAACATCTTCAGCCTTCTCTATCATAAGCATGCATGGGTCCAAAATGCAGCATAACTGTGTGTCGTCTGAGCGGTCATCAGGTTGTATATGGTGACGCTAATCCCTTGATAGATGGGGTTGAGCAGTTAGATTCATTGGAGACCTACGAGTCATTCCGAGGACATTAGAATGGCCGACCTATTGCCCGTGAACGTGGCATCAACTTGAAGAATTGTGGCTCCATCATGTCTAGAACCTTGAAGTATCATGACATCCTGGACATGGCTGAGGCACCAAGCCGGTTCAATGCTACGGTAGTGTGAGCGTTCTATGCATATCTGGCACACAACCCAGGAGCCACATTTTCCATGGTCCGAGGGGTGAAAATTGATTTCACTATCGAGCGGATCAACGAATACTATAGGGTGTGCAACCCACTAGTCGGCCCGGAGGAGTATACATCATCTTCAAATGTTAATGATTTGGAGAGGATCCAGATGATATCTGACTACCTTGGGGTGGTATGGAAGAGAAATCCAATGGGAGTCCCCACCATCTTCCTGGACAATGACCTATCTTGGGATAGGAAGATGCTGAACAGATTTGTCTATTCTCGCCTTCTGCTGACCAAGAATACAACATCTGTTACACCAAAGCGGGCAGAGTTGATGTTCTACCTTGAGCAGGAATCTCCAGTCAACATCGGTATCCTGATGAATAGCCGCATTCTGGAGATTGCCGATGAGTCCGAGCGAGAGCTGCTGACTTATGGCCCGATGATAGATACGTTCGCTCTGGAGAACGAGGTTCCGGTTCTGGTCAGTGACGATTGGGAAGATCCTAAGCCGAAGACAAGCTCACAGTAGGTTTTACAAGCACCAAGATGAGTGGGTTAAGGAGCTGAGAGAGAGCGTACTTCGGTTCACAGGGGGACTCGATCTCAGAGAGCCCTGATTGAGGAGATTGCAAGAGAGATTGGGAGTTTGCATCACAATATGGATCATATAATAGACTTTTTAGGCGTTCCTCCTTTCACCCCACCAACACATCACCAAGCATCCTCTTCCGCCGCTGCAGCCTCTAGTTCTGGTCCACCTCCTTGTTTTGAAACCCAGGGTGACTAGGATGATTATTTTGAGGAGGACTAATTTATTTTTCTCATTTCTTGATGTTATTTTCCATTTTAGTATTTTAATTTTTCTTTTATTTTCCTATCTAGTAGTGTATCAGACTTTTATTCATATAATGATTTTGTCGGCTTAAATTGTTTTGGAGTTATGTTCTTTCTCTATTACTGTCACATTTTTATTATACGGTTATTGTCACCCGAATTTCTTCTCTTGGTTTGTATGAGTTATTTAGTACAGATTTTTCGAGGACTTCTTCTACGACGCCCATTGCATATTTTGGAGATCCATTTCGTTTTGTTGCTCTGACCTTAGAGAAGCTAAGTTCTTTTTCATTTTCATTTTTCTTCTTCTCATTGAGGACAATGTTTCAATTAAGTGGGGAGGGGGGTAAGAGGGTCACTTAGTTTTTTAACATCATACTCCAAGTTTCTTGATTGTCTTGATTCTCTTGATGCACATTTCACCACGTAGACTTTGATTCATTCCAAGTGAAAGATTTTGAGCCAACTCATTACATTATTGTCCCACAATGCATTGATGAGAGTCATGTCCACTTCTGAAGTAAGTGGCATATTAACCGTATATTCTATTATGAACTACTTTCTTTATCACGTATAACTTGATTTTCCAGTATGCAGTATAGATGATGCATTATTCAATTTAGTGTGGTAGAATAAGCATGTGTTATGTTAAATGAAGTAGTGACTTATTAATTGTTATTTTTCCAATTGCATTCAATTTGAGCACACCATTTGAGTGAGAAGTATTTGGATAAGATGAAAAGTTATCCTAGACCGGGAATCGATATTTGTCAGTGGATATACTTTAACCAATTGTGAAGGATGAGGGTAGCAACTTGAATGGCACACAAGCTAACCAGGACAAAAAAAGGCTTGTGAGTGAGAGTGGAAAAAGAGTGAGCAAAGCCGATGGAGCGTAAAACGCATGGCTTTTCGAAAGAAAAAAGAATAAAATAAAAAAAATAGAAAAATAAGAAATAAAACAAACGAGGGCTTAAGAGTAATACTCGGTCCCCAGGTCTGCCCGGCCCAAGTAAGGTTTCATGTTGTTTGCCTAAGTCTTAAGACAAGAGGAGCTAGTGTGCACATTGATAAGTAGGATTGTGGGGTCTCTATAACTTCATTCTTTTCTTGAATGCACTATCACAAAAGATTTACCACACGACACAATGATGCGTTGGTCAATGATGATTAATGAGAAACTTATGGAATGATGCATGACCTATGTTCTGCCGAAGTCCTTGTTGATATAGTGTGATTCTGTATGCATTACTTTTGTTTGAGAGTTATTGCACACACACATTGGTTCATGATATGAATGTTGTTTAATGTGTTACTAATGGATATGAGCTGGTGTGGTTTTTATCCTTTTTATGTGAGGCATTGTTTCCTTTTCATTTTTTTTGCTCAGGACGATCAAAAGTTAAGTTGGTGGTAGTTCATAACGCTCTAAATACTACCATTAAATGGACCTTTATTTACCCCTAATTATGCTCGAGAGGAGAGATATATGCTTTTTAGTATATGGAATATGTGTTCAATACTAAGTGCATTATCCTAGGCTTACGATTGCATCTATGTTATTTTCCCGTGGATTTGGTACTATTTTGTCTTGTTTTGTACACTTTTCAGGTACCAAAATCTGGAGCAGATAGGAATGGATTTGGACCGAAGAGAGAGTATTGGCCAAGGGGATTAAGTCCAAGAAGAGATCTGCCATAAAAAGAAGAAAAACTGGCCCGATTAATCGAAACCTTGGAGGACAAGAAACTGAATTTTGCCGCATCTACTAGGTCGGTTAGGGTTTTATTGAGTCTTAAGTCGGCCATTGAGCCTATTTAAAGCATCAGAATTCAATGTAATCATATACATACACAATACAAGTACAATCATCACATATACTTTGATAGATTTGATGAAATAAAGTTTCTTTAGCTTTTGGTGATTTATTTTCTGGTTTCCTACCTTCCACGCCATCTCTAGCTTGAGTAGATCAAGCTAGATCTCTATAACCGATGGTATGAAGCTTTGAACGTTCCTTTATGTCTTTATTATGGTAGATTTACTTGTATTTACGTGTTGTAGTTAATCTACATGTTTAACAACCCCATAATTTACTTGAATTAATCAATACGGAGCAATGTAGATTCCAGAATAGGACCTGATGCCCCCAATTAATCGGCGGTCTATACCGATTAATCAGGGAAAAATTTAGAAACCCTAATCTAGAGATTCAGCGTCAGCTACGTTGATCGACATGATTAATTAAAATGATTACTTAGGTCTGGCAAATCTAATATTAGTATATCGTAAATTAACACGAAGGACTTGGAAGGTGAAGTGTTAGTTAGGACATAGTCTTGATGGATCCCTAGGAACGTGCTAGTCATTGTCGATAGCTGCTTAGGGAAATTTTCGGTCTTGTGCCGGCATCTCTAGAACTTACTGCGTATGGGCTAATACAACTAATGAAGGAGGTTAGTTGCGTATAGATTTTCTGTTATCTTTGCAAATGGAAGTAGATAGGGTTAGGAGATGTACCCGTAGCTAAACTGAATTAAAACGTTTAATTAATTTAAGGCAATAATGTGGGGAAGTAAACATAAGGATTAACAATACCAAGTTAGTAGGTAGGTGGGGATGGAGAGGAATACCATGTTTGTTTCTATGTTATTGTTAGTGAATGATCGTATTTGTCTTCTCGATTAGGTAAGATTCATTTATACTTGAGTTGCATTGTCTCTGTGGGATCGACCTTGATTCGCCCTTTCTATACTATGATTGACCTAGTACTCTTGCTAGTATTAAACGACTTACACATGATCAATTACACAATTCGCTTCACAATAGGTTTTGATTGCTTCAATTTGAAATTATGTGCTTCTGTCTGATCTAATCTTGATAACTTTCAATTTTTTCTCGTTTTGAAGTCTTCTTAACAAATCTAATACTTTCTTGAGTGTCTATTTCTTCTTGTTCATGAATATTGTCCATGTAAATTGGTAAAAGTCATCAACCACCACCAAAGTCTATTTCTTGCCACTTACACTTACTGGTGTGACTGGTCCAAATAGATCTATATGAAATAGTTGTAAAGTTCTTGTTTTTTTATTGGTGTGGCTTTGATTTGAAAGAGCCCTTGATTTGCTTTTCTTTCTGCTCGGCATCACATAGACTCTCTTTCTTAAATGTGATCTTTGGTAAACCTTCCACAAGCTTGATTTTAGATAGCTTGTTGATTGTCTTGAAATTCGATGATTTAGACTCCTGTGCCAGATCCAACTAGGTGATTGCGTGTTCTTCACTAGTAGACAAGTTTTTGTTCTTGCTGTCTTCCAATCCACCACATATATACTTTCTTATCCTCTTCCTGCAAGTACAAATGTATTTGGTTTGTTTGTGAATTACTTTGCAACCTTCCTTTCTGAAATGAAAATTGTAGCCTTTGTCACAGAATTGACTGATGCTCAACAGATTAAAACTTAGTTCCTTGACATATGCTACATTCTGAATCTTCAATTTTTTCTTTAATATTGTGCCTTCCCCCTTAATCTTGCCAGGGTTTTATTTTCCACCAAATGTTACTTTGAGGCCATAAAAAGCTTTAAAATCAGTCAACCATCATTTTGTGGACAGGTAGTAAGATTATTTATTCTGTTGTTTCACTGCACTGGTCTATACCTTGGCTGGTGCAGGATGAGTGACAAACTTAATGGTTTGTCATTTTCTGAACTTAGGACTAGTTTTAATGTTTGATTCGGAATTGTGTTTACCATTATGCCTTCCGTCATCTTGACTGTCGTAGCCAAGACCAGAACTAGATCCACACCTTTTAAGGGGTTTGTAAGCTAGTGCATTCATTGCCTAAATTGGTACATAAATCTCTCTGCTGGTAAAGTGGTTTCCTTAGAAAGTTTGTCAACACCAGATGACTAATCATTTGTTGCATGTTGAGTGGCTAATTGAACCTCTTTATTTGCTAAAGAAGATTTTTGTTAATCTAGTTCTCTTTTTAGTCATTTATTTTCCTTCTTAAGATTCTCACATTCTTGCTCCAGAATTTCATAATTGATTTGAAATTCTTCAGACATGCTCATGAGATTTTGAATTAGTGTTTTAGAATCAAGAGGGGAAATATAAGATGGTGTAGTGTCAGCAGTAGATGCACTAGAAGAGGATGCACTAGATAGTACCTTTGTTTCTTCAATTTCTTTGGCCATCAGACGTAGGCATGCTTTGTCATTGTCTGAGCTCGTGCCTTCACTGGTATCTGAGTAATTTTCAGACGGCTCTGCTGTGATGTCATCCTCTTCAATCTTGTCTCAGCCTTTAGTACCTTTCTAATTTTCTTTTTTTCAATTGAGTGCCTCTATTAGTCTGGAGATTTGTATCTTTTCTTTTATTCACCTTTGTCTTTATTTTTTTCAGGGCAGTCAACTTTAAAGTGTCCTTTCTTTTTGCAATTAAAGCATCTTCCTTTATCATCTTTCTTCTTGGTGTCTCTACTAGTGGAAGACTTGTGTTTGGATGAAGAACTGCCTTTGAATTGTTTCTTCTTGAATCTGTCAAATTTTCTTATCAGTAAAGCAACATGTTCATTTTGCTCTTGAGTCTCTTTGCAGGCTGAGTCATTCGTTCTACTCTGTTGGGGTGCAATCAGTGCACTGGCCTTGTGTGGCTCTACTGGTACACCATCTTCACTATTTAACTCAAATTCATGAGCCTTCAGTTGTGACATTAGTGTTAGTGTATGGGTCTATGCAAGATCCAATGTGCCTTTTTGAGCACTGATGTGATGATCTTCCATCTTTCAGGTAGACTCCTCAAGATCTTCAGACACACTTCTTTTTGTGGATATTATGTGTCCAAGTTGTTGTAGTTCACTGATGAGACTTGAGAATCTATTGTCCATTTGTTCAATAGATTCACCTGTCTATATTTTGAAGTTTTCAAATTTCTGTTTTGCACCAAATAATTTGTTTTATTTGATTGCCTTAGATCCTTCATTGACAAGTGCCAATTTGTCCCACATTGCTTTAGTTGTTTTGCATTCTTTAATCCTCATGAACATATTATTGTCCAAAGTTTTCATGATCATGTCTTTGGCAACAAAATCCAGATTTGCTCTACTTCTGCCATCTTTAATCCAATCTTCTCTTGAGTTGCTGTAAGATGAGACAACATTCTTATTTTGTATTAATCGAAATTAATAACATTGAATACAGGAATTTTAGTCATAAAATTTTAAGACTCCATTATGATATTTGTCAAAACTAAAATATAAATATATGAAATCTTATGAAAAACCACTTTGAAAATATGTGATCTCCTTGTTATAAGAAATCGGATTGAACATGTTCTGATACAAAGAACATCGCTATGATACCAATTGTTGGTCCTAGAGAAGGGTGAGAATATAGTCAGAGAGTTCAAAAAAATTTCTAGATGAAAAATGCATTTGTGCCGCGGAATTAAAACCCTTCTAAACATATTTTCAAAACAATTAAGCAAGCACAGACATATATAATAAAATACTGAATGTAAGTGCAAGAATTAAAATGTTGTAAGTAAATAACACAAGGTTTATAGTGGTTCAGGATGGTGTAATCCCTTAATCCACTCCTTTTCTGTGATGATTGGAGGAATTTACTATTGTCTTTCACAAATACAATAGTTATGATTGTCCTTGGCTACACAAGCTTCACTTCACTATCACTCTACGGGACTACAAAAGCTTTATGACTCTCTTCAGAACAAATCCTTGGGAACAAATCCTTCAGCAGCTATCACACTGTGGTGCAATTCCTTCTTAGAATCTCTGATTCAATTGCTGAATAGAAAGATGTGAATTGGATTCACCAAACTTGATCAATAATAAGTTATGTATTTGACTTTTGAGCTCCATTTTCTGAGTTTGATTTTCTGGATATTACTTTGATGTTCAGAAACAAGGCTTGTGATTTTGACAGAGTTTTGGCACATAGAATTCTCAAATGTGTATGTGTGTGTGTATCTCTTCATCTCTGTCAATGCCTTATATTTTTAGCCATAAATCCCTTGATTTTGAAATATTGTCCGTTGGCTATTTAATTCTTAGAATAATCCTTGATTCTGTCTTGATTTAATCTTTCTTGATTTCAGTGATCTGGATTTTCATCAAACGTTCATCATAAAATCCATCCTTGATTGATTCTACATTAATTTTTTGATCTTCCATATTTCCCACTTTTTTTATTAAGTATAGACTGCTTACTTGACTCTGCTGCCTTTCCATTACTGAGTTGGTTCAATCTTTCCTTCACTTGACTGCTTCCTTAGTTACTTTACCGGTCAAATGACTGCTTTATTTGACTGCTTGTTCTTTTACTCTGTTGTTAATTTGTTTGTTAGCCGATAGTCATTTACTTCACCGATCCTTAATTTGTGTGATATCAGTGTACACCATATTATAGAAAATTTAATTTCATCACTTGTAATCTTATCTTAGACTTACCCCAGGTCATCAAAGACTTCCCAGGTTGTAAGTCAGTCCATTGGTCTTCACTTTGCTGTGTTGGTGCCTTGGCTGTCTTCATTCTGCTGGTCTTTCATTTTTACTGAGCCGGCCTACTAGTCTAGTATAGTGCTTGTCTGACTGAACTTATAATACATGTCAGACAGATAAGTAAAGCCTATACAAACATTTCTAACTTATTTCAGACATGCTATAACAGCTAATATGGCTATCATCAAAACAATACCAAGATACCCTTCACCACCAACATGGATACTGATGTTCGACATGGACTCAATTCTGTACTTGAGGTGAACCGGGCTACGCGCAATGGGGTGCTTCACGGGATTTCCTTTGGGAGGCAGTTTCAGGTTCAGGACAAAATGTTCCTAACACTTGATTATCACAGTTCACCCTTATAGATGGGATGCTAAAAGAATTTAGGATAGATCACATCAAGAGATACTCATAGCCAGTATTCTCGGGATCTATCTATGACAAGATGTTAGTCCTGAAGATAAGGTGAAAGATGATACTTATGGAAGGTTGCCTTTGCTATTGCAATAGGATCCATCACAAGAGTTGTTCTGGATGTTCATACTCTATGAAGGGTATGAGAAAGTATGAAAGTAAAATTGGTGAATGTCGAGAATATCCTTAAAGTGTTAAGAATGGGTTCTTAGTTTCCTGAAACTTGGAATTGGATAAACATTGATATACTGATGTACAACCTAAGTCTTATTAAGTTAGTGGGAGCAATAATTTGGGTTCGTGATCACTTTAATTAAGTGACACAGTGAGCTAGAAATGTTCTCAGCAAGAGATCGCTGTAAAGTCTAGCCAATGCACAGTGTTTCCATTGAGGCACAGCGGGAGCAGTACGTGGATCTAAGATAGTTCTTCTATAATTACTGTATAGCTTATATAGTAGAGGATTGATTCCTCGAAGCAAGGACCAAGGTCTCATCAGAGATTTATGTGTGTGTTGAGGCAATTCCATTTGACTTGATCATTTGGAGATGATTAAAGCTAGTTTGAGTCCCCAGGATAGTGATCCATTTATGTTTAGGGTTGGTTGCGTGTATTGCATGAGATTCTAGTGTTTAAACTTGGTCTTGTGTGTACATGTGATTGGCTTTAGGTCAAGTTGTGATTGTTGACGTAATGCCTTAAACCCAATCAGGTTAAACCGGATCCGACCGGGTTGGATCATTTCTACCATGTCTTTATGTTTATACATATGATAAATGGATTTAGTTATTATATATTTTTTCATTTAAAGAACCAATTGTGATATTGTATATATGATAATGTCCCTAGTGTCAAACTATGATAGTGAAATCATAATAGTGATTATCATTGATGAGATCTCGAATCAGTTTAAAAGTTTTGATGCTTAAATGTCAGTTGTATTTACTATTAAATGGGACATTAATAGTATAGTTAGATTAGCACGTATTAGATGTCTTCTATCTTATGAAGATATGGACAGATCTCGTCTATCAAAGTGTAGAGACATTTGGACTGTACGTGGACGTGTATTAGAGTATGTATACGTTAGACTGACCCACTTAATTTATTAAGTGTGTCGGTCCCTTGAAAAGACTTTGGTTAAGCTTAGAGCAGGGGGAGGGGTGAATAAGCTTAACACATAAAAACTTTTTGGAGGTTGTTGGAAATAAAATTTATGTTTTGATGATAATTCATCTAATTTGTTCAAAGTATTATCTTAACCCCATTGATGAAGTGCTGAAGCCAGCTGTTATAGTGAAAAGCTAAAAGATGTCTAGAACTGAATGTATAAGTTTTAATAGAGTCTGATAATTGTATAGGTTACATCAGACAAGCACTGTAATACTTAGCGTGTCGTAAAACTGAAAAGCTGGAAATCAAAGTCAGCTAGTCAGTTAAGCCAGAGATTCGTCAAGGAGATTAATCTTTGTTATGATGGGTGCGCTCACTTAACAGATTAGTCATTGACATCAACAATCTCAAACTGACAACTGAAGAACTTGACAAACTAATTAATTTGATGGGACTACATTATCTCAAGAAACTGAATCTCAGCATCAGTTTTCATCCCAGTCAAAGTTAGTCAAAGATTGATAAGATAGAATCAACATCAGTTATATCGCGTTAAATTACCATAGTTCTTTTTGTCAGAATTTCGTGTGTACACCCCACGTTTGTCAGAATGGTACACGCATCGGTTATCAAAACCATCATGGAATTTGAAAAGTTGTACCACTCAACCGCCAGAATATCCCACCTATTTATTCAACCTCCGTTCACACTATTCACTATTCACTATTCAAATTCAAATTATTTTCAAAAAGACTCTTTCAACCCCTTTTCTCAAAAAAACAAACTTGTGTGTTCACACTCATATATGGCCAGTTCAGATGATTCAAGAGACACTCGGTTGATCACAGAATTGGATGAGCTAACACTTGACATGTATGAAGGTTTATGTCAAAACACCTTGCTAGCCAATTGTGTCCGAGACAAAATCGAAAAACAACCAGGATTGAGTAACATCCTTGAAGTTAGTTGCAAAGAGAAGCGAGATGTGGAAGGTATCTTAGAATTTTGGCAAAATATGCGAATGGCCAGAGATTCCTTAATGACTACGGTTCGTGAAGATCGGATTGTTCTCAATGAAAGAGTTTTACGGTCACTCTTTGGCTTCGCAAACACAACAAACAACCTCAACGAGAGTTCGCCACTTTATCATTGAAGAAGGAAGCTTTTCTCTCAATGATCACTTCGTCTACGTAACCAATACGACCTGGTGTTCATATCGATAAAATCAAAACGGAATTTGGACATCTCAACAGATGGCTCGGCGAGACATGTTATTGGAAAATCAAAAGGAATCAACATACCGTCGAAGATTGTATCTATCTCATGAACATAATGCGGGATGGAATAGAATTCAATTGGGCGGGGTATATTCTAAATCGAGTTCAAGAAGCAACACCTAGCCGAGTTGGAAAGTGCGAAAAGGGCACAAGTCGAAGGTCAAGTAAGCGATGGGAGATTCCGACTAAAGAAAACACTTAGTGGAATCATTCAGTTTTACTTAGAAAAGATTAAGGAAGGAAAGAAGACAAGGCAAACTGATGCTTTGAAGCAAAGCACAGAAACAATCTCCCAACCTAAAGCAAGTCAGAAACCGGAATCTGAACACAGAGGCACCAAGCGAAAAACCAGTTCAATAGAAGGAAGATCAGTTGCAAGGTGCTTGTACTCAGAAATCTCAGGTGAAAAAGTACTTACTGAGGGGGAACGACAACAACAACCAAATGAAGTCACTGCAGACCATACTTCTCAGTTACAACAGATAACGATTCAGAAATCAGCACCAATTTTCGAAGCTGATAGAATCATCAAGTTGATGAAAATGAAACTTCAACCAGAAGGTTTTCGAGACATCAGTTTGCAGCTTGAAGAGAAGTTACTCTTGGAGACATTGGAAGTTAGAGATCTTTATTCTCTGTTTCCTATAAAAGAATTTCTTGACAATTGCTTCAAAAGATTTACTGAGTTAGCAAAAAGAAGGGAATCAGGAACATCATCTAAAGACAGTTCAAAGAAGAACGATGATGGTGATGATGGAAAATCAAGAAAAGAATCTCGTTGAAACTACGGTTTACAACCGAGTTATTCAACCTCAATCGTAGCAAAGCAAGCGAAACACAAAGCAAGAAGAATTGCCGGTTGGAAATCGGACAAGCGACACTCGCCGGGCGGTGATGAAGCCCGACAAGCGATGGTTATTCCTTATGATACTCGGAACAAGGACCGGATTGAAGATACATATGATCCTTCGACATTGTCTATCTAAGGATGAATTAGCCAAAGTTCATGAAAACTTGAAAATTGTACTCAGTTAGAGAGATACACGAACAGTCTTTTATCAAACATCTCTGGATATCTTGAGTATAGAACTAGAACTGATGTTTCAGTTCATGCAAGATTAGAGATGATTCACAAAGCAAGTTCAAGTTCTGCTTCAGAAATTGTGCTACTCAAGCAACAACTCGAAAATACAACCGCAATAGATAGAGAAACTCATGCTCAGATTCATTGGCATATGAATCAACATATCTATGGGATGGAAACTCAGGTTAAGGAAGTACTAGCTTCTCAGCGCCAGATTTCGGAAGATCAAAAGGCAACTCATGCCCTGGTAGATCAGTTGTATGATGCCAAAAAGGGGGAAGCTGAACAAGAAAAGCTGAAGTTACGTGGAGAGATGAAGCGACTTGAAGAAGAACTACAAAGTTACCGATCAGATCCTAAATCTTTGAAAAAAGAGTTAACTGATAATCAACTTATTGAAAAATACAGTTAGCCTGGAGACAGAAGAGTTACTCTTACAAAGGATCTGTGGACACAGTTTAACAAAGATTTCAATCCTATTAAAGCCAAGTACAAGGACGAACATTCGAAGAATCCTTGAACTATTTTTACGTCGAGATATCTACTCAAAACAGAAAATTGCACAACACAAGAAGAATCTAAGGATTGATGACAAGCGAAGATTAAAGACAAGACCGAACAAATGAAAGCCGATCTAGCGAGAATTTGAAAGTTACTACTTGAAAGACTCAAGCTTACCCAAGCTAATTCAATGGAGAAGATGGAAAGAAAGTAGTCAAGTTGAGTACAATAAGACTTTCTCAAAGGAAGACTCCAAGCTAGAAGAAGATTTTCGACTGTATGACAAAGCAAGAAAATATGACTCGGTCTTGCAAAAAGCTAAGAAGAAGCTTAGTCTTTAGTCACAGTTATTTGAACATAATGTACTTATCCAGTTTTTGCTCACTCTAATGAAAACCAGTTTTCCAGTTTTACATTGCTTTACTTTGTTTTGATCTTTAAGCTTTTCTTTTAGGGAGAGTTTTGGCATCATCAAAAAGGGGGAAATTGTTGGAAATAAAATTTATGTTTTGATGATAATTCATCTAATTTGTTCAAAGTATTATCTTAACCCCGTTGATGAAGTCTTCGAAGCCATTTGTTATAGTGAAAAGCTAAAAGATGTCTAGAATCGAATGTATAAGTTTTACTAGAGTCGATAATTGTATAGGTTACATCGGACAAGCACCGTAATACTTAGCGTGTCGTAAACCGAAAAGCCGGAAATCATTTAGAAAAGCGGAAACTACCAATACAAGCAACCGACTCGAGCACACCTACACAAAACTGAAGAAGGTAAGTTCGCTGAGAGTTACAGACTCGGTTGGCTTATCTAGAAGATTGAAGAACTGAGGTTCACAGACTCAGTTATTGAAGAACGAAGAACTGAGGGTTCAAACTCAGTTATGAAGATTACAAGTCGAGACTGTAAAGTTGGACTTCAGGCAAGATTGTGGTGACCTAAACTCACTTTATAGATCTTGTATGAAGACCTAAGAATCATAAGGACAATGAATTCTTAGTTGATAATGAGTCATGGTGTACTCTGATTAAGTCAATAATGATCAGATGAAAACTGGAGTACTGATATTTGAAGAAGAGTAAAATTTCAGTTAATGCTCCAAGTCGGTTAGAAAACCGACAAGTGAAAACTCGAATAAACCGATAAGGAAACTCGCTTTATAAGTCGATCATCCAACAACCGAAAGTACAATGGAACGTTGAAAAGGAAACAATTTCATTGGATGAGTTACCGACACCGCGAACGGTCGAAAATATATCCGTTGCGAAAAAGACAACGATACAATTCGAATCTAAGCCCGATGAACGTTGGACTTTATACTATAAATAGAGGACTTTGCACCCAAAAATATAACAAGAGATTTACAAGATTTAACAAGCAAGTTTGTGCATTAGTCATCTTATTCGAATTGCTATCATCTCGAACTTTAACAAAGATCATATCTAGTATTTCTTCAAGTGTTCAAGCTACAAAGAATCTATCAAGGATCCAACACTTTGAAGAACCACAAACAAGAATCAATTTATTTGATTCTTAGCCCAACTTTGATTTCACATCAAAGGTTTTAGATCGTGAAGCAAACCGGGAAGGTTTCGCCAAGGACAAGATTGTGACAAGCGATCGGGTAGACTTGTGTTTGTGGTGGTAGGCGGTGAAGAGGCATACGTGTACCCTCCAAGGACCGTTGTTCAAGCATTTGGAGAGCAAAGCCATTCTACCTGTTCTACAATTGTTTAGATAGTGACGCTAGGGATTAGCCAAGGACTATTGTTTAGGACTTTTTGTAACAAAGTGCACCTCAAGAAGTTCTAGTGGAATTTTCCTCCGCACCACGGGGAAGAGAGGATTGACAGGATTACACCACCCGGAACCTCTATAATTTTCGCCTTATTTAATTTACGCATTTACTTACTTACTCGCATTTATTCATAGCGTTGTGATACTTGATTGTTATACCTTACAGTCACAATCGATATTCACCGTAATTCGAGTTCACAACACACGATTTTCATAACGAGAATAACAAGATCAAGAAAAAGGCTAGAATCTTATCCGCTGCCGGTTGACTCAGTTTTAGCTTAAGTCAGTTTGACTTAATCTCAGCTTTGTCAGCTTAACTCCACACAAGTTGTAATTGAATTTTTAAGTTGTTTAAAATCCAGTTTTAGGGACAAGTTTATTCACCCCCCCCCCCCCTCTAAACTTGTGTTAGTCTTTCCAAGGGACCAACAGAGGTTTACAAACTCAGCAGGATCAATAGTCTGCTGACCACTTTCTAGTCTACTGACTCTTAAAGCTCTTGAATTTGTTGCAGCGGAATATGTTAAATTAAGCCTTGTTACTTGTTCGTTAAATATGATACTAAGTATTGGATACTTAGTAGTGCAAGTGGTGTGATTCAGTAGCTAGTTCAGCAAATTGATGTGATAAACATGCAGATAAATTAAATTACAGAATAAATGCAGTAATGTAAAGTAGGCAAGTTTTATAGTGGTTCCAGGTGGTGTAATCCTGTAAGTCCACTCTTCTCCTGTGATGTTGAAGGAAATTCACTAGAGATTCTTGAGGTATCTGTTACAAAAATCCATAAATTATTTGTCCTTGACCAATAGCCATGGCTTTACAATAAAAAACACTAGAAACATGTAGGACTGTTGCTGCTAAGTATTCACCTGGTCCTTGAAGGGTAGGATTGCCTCTTCACCAGCTCCACCACAAAACAACAGTTCTTGACACTCCAAAAGTGCTTCTCTGTCTTCAGCAAACTTCTTGAAAAAGAAGGGTCGAATCAAGAAAGTGATTCAGCTTTCAACAAGCTTCTGATCAGGAAAAAAAGATCAGCAACTTAAGATCTTCAAGTGTATGAACTGGATGTAACTTGATTGCAGATAACACTTGAAGAAAAACTTGATCATTAGATTAAAGCTCTGTAAGTATCAGTAGGGTCAGATTGCACTTTGATCATTTTCTTGCTCAAAAACTTAGTTGCTTCGTATGAATTCTTGGTTATTCTTGGTGTTGCAATCTGAATCAGGAGTCCTCTATTTATAGGTGTAGATCCTGTGATTTGAATTTAAATTTGAATGATAACTCTTACTGGATTATCTAAATATTCTTGAAAATCCCTCTGTTGTACTTGACTGACAATGACAGTGTCCTTCTGACAGTCCAGTCTGTCAACCAATGGAATGATTCCATTTAAAAAGCTCTGAAATCCTTACAACGTCCCTTTCATCTTGGCCATTGATTGACTAATTATCCAAGGCTTGTAAATCATCCTTATCCATTTAATCTTCCAGAAAAACATGGATTAATTCGAGTTATACATTCAGCAGACACCTTTTGTGTAAGTCTGCCGATGTACACAAATATGTCAGCTGACTTTTAGTCTGCTATGTTTTATAAACACTTCAGCTGACTGCTTATCATCTAATTTTTTATTATTAAGTTAGAGTACACCATTTTAACCTTAACCAAGTTCCAATCACCACTTAACTTTAATGGAACTTAGACCTTCTACACAAGGTATATGTGATCAGTTTAGGTCATCACAGACTTCCCTAAATTCTGATCCCATATCCTTGACTTTAATTACTAAGTTTGATCCCTTAGCCTTCATTACTGAGTTTGAACCCTCAGCCTTCAACCATCAGCAGGTTTCTAGACTCTACCGTCCTAGATAATCTACTGACCCAGATAGGTCTGCCGATCAAGTCAGCTGACCTTATTACAGTGCTTATTTGACAAACCTATACAAAGATCAAACTCTAGTAAACATATACATTTAATCTAGACATCTTTTTGCCTTTACTGTAAAACATCTAGACTGGCACTCATCATTAAAACTAAAATATGTCTAACAATTTCCCCCCTTTTTAGTGATGATGCCAATACACTCCTTACAGCAAAGCAAAAAGATAACACACAAAAACAAAACAAATTTCATTGATGTTCAAATTTGTTCAAAATTATTACAACTAGGATTAGCATAAAGATAAATGCATAAATAAGTGTGTTGATCTAGTTTCTTTCTTAAATGGTTAAACCCTAACCATAAGGGTCCCCACTCCCCCTGTCCCATGGGATGAGTGGAGAATGTTAATCAGGATCCCTCAGTAGCTCAGAATCGTTGGGCTTGCCTTTATTACACAAGAGGGAATAATTCACCCCTTGTAGGAATCAAACCTCTAACCTCCCGGTAGGCTGCACCACGCACCCGAGCCCCTTGCCAACTGGGTTATGTCCTGGGGATGATCTAGTTTATTTCTTGATTTCTCTTCTAAAGGTATTCTATGATCTCTCTTTGCATATTCACCATCCACTGATTTTCAATTCTTGAGAAGTCAATCCAAGTATGCACCAACATCCTCCACTTCCAGGCTTCAGCTAGAGTTAACTAGACACCATGCCAGTTAAATCCTCCGCCCATGTATCATGTCTTGAATTCTTGTACACAATCCTTTGCTTTTTCTTCAGCAGATGTTTGTTGTCTACCTCCAGATCTTCCAGCATGACCTTCCCTTCCAGTTTGACCTTTTCTAGTCAATCTCAAGGATTTGATCATTGCTTCCCACAATTTAAGTGCAAGGAAAGAGTTTAGACCTTCCTAAAAACACATATCTTGGTAGGGTCTTCTTCTTGCACCATAAGCAGCCTTAAATTCCTTCAGCAGATCATCAGTAAGTTGTACTCTGCCAGGTGCAGGCTTTCTAAATTCATTGATATCGGCCTCATATCTCTTCTTGTTTTATAACCTTGCAGCCTCTCTTGCTTCGGCTATCTGACCTTCTTTACCCTATTGACATCATCAATAAAATGTTTCAGTAGGCCAAGTACACTCTCCGGAGTGTTTACCAAATTGCTCAGTTGTCCCTCTATGATTTCAGTTCTTGTGTCAACTGTAGTAATTCGGCCTTCCATAGTCTGTTCTAGCATGTTGATCCTCTTAGTAAGTTTAGGATCGAGTACACCAGGGTGAGGTGTCTCAGCAGGGTGTGATCTCTCAGCAACTTATCAACCTTTCTGGGCAAGGATGCAATTTGTTCAACCATGTTCTTATCTCTCCTTCCAGCATCTTGTTTAACATAAGCAACTTCTCTGAGTAGATCATTAGTTGAAAATCATAAATGAGTAACATTTTGATGCTATTGTCTCTGTTGTTCTTCCTCTATTTTCCACTAAGTTGACCAAGTCTTCAATCTCTGTTCACTTTTTGTCTACTGAGTTCTTAGCTGTATAATGTCATTTCTTACAGCCCTTAGCTCCTCCAAAATGTATGCTGGTACTGCACCAGCCATACCCCCTGCCATTTGTCCAGCAAAATCTCCAGCAGGCTCTTCAATATTATCATCAGCCCTTGATTGTCTTACAACTATTGCTCTTGTCCTATCCCATACATAGGGTTCATGACCTTTTTCAACCGTATTTAAAACTGGTACTTCCTCAATTATAGGATCTTGTGCCTATTGAGGCTCTTCTACTTCTTCCTCAGGCAACTAAAATTCTTCATCACTAAAATCATAATCAACAAGTTGCTCTTCAGGTTGTTCATCAGCAGCTTGTTTTCTATCTTTGCCATCAATAGCCCTTTCCTCAGTAGCCTTCAACTCAGACATATGGGATTCCTCCAATCCCAACAATAAGTCCAAACTTTGTCCTAAGACTGTCTGATCCATAGTACTTAGGACCTTCAGTTCCGACCTGTGTTCAGTTGCTGTCTGTACCTCAGCAGAATGAACCTCCATCTCCACGGAAGTATCAACAAAAACAGTAAAATTTTCTTGTATAACTCCACCAACCTCAGCAATCTCTCCAAGAACTTCAGCAACCTCAGAAGGGTCTTGCACAGGTTCATTAACCTCCACAACAGGTCCAGGTTCAGCAGTTTGCTGTGGTTCTTTAACTGGTTGCTCAACAACAACCTCAGTAGCCTTCACGGTAGGCTCAACAGCTTCTGTTGTCTCAACAACATCTTCTCCTATTTCTTCTTCCCTTTGTTTTTCAAGAACCCTCAGGTCTTTCCCTTTTCCATGTCCTTTCTTTCTACCAACTTGCTTTCTTCTGGAAGGTTGTTCTTGAACCTAAAAAAGTTCTCATTCCAAGTGCTCTTTACTAACAGCCTTTATTTTCGTTGATTCTTTTCCGATTTGTTCCTTAAGAAAATTAGCAACAGTTTTCTTCTTAATAGGTTCAGTAGGTTCAGCATGTTATGTGCATTCAACATCAATTTGAACCTTAGTAGACTCAGCAGTGTCTACTGATTGCCTTGTCCTCTTAGGCTTTAACAACTCTGTTATCTTTCTGGTGTCTGTAGCCTTTCTCTTTTCAACTATCTTCTTTGGTGCAGCATGTTGCACAGCATCTCTAGCTTTGGTACCTTGTCCTAGCGCACCACTATCATCACCATCATCATTATCATCATCATCATCATCATCTAAGCCTGGGATGTTATAGTGAATTTCTGGCTTGTACCTTGATTTATTGATGTTTGAAGGTGCAACATCAGGAATCTACAAATGATTCAGCAGGGCATGAACCATTAAACCCAAAGGTTTGTTCTTGATAAAGAAACCAGAACCCATATATCCAGCAGGTTGTTTCTTTTTCAGCCTCTTAATAATAGTTTCTCTTTCATCTGTCATAATCTTCTTAATGTATTGAACAAAGAAACCAGCCCAATCAAATTTCTTGCTCTTTGACATGATTATCATCAAGTCTATTTTTGGTCCTGATAGTGTATCAAGACTTCCAATAAATCCCAAAATATTCTTAGGAATGAGTTTGCTCAGCGGATTATATTCCAAAGCAATGTTTTTAACATTGATGTTCCAGTCGTTCTTGCAGATTTGTTTGTCTTTATTGATTGAAAAAAATCCAATCTAGGTAGGTCCATCAATTCTGGATTTGTAGGGGCATCATTCCCTGGACCAAATCCAAAAGCCTCTCTCAGCAGGTCTGAGGTAACTTCAATTTCTTGAGCATTAACTATCGTTATAAATGCTTCCCTGTCATCCCTTATCACCATGTTTCTCCAGAAATTACAAACATTGGGATATGAAATCCTTTCCAATCTGAGATTCAATACATTTTCCAATCCTTCATATCTCCAGATTCTTCTACCAAGATTGATTGCCAACTCCGTTTTCTTAGCATCTACAACATATCCTTTCACACTTTGACTGGTGCCAAGATGAACATCTTTATCTCCCATTGTTACGATTTGAGAAAGAAGAAGAAAACTCTGTAAATCTGTGTTTACACTTGTGTATATTTAGAGAAAACAATCTGAGATTGTATGCATATACTCTGTGTGTATATCTGTATATATAGGCTGATGTAGTGGGTGGAATTGTACAATTCATGTACTGTACCATAATCACACGATTTTAGTCTGAATTAAGTGTAGTAGTGCCATGTGTCCCACTAATGTAACAAACCGTTATGTACTAGTAACAGTTGTAATAAAGGATAAGATTAATATCCATTTATTCTGTTGTTGACTTTCATTAAAGTTTGACTTCATCAGCAACTCGTCAATTTCAGAAGACTTCTTCAGTAGGATTCACCTTCAGTAGAGTGTATATAGTCTGCTATATTTCATCAGTAGACTCAGCAGGTTCAGCAGCCTGCTGACAAGCAAAATACACAACTGATCTTTACCAACCATATTTTGTCAAATTGATAATACAAGATGAAGTTTAATACCAATGATTGATCTGTCAAGTGAGGTCACCCAACAAGACAAAGACCAATCCTCTTGGAAACTTTATTTGCTCAAATGTCCAAACTATAAGAGTACTTAGGATTTGTTGATACCAATGACTAATATGCCAAGTGAGCACACCCAGTAGGAAAAGACTAGTCCCCTTGGTGAATTCCAGTACCCTGCTGACCTATCAGTAGGTCAGTCAACCTTGATAATGCCAAGTTTAGTTCTTAACTTAGCAAATCTTCCACTATCCAAAGGTTTAGTAAATATGTCAGCAAGTTGATCTGAAGTAGGAATATAGAGAACCACCAATTCTTTCTTTTCAACATGATCTCTAATAAAATGATGTCTTGCATCAATGTGTTTCATCCTGGAGTGCAAAACAGGATTTTCCGTGATTGCAATTGCACTTGTATTGTCACACATTATGGGAATCTCTCTTTCTTCAATCCCATAATCCCTTAGTTGATGTCTTAACCATAAAACTTGTGCACAACAGCTTCCAACAGCAATGTATTCAGCAGTGGAAGTTGATATTGAATTCTATTTCTTGCTAAACTAGGAAACAAGTCTATTTCCCATCAACTGACATGTTCCTGTGGTGCTTTTTCTATCAATCATTCACCCAACATAATCAGAATCTGCGTAGGATATAACCTTGAAACTTCCATCTTTTGAATGCCATATCCCTACTCCCAAAGTATCTTTAAGATACTTGAGAATCCTTTTTACTGCAGCTAAGTGACTTTCCTTAGGTTTTGATTGAAATCTTGCACAAACACCTACTGCAAGGGATATATTAGGTCTGCTGGCTGTAAGGTACAATAGACCTCCTATTATCCTTCTATGTATAAAGTCTGATCAACTTATTTACCCTCTTTATCTTCATCTAGTCTGATGCTTATACCCATATGAGTTGATACTTTTGTGCTATTTTCCATACCAAACTTCTTCAGCAGCTCCTAAATATATTTTGTTTGATGAATGAAGATTCCATCTTGCATTTGCTTGACTTTTAATCCCAAAAAATAGTTCATATCTCCCATCATACTCATCTGGAACTTGCTTCATGAGATTAACAAACTTTTCACAAAGCAATTCATTTTCAGAACCAAATATTATGTCATCCACATAAATCTATACCAGCAGGGTGTTGTCTCCTTCATTGATTCTGAAAAGAGTCTTGTCAATGGTACCTTTGGTAAAACCATTGTTTACCAAGAATTGAGATAGAGTCTCATACCATGCTCTTGGTGCTTGTTTCAAACCATAAAGTGCTTTATTGAGTCTATACACTTTATCTTCTTGATCTTTAACTTCAAAACCAGGAGGTTGCTGAACATAAACCTCTTCTTCCAGAATGCCACTCAAAAATGCAGTTTTGATATCCATCTGGTATACTTTGAAGTTCTTATGTGAAGCATGCCAAAAATAATCTTATAGCTTCCAATCTTGCAACTGGGGCATATGTCTCATCAAAATCTATTTCTTCGGCTTGAGAAAAGCCTTTTTCCACTAGTCTAGCCTTGTTTCTAACAATGGTACCAGATTCATCTAGTTTGTTTCTGTAAACCCATTTAGTGCCAATTATATTTGCATGATCAGGCCTCTCCACTAGTGTCCATACCAAATTTCTTTCAAACTCATTAAGTTCTTCTTCCATAGCAATTATCCAATCTAGATCAGAAATTGCTACTTTAATAACTTTAGGTTCAATTTGAGACAAAAAGCATGTAAACATGGATTATAGTTGTCTTCTAGTCCTTACACCTTGATGTACATCACCAATTACTTGTTCAGCAGGGTGGTCTTTCAACCATTGTAAATCTTGATTTGTTTGATTTACAGGAACCTGATCTTCAGTAGGGTCTGCTTATAGGTCCAGTAGGGGGATTAGCAGATCCCTGAACTGTATCTGTTGTTGTATCAGTAGAGTCACCAGCAGGGGCTTCTTCGATTCCAGAATCAGAGACTTTTATGTCTCTATCTTCTTTAGAACATCAATATATTATGGATCAATGTCTTTTAGATTCTCAGCATGTTCTGAAACATTATCATCTTCCATTCTAGTGAACTTAGGTTCATAAAAAACAACATGTATAGATTCTTCATGTTTCAATGTCCTTTTGTTCAGCACCCAGAATGCCTTGCTGACTGAAGAATATCCCAAAAAGATTCCTTCATCTAATTTTGGTTGGAAAGGCTTTAGTTGTTCCTTATGATTTAAGATAAAGCATTTACTCCCAAATGGATGGAAATATGATATATTTGGCTATCTTCCATTCCAAATTTCGTAAGGTGTCTTCATTAGCTTTTTGTTCACTAAGGTTCTATTCTGTGTGTAGCATGCCGTATTGATTGCTTCAACCAATACCTTTCAGGTAACTTTGCTTCACATATCATAGTCCTCCCTGCTTCCTTCAAAGTCGTGTTTCTTCTCTTAGCAACCCCTTTCTGCTGAGGTGTTCCAGCAGCTGCTAATTGATGCAGCACACCATTTTGTTCATAGTATTCTCTTATGACTTTGTTTAGGAACTCAGTACCCTTGTCTGATATGATTTTCACTACAATCACACTTTTCTCAATTTGCAATCTCTTCAAAATTTCAGGCATCTTTTGAAGTGTTTCACTTTTCTTATTCATGAAAATTACCCAAGTGTATCTTGAATAATCATCCACAACTACCAGAGTGTATTTCTTCCCTGTTATGCTTGTTGGTATTACTGGTCCAAATAAATCCATATGCATTAGTCCAACACACTCTTGGTTGATTGTTTAGTCTTTGACTTGAAACTTGATTTTATTTGTTTACCTTGCTGACATGCATCACATATTCCATCCTTCTTATATGTGATTTTAGGTAAACCAATCACCAACTTCTTATTTACCAAATGATTGATATCTTCAAAGTTAAGATGATTCAACTTCTTGTGCCATAACCAATTGAGTTCTGACTTTGTATGCACAATAACACATGTTTGTGGAACAGCAGTAGACCAATCTATTACATACATGTTTAGTTGTCTTCTCCCATCCAATACAATTTTCTCTCCTATTTCACTCATGACAATGCAGTAGGCTTTGTCAAAAGTGACTTTCTAACCCATGTCATAGAATTTTCCAGTGCTCAGCAGGTTGTAGTCCAGGCCTTTAACATATGCCACATTCTTGATTGTCAAACCATTCTTCACTAGTGTTCCATATCCTCTAGTGTATCCTGGTGTACTTTTGTTTCCAAAATTGACTTTATGTTCATCCTTTGCCGTATAATTTGTCAAATAGTGCTTACTTCTTGTCATATGTCGGGAACATCCACTGTCAAAGTACCAGACACCCTTCAAAAAAAAATTAATGTGTTTTAGGTACCCAAACTTGTTTGGGTCCATAGTGGTCAGTGGTAAGCACAACCCTTGGCAAATTTCCATAAGGTCTTCTTTGAAAAGTGTTGCACTTTTGTTCATACATGTATGCTACATTTCCATAGAATCTAACATTTGGTTGTGTAGCTTTCACATATGGTTTCTGGCCTTTTGGTACATTTGTTTGAAGTGATTTATGTTGTTAAAAACATTAGCATAACCATAAGATTGCTGTCTATTAGGCACTGCCTTGTATTGTGGTCTCTACTGACCGTCGCTGAGTCCTCTATTGATTCCACTCCTGAGGTCTAAGCCTAGCATTATGGTTATATCTATTGTTTCTAGCAGCATGGGTAGGAATATTCCAATCTTCATCAGTAGGGAACAATCTGCCTTTACCCCTGAGATAATTATCCCTTGAATGATTAACATTCTTAGGGTTAGCATTCTTCTCCTTGGAATATTTCTGGTTTTTCACTTTTTGTGGTCCAGCAGACTTTACAGCAGGTCTAAAGGGTCTAGCAGTCTTACCTTTGGATGCACCATTTTTGTTAGGAGTTGATGTCCCTTTGGACTTCTGATTTTGCTTCTTTGAACCATTCTCAGTAGGTTCCACTACCTCAACAACCTTTTGAGGTGTTGGATTTTGTGCAGGTACAAACTTAGGACTAATTCTGGTACTAGGTTCAACACCCTTACTAGATCCAACCTTAGAGGATTGTTGAGTTTCAAATCCAAGGCATGTTTTATCACCATAAGGCTTTCCTGATTTGAATGCAGTTGCTGAACTAGATTGTGCAGCAAATTCAATAGCTACTACAGGTGCATCATAATTATGTTGATTCTGTTCATAATCCTTTTCCTTGCCCTTGAGAATTTTTAATTCAACATTTAATATTTGAATTTCATCTTGAAGTGCTTCTCTTTCAGCCTTCACAATCTCATAACCAGATTGTATTATCCTCAGTTGATTAAGGAGGGCATCTAGAGGCTCTTTTGTGTCATAAATTTTAGGATTTGAACAACTAGCGGACTCACAATCACTTTTAGTAGGAGTATTTATAGATACATAATTGTATACATTCTCTGTTTCATCCATATTAGCCATCAAAGCATAATCATCCATATCAGCTATGAGTGTTGTATCGTCTGATTCATTTCCTTTTTCGATTCCACTTCATAGCCAGATTCATCATCAGCAACCAAAGTTTTCTTGCCAGATCTCCTCTGTTGACCCTTGTTTTTCAGCAGGTCTGGACATTCAGGTCCAAAGTGTCCAAGTTTCTTGCAGTTAAAATGTAGATTATCAGGATCCTTCTTTTGTTTCAACTCAGGACAATCAGGTTTGAAATGTCTGGTTTCTTGCAATGAAAGCACAAGAAGTCATGATCATTTTTGGATTCTTCCTTTTTCTACTTGATTTCTTACCAGAATTCCTTGGTGATGCCTTTCCATATTTCATCATTCTAATTCTTTTGGTTAGTAGGGCAATCTGCTCTTGCATTTCATCCAAAACATCATCTTGAACATTTGATGATTCTTCATTGTGCGTAGCAGCCAATGATGTTGTCTTTATTGCTTCCTTTTCAGCATGTGCAACAAGGTCCTTGGTGAATTCATATGCTTTAAGATCAGAGTAAAGTTTGAAGGTATCTTCTTCATGTAGTCTCCTGGACTCTTCCATACATTAACCTTCATTTCCCAAACTTCTTTTGCTGGTCAAGCTTTGAGAATTCTGGTATTGATCTCTTCTTTTGTGTAAATCACATTCATCAGGGTGAGTTCATCCAGAATTGCATTGAATCTAGACTTCATCTGTTCAATGGTTTCATTTGACTTCATTTTGAACTCTTGGAACTTTTGCTTGGCCACACTGATTTTATTTTTCTTGATTGCATAAGTGCCTTCACAGATTAGTTGCAATCTTTCCCATAATTCTTTGGCAGTTTTGCAATGTTTCACTTTCATGTACATATTTCTATCCAAGGTTCTGTAGATGATATCAATAGCAATATTGTTCAGGCCTGCCCTTTTTCTATCTTCAGCACCCCATTCACCTTTTGGCTTTGAACAGTCTAATTCTAACCATCCACAGTTATGACTTTAGTGATCTCCAGTGGTCCATCTATCAGCACATCCATCATTTCATCATGAGTTGCAGCTAGAAAATCCTGCATACGATGCTTATACTCATCAAAACGATTTAGAAAGCACATCAACATTGCCCGAGCATACTGATTGTTATCCATGATGCAAAAACTTGAAAACAGAAACGTGAAAAAGTTTTCAGAGTTTTTTCACAAGCACAACAAGTAGGATTACTTTAGAACAAAAGCTCTGCTCCGATACCAATTGTTGGTCCTTGAAAAGGCTTTGGTTAAGTTTAGAGGGGGGTGAATAAACTTAACACTTAAAAACTTTTTGGAGTTTTACAAACTCAGTAGGATCAATAGTCTACTGACCACTAAGTAGTCTACTGACTATTAAAGCTCTTGAATTTGTTGTAGAGGAATACATTAAATTAAGCCTTGTTACTTTTTGGTTAAATATGATACTAAGTATTGGATACTCAGTAGTGCAAGTGTTGTGATTCAGTAGCTAGATCAGCAAATTGATGTGATAAACATGCAGATAAAGTAAATTGCAGAATGTAATATAAAGTAAAGTACAACAGGCAAGTTTTACAGTGTTTCCAGGTGGTGTAATCCTGTCAGTCCACTCTTCTCCTGTGATGTTGGAGGAAATTCACTAGAGATTCTTGAGGTAGCTGTTAGAAAAATCCCTAAAATGTTTGTCCTTGACCAATAGCTATGGCTTTACAAACTGAACTGTTGGTCCCTTCGAAAGGCTCACAAGTTTAGAGGGGAGTGAATAAACTTGTCACCAAAAAGTAAATTTATAACGATTAAGGTTTAGTTTTAACTTGTGTGGAGTTGAGTTGACTAAGCTGAGTCTAAGTCAAACCGACTTATAACAAAATTGAGTCAATCGACAACGGATTTAAGTTTAAGCCTTTATCTGGTTCTTGTTGTTTATATAAGAAAAATCTAAGTATGCAAAAATGAATTCTGGTGAATGTCAGTTTGTGAACTGTGAGTAAGTATAACAATCAGGTTCAGTATACTGTATAAGTAAATGACTGAATGTAAATGCGTAAAGTAAGTAGAGCAAGAATTATAGTGGTTCCAGGTGGTGTAATCTTGTCAGTCCACTCTTCCCCTGTGATGTCGGAGGAAAATTCCACTAGAACTCTTTAAGGTACGCTGTTACAAAAAGTCCTAAACGATAGTCCTTGACTAATCCCTAGTGTCACTATCTAAACAATCAAAGAATAGGTTGGATTGTTGCTCTTCAAATGCTTGAACCACTGGTCCTTGAAGGGTTGTATTGCCTCTTCACCAGCTACCACCACAAACACAGTCTACCCGACTGCAAGTGACACAACTTTCCTTGGCATGTCATGGACCGGATTTCTTCACAGTCTAAACCTTTGATTAAGAATCAAAGTTGGGCTGAGAATCAATAAATTGATTCTTGCTTGTGGTTCTTCTTAGTGTCAAAATCTGGATTTGATCGATGTAGCTTGAAGACTTGAAGAAATCTAGATATGATCTTGTTGAGCACGGATAATGATAGCAATTCGAATGAACTAGACTTGAGCACAATAATGCTTGTAATATTGTTAATTTTGTGTTTGATTCTTGATGCCAAGTCCCCTATTTATAGTGTGAGGTCAAACCTTCATCTTGCTTAAATTTGAATTGCATCGTCTATATTTTCAGATGTCAGGTGTCAGTGACCGTTCTGACATGTCAGTTCTTCATCCAATAAAAATCCTTGTTTTATAGCGTTCGAATGTCCTTTCAGTTGCTTGGACGGCTGATTATAAACTGAGTATCCTGTCCAGTTTGATATTGAGTATGTCAATTTTCAGTTTGTTAACTGACTTAGATCATTAACTGAGTTTTTACTCTTCTTCAAAACTTAGTACTCTATTTATCCGATTTTATATGACTTAATCAGATTACATCATTCCTTAAACAAATCATCTAAGATATCATTGTCCTTATGATTCTTAGGTCTTCTTCAAGATTCATAAAGTCAGTTCAGGCCATCACAGACTTACATGAATTCTAACTTTACTGTCTCGGCTTAAATCTTCATAACTGAGTCTGAAACCTCAGTTCTTCAATCTTCTACAACTGAGTTTGTGTCCCTCAGTTCTTCAAATACAGAGTTTGTGCCCTCAGCCTTCAGTTCTTGGTAAGTCAACCCGAGTCTATGTCCCTAAGCATACTTACCTTCTTCAGTTCTAAGTACGACTTCAGTTTTAGGTCATGTTCCATTTTCTAGATGACTTCCAGTTTTCAGTTTTACGACACTCTAACTATTACAGTTCTTGTCTGATATAATCTACACATTTATCAAACTCTAGTAAAACCTATACATTCAGTTCTAGACATCTTTTATCCTTTCACTATAACAGCTAGTTTCAGCACTTCATCAATGGGGTATAAACAAATAACTAACTAAATAAGATGAATCATCATCAAAATTAAAATTTTATTCCAAAAAATTTCCCCCTTTTTTATGATGCCAAAACCCTCCTTAAAAGAAAATCTTAATGATAAAAACAATGCAAAGCAAAGTAAAACTGTGGAAACTGGATTTCATTAAGTTTGCAAAAACTGAAACTAGTTACACTGTTGATAAGAGACTGATATGAAAAATAATCAGCTTTCTGTGTAACTAAGATAAATTTTCTTCTTTTGTCATGAAGATGATATCCTTCTTCAATCTTTGTATCTCCTTGGTGAATGTTCTAAGATAGTCCACATGTCTTGTTAGTTTCCACTATCTCCAAAGGACTAACTTGGGAAGATAACTTTCATCCTTGTAATAATTTTCAAATTCATTGACATATGCCTTCATCTGTTCAGTCTTATCTTTGATTTGAAGTCTTTCTTCAATCCTCTTAGTCTTCTTGTGGAGTGCCATCTTCTGATTGTGAAATACATCTGACAAGAAGTAATTGAGTGATTCTTCATAAGTCTTGGGCCTATACTTGGCTTTAGTATCACTACAAGAAAAAAGGGTTTCAGTGACCAAAACTTAATGACGGGTGGTAAATCCATCATTAAATGATAGTTATAGTGACGGAACAACATTTTCATTGATGGTTGGTGACCAAATTTTATTTCCCGTCATTATTGATCATATTTTCCCGTCATTAACTCCAACACTTAATATTTTACTCTCATTGATTGTAATTATACTTTATTTTATATTATTATATTTTGTTTGCCAAATTTTTACTTTTTTTAATAATACCACGACCCCCCCCAATGATTTACATACACTTCTTAAAAAATTCTTGACCTTGGTTTAAAAAAAAAACTTCGCTTCAAACCCTAAACTCCTCCAGCCCCCTCTACCTACCCGGCCTCCTTCATCCTCCCCGGCCTCCTCCATCCTGCTACAACAGCCACCACACACCAACGATGAACCAACCACCTACTGTCGTCACACTTGACCACGGGATGTCTAAGGCGGCAGAGCCACCCTCAAGTTCCGGTGTAAGCAAATGGGCAGGGGCACCACATCGTCGATTAAAAGTCCTATCCCTTCGCGGTAACCTTTATTCTATTATTTCTCTTCATCTCTGCAATTTATTTAAACTTTAACCCTGGTACACTTTTATTTTAAATTTACTCGCCGTCTCTGCAATTCACATTCTTGCTGGGTTGTGTTGCTATTTATTTTGGTAAACTTCCCGTTTTGTGTCGAGTTTTTATTTTTATTTTTTTGTTAAGTAAAGCAGCTAATTTGATAGATGCAGCTTCTTTGAAAAAATTGGGTGATTTTTTTTTTTTCGTTTTTGGAATTATTTGATTCGTACAAAGCTTTGGGGAAGACCCGTGAAGGAGATGTATATTATGCTACAATAGGAGTTTTGGGAAGGCACGTGAGAGAGGTGTATACTATGCTACATTAGGAGTTTAATGTAGTGGGTATTTCTTGTTAGATTGTATGAAGCTCAATGACGAAGACTCTGCCCAATATGGAAAACTTTCTATTAAAAGAGAAATTGTCTAGTTAATTAAGGCTAAGTTGAGAACCCAAATATGTGAATATTCCAGGTTTTCTTTATTGTTTAGGCCTCTAACTTTGTTAATGTCGCTTTTGCTTTACCTTTTTGCATTCCATGCTTCATTATGTTTCTTGTGAATTGATAATTTTAGAGAATGTATTTCGGTGGTTGGGCAGAAACTCTTCATAGAAGACATATATGCAGAGTACTTGCAATTGGTGGTATATCCTAATGATCACGTTCACGTGATTATGAATACTAAGAACAAGAGATGCAGAGATACGGTGTTGGCAAAGGCGTTCAAGTGTATCGAATGATGCTAATCACAATGCAACAGTAGGTAATCTTCTAGACAGTTACCGACTTCTTTTAGGATTCTTCTAACTTTCATACTAATATATACATTTTAAGATGTGCGGGCACGAAATGGAAGCCAAACTCTGTTTCTAATCTTGGTCCCTTTGATAAATCGGGGTGTTCTCATTTCGAAACATCTCGGGTATGCATCTTTATGATTTTCGTTTGTTTTGATGTTGTTGATTTTCTATTAATTAATGAAAATATCTAGTTTTGGTACTTTAATACTCATGTATGCTGGTTTGAAAATAATAACACATTTATATATGCATGAGGATCTAGAAAGTTTAGAAATCTGTTTATTCTGTGATAATAAGTTTGTGTTTTTGATTATGTGTTTTAAGTACACAGCTAATAATTTGTTTCTTAAAAATCAGAGTTAATCTTGCTAGAACCTGTTTAGGACTCTGTTTCAGTCCAAGTCTGTCTTTTTTTGTCTGTCTTAGACATTGGTTTTCTAGTCTGCTCATTTTGCATATCTAGCTGTTTAGTTATAAGCAAGTCTAAACATGTATCAGTTATTTTTTTTTTTTTTTGTTCTGATGTGTTCTGCATCTTCTTATTTGATATTCTTTCTAATTTATTGAGTTTTCATGACTTAACATCCATATTGATAGCTGGAAACGGAATTGCATTAGGTTCTTTTCTTAGTTTAGGTCCTAGTCTACCTTGATTGTAGAGTTTGTTTCAAGGATAATCTATGACATGTTTTAGTGAATTAATAATATGATTTTTATCCAATCTGTTTGCTAGTCAGTCTTGTTCTAAGTTAATACTCATATAGATCGCTATTGTCTACTTGTTATTTCGGTTTTTCTATGTTGCCGGCCAACCTTTTGGTTCAGTTTTGGTTAGCATCTTGTGATCTGAAAACATAGTTGGTGTCCTTGTAGTCTACCGGTATTGGCTTGTCTGATAAAATTTTTCTATGCATCTATGTGATCTGTATATGACTGTATTTTGAGTCTTATCATCCTGCTAAAAGTGCATGATTAATTCTATAATCTAATATGCAATATGTCTCTATCAGCATTCTTAGGAGTTCAGTCTAGCTTGTTTTTTGCTCTAAGTCTTGATATATTTTCCTAAACCAACCTGTCTACAATCTAGTTTTGTTTGCTTATGTTTTAATAGATTATTCACCAACCTGAATGCATTAGCCATGTTTGTACGACCGACTTTGGTTCTATCTGTGTTAAGTCATCTTGTTTGTGATCAGTCCAGGCGTGCTCAAGCTGCGGTCTACTCTTCGTTTTTATCAATTGTCCAGCTTGTACATTATCAGTTTTGTTTGTAAATGGAATGTCGTATGTCAAGTCTTGCTTTAAATATGCCTTGAATCTGAATCTGTGTTGTGAAGTCATGCATGTCTTGTATGAGCAGCCTGTAAGCTTTGTCTATGAGCAACCTGTAAGCTTCAAATAATAACTTTATATTAAATATACATTTTATTCTATAAGTTAGTCTATCTGATCTTCTTTAGTGCTCCTGACATTCTTATTGTAGAATGGTATTGTTTATAGGCAAAAACTAAACAGTCAATATATAAGAGCCAAAAAAAAAGTTGGGCGACATCGGACTATCGGGAAAAAAGTTCCTCCATTATTGACCATTACATGGTAAGTATAACCATAATAAGTTTCACAGTTTTGATTGAACTTTGATTATTTTTATATCCTTGTTGCATCATATGTATACTAATTGGTTCTTAATTTTAGCTTTTCTTTGTGTATCTAAGTTTGTGTGTTTAGATTCAAATCAGTTTATGATTGAATTGAAGTATGAATCTAAATTAAAGTGATACTAATTTAGTAAGCCTGCTTCTTGAGCTTGCATAATATGGGTGGTCTCTTAGTTCTTGAATATATCGACTAAATATTGTTGAACACTCTCTTGATATTTGAACCATGGATAGAAACCAAGTCAACTTTAAAAAAAAAATATATTGTTTGAATCTGTCGAGTTGATAATTTGAAGTTGCTATAAGGTTTCCGTATACATGTTTGCATTTGAGTCGTAGTAACTAAGTGACCTCATCTAAATGAGTTGTACAATATTATCTTTGTTTGAAATCAATGTTATGTATAGTGGTACATTTTAGCCTTGTGAAAATGAATGTATGGAAACTCTTTATTCTGATCACAAGTTTTTATGTTAATATGTTTGATTGAGTTTCTTGACTTAGAATTTATTTGCACAGCTTCACCTAAACTTTTGTTACTTAAAGTGATTCATATTTCTTAGTTGGCAATACATTTCGGACCTGTTTTTTTGTAAGAATTTGTTTGACTGAAACTATATTTGAGTCGTATTGCATAGTTTTGAAATCTCGCTACTTAAATGTTCTGGTATTCTATAAATTATTGAATCAGAATTTATGAACCTGATTTGAATTATTTGCAGATCATACAAGTACGAAATGAACTTTAATATTTGTTTTGTTAGATCTTGCATCATTCTTTCCCACTCTTCAGTCTTTTTATTCAAAAGATATATGCATTTCTTATTGTAGATTCTTACGAAAGACATGAATAATTACTCAAGATAAGATTAATGTTTATCTCCGTCTTGTGTGACTAAATTTAATTTTTCATGGTTCCTTATAGGGTCTATGTTTGTCTACTTTGATGGGTCTTCACTTGCACATTAACTAACTTTTATTAATTAATAGTAAAGTGAATTCGTTCCTTTATGCTCTTTTTAACTCTTCACTGGCATCTTGATGAGCGAAGTAGACAAAAAGTTGTTGACGATGCATCCATACTAATGGAATATGGATGATATTGAAAGATAATGTTCAACATAATGGGGATAAATTACTTAAAATTACAAGTTCTGAATTTATTGGAATGAGACGACAAGGACTTGATACTGTTCTTAATCACGTAGCTTCTCATAATGGCAGAGTAAAGATAAAGAATCTTCCAACAAGCATATGAAGTTGTAATTTTTATAACACATATTATGTTAAACATATTATATCTATGAAGGCTAGCTGCTAATGCACATTGTAGTTTATTGATTACTCAGAGTTAAAGATTTAATATAGTTGGATTGAGAAGTACACATTTTTCATTTTGTCCAAGCATTGAAAAGAGCCATCAATGTGATACTCTATTGAATGAGGATGTCTCTTAGAAATTAGTTGTAATATTTGGAGTATCCTAATTCTTTCCCACAAATGTCGATACTTATAGGATCCAGAATGCTACTTTTTCTGTTTAACATGTCCTGCTCAAGCATGTTCAATTATTCTGTCCTGTGTTTTATATGTTATTTTCATTCTGTCTAATTGAGTATGAAAGCTGGCTTTCTAGTTAATCTTACAGTCAGCCTGATCACATGAGTCTTACAGTCTAGTTCGTTCCCAGCTTGTTAATTAGTATTTTTCTGGTCCCAGTTCAGGACTTTATTTCTCTGTTCACATGTTATGATTTGAGCCTGGAAATGTTCCAAGGACTTCCTGTTATGTTGCATCAGTTAATGTCCTGAATCTCATGTTGTGTGTCTTTCGTGTTGCTCAATTTGTGATTCATCTTGAGTCTGTCTGCTAATCTTGTCCACATGCCCTTTGTTTTCAGAACTCATTTTCTTTAGTCAAAGTCTTTTTTAGTAGTCTATATGGTCAGTCCAGGTCTTATGCTTTGTTAGAATCATACCTTCTTGCATCTTTGTCGTCTCAACCGTGAAATTCTTTTGATTCAAGTTTAAATCCGACCTTTTGTTAAGATCTGATGGATATGATTTTCTATTCAGTCTGCCTTTTGAATCATACTGATTGTTGAAATCTTATAGTCTATCTGCCTAAGTTTAGGTGAAGTGAGTGTCTGTCCAACCTGCTTATTGTCTAGATATGTGTTTGTCATGATGCTCAGTCAAGTGCATCTGTTAGTTTGTTTTGCTGAATTCACAAGTGCCCTGTTTGCATCAAGTAATAAGTCTATGTTTTGGACCTTGTGGTCTGTTATAAAACAGACCTATTTGCATATTTGACATGACTTTGTCCTGAATAAGCAAGTGCCCTGTTTGCATCAAGTAATAAGTCTATGTTTCGGACCTTTCGGTCTATTAAGAATCAGACCTGTTTGCATGTTTGACTTGACTTTTGCTATAAATAGAACAAAGTTGGAGTAGAAACGTCTCCTTAATTTTTCAGTTTTGTCTTTTGTTTGGAGACAATATTTGTTGGCTAAATCATAAGTTGATGTAAGTCTTTTTGCAACCTGTCTTTCTGGTGCTAGGCTGAAATTAAAGGCAGATGGTTGTTATTGAAGTGTCTTGTAACAAGTCATGAGATGTTTCCATTAAAGTTTATTTTTAATCCAGCAGTTTACAAGTACTATTTTGGTTGGATTTTCTGCCAAAAAATAGTACATCTCATCACTTTGAAGAAGCACAAATTGTAAAGTTTTTGAATTTTATTTTCTCAACAGTTGCAATTTTTGAGATGGTATATATATATATATATATATATATACATATATAATGATCATAACTATTTCAATGCTTTTGTTATTTTGGCCATTTAACGATGTCAATAGTAACACATTGTTGTTTTATAACTTACTGGCATAGAATTTTCTTTTCCAGAACAAAGAGAAGATATTGAAGGTGATCTTTAACTCAAGAGCATTTAAAAACGTGGTGGGAGAGTCTTAAGAGGTACGTGTCTTATTCCTATTTTGTGTTTAGATTAGCCTGTTCTGAAAATGTTATGAATCCTGATCATTCTCCTACTAATTTCCAGTTTCGAAGCTCATATATCTTTTTGTTTCATGACAATTATCAAAGCCTTAATGATTATTTTATTTTAATGTTCTTTTACAATCATAAAGTAATACGCATTTTCATTCTTAGTTGGAATTCTGTATTTTATTAGGTGTTAGCAAAGAAAGTAGATACTCTAACAAAGGCAATGGAGGTTGAAGCTAAGTATATGAGAATTGAGGTTTCAATAATGAAGAAGGAGGTTGCTATGTGTGTGGTGAAAGAACAAGAAGCAAATTAAACATTTTGGGTACTCAAAAGGTCTGGTTACTAGCTCTTAATCGCTTCCCAGAACGTACAACTCCTTTTTATAGACAAATTATTTCATTGTTGTGTTCTTTTGGTTCGGTGATAGTGCCATTCATGCAACAAGTAAAACTGTATAGAGTATTTGGTATTGAACATTTGAAACAGGAAACGAATTTTTCATGTGATTTTGGCTTGTGATTCTTTTTCGCAGTGTTCCTATTCTATTTTTTTGTTCATTTTAGTCTAAAATAAGGGGACGTGTCCTCATTAAACCATTGTATAATGAATGGAAATGACCCTATAATGAAGGTATATGTCATCATTAAATCACAAATTAATGATAGGAAAATAACCTATTAATGAGGGTATGTGTCATCATTAAATCACAATTTAATGACGGGAAAATGACCTTTTAATGAGGACATGTGTTGTGATTAAATCGTTGTTTAATGAGGGGAAATGAGCCTATAATGAGTGGATTAATCGTTATTAAAAACAATGCTTAATGATAGGAATATACTGTCATTGATTGTATTATACAATTAATGACGGTAAGCGATTCCTGTCATTATTACCTTTAACGGCGGAGGCGGCAATGAAGGGATTTTTCCCGTCATTAGAAGCCTTTAATGACGGGAAACGGGCATTTAATAATGGGAATTCCTCTCATTAAAAGTTGATTTTCTTGTAGTGATATGATTATAATATTGCACAAATTTCATCTAGAGATCTTCAGTGAGAGTCGCTCTTCTTTCTCCAGGTTGACTATATTTTAGTATTAGATGTCCATCATTGAGTTCTTCAACCTTTCTGATGTTGGAATTTGATATTGTGTTTGCTTTCTTCAGTTCTGTCAACTCAGCTTCAAGCTTCCACTTTTCTTCACCTAACCTCAGCTTTTATTCCTCCACTTACCTTTTTTGCCTCATATAATTGATTGATCAACTGTTGCATTGCCTTTTGATCTGCTGAAATATCTTTCTGGGAAGTAAGTACTTCTTTGAGCTAGGTTTCTAATCCATATATTCTCTGATTTAGATGTCATTTTGCCTTGGCTTGAATCTCACGATCCTCTTCTATTGTGATCTCAAATTTCTCTTTCGAACTAAGAATTTCAGAAACTGAGTTTGAAGTTGATTTCTTAATTACATCCAACTTGGTATGTACTGAAACGTTAGTCTTCTTTCTGTAGTCGAAGTATCCAAAAAGTGTGACGGAAGTCCATTGAAATCTTTTTTTGGTTGAGCATAATCTTTAAACTTTCTTGGACATTGCTCAATTCTTCTACTGTCTGCTTTTTGTTGGATCTTCATCATCCTAAACTACAGACCGAGTATTGTCTTCAATTACCATCAGTTGCTGATTAGCTTTGGCTTCTTCTTCATTGTTGTCAGTTGTCTAATTTCCAACTGGCAATTCTTCTGGCTGAGTAACAGGTTGCCTAGTTTGATCTTCACATTGTGCTTCTGGTTGCAAGACTGTACTCTTTTCTCGCTTCTTTTCTTGAATCATCATCTTTATCATTATCTTTCTTCTTTGAAACATCCTTGGGAAATGATGATGTAGCTGACCCTTTTCTCTAAGCTACTTCATGGAATCTCTTATAGCAATTGGTGAGAAACTCATCCATAGGAAATAAGGCATATAAGTCATTAAATTCAAGTTTCTCCAACAATAGCTTTTCTTCAATTTGTAATGTAACTTTGATAGCTTCATGAGAGTCTTCAGTCTTGAGCTTTAAATTCATCAGTTTGATAATCCTTTCAGCATCAAAAGAATAAGCTGATACTGATTGTGGAACTTGTGTTAAGTTTGTTGCTGAAATTTCTGTTGCTCTTGACTGATGTCCATAGCAGAAACTTGTTTCTCTGATATCTTCTTTTGCAAGTGAGAAAAAATGTCAGTAGCCATGTTGGTTTTCCGACAGACCTCAGTTGTCGGCTGATGTTCCCTTTCGAGTTGGTGCTAACTGACTTGAAGTGCCTAGGAACAAACATCTTTCAACTGACTTTTCTCCCTGTGTTTCAGCTTTACTTTTAATTCCTTGCTGCTGAGCGATCTGCTGAGACACAGTCTTCTTATTGGCTTCATGTTGGGAAGTCTTCTTCTTTGGACTTACAACTGCTGCAATTTTCTCAGTGGTTGTAGATGCAGTAGCCGTTTGTCCACGTTTCTTCCTATTGCTAAGTCTTTGCAAATAATACTCAATCACTAAACTGAGTGATTTCCTTAACCAAAATTTGCCGACCAACTGTCTCCCTTCATCTTTGGTTTTGGTAGCACATGCTAATTAGCCATGTGTTGCTTTTTGACCTGGTTGAAAATATAGCCTGCCCAGTTGAACTCGAGACCATCCCATATGACATTCATCAGGTGTATCCCATCTTCAGTTAACTAGCTTAACCCTTTGTGTTGTCCGACGACGTGCTTCCTAATCCACCTGCTGAGTAAAGCAAATTCAGGTTTGAGGGTGGTAAGTTCCGTATCAACAGAGGCTGGTTGTTCTGTAGTTGAAATCTGCTTCAGAAAAGCTTCACGCTTGAGCGACAAATAGGTTAAATCAATTGATTTCACTAGAGGGTCCTTGAAATCAAATAATTGCCTGATAATTTCCTCATTGACAAAGATATTTTGACCACGAACTCTTGTTAAGAGTGAATTCTTCAGCATCTTCATGTTTTCCCACAATTGCAGTAAACCTTCCAAGTCTTAGTCTTTTTGCAATTGAGCTTCCAAAAGGTTTACCAAACCTTGTAATCTCCCAATCTTTTCAGATATAAAACTAGAAAGAAGAGTATTGTAGCATGTTGCTTCAAATTCTTTACAGGTAAAAGAATCTGGTTTGGTGATTAACCTTTCCTCTTGGATTTGTTTAAAGGCAGCCATAAGAAAATTTCTTGGTTTTTTTAGGATAAAAATTTTGTTTAAATTTTTGAAAGTGTATTGGGAAGATATGAAAATGAGAAGATAAATAGAGGTGGGGAGGCTGATGGTTTTGAACCTCTAAAGATTTTTGTACCAACTTTTCAGATACCATCGAGTATTTTGTGTAACCGATGCATGTACTATTCCTACGATCTGACATTTTCTGGGGGTATACACGCAACAAATTCTGACAAAAATGGTGGTAATTAAATGCGATGTAACTTTTGTATGTTTGATACTTTCGACTTTTTACTTTGTTTGACTGTATAAAAACTGACTGAGATCAGTTTGCATTTAGTTTAGTTTTGTTAAATCTTCAGTTTAGTAGGTCGGTTTGAGATCATTGATGTCAATGACTGATCTATCAAGTGAGCGCACCCAGCATGACAAAGATCAATCCCCTGGATGAATCTCTAAGCTTGAACTGACTTAACTGACTTTGATAATTCCCAATTCAGTTCTCAATTTAGCAAACCTTTCTTTATCTAGTGGTTTGGTAAAGTTGTCAGCCAGCTGATCTTTAATTGGGCATAGAGAACTGTAGCATCCTTTTTCTCCACGTGATCCCTTATAAAATGATGTCTCACATCAATGTGCTTAGTCCTTGAGTGCAAAACTGGATTGACAGTTATAGCTATTGCACTTGTATTGTCACACATTATAGGAATCAGTCCTTCTTCTATTCTATAATCTCTTAACTGTTGTCTTATCCATAAAACTTGAGCACAACAACTTCCAGTTGCTATATATTCAGCTTGAGCTGTTGATTTTGAAATAGAGTTTTGCTTCTTGCTGAACCATGACACAAGTCTATTTCCTAGTAACTGACATGTGCCTAAAGTACTCTTCCTATCCATCTTGCATCCGGCATAGTCTGAGTCTGAGTAGGATATCAGTTTGAATTCTCCTTCCTTTGAGTACCATATCCCTACTCCTTCGTGTCTTTCAGATACTTCAAGGTTCTTTTTACAACAGTGAGATGGCTTTCTTTAGGTCTAGTCTGAAATCTAGCACAAACACCAACTGCAAAGGATATGTCTGGTCTACTTGTTGTAAGATACAGTAGACTACCAATCATTCTTCTGTAGAGAGTTTGATCCACATCCTTGCCATCTTTGTCTTCATCTAATCTGATGTTAGTTCCGATTGGTGTTGAAACGCTAGCTAATTTCTCCATACCAAACTTCTTAATCAGTTCTCTGGTATACTTGGTTTGGTGAATGAAGATCCCATCATCCATTTGTTTAACTTGTAAACCGAGAAAGTAATTCAGTTCTCCCATCATACTCATTTGAAATTTGCTCTTCATCAGACTTGCAAATTTCTCACAGAGTAGTTCATTTTCTGATCCAAAAATGATGTCATCAACATAGATCTAAACTAGGAGAGTGTTGTCTTCTACTTTCATTCTGAATAAGGTTTTATCGATAATTCTTTTTGTAAAACCATTATCCACCAAAAACTGAGACAGAGTTTCATACCAAGCTCTTGGTGCCTACTTCAGTCCATAAAGAGCTTTTCTCAGTTTAAAGACTTTGTCAGCTTGGTCTTTAATTTCAAATCATGGTGATTGCTGAACATAGACTTCTTCTTCAAGTATCCTATTCAAAAATGCACTTTTAACATCCATCTGGTACACTTTGAATTTCTTGTGAGCTGCAAAGGCAAGAAATAATCGATTGCCTCTAACCTTGCAACTGGGGCATAAGTTTCATCAAAGTCTATCCCTTTAGCTTGTGAGTAACCTTTTGCTACAAGTCTGGCTTTATTTCTGACAATATTTCCTTCTTCATCAAGCTTGTTTCTGAAAACCCATTTAGTGCCTATTATGTTGACATGATTGGGTTTGTCCACCAATTCCCAAACTTGATTTCTCTCAAATTCGTTGAGTTCTTCTTTCATAGCCAAAATCCAATCGGGATCATTTAGAGCTTCTTCAATTTCTTTTGGTTCAGACTCGAGATATAAAACATGCTATCATAGCATCTAGCTAATGTCTAGTCCGAAAACCTGCTTGGAAATCACCTATCACCTGTTCTTCAGGGTGATCTCTCATCCATTGATGTACTGGGGGTTCCATCAAAGGGTCTTCATTTTGTTGAACTGGTTCTTCTTTAGCTTGATCATTTTCAGTTGGATCAGTTTCTTGATGTTGTTCAGTTGTAGGTTTTGTTACTGGCAATTGAGGCTGATCCTGATCTATAGAATTTGAAATCCTTAATCTTTCAATATCAATGAAAACTGGTTCTGGAGTCTTTTCTGATTGAGACTGACAAACTGGTTCTTCCTTGTCTTCAATTGTGTCTCCAGTGAACTTTGGTTCATCAAAAACTACTTGTATTGATTCTTCATGCTTAAGTGTCCGTTTGTTTAATATTCTAAAAGCTTTATTGACACTTGAGTATCCCAGAAATATTCCTTCATCAACTTTGGGCTGAAAAACCTTGAGCTGATCCTTTCCATTATTGTGAATTAAGCATTTACTTCCAAAGGCATGAAAGTATGAAACATTTGGCTTTCTTCCATTCCAAATTTCATAAGGGGTCTTTTCATGTCTTTTAATCATGAGAGCTTGATTCTGAGTGTAGCAAGCTGTATTCACTGCTTCTGCCCAATATCTCTCTGGCAGTTTTGATTTGCAAATCATTGTCCTTCCAGCTTGTTTGAGTGTTTTATTCCTCCTTTCAGCTACTCTATATTCTATTGAGGTGTTGTTATAGCTGCAAGCTGATGTAGTACACCATTTTCTCCACAATAATCAATGATTATATTGTTGAGAAATTCAGTTCTTTATCTGATCTGATCTTGACTACCGTAACTTCTTTCTGATTCTGGAGTCTCTTTAGTAACTCTGTAAGTTGTTGCTTAGTTTCACTTTTCTTGGTCATGAAGATAACCCAAGTATATCTTGAAAAGTCATCAACCACCACCAAAGTGTATTTCTTTCCACTAACACTGATTGGTGTGATTGGTCCAAATAAGTCCATATGTATAGTTCTAAAACTTGTGGTTGTTGAGTGCTGAGACTTAGTCTTGAAACATGCTTTGGTTTGTTTTCCTTGTTGACATGCATCACACAAGCTGTCTTTCTTGTATGACATTTCTGGTAGTCCAATCACCAAGTTCTTCTTGGAAAGTAAGTTGATATCATCAAAGTTGAGGTGACTCGGTTTTTGTGCCATAGCCAACTGAGTTCTGACTTGGTATGCACAATCAAACAAGTTTCTGAAACTGTTGTAGTCCAATCTACAACATACATATTCTCTTCCCTTCGTCCGGCAAGAACTACTTAGAATGTTGTTTCGCAGATTGAAAATGCAGTACTCCTTATCAAATGTGACTTTGTATCCCATGTCGCAGAATTGACTCATACCGAGTAAGTTGTAGTGAAGTCCTTCCACATAAGATACGTTCATGATAGTGAGTCCATTTCTGACTAAGGTTCCATAACCTTTTGTGAATCCTGGTTTATCCTTACTTCCAAAGTTGACTTTTGGTCCATCTTTAGCTATAAAATGAACTCGACAGTCCTTGCTCTGGGTCTTATGTCTAGAGCAACCACTGTCAAAGTACCAAATGTCCTGCAAAACAAATTAAAATGATTTAGGTACCCAACTCTATTTGGGTCCATAGTGGTCAGTTGTCAGTACAACTCGAGGGATATTTCCATATGGTCTTCTCTGGAAATTGTTGCACTTATTTTCATATATGTAAGCCACACTTCCATAGTATCTTCTTTGGGACTGTGTCTTATTTATATGTTCTCTCAAGTCTTTCGGCTAAAACTGATTTCCAAAATGTCTTCTATTGTTAAACGCTGAATAATGACCATCATTATTTTTTTACTAAGGTCTTGACTGACTTCTGTACTGAGACTTTTGCTGAGAACTGGGATGAGTTCTCTGCGAGTCTTGAACTGAGACTTCTGGTAAGTCTTCTGTCTAGAATGATTGTTCCTATCGGTTTTATCAATAGTTTCAGTGAAATTCCAATCTTCATCAGTGGGATATAGTCTATCTTTCCCCCTGGATGTGTGAATCCTTGAATGATTGACATTCTTAGATTTACTTTAATTGAAATTTTTTGGTTCTTGTCATGATTACCTTTTTTAGATCTAGTAGTTGATCTACTTTTCATGTTTCCATGTTGTACAGTGGATTTACCTTTGGATCTGCTTTTGTTATTAATTCCAGCTGACTTTTTGGGAAACTGATTTTGAGTTGATTCACGCAAGACTGGCTTCACTGGTTCAGCAATCTTCTCAGTCTGAGGAAATTGCTCAGCTACGAACTTAACACCAGGTTTGGCATTGGGTTCAGCAGCCTTGCTCATTCTTTCCTTAGAAGATTGTTGTGTATCAAATCCTAAGCCAGTTCGATCTTTATAGGGCTTTCCGGATTTGAATCAAAGTAGGGCGAACTTGATTGGGCATAAGATTCGATTCTTCTTCGTCGATACGTAGGCTGATACTGATTCTTCCCTTTAATAGTTCGAGTCAGTTTCAACGTGTTTAATTCAGACTTCAATCATTTCGACTTCAAGAATTAGAGCTTCTTTCTCAGCTTTAATTGACTCATAACCAGCTTGTATAGTGACCAGCTGATTCATCAATTTGTCAAGTGTTTCCTCTAATTCTGGATTTCTCGGATTGGAATCAGCAATCGAAGAACAAGCATTTTGCATAGAAATTTGAGCTGGGGAATATTTGGAGTTAGATTCACATACTTCGTTTGGATCCTCCATTGAGCCATTAGAGCCGCGTCATCCGATAATCTTTTAGTACCAGCTTCGTAATCTGACTCATCTCCGCCTAAGAGTGCTCTTTTGCCAGTTCTTCATCGCTGAGTCTTTTTATTGGTCAGCTCTGGACATTCAGCTTTGTAGTGTCCAGGTTTCTTGCAGTTGAAGCAGTGATATTCATCATATTTTCTCTTTTCAAGAGACTTCTTGATAAACTTCTGAGTGACTAGATGTCCACTCTTCATTCTTCAAATTCTATTCATCATAAGAGCCATTTGTTCGTCCATCTCATCCAATTGCTGAAGATTGTTAGATGAGGTTTCTTGAACATCATTGGATGTAGCTGTGAGGGCTATTGTCTTGGGTTCCTCTAAGGCTTTGATTATTGCAGTTGTGCTTGTGAAATATTCGCTGAATTCGTAAGCCTTCAAATCTGAGAAGATCTTAAAAGAATCTTCAACATCTAGTCTTCTCGATTCCTCTATGGCTGTGACATCATCTTCCAGCACATAGGTAATGCCTTCAAAATTCTTGTATTGATCTCTTTCTTTGTATACTCAATCTTGAGGAGTGCTAATTCACCCATGATAGCGTTGAATCTGGTTTCCATCTGATCAATATTCTCGCCTGACTTCATCTTGAAATTTTCAAACTTCGGTTTTGCAAGTGTGATTTTGTTTTCTTTGATGGAGTCAGTTCTTTCACAAACTAGTTGGAGTTTCTCCCACATTTCTTTTGCAGTGTTGCAATCCTTGACCTTCAGATACATGTTCCGTCAAGAGTTCTGAGTATGATATCCATGGCAACATTGTTTAGGTTATTCCTTTTTCGATCATCACTGGTCCATTCGCTCTTTGGTTTGGGAACTCTAACTTGTTCACCATTGATAGTTTGCATGTGAGTGATTGGATAGGTTCATCAAGGAGTACATCCATCATTTCGTAATGTGTGGTTGCTAGCAATGCTTCAAATGACGTATGTATTCATCAAATATGTCCATGTTACACATTCACATCTACCTGGCATACTGATTGTTATCCATTGTGTTAGTGAATGAAAATTGGATTATGCAAAGACTGGAAACTGAAAAACTGAGCTTTTTCAGGAGAACAACTAGGGAGATAAATAGAGCAAGTGAGTTTTCAACAATGACTTGTTAAAGAACACTGCTCCGATACCAATTGTTGGTCCCTTGGAAAGGCTGACACAAGTTTAGAGAGGGGTGAATAAACTTGTCACCAAAAAGTAAATTTATAACGATTAAGGTTCAGTTTTAACTTGTGTGGAGTTGAGCTGACTAAGCTGAGTCTAAGTCAAACTGACTTATAACAAAACTGAGTCAACCAGTAGCGGATTTAAGTTTAAGCCTTTATCTGGATCTTGTTGTTTCTATAAGAAAAAGCTAAGTATACAAAACTGAATTCTGGTGAATGTCAGTTTGTGAACTTTGAGTAAGTATAACAATCAGGTTCAGTATGTTGTATAAGTAAATGACTGAATGTAAATGCGTAAAGTAAGTAGAGCAAGAATTATAGTGGTTCCAGGTGGTGTAATCCTATCAGTCCACTCTTCCCCTGTGATGTAGGAGGAAAATTCCATTAGAACTCTTTGAGGTACGCTGTTACAAAAAGTCCTAAACGATAGTCATTGACTAATCCTTAGTGTCACTATCTAAACAATCAAAGAACATGTTGGATTGCTGCTCTTCAAATGCTTGAACCCTGGTCCTTGGAGGGTTGTATTTCCTCTTCACCAGCTACCACCACAAACACAGTCTACCCGACTGCAAATGACACAACTGTCCTTGACAAGTCCTTGACCGGATTGCTTCACAGTCTAAACCTTTGATTAAGAATCAAAGTTGGGCTGAGAATCAATAAATTGATTCTTGCTTGTGGTTCTTCTAAGTGTCGAAATCTGGATATGATCGATGTAGCTTGAACACTTGAAGAAATCTAGATATGATCTTGTTGAGCGCGGATAATGATATCAATTCGAATGAACTAGACTTGAGCACAATAACGCTTGTAATCTTGTTAATTCTATGTTTGATTCTTGTTGCCAAGTCCTCTATTTATAGTGTGAGGTCCAACGTTCATCTTGCTTAAATTTGAATTGCATCAACGTCTATATTTTCATATGTCAGGTGTCAGTGACCGTTCTGACATGTCAGTTCTTCATCCAATAAAAATCCTTGTTTTATAACGTTCGAATGTCCTTTTAGTTGCTTGGATGGCTGATTATGAAACTGAGTATCCTGTCCAGTTTTATATTGAGTATGTCAGTTTTCAAATTGTTAACTGACTTAGAGCATTAACTGAGTTTTTACTCTTCTTCAAAACTTAGTACTCTATTTATCTGATTTTATATGGCTTAATCTAGATTAACCATTCCTTAAACAAATCATCTAAGATATCATTGTCCTTATGATTCTTAGGTCTTCTTCAAGATCTATAAAGTCAGTTCAAGCCATCACAGACTTACCTGAATTCTAACTTTACAGTCTCGGCTTAAGTCTTCATAACTGAGTCTGAAACCTTAGTTCTTCAATCTTCTACAACTGAGTCTGTGTCCCTCAGTTCTTCAAATACTGAGTTTGTGCCCTCGGCCTTCAGTTCGAGATAAGTCAACAATGTATGTGTCCATCAACGTACTTACCTTCTTCCGTTCTGAGTACGACTTCAGTTTTAGGTCATGCTCCAGTTTTCTAGATGACTTCCATTTTTCTGTTCTACGACACTCTAACTATTATAGTGCTTGTCTGATATAACCTATACAATTATCAGACTCTAGTAAAACCTATACATTCAGTTCTAGACATCTTTTAGCCTTTCATTATAACAACAAGTTTCAGCACTTCATCAATGGGATGTAAACAAATAAGTAACTAAATAAGATGAATCATCATCAAAACTAAAATTTTATTCCCAACATGAACACTAGAAATAGGTAGGATTGTTGCTCCTAAGTATTCCACTGGTTCTTGAAGGGTAGGATTGCATTTTCACAAGCTTCACCACAAAACAATAGTTCTTGACACTCCAAAAGTGCTTCTATGTCTTTAGCAAACTTCAAGAAAGTGATTCAACTTTTAACATGCTTCTGATCAAGATGAAAAGATAAGCAGCTTAAGATCTTCAAGTGTATGAAGTGAATGTAACTTGATTGTAGATAACACTTGAAGAAAAAATTGATCAGTAGATTAAAGCTCTGTAAGTATCAGCAGGGTCAGATTGCACTTTGATCAATTTCTTGCTAAAAACTTAGTTGCTTCGTATGATTTCTTGGTTATTCTTGGTTTTCAATCTAAATCAAGAGTCCTCTATTTATAGGTGTAGATCCTGTGATTTGAATTTAAATTTGAATGATAACCGTTACAGGATTATCTGAATATTCATGAAAATCCTTCTGTTGTACCTGACTGACACTGTACCTGACTGACACTGACAGTGTCCTTCTGACAGTCCGTCTATCAAGCAATGGAATAATTCCATTTAAAATGGCTTTGAAATCCTTACAATGTCCCTTTCATATTGGCCATTGATTGACTAATTAATACAAGGCTTGTAAATCATCCTTATCCATTTAATCTTCCAGAAAAACTTGGATTAATTCGAGTTATACATTCAGTAGACACCTGTTGTGTAAGTCTGTTGATGTACACAAATATGTCAGCTGACTTTTAGTCTGTTATGTTTTATAAACACTTCAGCTGACAGCTTAGCATCTGATGTGATTCCCAATGAAGAAACTTTATGAAATTTGGTTATAGTCTTTTATTTATTTTTAGTTATGTTTTATTATCCCACATTGATTAATTAGTCTTTTATTTTTGTTATTATTTTTTATTTATGGTTTTTTTGTCCCACATTGCTAAATTGGCAATTAGTCTTGGAGTCCGTAGCCTATATAAAGGCATTAAGAGTCATTGTAATCATCAGACAAATTTTGAGATATATATTATATTTGAAGCTTTTAAGCTTTGGTGAGTTTTCTCACGTTGGTTTTGGTGGATTCCAAACCGTTGTTTGGTGGATTCCAAACGGAACTTATCAAGGTTCTGAGCAGACCTTGTGGCGTTCGTATACCAAGGTTCTTAGATACGGGTTATCTAAGGGTTGAGGTCATACCAAGGTTCTTAGTTACGAGTTAGCTAAGGGTCGCGGTGCTCGTCGTATTGGTGCCATCAGTCAAGTCCTTGGGCAATTTCGGATCTGATTCGATCACGGATCACATCAATTGGTATCGGAGCCAGGTTGACTAAAGGTAATCAAATATCCCTGTTTTTAATTTTCGTTCTTATTCCAAAAAAAAAAAAATATTTACCAGCCTGTTTCTTTTCATCTTCATTGTTTCCTGCGTGTCCCCATTCTCTTTTTTTTTTCTTTTCTTGTGTTATTTTTTTGGCAATCCTTCGTTCATCCTCTAATATCAAAAAAAAAAAAAAAAAATTATAAACCTTTCCAGCATCTTTCCAGCACCTTGATTATCCATCTTATGCCTTCAACGTTACAAAAGAAAAGAGATACCATCAGTTTCTCCATTTTCGGTGGCTTTGTATACCCAAAATAAAGGTTTGACCTACTTGTTTTCTTTTACTTTGTTTATCTAGAGTTCGGCCACCAAAAAAAAAAAAAAAAAAAAACATAGCAGTAAAATTGACGTGGGTATCACACCCACCTTGAGTTTTTATCACACCCGTGATTTCTAGTACACTTCTAAAAACCAAAAAAATCGAATATTTTTGTTGGTCATTCTGGAGATCTTGAAAAATGTCGAAAGAGCTCTCTAAGGGAGAGGATAATTCTCGTGATGCTCGTATTCGGTTATTAGCGGATGAGATAAGGGTTGAATATCAGAAATTGTTAGCGAAAAGTGGTGGTGGTATAGAAAATCGCGGTGGTAGAGGTAATCATGGTAGTAAAGCTAACCGCGGTGGTACAGAGGTGATTAAGAAAACTTCTATGGAGGTGTTTTCTGTATTTTGCGGTCATTGTAAAGGGAGTGACCATCACTATTATGATTGTCTTGATTTATTGCAAGAACTACGTAGAATCAACGAGGAAGCTCGTTTGAAACGTGAATCAGCGAGAGAAAAAGACTTGGTTGAAGTGAAAAACAATGAAGATACGAGTGTGGTGGAGATGAATATTGAAAATGAGTCGAAAGTAGCGGAGATTGATGATGCGCGTACACCTCCATTTGTGGCTGAGAACGTGGCAGAGGAGATAGAGGAAAGCGATTCTCTCTCATTAGTCCCTTGTTCTAGCTCTATCATATCTTTTTTGCGGGTACATGATGATCATCTAGTTGAGGAGAAAACAGGGCTAACTGATATAGCCAATCAAGCCAATATATTGCCTATTGATGTTCTTGTCCCAGTTGACATTGATGGAAAACCGAACCACACCTTCATTGATCCTTTTGCAGTTTATCCGGATTCTCATCCTTATGATTATGTTGCTGATCCAGAGAACCATTTCATTGATCCATTTTCTGAGTATGTTGTTGTTTGTTCAGCTGCGAATTGTTCTCGTTATATTGCTACTTTGCCGGGATTTCTCCAAGTTGTTAGCACGTCGGAAGACTTATTTGAAGTTGCATTTGTGATGCTTGGTTCAACATCAAACCGTACCATTGATTTGAAGTGGCATGTCCGCCTTGTATTTGATCCGGGCATATCATTGATGTTCGTTGTTGGTTCGACTCGCTTTTTCCTTGATCGCATTTTACGACATCCTTTTGATTCGAGGACGAATCCTTTTGGAGCCGGGAGGGAATGATGTGATTCCCAATGAAGAAACTTTATGAAATTTGGTTATAGTCTTTTATTTATTTTTAGTTATGTTTTATTATCCCACATTGATTAATTAGTCTTTTATTTTTGTTATTATTTTTTATTTATGGTTTTTTTGTCCCACATTGCTAAATTGGCAATTAGTCTTGGAGTCTGTAGCCTATATAAAGGCATTAAGAGTCATTGTAATCATCAGACAAATTTTGAGATATATATTATATTTGAAGCTTTTAAGCTTTGGTGAGTTTTCTCACGTTGGTTTTGGTGGATTCCAAACCGTTGTTTGGTGGATTCCAAACGGAACTTATCAAGGTTCTGAGCAGACCTTGTGGCGTTCGTATACCAAGGTTCTTAGATACGGGTTATCTAAGGGTTGAGGTCATACCAAGGTTCTTAGTTACGAGTTAGCTAAGGGTCGCGGTGCTCGTCGTATTGGTGCCATCAGTCAAGTCCTTGGGCAATTTCGGATCTGATTCGATCACGGATCACATCAGCATCTAACTTTTTATTATTAAAAGTACACCATTTTAACCTTAACCAAGTTCCAATCACCACTTAATTTTAATGGAACTTAGACCTTCTACACAAGGCATATGTGATCAGTTTAGGTCATCACAGACTTCTTTAAATTCTGATCCCATATCTTTGACTTTAATTACTAAGTTTGATCCATTGGCCTTCATTACTGAGTTTGAACCCTCAGCCTTCAACCATCAGCAGGTTCTTAGACTCTACTATCCTAGATAGTCTACTGACCTAGATAGGTCTGTTGATCAAGTCAGTTGACCTCATTACAGTGCTTGTTTGATCAAACCTATACAAAGATCAAACTCTAGTAAACCTATGCATTTAATCTATACATCTTTTTGCCATTGCTCTATAAAAGCTAGTCTGGAACTCATCATTAAAACTAAAACATGTCTAAAAAAGTGTCACACAATGTTTAGTTGTGTAATTATCCTAAGACCGGAGTCTTCATAACATCACGGTGTGGATTTTCATGCTTTGCCACTATTGAGGTTTCCCCTAAACATGGGGCGGTCGTGCGGTGGTGATTGGGTATGATATTGAAGCATGTATAGGATTTATGTTGCTCGTCTGGAAATCGCGTTTCCTAATGGTATGAGTAATTATCTGAAAGGGCCTTATTATAAGGAATGTCTTATTCTCGGAAGTATTTGCAAAGAGGAAGTGAAGTGTTACTTTGAGAGAATAGGATATCCAGATTATAAGATACGGTCGTTAATGTTTGACACTCGAGATACGACTTTATGGATATTATAATAGCGATAGGATTCCATTTACACGGTAACCGTTTCACATGAAATGTTGTAGTCACAACACTTGACTCTTTCCAATGATTTGGGATCATGATGTGTTGTTAGAGGCTGATCACGATCGTTAGGTGTGAAGGATATTTTGGTAAATGCACTTTATACTTACGGCCAACATATTCGGAAACCTATCGGGTCACAAACTTATGAATAACTAGCCACAATTTCGTTGATCCCCTGGACGCTCATTGGTATCGGAGCCATGAAGGGATAGTTATACTTAATATTATCCAAACCCCCTTTGTTAGACATTCATACTTTCTGAGTATTTTTGCCCAAATAATAAGAGAGCAAGCCTATTGGCATTTTAATCTTATTTTGGGACAGTAGGCACGTATGAATTATTAACAAAAGGACTATGGATTCTATATTTCGTAGAACTACATCTTCTAGGTATGTATCAAGTTCAGTTCAAGAAAGTTCAAAAAGGATTATACATACAGATGAAATAATAATTGAGGATTTCAATAAATCTCTTGACAATTGGAAAATTCCAAAGGTAAACAAAAGCCAAATATATGAATCATCAAGGTTCATCAGTTTTAAATCAGATTGTACCATTAAAACAGAGGAAAGAGATATCCAATTATCAAAACCTTTTGAAACTATATAGCTTCATTATGCAAACTCCCTACAAAAACATCGACAAAAATTATACCAATATGTACACATCGGTTTAATCCAAGTAGGAATAGAACCTCTAACCAGAGAAGGGTTAAACACTTCCATTTTAGCTGTGCTTAGAGACACAAGACACTTAGACTCTGAAGATTCACTTTTAAGTTCTGTTTAATCCAGTCTTTGTACGGGTCCAATTACATTTGATTGTTGGCCTAATATTTCTATTTCACTAAATGATCCAAACATCCTCAAATCTCTTGTGCTTCAAATAAAAATGCATAATTACAAAATGTTAGAAGGATCAATTTCTATTACTATTATTTTTAGATTGCACTACAAAGCCATCATTTCAGCCTTTTCTACAAAAGTGCGATGTTATAGTCCAAAAGGAGAAACACTTCTACAAACAGATCTTTTAAGGTCTAATAAGTGTACATCAAGAACCATCAAATGGAAAGATATTACTCTTCCAACCGAACGGGTCTTAGAAAATATAGTCCCAATGCAAAATAGGTTTCCAGAACCAAATTTAGAACTAAGACATGTTACTCAATTCACCGATGGCAAGGTAAAACTTCTTTTTGACAGAAGAAGAAGTACTAGTGCCAAATACACTGATTCTAGCTCTGTATCTGAAGATACTTCTGCTACTATTGATCTAGGCAGAGTATCACAAATACCATCAGTTATAGATACCTCACACCCAAGAAATTCAATCTCCAACATCCAAGTTACAAGACTAAGGAACGTAGATTATGTTTCGCAGATTCCAAGATCTTTTTATCATACAGAAAACATAGGAAACAACGAAACAAACCCTCCAGAACCAACCAGCCCCTCGTTTTCAGCTATTACCGATAACCTTAATGAACTAGATATCATTGAAAAAGATTTTACAATTAACAAAAAAAGTTCTCCAAAATGACTTTTACTCTGAAATAAATGTAAAGAAAAGGACTTGGTTCTTTGACAAATTTATGTTAAAACAACAAGAAATTCAAAATAAATACTACAACTTTGTATATCAAAATAAAATTCATATATATTTCTTTGACTGTTTTGAAATTTACTCCCTCGAAAATCATATCGATTATCCTGTCTCAAACATAATTAGTCCTATTACCATTCGCAATAAGAATCCAGAATGGGAAACTACCCAAAATTCTGAAAAAATAAAATCTACTCACCCACCTTTTCAAGGTATAAAAATACAACACCAAGATCAATATATAGCGCTTATCCTATCAAAATCCCCGGTGAAGACAACAAAATAAATATAAAAAATATTATTTCGCAAAATAATTATACAAATACTAATCTCCATACAATCGGAAAACAATTAGAAAAAATGGAAAAACACATGAAGATTAGTCAAATTGAGAAAACTCCTCAAAGTGAGAATTCCAATATAGTAAAGAACAAAACAACCCCAGTCTTCAAACCATACCAAGTGTCTTCTTCCTCTATCAAAGACATACAAAAGAAAAAATATGATTTATTCATAGATTTACAAAACAGACTTCAAAAGATGACAGCAAGCTCCTCTTCTGAAAATCAAATATCACCCGACACCCCTACAACAACCCCTACAACTACATTACATATTAATACGATTGGAAAAGAATATGACACTCACTCACAAACAGACACTGATGCTTCACAAGATGAAAATCAAATAAATAGAATAGGATGGAATTCACAACAAATTCCAAATCATCCTCTGGATATAATACCAGTAGAAACTCAAACGCAAAATCGTTTTAATGCATCATCTTTTTATAATTGGAACTTAGATCTTACAACAAATGACAATGGCTGCAAATGCATATAGGATGCAACACGGAGTCCAAGATAGGACTACCGCAGAGCTACTAATTGCAGGCTTCTCAGGACAATTAAAAGGATGGTAGGATTTTTATTTAACACCTGACCAACATAACCAAATACTCAATTCACTAAAATACGATGAAGAACAAAATCTGATTCTTGATGAACAACAAAAACCTTTACAGGATGCTGTATCCACGCTAATACATACTATCTCCATACATTTTCTTGGAGATCCAGCAAAATTAAAAGAAAGAAATACTGAACTACTTTCAAATCTACGCTATAAAAAACATAGTGATTTTCAGTGGTATAAAAATAAGGGGGAAGGGGCCACAAGGACAAAAAATTAATAAATGGGTCTGGAAGGACAAAAGTAACATTTTCATGATTATAAAGGACAAAAATCACAATTGTTACTTCACGTGTTAATGTTACTTTGCGTTTCACAATTGTTACTTCATATTTACTATATTCCATATTTGTTACTTCATAATTGTTACTTTTGTCCATATTAAATTACAGTTTCCTTCTATCCCGATTTTTTGATAATTTTGTCCTTCTGGACAAAAATATATAAAAATAATTTCATAACAAGGTTAATGCAAAGGGATGATTCCAATCAGCCTTTTTGGAAGGAAAAGTTCCAAGCAGGATTACCAATCTTATTAGGAGAAAATGTCAGAAATAGAATTCGTGAGAATTCTGATAACCAAATTATTCCATATGATCAATATACATATGGACAACTTGTCAATGTTATTCAACAAGAAGGAATGAAAATATGTCAAGACCTAAAACTTAAGAAACACATAAAATAGGAAAGGAATAAAGCTAATTTAGAACTTGGAACCTTTTGTCAGCAATTTCACAATAATCCTTTTCAATAGGAATCCTCTTGCAAAGGAAATTGCAAGAAACCCACTTTCAAAAAGAAAACACCCTATCAAACTAATAGGAATGTTTACAGGAATAACAAGCAAATAAAACAAAATTCAAACAATAATTTCTACAAAAAAACACTAAATCAAAGCCAAATTGGAAAAGAGATATTGAATGTTATAGATGCCACAAGAAAGGACATACGGCAAAATATTGTAAACTAAAAAGAAGGCTTAATGAACTAAGTCTAGAAGACGACATTCTGAACAAAATCTCGAACTTACTCACAGTTTCTGATAGTGACACAACTAATGAGGAAATCACATATAACAATGGAAAAGCAAAGATAGACGATACATTAACAAGTACTTTTGAATCAGAAGAAGACAATGAAAAAATGCTAAACGTTATCTCCAAAAAACAACAGATCTTTATTGACATATTACAACAGATTAATGACCCATCTATACAGCAACAATACCTCGAAAAATTATTAGACACTCTTAAACATGAACCATTAGCACCAAGTACTTCCAGAGATACTTATGATTTAACGACAATCCTAAAATAAAAAGGATAATATTACAAATCACGATCTACAAAAACAAATTAAAGAAATAAAAAATGAATTAAAAGAGTTAAAAGAAAAACAAAAAACATGATTCATTATTAATCAAAACCATTATTGAAACAATAAAAGACAATAGTGACACTCATACTGAAAATGAAGATGTTACCCAAGAACAGCAAAACATTACAACAACCCCAACTGATTTCCTTTTTGTCTTAAAAGAAATGACATCGAGAAAATATATCATAAATATTACAATCAAATTCTTAAATGATTTTGAATTTAATACTATAGCACTATTTGATACTGGAGCAGACTTAAATTGTATAAAAGAAGGGTTTGTCCCTATAAAATTCCTAGAGCAAACCCATGAGAAAATATCAGCAACAAACAAGTCAAAAATAAAAATCTCTACAAAAACATAAGCTTCAATAATCAATGAAGGGGTCTCTTTACTGACATCCTTTGTAGTTGTCAATGATATCCATCATTCCGTAATCCTTGGCACTCAATTCATAAACCTTATCACCCCATACAAAGTTTGTCCAGATTCCATTACCTTCAAAATAATTAATAAAAAACACAAGTTTCCGTTTTTAGAAAAACCAAGAACTAAAAGTTAAATTTATTAAAAGCTTCATCTATACATGAAAACACCATCAATAATATAATATATAACAAACAATTTCAGCTAAATGAATTACAAAAGGATGCTTCCTTACAAAGAATCATGTTACGTCGAAAAGTCTTAAGGCTCTACTACCTATAAAACTTGTTCGCGGTTAAAAACAGGTTCTAAAATTTATTTAAAAACCGACGTCAGCCCCAAGTGCAAAAGCTTGCAGCTAGTGGTGAAACCGGATCGTATCCGCAGGGACTTGTATGAAAATAACTTTTCGTTTCGATTTCTTTTTAGTGATGATTATGATCTTGAAAACTAGAAATAAAATAAAGGTTGCAAAAGTGAAAAGAAAGTCGATACGTGAAAATTTGTTTAGAGAAAGATTAAAACAACTAGAACACACCGTTGATCCACCACCCCACCGAAATTAACAAGAAACACACACATTCATTCGTAAGTCTTGGAGTATTATCTGCTAAAGAGGCATTTTCCCTTTCGGTTCATCGCCTTTTAATTAGTTCACCATTCTCGGTACAACTAAAGCATTTACGGATCAAAGATATGGATATAAAATCCTAATCTAACAATATTCTCCCTCAACTTACGTATGTTGGAAGAATATCATCACTCTCCTTCACGGTAATCTACAAATTCATCAACTTTCGTATCTAAATTCGATTAGCATGCAACACACATATAATTCATACACATTGCACATAGACAAAGTAAACATGAAGGAAGAACAAGAAAGCTTACTAGAACAAATGAAAACGAAATCCTTGTTTATTCTGGTGATGGTAGCTTCACAATGGTGGTTCTAGCCTGGAGTCCTTAGCCAATCATCCTCGATTATGATTTCAGAATCAGGGCCGTAGCTCCAGCATTACAACAAGATACTACTATTCTAATTTATTCTCGGCATAACGCCTACAGAGTATTTACATAAAAGACGGGAAAAGTAAAAGCTTGGCCAAGAGTGACCAAGGAGGGGCGCCTATTACAAGTGAAGGTGGGGGGGTTTTATAGCCTAAGCATCAAGGGAATATGCTTAGAATATCCTAAGTTTGTTAGGAGGCATGTGGGAGGTGATGATTACTTAGCATGTGAAGGGAATGAGTCATACAAGAGTTAGTTACAAGCATGTGGAGTTTGTTGGGGAGTAATCATTGCCATCATTAGTCTTCACATGGAGTAACATGCAACCATGTGAGATAAAATTATCTCCGGTTCGTCCGTAATTCCAGCAGTTCGGTAAAAAAATCATAACTTGAGTTGTAAACCTCCGATTGACGTGATTCAAAATGAGTTGGAAAGCTCATTTTAGTATCTACAACTTTCGTCAAGAACTCTTCCCCTGAAAATGCCTCTAAGTCGGGTCACATTTCCATCGAAAAACAGGTTACGGTAGAAGTGCGTTGGACAAAATTGATTCGTTTAACTCGTAAACTCGTGGCATCTTCTTCAAAATCCATCTTTTAGACCTCAAAACATATTGTTACATGTGATATTTTGAAAATCTTGGTCACCAAGTTTGGGCCGAATCGAATCAAGCTTTCTTTATTCGAATCGAGCTTTCTTCTTAATCTTCATCCGATCTTCGTTTAAGCTCCTCATTTAACATGCAAGCGTACCTACATTTATGATAACATCGTGCAAAATGTAACATCTCATATTCAAAGATTTTTATCAATGAAACCACATAAACAACACAAATTTGCACTTAAACACTTTTAAAACTCATTTGCTCAATAATTCGATTAAATCCTTAATTTCTATGCAAATTATACGAATATGGAGGAAATCGTTATAAAATATAACGTTATAAATCATGTAAAATCACCCTAAACAACTCCCCCACACTTAGCTTTTGCTCGTCCCGAGCAAAAATAAGCGGTAACATATAAAAACTACAATAAAAATGATATGCTTGGTAGATTAACTTTCAAGTTAACAAAATATCATTTCAATATTATAAATATATTAAATATATCTTTCTTAGAAATTAATAAGATAAAAAGTGTATAGAACTTAGATAAATTATTTATCAAATATCATTTAAATGAAATTCTACACAATTTACTTAGTAAATATAATAAAAATTAAAATTATTCTCTAATCTTAACTCGTATGAAATAATTGGAATCAAGGACTTAGTATATCGATCAGGATCTGGGTGTTTGATCAAAAGGAAAAATAAAGAATTATCAAAAGAAGAAGATAGGTCGTACGTACTTAACTTTCATCTCAAAAACCTTTTTTTTATCAAATTACAACCCAATATTATTTATTTATTTATTTTTTTTAATTGTCGCGTCTCAAAAGTATAACACTCTCCCCAAACTTTAGAGGCAGTCACCCTGAGATCACTCAAACCCATACTGTCCAAGGTAAACCACACTCCCCAATTGGGGCAGTATCCAAATGGACTCGAGGTGATTTTTTTTTTTTTTTTCATAGAATACTAACATATCCGAACTCATTGCCAGAATCGACTATTTTGCAAGTGTCATGAGGTGAGGTCAAATATATTAGCACCTATCTAACTTTATTATGCCAAAAATCGTCATCCTTGGTCTGATTCCATATTCATACTTATTTCGAAAAGAAAATTATTCTAACATTTCATTATAAATATAAGCATATCTGTCTAATTTCAATTCAACAATACTCAATAATATTTATGTATAGTTACATATACTTAAGATCTTATAAAAATCTAAAACTGACATAATTAATATAATCATAATACATCTAATCTATTTTACTTAACTAAAACTTATTCTATCAAAATATATTAAATTTATTATATTAATTATATACTATCTTATTTCTACTTTAGGAAAAATAAAACTAAGTGTTAAGCAATCAATATACTTATTTTAATTATAGCGTTAATTTTTAATATTTTCAAAATTTTATAACTTACTCTACTCCCCACTTACGAATTGACATCGACCTCGATGAATAATGAGTGGAATATAGTAGTTATAAAATGAAAATTTGCACATAATCATATATATATATAAATAGTATAAACGTTTAAAACCAAGACAACATATATAACCCTCCCCCACACTTAAGTTACATGATGTCCTCGGCATGTGCAAAATAAGAAATACTTAGTGGTTGTAATTCGAAGGTGGCAATTCGGGAAGTGGTCGCGAATCGATCCGAAATGCTTGATGAAAGATAAAGAGAGACCGTGGACCATCCACCGGTAAACTGATTTATCTAAAAGCTCACAATCGCTATCGCAAATATCCTGCACACCATGGAAAAACAAGACGTACCTCGGGGATAGGGGCACAAAAGATGATAGACAAGGCAATATCATCTAAACATTAGCAACAACTAGAGAAACAAAACAGAAATAAACTACACACAAAAAAGAAAAGATATCTAGGTTACCGTCCTAGTAGGGCTTAATTATAGTCGGGAGCTCGACTAGACAATAAAATGTCAACTCGGGTTAGCTTTGAATTTCCTATTCCCTTAGTTTCATAGTAGTTGAACTAATACATGTCACACATTATTTGAAAATTTAAAACGGAGACTAGATCATGATATGAAATATGTGACAAAGTATTAACTATGAGTCTTTTATACACGGATCCTCAAGGGTTATTTCAAATTGTTCTAACAACCTAAATCTAAGAAATGATGTATTTGAATTTTATCTTTGCTGTATCTCGGGATTTTCGGATAACCACCTAATCGTTCCCTCTTTAATGACATTCAAACATTCATCCTGAGACTTGGCGAAACAAAATGAAAATCAATCCGAAGTATTAGAAAACTATTATCCAAAGTATGAGTAAAGTATCATCCAAAATGTAGAGTTTTTGTTTTTTTTTTTTTTTAAATGGGTTGGCTCCCGGTAGCGCTTTTGGTTAATGTCGTTTGCTCGACAACCCAAAAATTTTCAACCCGGGTCAGGCCAATGAGGCCTCTTTCCGGAATCATTCTTAATTTCCTTGAGGTCAATAGTATGGATCCCACAAAAACAAAGTCTCGCCAATGTATTGGCCATATCAGTAAACTTTTGTATCCACTTAGTTCCTATGATTCTTCTCTTCTTATTTTTAGATTTCAGTTCCACAAGCCGAGGTGTATCATCAGTAATCACAACATCATCAAAGAAGTCACAGAGATGTAAATCATCAGGTGCCGAAGAATCGGAGCTATCTTGACTAGGGACGTCTTTTAGATGGAAAACCACCGATCGTTCCTTTTGTTGACCAATATAGTGTTTCAAACGATGACCATTTACTCTGAATAACTCACCCTGCTTATTTTTCAATTCGACTGCTCCACTAGGGAAAACCTGAGAGATTTGAAAAGGGCCAGACCAACGGGTGCGTAGCTTACCAGGAAACAGATGTAACCTGGTATTATATAGTAAAACCCATTCGCCCGCTTTGAATTCTCTATGCTTGATTTTCTTGTCGTGAAGAAGCTTAGTCCTCTCCTTATTGATTCTTGAGCTCTCGTAGGCCGGAGTCCGAACTCATCAAGCTCCCGCAACCGCAACAATCGCTTTTCTCGCATAAGCGGCTATCGAAATTCAAGAATTTAATAGCCCGTAATGCTACGTGCTCAAGCTCGATTGGCGAGGTGGCGGGCCTTACCATAAACCATCCGAAACGGAGACGTGCCAATAGGAGTTTTGAAAGCCGTCATGTAGGCCCGAGTACATCATCTAGTTTTTTACTCGGTCCGTCCTATGAGAGTTCACCGTCTTCTCAAGAATGCTTTTCGGGCTTCGGTTACTTACTTCAACTTGTCCACTCGTCGAGGGTGATAAGGGGTAGCGATTTTGTGTTTTACCCCATATCGTTCTAAAATCTTTTCTAATGGAGTATTGCAGAAGTGAGTTCCCCCATCACTGATGAGAGCTCGTGGACAGCCAAACCGTGTAAAAATATTTTTCCTCAGAAAGTTCTTGACCACCTTGTGGTCGTTCCGCGGTGTTGCTATTGCCTCTACCCATTTTGACACGTAGTCGACGCAGACCAGAATGTACTTGTTCCCATACGAGGATGGAAACGGTCCCATGAAGTCAATACCCCATACGTCGAAAACCTCGCATTCTTGAATGGGGTGGAGGGGCATGTCCATTCGCCGAGAAAGTTTACCGGTGCGCTGGCACCGGTCACACCCTTTTAAAAAAATCTCTCGTATCCTTAAAAATTGTCGGCCGGTAGAAACCGGATCGAAAAATCTTCGCAGCTAGTCTTCCCGGCTCCATAGTGACCTCCCACAGTCCGTCATGGCATTACTCCATAATGTCCCTCTCGCTCGAACTCGGGGACACACCTACGGAGTAATCCATCCTTACAACGCTTGAAGAGAATAGGGTCGTCCCACACATAATAGTTCAAATCCGAAAAGAATTTCTTCTTTTGCGATATGTCGGTCGGGGTCCAGATATCTGCCGCTCAAGAAGTTTGCAATGGGTGCAAACCAAGGAGAACCTTTTCCCGCACGGGCAGGAGCAACCTCGCACACATCAATGGTCATGAGTTGCTCAGTTGGAAAATCAATTCCAATCTCATCTGACTCTACCTGAGGATCATCGGTCAGCCGAGACATGTGATCAGCTACCACATTCTCGCTACCCTTCTTGTCCCGGATATGAACATCAAACTCTTGTAAAATCAAGATCCATCTCAACAAACGAGGCTTGGCATCAGCCTTGCTCAACAGATACTTTAATGCAGAATGGTCTGTCCAAACCGTAACCTCCGACCCAAGAAAATAGCTTCTAAATTTATCCATGGCAAAAACTACTGCCAACAACTCCTTCTCAGTTGTTGCATAATTTACTTGTGCTGGGTTTAAAGTGTGACTAGCGTAGTAGATAGGTTGAAACCTACCGTCCACTCTCTGACCTAGCACCGCTCCGACTGCATAATTAGAAGCATCACACATAAGCTCGAAGGGAGCTTTCCAGTCGGGTGCTATCAGAATTGGCGAGGTAATCAACTTGTCTTTTAATTCTTTAAAACCTCTTTCACACTTAGGGGTGAAAACAAATTTCATATCCTCTCTTAAGAGAGTTGACAAAGGCTTTGCTATCTTAGAAAAGTCTTTAATGAACCGCCTATAGAATCCGACATGACCCAAGAATCCTCTTACTTCTCTTACAGTTTTGGGGTATGTCATTTTTTCAATAGCTTTTACCTTCGCTTTGTCAACCTCTATACCTTCCTTGGACACCTTGTGTCCAAGAACAATTCCTTCTTCCACCATTAAGTGGCACTTCTCCCAATTTAAGACTAAGTCCTTCTCTATGCACCGGGACAGAACTTTATCAAGATTGTGTAAACAGTGGTCGAAACTGTCCCCGAACACAGAGAAGTCATCCATAAAAATCTCCATCACCTTCTCCACTAAACCATTGAAGATAGCCAGCATACATCTTTGAAATGTAGCCGGTGCGTTACAAAGACCAAATGGCATCCTTCGGTAAGTGAAGGTACCAGGGGGGCAGGTGAAGGTAGTCTTTTCTTGATCAGTGGGGTCGATAGCTATCTGAAAGTATCCAGAATAGCCATCCAAAAAACAATAAAATTGCTTGCCACTAAGCCTCTCAAGGAGTTGGTCAATGAATGGCAAGGGAAAGTGGTCTTTTAAAGTTACCTCATTTAGTCTTCTGTAGTCGATGCAAATTCTATAACCAGTGACTTGTCGTAAGGCAATCTCTTCCCCCTTTTCATTCTTTTCAATAGTAATCCCTCCTTTCTTTGACACCACCTGAGTGGGGCTCACCCATTCACTATCGGCTATTGGGTAGATGATACCCATGTCAAGCAATTTGATGATTTCCTTCTTAACGATTTCCCGCATGTGAGGGTTTAGCCTTCTCCGAGGTCGTCGCACCTTCTTCGATCCCTCAACAGTCCTGATCTTGTGCATACAGATATCAGGGCTTATCCCCTTGATATCTCCCACTTGCCAACCAAATGCGAGGATATTATCTTGCAGCACTTTGATACGCTTTTCTTCCTCCTTCGGTTCTAACTTAGATGAAATGATCAAAGGGAGCTTATCACCGTCCCTCAGAAAAATGTATTTCAAGTGTTGAGGCAAGGGTTTCAACACTAAATCCGACGGTGGCTCCTCCACACTTGGTCTCAATTTATCTCCCTTAAGCTCTAGATCTCCAAGCTTATCATAAGGGCTCGAAGCATCATGGCCTCCCGGCGGACGGGGGTACCATATCCTCTCGCAAATCCGGGCATATCACCATGCCTCTTCCTCATTATCTTTCCTACCACTTCGTGGTAATCGAACTTTCCTTGTCAATCTCTTCTAAAAATTTTATCCACTCCTCATTAGTCCAAGTTGCGGATAGTTTATTGAATTCTTCCTCATCCCAACTACCCATGAACACTTGTTTATCATACTCATCGGTGAAATCGTCCTCAATAGCTAAACAAGTGTCCGGACGGGTGCTTCACCGCATTGCCCACATTGAACTTTATGCTCTCATCCTCCAAATGTAGGGTTATTTCGCCACCGTAGGAATCTAGTAAGGCACGGGCGTTGCAAGAAAAGGTCTTCCAAGGATCAAGGGGTTTTCTCATCATTGGTCATATCCATGATTACCCAATCGTGGGTATATGAAGTTCTTAACCTTGACCAACACATCTTCTACAATTCCCCTTGCATATTTCACACTTCTATATGCAAGTTGAAGAGAAATAGGTCTAGGAGTAATAGATTGATCCAATCCATGAGATTGGAAGATTGACGTAGACATCAGATTGATTGATGCTCCCGAATCGCATAGAACATTGTGGAAATCCCTGTTCCCGATAGTACATGAAATCGTAAATCTACCAGGGTCAGGACACTTCACCGGAAGTTTAGTCTGGCCGATTGCGGAACATTCTCCATTCAACACTATGTGCTCGAGCTCTTGAAGCTTCTTTTTCGAACTTACTGCGTCCTTTATAAACTTTGTATACTTTGGCATTTCTACCAAAAGATCAACTAATGGAATGTTTGCCTCAGTATTCTTGATCAAGTCGATAACCTTCTTATATTCTTTATCGACTGTTAATGATAGCTTGTTCTTGTTAGGTGGGTAAGGGAGATCAGCAAAGTCTTCCTCAGTAAAGTGCTTCTTTTCCGTCTTATCATTGATTGCTTTGTCTTCCCTATCCTTCCACCTCACATGCTTCCCAGAACTCAACTTAGATTCGACTTCTTCTCGCGAGTATTCTCTTCATCATCAGAATTCTCAACTTTCACCTTTTCTTCAGAATTTTCTCTTTCACTTGGATCAATAGTAGTCCCAACATCCTTCGAGGAGAACAAAGATCTTCCCCTCCCGCGTCTCTCGCTTGCGGGGAGGGGCTACTCGTTTCCCCGGTTGGCCCGACCGCCAACCGCTTTCCCATTCCTCGATTTATAGCATTCGGCTCATCTTGACCATAGTTCCATGGTGCGGACGGATCGGTGCAAGTATTACGGTCATTTTGGACCGGACTAACCCCTCGGGGGTTCTTCTTAGTAAAACTCGGCACGGACCCCGAGGTCGACTTGCTTCTTTGCCCGAAAGTCGTCCCATTTGCACCTCCAAATTTCTCACCGTACCGGTCGAGTACTTAAAGCATTTGCCAATTGAGTGTTGGCCGTGATTTGCTCACTCAACTTTTGTTCTAAGATCCGAAATGATTGATTTTGATTTTGCGGTGGATTGGTGTTCCATGTCGGTCGATAGTTGGATTGAAAATTGCTTTGATTAGGCCTAGGGGCACGAAACCGATGGGGGTTTGCTTTGCCCCAGGAAGGGTCACTCCATCGGAAACCGGGGTGGTTCCGGTTGTAATTGAACCCTTGAGTGTTTTGATTCGACCCGAAGGTCGATAATTTTGAGAAATGAATGCATTCACCTCTTCGAATGCAACAATAGATGACACGATGGAATGTGTGCCCGGCGGTATCGCAATTTTGGCAAACAACATTGTTTTGAACACTTTGACCGTGAGATCGGGTCAAGCGGCATTGATTACTACGATGGCCTTGGCCATGGCGGTTGTCACACACAAGACTTTGAACATTCATTACCGTCACTTGCTTCGTAGTGCGGCCAAGCGAGCTTTTAGAGACGTGGTCTCATCTACCTCATACTTCCCCTGCAACGGTCGAGCTTTTCGATTGGACGCACCCGCATAGGTAGGGGCATAATTATACTTTGCAATATCTTCAAACAACATCCATCCCTCATTAGGTGTCTTTCTCGAAATGCACCTCCCGCGAAACTATTCACCATTCCCTTAGTCAATTCGGTCAAACCACCGTAGAAAGTGTTGATCAATCTTTGTTTGTCCACCCATGGTGGGGGCACTTTCTCAAGAGAGCCTTAAATCGTTTCCACGCATCGTAGAAAGATTCCTTCTCGGATTGCACAAAAGTGAATATCTGATTCAGAAGATGAGCCGTCTTTGCAGGTGGAAAGTACTGGCTCAAGAATTCTTTCTCCAACTCCTCCCACGAAGTAATGGATTCGACTGGTAAAGATTTATACCATTCTTTTGCTTCTCCCTTCAGTGAGAAAGGAAAGAGTTTCATTTTCAGGGCGTCCTCAGTGACCCCTTTGATTAAAATAGTCCCGCACGATTCTAGAAATGAGTGAATGTGATCGTGCGGGTCCTCAGTGGAAAATCCATGGAATGTGGAACCTCTCACCAGATTGATTAAAGAAGTTTTGAGTTCGAAATTCTCAGTCGTGATTTCAGGAATTACGACCGCAGGATTAACTTTCACAGTAGATGGCATGGCAAAGTCTGCCAATGTCTGTTGATCTGCCATTTCCTCAACCTGGGCTCCTCCTTGAGCTTCTCCCTCAACGTATCCTTCCGTATTGTTTCCTTCCGTGGTTCCCTCGTCTATCGGTCTAGTGATCCGAGCCCAACGTTCGTTTGGTCGAGCGATGGTTCGCTCTATCTCCGGATTATACAAAAGTGGTCCCCCGTGAGTTCGAGTTTGCATAAACTACGTTTGGAAACCAACACCTAAATCACGAGGTTTCGGGATTTTATCCTTATGCTTCCGCAGAGTGGGATTCACCGAAAATCCATCACCCAACCTCAATGATTGAAACGTGTTCCTTGGTTCTTTTCACTCTTTTTTTTTCTCTCTCGGTAATTACCGAATCCACTCGGTATTTACCGAAAAAAAAATTTAAAACTTTTTTTAGAATTAAAAAAAAAAAACTATACTAAAACAGGCTCGAAACAGGTCTGAACAGCGTAACAGAAACAGAATACTATAAAACTAATACAGAACAGAAACAGAACGAAAAGGAAATTTTTTTCTCTCTCTCGGTAATTACCGAGAATTTTTTATTTTTTTTTAAAAATGAAAACGAACACAGATAACTTAGTTGACAACAAAACCGAAAACGAAAACTTTCCGTGCCAAAGTCCCCGGCAACGGCGCCAAAAACTTGTTACGTCGAAAAGTCTTAAGGCTCTACTACCTATAAAACTTGTTCGCGGTTAAAAACAGGTTCTAAAATTTATTTAAAAACCGACGTCAGCCCCAAGTGCAAAAGCTTGCAGCTAGTGGTGAAACCGGGTCGTATCCGCAGGGACTTGTATGAAAATAACTTTTCGTTTCGATTTCTTTTTAGTGATGATTATGATCTTGAAAACTAGAAATAAAATAAAGGTTGCAAAAGTGAAAAGAAAGACGATACGTGAAAATTTGTTTAGAGAAAGATTAAAACAACTAGAACACACCGTTGATCCACCACCCCACCGAAATTAACAAGAAAGACACACATTCATTCGTAAGTCTTGGAGTATTATCTGCTAAAGAGGCATTTTCCCTTTCGGTTCATCGCCTTTTAATTAGTTCACCATTCTCGGTACAACTAAAGCATTTACGGATCAAAGATATGGATATAAAATCCTAATCTAACAATATTCTCCCTCAACTTACGTATGTTGGAAGAATATCATCACTCTCCTTCACGGTAATCTACAAATTCATCAACTTTCGTATCTAAATTCGATTAGCATGTGTTCGGTAAAAACTAGTTTTATAATTTATAAACCGAAACACCCCAAGTATAAGGATCGTAGTATAGGGTGTTTACGGGTCGTCCTAAGGGAGTGGAATGTTTATCGGATTCAAATATAGATCTATATCAATTATGTCACAATTATCTATCTAAACTAAAGCTGAAACTAACTAAAACCTAAACCTAAGAATTAAAACTAAAACAAGAGTAAAAACAAGCAAGAAAAATAAGAAAACAGAAAGCCAGACGAGCGTTCACTAAAGTGAACGAGCGTCTGAAAACTAAACCTAATGGACGAGCGTCTGCTATTGCGGACGAGCGTCTAAATACGAACTGAAGCAGAAAAGTGCAGGAAAACAGCAGGAGATTAGGGTTTATATAACTAAAACTTAAACTAAACTTAATCTAAACGATTCGATTAATAAACAATAAAGGGAAACACAGCGAGGCGATCAGATTCCACCTATCAACCAACAATCCCAACTAGATGGTGATTAAAAAGACATAGTTTTTAGTAGTGATTTTACACGAATTCAATTAAATATCTTCAATCAAATTCTAGGGTTTCGTTTATCTTTTCAAACAAACTAAACATGCAATCAACACGAAATCACGAGTTCGTTTCCAAGCTCTTACTCAACTAATCATGCATAATCTCTTAAAACACAATTAGATGCATTACTTTGAATAAAAGAGAACTCAAACAAACAAACTTTCATAAATTTATTCAAGCATAAATTAAACATAGATCGTTTCATCAAATCTTAATTCAATAAAACTTAAGCAATATAAAACAGATCCAAAGTAATGAAAAACTATGAATTAAACTCACTAAACTTAAGCATCGAACTCTCTAGTTGGTTTGTGTTGTTGATAGGCTTCCTCCGTCGACTCACTGCAAGGCTTTTAGCCAACAATCATGTTGAAGATGATTGTTGGTTGGGAGATTTGCATCTCTGTGAAATTAGGGTTCTCTGGCCGCAGCTTTTGGTGAATTTGCGATCTTAATTATTTTGGTATATGAATTAGGGTTGGGGCTGCCGCTTTATTTATAGGAATTTGAGTCGGTTATGACTAAGTCGGCCTTGAACGCCCGTCTGGTCTCGTGGACGCCCGTCCGGTCTCGTGGACGCCCGTCCAGAATGCCTGGACGCTGAGTAAACGCTCGTTCATCCTCCGTCTGAACTCTCTGAATGTAAAATACGATTCCGGACGCTGCATGGACGCCAGTTCACTACTGGACGCTCGTTCAAGATCAGTAGACGCCCGTTTGAACTGCTGAGGATCGGATCTCTTCATCTTTATCCAATTTCTTCAAGCCAATTCCAACTCTATCTCTTATAATTCGACTTGAGCTTCATTTATCCTCTTTATGCACTCGAAAATCAACACCTACATGATAAATAAACAATGCAAAAATGTAATAAAATCCAAATAATAATAATTCCATTAAATCAACACTTAAAATCACAATTTTGCATACAATCATCTTAAAATCATCTTTATTAAATAATTACACTTAAACCCTTAATTCTCATGTAAATTATGCAAATGTGGGGAAAATAATAATGAAATAAACCCTTAATAATCATATAAATATGGCCTTAACAACTCCCCCACACTTAACTTTTTGTACGTCCTCGGACAAAACAATCAAAACTATAGCTCAACTTTATAAATAATCCACATAGATCTCTAACTCACGTAACAAAAGATACAACAACTATAGCAAATGATACCAACACAGAGATAGATTCGGTGTAAGTGTGACAAGCCATTCTCAATCTAGCAAGCCTTTCAAGGAAATATCCTCTCAAAAATTCCAATGACTATCCTAGGTACAAACAGTAATAGCTCCACTCAAAGCCTTCCCACGCACTCGCAGGATAATCCCTACGACATATCATGCGGTTCTACTGGGTATAAGATCCATGATAACAAAGACTTCACTTTATTTTTACTCATCATTTCCAAAATTTTCAAATTTGACGCATATCAGAATGAGCTCTTACCCATCATAGTAGAATAGGATGTTTCGTGATAACACCCTACCTTACTCAAATCATAAGGTAGCTTCTCCCGGATGGTCGTGAGCTTCGGTCATCATAGTGGTATAGGACATTTCGAGATAACGCCCTACCTCACTCCAATCATCGACCAGCTTCCGACAAACGTATTTATTAATAATTGCTCACTCACTTTATTCACTTTTCAAAGTCATAAGTTACATCTCACCTATCACATTCAAACTTTATGATATTCACAGCACACGGTCTAACTTAGGTGTAACTATACTGACCTTCCTAAGATAAATCATTAAAGCAATGAAAGGATATAGTTCAAAAGTCATGCTTCAAAATCAAAGGCTTTCGTGAGTGAAAAACGAAACTATCTCCATAAAAGTAAAACATGCTATAATTATCTCACTAAGTCACATACTATCATCGTTAGAAAACTACAACTAGTAAGCATCTAGTTCCAATTATACGCTCGAGACTCACAAAAAATTTTAAATTTCGCAGAAATTTAACATTCACTCATATTTCAAAGGATATAGCATAAAAACATACCCAATATACCCCCCCACACTTAAATCACATTATGTCCTCAGAATGTGCAAATATAAAAGAAAAGAAAACTTAGCTGGTTTCAACGGTGGTTGTCGGATGAAAGTTGGCGAGCTCAAGCCGGAGCATGAACATACCGCAACAACCTCGAATAGACACACCGGACCAGTAGTAACTCGAAAACCTGCTCAAAAGTATCTGCAACACTCGACATACCATATAATCTCGGGGTACACGGGGTATATGAGCAACACATAACACAAAACACTTACAATGAACGTAAGAGGAATAACCATCAACACAAAATCAACTAAAGTAATGTTTCGAAAACAATAAAACAAAACAACCTAAGAAAAGGAAACAAACAAAGAAAACTAGGTTGCCTCCTAGGAGCGCTCTTTTAATGTCAATAGCTTGACACAAAGTTCAAGAATCAACCCGGATCGGGCCACTTTGGTTTAACTGCCGCCACCTCAGTATCAGACTCAGGAGCACTGGGGCGGAAATGATTTTCACCACAACAACAAGTCAAGTGTGCTATAAGATCATTAAACTTTTCTCTCCAAACTACACTGACTCTCTTCTTCTTGTTCTTGCGGATGACAGGCGTAGGTGCGCTAACATGCTCAGGAGTCCCAGAAGAAGGTTCCTCACAGGTAGAGGTAGGAATGTCACCATCTGACTCAAAGAAATAAGATGGAATCTCCTCACAAATCAGGACATCTGTACTCTCATCTCTTCTTTGGAAATAAAGAGTCTCAGGCTTTTCCTTTGGTTGCCCAAAATATTTCTTAAGTCGATGACCATTCACTTTAAAAGCTTGATTACCATACCCGTTCAAAGTAATTACGCCACTGGGATTAACCTCGAGAATCTCAAAGGGACCGGACCATCTAGACTTGAGTTTACCAGAAACAAATGAAGTCCGGTATTATAGAGTAAAGCCATTTCACCAACTTTGAATTCTCGGTCCTTGATCTTAGCGTCATGGAGTATCTTAGTTCTCTCCTTGCCGAGCTTAGCATTCTCGTATGCACGGAGTCCGAATTCGTCGAGCTCGTTCAACTCGTAACAACCTTTTCTCCCCACGAGTTGGCTATCAAAATTTAAGAATTTAATTGCCCAGAAAGCTCTGTGTTCAAGTTCGACAGGTAAATGACAAGCTTTGCCATAGACCATTTGAAAGGGTGACGTGCCCATCGGGGTTTTAAATGCAGTACGATAAGCCCACAATGCGTCATCCAACTTAAGACTCCAATTAGATCGATTATTGTTCACGGTCTTCTCTAAAATTCTTTTCAAGCTCTGGTTGCTTACCTCGACTTGGCCACTAGTTTGAGGATGATATGGTGTACCAATCTTATGTTTGACACCATACTTCTCAAGGATCTTGTCAAGCGGCGCATTGCAAAAATGAGTACCTTCATCACTAATGAGTGCTCTCGGACGTACCAAATCTAGTAAAGATGTTCTTTTGCAAGAATTTCTTCACGACTTTATGATCATTAGTTTGAGTAGCGATGGCCTCGACCCACTTGGAAACATAATCCACACGAGACGAGGATATACTTATTACCACATGAGGATGGAAAGGGTCCCATAAAATCTATGCCCCATACATCGAAAACTTCGCATTCTAGAATGGGCTTAAGTGGCATTTCCATCCGACTACTCGCCGTCCGCCTTCCGGCACCTATCACAACCTTTACAAAAGGCTTCTGCATCCTTAAACAGAGTCGGCCAGTAGAATCCAGCTTGAAGAATCTTTGCAACCGTCTTCGGCGTTCCATAGTGACCTCCGGTAGGACCGCTATGGCATTGTTCTAGGATATCCCACTGATCATGCTCAGGAACACACCTTCGAAGCAACCCATCTTTACAGACTCTGAACAAATAAGGATCTTCCCATACGAGATATTTGAGATCAGAAAAGAACTTTTTCTTCTCCTGATACGTCATATCCTCTAAATGACCACTCGCTAAATAGTTGACGTAGTCAGCATACCACGGCCTAACCGTTTCAAGCTTCATCAATTGCTCAGTCGGAAAATCAATGCCTATATCATTGTGATTTTCTGCACCCTCATTTACTAAGCGAGATAAATGATCAGCCACAATATTTTCACTACCTTTCTTATCTTTAATCACAAGGTCAAACTCTTGTAAAATTAAAATCCATCTAAGTAACCTTGGTTTTGCATCTGCTTTATCCATAAGGTAGCGTAAAGCCGCATGATCTCGTCCATACAATCACTTGAGACCCGAGAAGATAGCTTCTAAACTTGTCAATGGCAAAGACGACGGCTAAGAATTCCTTCTCGCCGTAGTATAATTGCATTGAGCCGGGTTCAAGGTACGACTCGCATAATAGATGGGCTCGAACCTTTTATCAACTCTTTGACCTAAAACTCGCCTACGGCGTAATTAGAGGCATCGCACATCAACTCGAAAGGCTTGGTCCGGTCGGGTGCAACTAAAATAGGGGCACTGATAAGCTTGTCTTTCAAACAATTGAAAGCTTCCTTACACTTCGCATCGAACAAGAAATCGACATCTTCTTTCAAGAGATTTGATAAAGGCTTGGCGATGGTAGAAAAGTCTCTAATGAAACGCCGGTAGAAGCCGACATGTCCTAGAAAACCTCGTACCTCTTTCACTGTTTTTGGGTACGTCATCCTTTCAATGGCTTCGACCTTAGCCTTATCAACTTGAATACCAGCATTGGACACCTTATGTCCCAAAACGATTCCTTCGTCTACTAGAAAATGGCATTTTTCCCAGTTAAGCACCAGATTTTTCTCAACACAACGTTGGAGTACCATATCTAGATTCTTTAAAATTTCATCGAAGCTATCGCCGTAGACTGAGAAGTCATCCATGAAGACCTCCATGCATTGCTCCACAAGTCCATCAAAAATGGCCAACATGCACCGTTGAAAAGTCGCGGGTGCGTTGCATAGGCCGAATGGCATTCTGCGAAAAGCAAAAGTACCGATGGACACGTAAAAGTTGTCTTCTCTTGGTCATTAGGATCAATGGCTATCTGGAAGTAGCCAGAATAGCCATCAAGGAAACAATAATACTTATGACCACTCAGTCGTTCAATTAGCTGGTCAATGAAGGGTAGGGGAAAGTGGTCCTTGGCAGTCACCTCATTAAGTCTACGATAGTCAATACGTACTCGTAGCCGATCACGAGACGCAGGCAACTTCCTCCCCTTTTTCATTCTTTTCTACCGTAATACCGCCCTTCTTTGGCACAACTTGAGTAGGGTCGACCCACTCGCTATCGGCGATTGCGTAGATGATTCCCATGTCGAGCCACTTTATAACCTCCTTCTTGACAACCTCTTGCATATGCGGATTCAGCCTTCGCTGAGGTTGTCTCACCTTTTTAGCTCCTTCCTCCGTTCGGATTTTATGCATGCATATGTCTGGGCTGATCCCTCGGATATCACCCACTTGCCAACCGAACGCGAGGATGTTTTTCTTAAGCACTTCTATCACCGTGCTTCTTGCTCGTGGTCGAGTTTCGACGAAATGATCAAAGGCAATTTATCTCCATCCTTAAGAAAGATATACTTAAGGTGTTTTGGAAGCGGTTTAAGCTCTAAATCGCAGGTGGTTGCTCAATACTAGACTTTAACGGGCCACCTTTCTCCTTATGCGCTTGAAGTGGTTGACAAGTAGAACACCTAATCTTCCCGAGGCTCAACCCCGGAAAGGTACCGGATCAAATCATCCATCGGAATCCTCCGGTCAACACTTGCTTCCTTTTTCTTGTGATCGATCATTTTTCTTAACTCTTCATCTTTAAGCTCTTCTCGCGCCTCTTCCCAATCATCTACTTCCCAATGAGTAGCTTCTCTCCAAAACTCTACCTCGTCCCAACTACCCATCAGAGCTTCTTCTTCACCAGGGATGAAGTCTTCCTGACTCAGTTCTTTGAAATCATCGTTTGTTGCTGGGCATCTCCATGCTTCTAACTTCAAAAACACCTATCTCTGTCAACTCCTCTGCTTCTTCAAAGTAGGCATCTTTTTCGTCCTCATAGATAGCTTCGACAAACGATATTTCGTCAATTACGGCTCTTTCAGGATGTGTCCCTCGTGTGAAGGTGACAGATGTGTCACCGACTCTAAGAGTAATCCGTCCTTTGCGAAGTCGATGAGAGCGTTAGAAGTGTCTAAAAAGGTTCGCCTAGAATTAGAGGCATCTCCTTATCGTGGATAGTCTAGAATAACCCCGGTCGGTAGGGAAGACTAAATGTTCAACTTGAAGGAGCACATTAGCTACACAACCGGCCGCAGTCCGGCTAGATTTATCTACCATCCGAAGAGAAATCGGACGTTCCCGCATCCTTTTATCTAACCCGAGCTTTTTGCATACGTTTAATGGCATCACATTAATAGAGGCCCCGAGTCGCATAATACATTTTCGAATAAATGGCCTTCGATCTCACGGGAGATTGAAGGTCCGCAGTGGTCACCTCGCTTAACAAACAATTTTTCGTGAAACCATCGCGCAATCCTCGCGAAGCACTTCTTCGGCCCATCCCCCGAAGCTTTCTCTTACTCCCACAGAATTCTTTAAGATACTTAGTACATTTAGGCATTTCGACAATACCTCGGCTAAGGGCATACTCACTTTAGTGTCCCTAAGTATCCTCCTCACCCCATCATACTGCTTGTCTTTGGCGAGGGCTTTCTCTTTCCTTTTTGGTGGATAAGGAAGGGCTTTATAATTCTTCGTGGCCCGATTCTTTATCGCCTCATCCTCCTTATCCTTCCATCTCACAAACTTTTCTTCCTTTTTCTTAGTCGTGGTACATGCCTCCCCGACTCTCCTTTCTTTCCTCGTCATCAGAATTATTTTCATCCTCCGAAGAATTGTCACTAAGCTCCTCATCGTTGCTTTCTTCGGCATGTGGTTTCTGATTTTCCCCCCCTGAACTCATGGCGTCAGGAGGGGCTACTCGTTTCCCGACACCTTGCCGGGTCCAGCTTTCTTACCACTTCTCAAAGTTACTTCATTCAACTCCTCTTCTTGCCCATACTCCCACCGAGGTGTAATGGCAAAGTGCAAACATTCACATCGCCTTTCGGATTTTTCTCGGTATAACTCGGGAGTTTACCGTGAGGTCTCGCTTGCTTGCCGGTCCGCCATTTGACCAACTTGTCTCTCAATTGCTTTAACACTAGTAGACGAGTCTTCACCATGTCTACCGGCATCGAATTTGTGTTGAGGGACACATGAGGTGGTATGATTGTTGTTCGAGTTTGATTCCAGCCACCTTGAGGCCTTTGGGAGTTCGAATCGGCCTTTGATAGTTCGAGTTGAAAGAATTTGAATTTGAAGGGCCGGTGGTAACTTGGCTTGATTGAAGTTTTGCCTTTGAAATCCCGAATAGTTCGGTTCGGTTGAAGTTTCGGAAGGGTTGGTTTTGATTATCCATTAAGTTTACCTCCTCCGTCATCTCGGTCCCCGCCCGTGTTCCAAGATAATTCACCTCGAAGGCCGCATCCGAAGATTGGCCACCGCTTGCTTATCGATTCCATCCGAGCAACCAACAAACCGTGTATCGTGATTGCTTGCGGGACCTTCTTTCTTAACAATATTGGTCTTCTTAGAGTCGACCACATGTTGTTCTTGGCAATTGTCTCGGCTACTCAGAAGCAGCCTCATCACCTCCCCTAAGAAGGATCCATGAGCCGTGGAGTCAAGATAGTCTCTATTAGGTTGAGAGACACCTCGTAAAACAGTTCCAACAACTCATGTCCGTCATATCCGTGATTGGGGCATTTCCTCATCAACGATTTAATCTCTCCCAAGCCTTGCCAACGTATCATCCTCCATCCGCTCAAACGTAGCTATTTCCCGTTTCATCTCCATAATCTTGCCTGGTGAAACCCACTTAAGAGCGAAGGCTCTTTTGACATCATTCCATGTATGGAGGGAATGATGTGCTAACGACTTAAACCATCTCGCTTGCTTCACCTTTTAAAGCAAAAGGAAATAGCTTCAACTTTACGATCTCGAATCAACACCAGGATAATGGCTCGCTTCACGATTTGTACGAATGTGGACAAGAAGTCGTGTGGATCTTCCCGAGCGCACCATGGAAAGAGCTATTCGAACCAAAGGCAACAACTCCGTTCTTTAGATCAAAGTTCACTCCTCCCATGTCGGGAGGACGAATAGGTCTATGTCCCTCGAGAAAATCTTGGTTTAGATATGGAGTGTAGGGGTCCTGGTTCAGTTGATTAAGCTGGTTTTGTCTAAATTGTTGAAGTTGTTGAGTTATGCCGCTTGTCGATTCGATTCGTTGTTGCCGCAGCTTGCATCCGTTGAAGGAGTAAATTTAACCGAGCTTGGGGGTCGGGATTTGGAATTGGTGGATCTTGATCCGCCATTTTGTCCAAATCGGAGAAGCCTTCTTCTAAGGATAGATCGTTCGTGCTCGGGATCAAAGATCGAAGTCCCTTCTTACTTCTCGTTTGCATAAACCAGAAGAAAGGAAAAGGAAGAAATCAACCCTTTGGGGTTGATTAGAACAGGTTTAGAAAAGGTTAGATGGTTTAGAGGGAGAAAAGAAAAGAGAGGAGAAGAGAAGATAGAAAAGAAGTGATGATTTGAGAGACTGAACTGGCGTCCAGTATGAATGGACGTTCGTTCAGAACTGAACGCTCGTTCAAATGAATGAACGTTCGTTCAGAAGACAGAATTGAGGTGGACGGGCGTTCAAGTTATCGAACGCTCGTTCAGCTACGAAAACCTAAAAAAACTAGAAAAACACTAAGACGGGAAAAAAAACGTGTTGAAATCTTCTAGGGCCAAAATGGAGGAGAAAACAGTGGATTTTGACCTCGAAAACGCACTGAACGGCCTACGGCGGTTCACCACGTCGTCGGCGTCGGAACGAGCTTTCCGAATTGGGGTCCTGTGTTCCAAACGGACACTCGAGCCGAAAGTTACGGCCAAAATACTACTGCGTGCTAAAAACGACCCTTTTGACTCAGAAAATTATCCTAAATAGAATCCGACAACCGTTACCGACTCCCCGGCAACGGCGCCAAAAACTTGTTCGGTAAAAACTAGTTTTATAATTTATAAACCGAAACACCCCAAGTATAAGGATCGTAGTATAGGGTGTTTACGGGTCGTCCTAAGGGAGTGGAATGTTTATCGGATTCAAATATAGATCTATATCAATTATGTCACAATTATCTATCTAAACTAAAGCTGAAACTAACTAAAACCTAAACCTAAGAATTAAAACTAAAACAAGAGTAAAAACAAGCAAGAAAAATAAGAAAACAGAAAGCCAGACGAGCGTTCACTAAAGTGAACGAGCGTCTGAAAACTAAACCTAATGGACGAGCGTCTGCTATTGCGGACGAGCGTCTAAATACGAACTGAAGCAGAAAAGTGCAGGAAAACAGCAGGAGATTAGGGTTTATATAACTAAAACTTAAACTAAACTTAATCTAAACGATTCGATTAATAAACAATAAAGGGAAACACAGCGAGGCGATCAGATTCCACCTATCAACCAACAATCCCAACTAGATGGTGATTAAAAAGACATAGTTTTTAGTAGTGATTTTACACGAATTCAATTAAATATCTTCAATCAAATTCTAGGGTTTCGTTTATCTTTTCAAACAAACTAAACATGCAATCAACACGAAATCACGAGTTCGTTTCCAAGCTCTTACTCAACTAATCATGCATAATCTCTTAAAACACAATTAGATGCATTACTTTGAATAAAAGAGAACTCAAACAAACAAACTTTCATAAATTTATTCAAGCATAAATTAAACATAGATCGTTTCATCAAATCTTAATTCAATAAAACTTAAGCAATATAAAACAGATCCAAAGTAATGAAAAACTATGAATTAAACTCACTAAACTTAAGCATCGAACTCTCTAGTTGGTTTGTGTTGTTGATAGGCTTCCTCCGTCGACTCACTGCAAGGCTTTTAGCCAACAATCATGTTGAAGATGATTGTTGGTTGGGAGATTTGCATCTCTGTGAAATTAGGGTTCTCTGGCCGCAGCTTTTGGTGAATTTGCGATCTTAATTATTTTGGTATATGAATTAGGGTTGGGGCTGCCGCTTTATTTATAGGAATTTGAGTCGGTTATGACTAAGTCGGCCTTGAACGCCCGTCTGGTCTCGTGGACGCCCGTCCGGTCTCGTGGACGCCCGTCCAGAATGCCTGGACGCTGAGTAAACGCTCGTTCATCCTCCGTCTGAACTCTCTGAATGTAAAATACGATTCCGGACGCTGCATGGACGCCGTTCACTACCGGACGCTCGTTCAAGATCGTAGACGCCCGTTTGAACCGCTCGAGGATCGGATCTCTTCATCTTTATCCAATTTCTTCAAGCCAATTCCAACTCTATCTCTTATAATTCGACTTGAGCTTCATTTATCCTCTTTATGCACTCGAAAATCAACACCTACATGATAAATAAACAATGCAAAAATGTAATAAAATCCAAATAATAATAATTCCATTAAATCAACACTTAAAATCACAATTTTGCATACAATCATCTTAAAATCATCTTTATTAAATAATTACACTTAAACCCTTAATTCTCATGTAAATTATGCAAATGTGGGGAAAATAATAATGAAATAAACCCTTAATAATCATATAAATATGGCCTTAACAGCATGCAACACACATATAGTTCATACACATTGCACATAGACAAAGTAAACATGAAGGAAGAACAAGAAAGCTTACTAGAACAAATGAAAACGAAATCCTTGTTTATTCTGGTGATGGTAGCTTCACAATGGTGGTTCTAGCCCGGAGTCCTTAGCCAATCATCCTCGATTATGATTTCGTAATCGTGGCCGTAGCTCCGCATTACAACAAGACTACTATTCTAATTTATTCTCGGCATAACGCCTACGAGTATTTACATAAAAGACGGGAAAAGTAAAAGCTTGGCCAAGAGTGACCAAGGAGGGGTGCCTATTACAAGTGAAGGTGGGGGGTTTTATAGCCTAAGCATCAAGGGAATATGCTTAGAATATCCTAAGTTTGTTAGGAGGCATGTGGGAGGTGATGATTACTTAGCATGTGAAGGGAATGAGTCATACAAGAGTTAGTTACAAGCATGTGGAGTTTGTTGGGGAGTAATCATTGCCATCATTAGTCTTCACATGGAGTAACATGCAACCATGTGAGATAAAATTATCTCCGGTTCGTCCGTAATTCCAGCAGTTCGGTAAAAAAATCATAACTTGAGTTGTACACCTCCGATTGACGTGATTCAAAATGAGTTGGAAAGTTCATTTTAGTATCTACAACTTTTGTCAAGAACTCTTCCCCTGAAAATGCCTTTAAGTCGGGTCAAAATTCCATCGAAAAACAGGTTACGGTAGAAGTGCGTTGGACAAAATTGATTCGTTTAACTCGTAAACTCGTGGCATCTTCTTCAAAATCCATCTTTTAGACCTCAAAACATATTGTTACATGTGATATTTTGAAAACCATGGTCACCAAGTTTGGGCCGAATCGAATCAAGCTTTCTTTATTCGAATCGAGCTTTCTTCTTAATCTTCATCCGATCTTCGTTTAAGCTCCTCATTTAACATGCAAGCGTACCTACATTTATGATAACATCGTGCAAAATGTAACATCTCATATTCAAAGATTTTTATCAATGAAACCACATAAACAACACAAATTTGCACTTAAACACTTTTAAAACTCATTTGCTCAATAATTCGATTAAATCCTTAATTTCTATGCAAATTATACGAATATGGAGGAAATCGTTATAAAATATAACGTTATAAATCATGTAAAATCACCCTAAACAAATCAATAGGTTGCTTAACCAACCCACAATAAAAGAAAAAAATACTACGATTACAAAAAATATTTACATTAAAAGTTTGTGCCGAACTACCAAATGCTTTCTGGAATAGAAAACAACATATGGTTGATCTGCCCTATGACATATCTTTTCAAGAAAAAGATATACCTACTAAAGCCCGGCCAATACAAATGAATAAAGACCTTGAACAATTTTGTAGAAAAGAAATACAAGATCTTGAAACTAAAAAATTAATCTCTAAGACCAGATCACCTTGGAGTTGTTCTGCTTTTTATGTTAATAAAGCATCTGAAATCGAGAGGGGAACTCCTAGGCTCATCATTAATTATAAACCACTTTACAAGGCATTAAAATGGATTCGTTATCCCATACCTAATAAAAAGGACCTCCAAAATAAACTCCATGACGCTTTCATATTATCAAAATTTGACATGAAATCAGGTTTCTGTCAAATACAAATAAAGCCAACAGACAGATATAAAACAACATTTACAGTTCCGTTTTGGCAAAACCAATGGAATGTAATGCCTTTCGGCTTGAAAAATGCTCCTACAGAATTCCAAAGAATTATGAATGACATATATTCAATGATTACTCAACATTTTGTATTCTCATAATAGAATTTATAAGTTTTATTACAATAATTAAAAGTCTTCCTCTCACTTCTATTCGGAGAGTCTGCCTCTCACTTCTATGTTTCCCTCCTTCATTATATAAGGAGGAATTTTATAGGGACAAACCCTTCTTTTATACAATTTAAGTCTGCTCCAGTATCAAATAGTGCGATAGTATTAAATTCAAAATCATTTAAGAATTTGATTGTAATATTTATGATATATTTTCTCGATGTAATTTCTTTTAAGACAAAAAGGAAATCAGTTGGGGTTGTTGTAATGTTTTGCAGTTCTTGGGTAATATCTTCATTTTCAGTTTGAGTGTCACTATTGTCTTTTATTGTTTCAATAATGGTTTTGATTAATAATGAATCATTTTTTTGTTTTTCTTTTAACTCTTTTAATTCATTTTTTTATTTCTTTAATTTGTTTTTGTAGATCGTGATTTGTAATATTATCATTTTTATTTTTATTTCTATTTAGGATTGTCGTTAAATTATAAGTACCTCTGGAAGTACTTGGTGCTAATGGTTCATGTTTAAGAGTGTCTAATAATTTTTCGAGGTATTGTTGCTGTATAGCTGGGTTATTAATCTATTGTAATATGTCAATAAAGATTAGTTTTTCTTTGGAGATAACATTTACCATTTTTTCATTGTCTTCTTCTGATTCAGAATTACTTGTTAATGTAGCGTCTATCTTTGCTTTTCAATTGTTATCTGTGATTTCCTCATTAGTTGTGTCACTATCAGAATCTAGGAGTAAGTTCGAGATTTTGTTCAGAATGTCATCTTCTAGACTTAGTTCATTAAGCCTTCTTTTTAGTTTACAGTAATTTTCTGTATGTCCTTTCTTGTGGAATCTATAACATTCAATATCTCTTTTCCAATTTGGCATGTATTTTTTATTTTTGTAGAAATTATTGTTTGAAGTTTTTTTTATTTGCTTGTTATTCATGTAAACATTCCTATTAGTTTGATAGTGTGTTTTATTTTTGAAAGTGGGTTTCTTGCAATTTCCTTTGCAAGAGGATTCCTTTTGAAAAGGATTATTGTCAAATTGCTGACAAAAGGTTCCAAGTTCTATATTAGCTTTATTCATTTCCCATTTTATGTGTTTCTAAAGTTTTAGGTCTTGACATATTTTCATTCCTTCTTGTTGAATAACATTGACTAGTTGTCCATATGTATATTGATCATATGGAATAATTTGGTTATCAGAATTCTCACGAATTCTATTTCTGACCTTTTCTCCTATTAAGGTTGGTAATCCTGCTAGGAACTTTTCCTTCCAAAAAGGGTGATGTAATCATCCCTTTGCAATAACCTTGTTAGGAAATTATTTTTATACCACTGAAAATCACTAAGTTTTCTTTCAGCATAGATTTGAAAGTAGTTCAGTATTTCTTTCTTTTAATTTTGCTGGATCTCCAAGAAAATGTATGGAGATAGTATTCATTAGCGTGGATACATCATCCTGTAAAGGTTCTTGTTGTTCGTCAAGAATCAGATTTTGTTCTTCATTTTATTTTAGTGAATTGAGTATTTGGTTATGTTGGTCAGGTGTTAAATAAAAATCTCACCATCCTTTTAATTGTCCTGAGAAGCCTGCAATTAGTAGCTCTGCGGTAGTCCTATCTTGGACTCCGTGTTGCGTCCTATATGCATTTGCAGCCATTGTAATTTGTTGTAAAAAGGATAGAATTTGATATTCATTCATAGTATCTAAGTTCCAATTGTAAACAGATGATGCATTAAAACGATTTTGCGTTTGAGTTTCTACTTTTTTTTTGGTTAAAGGTAAAAAATTTATATAACCAAGGTATGCAAAGTACAAGAGATTACATCCTAATCAAAATTTAGAACTAAACTAACACCTACACTAGTGTTGAGAAGAGGTTAGATTTGTTGATTCCAAGCTGCATAAGACCCCTGAGGTTATATGCAACAAGAAACAACAGCCACTAAACACATAACAACACCCAAAACTGTCAAAAGGGGTCATGTGAGAGCATAACTCACAGAGCATATCCCAAGTGTGTAGAGAAACAAAATAATCTCATACATCCACCAACAAAACCTACTAGAAATCACAAAAGATATACAAAACCTAAACATTAAGGTGTAAAAGTGTACAAGGGGAATGCAGCACTCGCATTATGTAAAACATATGTGTTTTAATGCAAAACAACACATCATCAATCTTCATAGGTTCTCCCTCAAACCTCTGTCTATTTCTCATGTACCAAATCCAGTAAACAACCACAGAAACAGAGGCACATCTAGCCACATTTGCATGAGAAGTTCCCCTGCATTTCCTCTTCATCCATCTGAGAGAAGCAGTTATAGTTTCCAGTCTTCTATTGATACCTAGCCACAACCTAACCTTGCCCCAAATCATACAGGAGATTGGACACTGGAAATACAGATGAGAGGAAGATTCATTCACCAATCCACACAAGGAGCAGAGTTTATCATCAAAATGAAGCTTATCAGTAGTAAGCCACTACAAGAAAATCGAGTTTTAATGAGGGTAAATCCTCTCATTAAATGTCCATTTCCCGTCATTAAAGACTTTTAATGAAGGGAAATTTACCCTCACCGCCCTTCATTGTTGCTTCTCTATGTAAAAGTAATAATGATGGTAAGTTTGTGTCATTAAAATATAGTTCATGACAGGAAAAGTACTCTCATTAAAACATTTTTAACAACAGAAAATTCCATCACTATTCTACCATTCGCCCCTCACAAAATCATGATTTAATGATAATTTATAGCCTCACTATAAGGTCATTTGCCCATCACAAAATCAAAATTTAATGAAAATAGTTTTCCTCATTATAATGGTCGTTTTCCCCTCATTATATACATTTTATTGATGAAATTTACAGTCATTTCTAATAATGAGCCCCTCATTAATTATGTCCATCATTCTTCTTAAAATACATCCAATGTGAGTATTTTTCCATCATCAAACATCTTACAAATAAAAAGAGTTCTTGCCAAATAGAATATGCTACATTGACAACAGATTGAACAAATTTAAACAGAGTCCTAGCTAATCTGATATGAAATAGTGTCCTAGCTAGTCATGTAAATATATCAAACCCAATAATCATTTCTTCTTTATTAACAAGAATTGTAGAACACCACCTTGCATTCCTCAATCTCTACTGTGGCAGCAGACAATGCAGTGCTATCATCAACCCATACGACGTCCTCGACGGCAAGTTCATCAAGACGTAAATAGTTGTTGGATAAAAAATGTGCCTCGGTATCTGCAAAAAAGTATCATCACGAGGGGACGTTATGAATCAGGGAAAAGAAAGAGGAAAAAAAAGAGGATCAGCAAAATACTTGGGAGTTATATGCTTAATATAATAGAACAGATTGCAAGTTGATCTAATAAGTTTAATTCATGTAGTGACAATTAAAACACTGTTGCAAAAAGAAAGGTTCAGTCACAGAGAAATAAGCGATCGAATATAATAAATAAACAAAGTTCGGAGTTAACTAAAAATATGTCTATAACCACACAAATAGCCGAAAGGTACTAATACAAACAAATATGTTCAAAGAACAAAATATTAAACGTACAAGGGTTCAGCACTTTATCAGCAGGTTTAATAAATAGTAATAACCAAGAATTTAGCTTACAATTCTGAGCATCAAAAGGATACTGAACTATCAGTCAAGAACCAAGGGAGATAATCCAATTGAAGATTATCAGACTTGAGTCTTGTACAGTTTGACTACAGGTTCAGTTTACTAACACTATATCCTATGCTATCAATAATGTAGTCCAAAACTGATTCAGCAAGGTAGTATGCAGCAGGATATTATCAAGGCACAGATCAGCAAGATGGCAGGACACAAGTGCAGGCAAATTCATCAATATCAAAATGGAAGATGCAACCACTGAACTTGCAGACACACAGATTATAAACAGAATCAATAAGGTACAGCAAAACAAATTATCAAGTGCAGCAAAATAGGCGGATATGAGCAGACTTGCAGACTCAAAATAAGAATACAAGGAACAAATACAGGGGTGTTCTAAATTTGATTAAGAGCAACACTAAATGTGTATGCCAATGATCAAACTTAAAACCAACAGGTCGATGGGAAACAACACAAACTCAGCCAATGCAGCAGATTGCTAAGCTCAAGACTCTCAACTTCAGACAATTTCAAAGTTCACACAGGAACAGACTCAGATAGGCAACACAATATCACAGCAGGACTACTACAAGTCAACAATACAACATGCAATCAAAAACACCAAAATACACATAAACAGGGAAGAGTCAAAGTGTTTCCTCACACTAAGACCTCAACCAATGATTCTATACGAGCCGTTGTTCGAACCTTACTTCACAACAAGCGGTCACTAGAATCACACGGACTCGACCAATGCGCAACAGATTGCTAAGCTCAAGACTCTCAACTTCGACAATTAAAAGAGAGAAAACGAATGTATAGTGGTGTAGGATTGCTCAAGAGCTATTGCTCCGAGTTCTTGCAATCCACATTGCTATCCCGGCCTATTTATAGCCTAGAGGGCATGTGAAAACCCTTAAGCATCAAGAAATAGAAGGAAAACAAACGAACAAAACTGAACTCCTTACATAATCAAATGTAGACAAGCCAGAAAGTGTCTTAGCATCCTTCAACACTCAAGACCGAGATTCTGTTCAATCCAGCCCGAAAATTGGTCCCTCATGTGAAAGTAAATTTCGTATGTCCCTGATTCCCATATGTTGATCCGGTCAAACAATATAAATCATAAAACTACTAAACTTCAGAAAGTTTGAGTTATTTTTTCTGTATGATTGATATAAAAAAGAAAGCAAATTTGCACCTATTTTTTGTCAATTAATGAACACATGCAAGGCGTGTCCAGATGAAACCTTGATCCATTATGCCACTCCCTATTGTATCTCTGCAAGGAGAAAAAGATTATAGAAAACAATAGCGAGAACACAATCCAGCAGAACACAGAAATGAGGCAGAACACAATCCATCAGTGTTACAAGCAGAGAACACGAAATGAAATCTTGTACAAAAACCATAGCAGAACACAATCCAGCAGCAGAGGTCAAGTCAGGGGCAACAAAATGAGGCACATCAGTGTTACAAGCAACAGTGGGGTTCAAAGTTAAAATAGCAGAATCAGAAACCTGAACCACAGCCAATCCAACAGCAACAACATGAGACAAATTATGTGCAGGCAGGTCAGAAATAGGAAGAGCAGATGTCTTTTGTTTCCTAGCCCTACTCATATAAAGCAGTGGTCCAAGACTAGATTAACTAGCACACTGATCAGCAACATGCCCAATTTTCTAACACAAAGTACAGAAGATTTGTATTGAACAATTTTACTAACACAGCAAATACTTGGTAAAATCCAGAAAATGTTCAAACAAATTCCGATGCAACTGATCAACGTAATTATTGCAAAATAGATCAACATCGGTTACAATATATATATATATATATATATATATATATATATATATGTATTAAGGAAAGATCAATTCACAAAATACTAATGCAGATGGTATTGTTCAAAAGTTCACAAAATCTTCTCACAAAAAAATTTCACAAAAAGAATTATACTATAACAAAAAGAGGTATTGTTCAAAAGTTCACAAAAAGAATTATACTATAACAAACAGAGGTTCAGCCAATGTTCAAGTTCTACTTACTGACAGATTTTGAAGAAGCAAGACTCTTTAATTTACTAATTCTAAATTACAAGCAAGCGCATCAATTGACCACAAAGAACACGATAGTAGAGCAAGCGTATACCGAACAATCGGTTGCTATAGAAACCGATAATCAAGGTAGAGAAGTCTCGATCCGATTATCAAGGAAGAACGTACCGTCGATCACAAGTGTTCGGTAGCTCTACACCGACAAACAAAAGCTCTATTACACCGTGTTCGTCAAATGACCAACAAGCTTGCAAGATCACAAAGACAGGTTATTATGCACAACGAGATAAGTGTAATACTCAACGGATCGGGAGCGGCTTGAGGCACGAGAGGGTGATTCGGCAAGAAGCAAATGCAAAAGCGATGAGTGCGGATGTGCAAAGAGGTACTCAAATGAAATTAATCAAAGATTTAGCAAGGCGATTCATTCAAAACTTCAACACATCGAATATGGGGCTGGTTTCAAACAGCTCAACAAGCACATGATGTCAATTAAGCACAAATAACACAAGTCAAAATCGGTGAATGAATTCACCGATTTTAACACGAGTGCAGTCAATGTAACTTGACCACACAATGATACTTAGCCACCGACACAAGTCAAGACCAATTATCTGAGGGATTATAAGATACAAACAACTCGTCGAGTCAAGATTACACCGAAAGGCGGTTTTACACAAGATCGAGATACCGAGCAACCCGAGTTTAGCCTATATCCTCACAAAGGCACTTTCAACTCAAAATCCTCGAGTTCACCGATCTTAGTTACTTGGTCTAACCAATGTAATCTTTCTACGTACAAATCACACAAACAACTTAACAGTTTAAACTAGCACACACACTTTGACACACACACAAAAGGAATGCTATAAAAACTGTAAAACAACAAGAAGGGCTTCGATCAATAGGAGAGGTCAACACCAAATGTCCCACCTCCAATCTTGAATCGGTAACCACGTGGTTGATTCAACATCCAAGATCACGGTTCTAGTATGCCACCGATCGTGTTCTTGGAGCTTGAATCGGCACCTCACGTCCTCACGAGACTTATCAAAACACAAAGGATAAAACAGAAACTTTTGTTTAAGAAAATATGGGACCGCAAGTGGAAATCGATTTTGCAAGTCCGAATATACTAGGTATATAAAGCAATTGAGGGTGAAGAACCCTCAACCGTAAATGTGAACACGAGTTAATGCGGACTCAAAAACATTCCAAAAACCGATTTTGGCGTGTGACACGAGAATCAAGTTCAAGTCGGCAAGTATATCACAATATTAACATGAGAAAAAGAGAAACGTTACTTCCCCGAAAATCGGCCGAGAATCGAACATTCAAAGTTCGAGACAATGGAAACCAAGGGAAAGATAACATCTTTTCATAGCCAAACCTTCAAGATATACAAGGCACAAAATTAGGGCATTTAATCGCTCAAATCGAGAAAATATCAAACGTCTATAAACATCAAATAATAGGCAAAACGAAACTTCCTTGAATTAGAATCAAATTGACAGTCAGTCAGCCAAAGACCTAGCCGGAGAAGAAACAAACTTGCCCGGACGAACAAAATTGGCTAGAGCTTCATCATCAGAGCCTGAAGAATGACGCACACTCTTCGGGCTCCTCCGATTCTTCTTACCCATGGAAACAAAAGTAGAAAAAGAACAGAAACGAGCACAAACAGGAGGTAGCTTAGGAGGATTTGCCGGATAAAGATGGCCGGAGCCATTGGAGCTGTTGATGTCTTGTTTGTGTTGATGGAGGTGGGAGACTAGTGGTGGCCATCGGTGTTGCTAACCCTAGGGAGGGTGGAGCTGAGAGGTCGGGGAGATAGATTTTTTTGGGGTTTGATTTTGGGTGTGGAAAGTTTCATTTGCATTTTTGTTAAACGAAAATGGAGTTTGAAGAGGGAAAATGATAGGATATAATGGTGTGATATTTTATTAAAAGAAATTAGAGAGCAAAAATAATAAGTAATTGGGTATAATGAGAGGAAATATTTATTTATTTATCATAATGACGGGATTTCTTATAAATAGTGAGAGTAATTAAAATTCAGTGGTTAATTGTCACCTTTTAGCTATATAAATGTTTTCCCCTCACAGTTTCCCCCACTAAAACAGTCTTTTAATGATGGGATTTGCACCCTTCACTAAATTTATGTCACTGTTGGCCCTTTTTCTTGTAGTGAGCATAGCATGTTTCATGGCCATCCACAACAAAAAGCAGTGTTTTGGGGTGGCTCTAGGGTTCCAGACAAGTCTGTACCACCAAACCTTGGGACTTTGGTGCCTAAAGAAATCATAAGCTTTAGTAGGAGATAATGTGGGACCAATGGACCAGGATTTCAACACAGCAATGGCAGCACCAGCATAACCAGCATAATTTAAGATCATATCCCTAATTCTGAAGACAGTTTTGATTAAAGCAGAATCAGTAGACTTGTAAGGATAAGACCACAGATCTGCATTCTTTAAGTACTCAGCATTGATCCATTTCACCCCAAGGCAGTCTTTCTAACATTGGAAGTTCCACAATATCCTACACAAAAGAGCAAGATTCCAAGCTTCCAACTGAAAAATTCCTAAACCACCCTCAGATTTTGGCAAACAAACTTTCTTCCAGCCAACAATTGATTTCCTGTTAGAGTCACAGGATCCCCCCCACAAAAACCTCCTACATAATTGATCCATTTTAAGCTTAACACTTCCAATGATAGGGTAAATACCTAGCCAAAAACAGTACACACCTTGAATGACAGATTTCACCAGCTGTAACCTACCAGATAAGACAAGGTGGCACCCTTCCAATTACAAAAGTAATTCAACAAAGTAGTGAATAAGGGATCATAATGCACCACATTTAACCTAACAGCACATAATGGAATGCCAAGATACCTAACAGGCATCACACCTTCTTTCAAACCAGAGATGTCTAATAAAACCTGCTTGTTATACTCATCCAAATTCAAAGCACATTTAAAATTTCAGACTTATGCAAATTAACAACCAGGCCAGAACACATACCAAAATCAGTAAGACAATTCATCATTAAGGAGACAAATATAGGATCTCCTCTAGTGAAGAGCATCAAGTCATTTGCAAAGGCAAGATGATTAATCTTCAAATTCTGGCATCCATTGTGAAAGTTAAACTCTGAATCCTCCCCCAGAATTCTAAGCATTCTTGAGAAGTATTCCATACCAAGAACAAAGAGGAAATGAGAGAGAGGATCCCCTTGTCTCAGGCCCCTTTTCCCAGGGAAAAACCCCTTGAGCTCACCATTAATAGACATGGAGAAGGATGTAGTTGTAACACACAGCATGATCCACTTGACAAACCTGTCAGGAAAACCAAATCCTTTCAATACAGCCTCCAAGAAGGACCAATGCACTGAGTCAAAGGCCTTTTTAATATCCACCTTTATCATACATCTAGGGGGACCCCTGGCAACCCCATACTTCCTGATTAACTCTTGGCACAAGAAAATGTTGTCAGACATGGCCCTACCATCAACAAAACCAGTTTGGCATTCATCAATAAGATCAGGCAGACAAGAAGACAGTCTAGTAGCCAAAATCTTAGATATAGCTTTGTAAGTAGTATTACAACAGGAGATAGGCCTGTAGTCACCAACAGAAGCAGCATGAGTAGACTTAGGAATCAAAGCAATGATAGCATGATTAACTTGATTCAAAATAGCATCATTATTAAAGAATTCCAAGACAGCATTAGTGAAATCAGCTCCAACAATATCCGAAGATTTCTTAAAGAAGCCAACAGAATACCCATCAGGACTAGGTCCTTTATTGTCTGAGAAAGAAAAGAGAGCTTTCTTTACCTCCAAGGCAGTGACATCCACCAGCAGATTATCCAACTGAGCCCTAGAAATAGTAGGGCCAGCACTAACAACATCTTCATCAATAGGAGCCGCCAAAGCCTCGGTACCCAATAAGTCGTTGTAAAAACTAACAAAAGAATCACCAATCGATCATAAGAAGTAGTGAAAGAACTGTCAGCAAGTTGTATGGATGAGATATGATTCCTAACATTATTCCTCTTCACCATAGAGTGAAAGAACGTGGACCCCCTATCACTTAGCTTCACTTATTGCCCCTTTGCTTTCTGAGAAAGAAAACTGGATTCTGCCCTTTCCAAAGTAGAACAGGCCCTTTTCTACTTGATCGGGGTCAATCAGGTTATAATATACTTGACCACCATAAACCAATACTAGCAAGAGGACTAGGCCCATCGTAGTATAGCTATAGTGAATCAAGGTCGATCCCACAGGAAACCAATTGTGGATCATCTTATATACAAACAATTAATTAAACATGTCAAGGACATAGAGGCGGTCTACGACCAACATAAGACAGAAAGGTAAAGACACTACTCGACACAACGTAATTAACCTCCCCAATTATAGTTTTTATCGTTTGGACCTAGATAATTTATATAATAAACTGAACTTATTAACTGTCAATCCGTTTGTATCTATCTTAGATTGGCTACGGGAGTCATCCTCTTAAAGTTGACTTAGCACCGGTAAGTCACTAAATCACTGTGATATTGTTACGTGACTTCGCCTTTTAGTGCCTCCATCTCATATAACTCACACGCTTACGACTCTAAGGATGCCGATATTAACCATACACCTCGTCCAGGCAACATTTCTATGGTTAGGCGTACTTCCTGAACGATTACTCAAGCTCTCGTCCAACTAGCAATTACCAAGTTATAGTCTCATGCTAATCTACGACGTACGTATAATCAGGTGCATGCAATTCCCAAATATAAACCTACCTAGATAACGCTGAACGTCCGAAGATCAATTCATAAGCCTACCTAAGAGTTTTATATCGGTATTTCCTTTTTACACGTTTTAATTAAACTAAGCGAGTAACGTAGCCATAGCCATACCTACTGAGATAATAAATTCTATTAAGTTAACCTAACCATAAAGACATGGCTATTTAACGGATAAAACAGGGCTCGGTCGACCGAATGATAGGGCTCGGTCGACCGAGTGAACTCATTCGGTCACCCGAATCAATTTCGTCCCCAGATTACACCCCTGAACGTATCTCTCAGCGTTTCATCATACAGAACATATTAAACAGTAATTCGCACAGTATTCATATAAAATAACATAGATACGCATTAATTAAATAAATGAGATTCATGAATAAATACTAAGTGTATGACGTAGGTTATGGGATCCCCATAGACAAGGTATCACCACCTCCCTAACGTCATAGCCTAGATCTACATCATTTAGCTATGATTAACTAATTCAAACGATAAAGCATAATTGGGAGGGATTAATTACTTAAAAGAAAGAAACAGAAAATAAAGGCTTACATATTGCAGCCCTTAAATTGCTGGAAACCCTCAAATTATTCTACATTGTATCAAAGTTGTATTATGAATTGTAAGATTGAAGAAAGAATGAATGATTTCAAGGTATGTCTAAGGTCTGTTTTACAAATTTCGTAGCTACTGCTTATATAGAGGCTGTAACCGACCTAGGGAGGATCTAGAAGATATACACGCGAAAATCCCGTAAGTGACCGAGCCGACACTCTCGGTCGACCGAATGGATAGGCTCGGTCGACCGAGCCATTTTTACACGTGTTAAACGCGTCTCTTTGTCCGACTTGTTCCCTCGCACGCTTGCGTGTTGATCCGATTAATCTTTCATTTAATGCTCGATTTTCTTCCTCTATTATCTTGAGACCATTGATTGAATGACATTAATCCTCTCGATTTGTCGTGATCTACAAAATCAGCATTTATCGCACAATAAATCGGCTTTTAATAATGAAAACGGCTAAATACCAAATATTATATTAATAATCACTTAACATTAAACAATAAATATAAACAAGTGATTTAATACGAAATATATATTATTTGGCTCGATTTAAGGATAATGTTGATGACATTTACGGGTATAATTTGACCGTCATCAACTACCCCCCACTTAGACTTTGATCGTCCCGAACAAAGCATTAATAAGTCATTTCCCAAGACAACATTTTCTATGGTCAAATCATACTTACACAAGAAGCTCAAGTCAACTCATACTAGTCATGCTCATAAGATATCCATTATTCACTACTTACTATGAATCGAAGTGATGTGTGCATGTGCATTTAGTTTTATATATTCGTGGCAAGATCAGAGTTTATGCTAACTTCGCAATCTCAACCTACCAACCTCAACATTCATACTTCTTATGCCTCGCAATAGTTAGAGCACTAGAGCAATAAGCAAGAGCGTATCTATAGGGATTTTGGACTTGGAGACCGAGTACTACTCAAAGCCTCTTAAAGAATTGAATATTTTTTCATATCTTCATATTTTTCAAATACTATTAATCTCAAGGAAGAAAACTTTTTAAATCATCCCCCTATCTTAGATCATGCATAGCATCGAATATTACCACAAGCGCGGGGCTACTTTGGTAATTTACTACAAGCCCAGTGTTTTAACGCATTGTCAAACACAGGTACGTCTCAAGCTTATTACTCCGCTTTAATGGCTAAAATATAAGAATGCATCACAGATAGATATTGACACTAAGTTTACATAACCAATCATCTATGCAATGTACACATAATTTCTTCAGTTATTATGATTTGCGCGGTATACTCGATTCACAGATTGAGTAATTGAATAATAAATAACTACTTGCAAAAACGAGCATGAATATCCTTAAATTTACCTAACATAAGTATAAAATGATCACGTACTCATGAAACTTGGTTCCTTTCCTATCAATTCTTAGCTAGGAACTCCCAATTCTAAGGGTACGAGATACCTAATATGGTATTTATTCAATTATTCAATTTTTCTACCGTTTCATTCAAATTTTAATCATAACAACATAGCTAAGTCTCCTACCCCCCCACTTAAACATGGCATTGTCCTCAATGACAAAAATAAATGAGAATTTAAGAAAAAGACTTAGCTCTGGAAACGGCTCTCAAGTAAAGGAACAATATCAGAGTAAATGTCAGCACGTTGTGGAGAAGCAAGGGAAAACCCGTATAAGCGAGACAAACTCCACGAAACCGTTAATAACACCATGTCTATGGAAGTTATAGAATAATGTGGCGTAATTAGGTATGAATACCGAAAAACATTTTAAGCCACTTTATTTTATACAACCAAGGACAAGAAAAATACTAAATAGAAAGAAAAATAAACAAGCAACTAAAGATGGTAGTCTTCATCTAAAAACCGGGTGGATAAGACAAAGATCAAAAAGCATAACCCCATGTGGGAAAACACGAGGTGGACTGGCTCACTATGTATTCATTCCAGTATAAAAGAGAAACTTGGTAAGGTATAACAGATTCAATGCGACCTAGAGGATAACGATAAAATCAAACAGTTAGCGCAGAAAATTCTCGCTTGCATTGGATATCAAGAACTTAGGGAGATGTAGCTACTCCTCAAAATTACTAATAACCCAATGTATCACGTAAAAGTCATAACCATCATCAACAAGGTCAGATCGGTGTGGTAGTTCAGAACAAAACGGATCATCTAGAAATGCCGGAATAGACGGAAAAAAATGTGAAATTTAAAACTTCCGGTAGAAAGATAAGTTGTACTTTGATCGAACCAAAAACCTTTAAAATCTAGCTAGGGTCAGAGCTACACTTACCCCAACTAGGATCATGAAAATCAAAATGATAAAAGATAATCATTAAAGCTGAGCAATATTTCAAATTCCGCAACACATAGGTATTGTGTAAACAAAATGGAGGTTGAGACTATGATGGGTTTAGAAAAAGATACACATAAGGATGGGAAGAAAAGATAAAGGGTGGGTAAGAAAGTGTGTTTTTGGGATTGAGAATTGGTTAAAGGAATGGGATTGGGTGGGAGAGTGAAACGGATGGTAAAAAAGAGAGGCGATGAAAGAATGGTTAGAAATGTGAACTGTTGGGGTATATTGGTGAGAGGATCGAAAAGGTTGAAGGGTGAAAAGGTATAGATGAAATGATAAGGGTAGTTGCAGAATGAATTGCGCACCACTTTGAATTTTCACTTGGATCACCTTTCTAAAAGGTTTTAGAATTTGACCAAAATTGTTCTTGTTCGCACCAATCATTCTCTGTTACATTTTCAGTAATTCTCAAGCTCTCTTAATGCTTTCATCTTAAGGTGGATTGCTAAATTTCTTTTTCTTTAGCAATTTCTCGACTCTCCTACGGAACTCTATTTCACGTGGCCTATATTGAGTAAAAAAGTTTTGCACATCCTTAGCCCAATGGCCATCGGAACACGGCAAAATAAAAAACCTCAACATATGTCACGTTACTTTTATTTGACTCAAAGAAAACAAAACCTAAAATCCTAAAAAAGAATCCTAAGGGTTTTAAAGAATTAGTTCTGAGTTTAAAGTCCTCAGCTCGACTTTCCAAAGATTATCCTTGTCAGTTATCATTCTTGGATCGCCAGACTTTGTCCCTCTGAGCACTATAAGAGGTGGGCTTGCTGCTTTTGCGGATTAATACCCTTCCCTTGGTTGTCAGACCTAGGAAACGACATTTATCCATACCATTTATACAAAGCTCTTACCTCGGCTCTCGTTTTAGGAATTAGTGAATTCTAAGAAACTCGGTTAAAATTACGGTTTTGGCCTTGACAATAAGAAACAATGAATCAAAGTACTCCGAATAAGGTTGGTTATGTAGGCAAGCCTACGCCGTCTTATTCGTTGGAACATATGTGACAGTTCAAGCCAATCCGTCAAGATTAAGCCTGAAGGCTTATCGGCTATGCTAAGTCTTGTGGAACTGCTGTAACGTACATCACACGTGGAGGGGAGTCGATTGAGCCGAAGCTCGGTTAAACTCGCCCAGCCATGGTTAGACCATTTCCGAACCAATGTACTAAGAGTCTCCGATTTCTAAATTGTCACCCAAAGCGTAATCTCGTTTCTGTTTAAGGTGGGTTCACCGAGAAGCCATCACCATAAAACTCAACGTCTTCTTTAGATTGTGAATGCTTAAACTACACAATTTGTTGCTCCCCTGGCCAGTAGAAGCAATCTCATGTATAGGACAAAGAGATTTTAACAGAACTACGAGGAACTCTTTATTCACTGCTTCCTTTCAACGACTACATGTTTCCCTACACCCTCTAGATGAGACAGATTTGGGGCAGAACCTTCCACACTAATAAAATTAATCTTACAAACCAACTCCGGGCTACGATTCATACTAAGGTTCATGTATAGGCTAACTTATGTTCAAAAAACCAAAAGGTAGTAAAACATAAGCAAAAAAAAAAGGTAGTACCTTGCCTTCAACAATGTACCACGATGAATTTAAGCCTTAAAATATATATTTTTTCGGAGCCATCTTGGTGCTTTAATGGTATTGCTTCCATCGCTTTTCCCATCGTAGAGTAGTAATTCCGCATGTTGCTGGGTTATTTTCTCAGCGCCCTTGAAAAATTACTGACTCAGATTATTGCTTCCCTGGTTTCGCAAACCAGAAGAAAAACAAAACGGACCGTAGGCGATTTTAACATGGTTTCCCATGCTGCTATCAGACCTACGGATTAAACATACGGGGATAAACAGACACGTGAAATTCCAGACTCGAAAAACACAAATCAGAAACCGTGTAAACAGGACAAGAACAAAACAAAAATATTATAAGTTCTCGGTCGACCGAATAATTTTTTTATATTTTTTTTAATTAATTTTATTTTTAATATTTTTTTTGTATTTTATTTTAAGCTGGAATTTTCAGACAGAGCAGACAACCAGAGGGACTTAAAACGTAAAAACAGACTCTAAAACAGAAAACTCGACATGAATAAAAAAATTATTTATATATAAAATTGACCGTTGGTTCCCCGGCAACGGCGCCAAAAACTTGATCGGGGTCAATCAGGTTATAATATACTTGACCACCATAAACCAATACTGGCAAGAGGACTAGGCCCATCGTAGTATAGCTATAGTGAATCAAGGTCGATCCCACAGGAAACCAATTGTGGATCATCTTATATACAAACAATTAATTAAACATGTCAAGGACATAGAGGCGGTCTACGACCAACATAAGACAAAGGTAAAGACACTACTCGACACAACGTAATTAACCTCCCCAATTATAGTTTTTATCGTTTGGACCTAGATAATTTATATAATAAACTCGAACTTATTAACTCGTCAATCCGTTTGTATCTATCTTAGATTGGCTACGAGAGTCATCCTCTTAAACTTGACTTAGCACCGGTAAGTCACTAAATCACTGTGATATTGTTACGTGACTTCGCCTTTTAGTGCCTCCATCTCATATAACTCACACGCTTACGACTCTAAGGATGCCGTTATTAACCGTACACCTCGTCCAGGCAACATTCCTATGGTTAGGCGTACTTCCTAAACGATTACTCAAGCTCTCGTCCAACTAGCAATTACCAAGTTATAGTCTCATGCTAATCTACGACGTACGTATAATCAGGTGCATGCAATTCCCAAATATAAACCTACCTAGATAACGCTGAACGTCCGAAGATCAATTCATAAGCCTACCTAAGAGTTTTATATCGGTATTTCCTTTTTACACGTTTTAATTAAACTAAGCGAGTAACGTAGCCATAGCCATACCTACTGAGATAATAAATTCTATTAAGTTAACCTAACCATAAAGACATGGCTATTTAACGGATAAAACAGGGCTCGGTCGACCGAATGATAGGGCTCGGTCGACTGAATGATAGGGCTCGGTCGACCGAGTGAACTCATTCGGTCACCCGAATCAATTTCGTCCCCAGATTACACCCCTGAACGTATCTCTCAGCGTTTCATCATACAGAACAGATTAAACAGTAATTCGCACAGTATTCATATAAACTAACATAGATACGCATTAATTAAATAAATGAGATTCATGAATAAATACTAAGTGTATGACGTAGGTTATGGGATCCCCATAGACAAGGTATCACCACCTCCCTAACGTCATAGCCTAAATCTACATCATCTAGCTATGATTAACTAATTCAAACGATAAAGCATAATTGGGAGGGATTAATTACTTAAAAGAAAGAAACAGAAAATAAAGGCTTACATATTGCAGCCCTTAAATTGCTGGAAACCCTCAAATTATTCTACATTGTATCAAAGTTGTATTATGAATTGTAAGATTGAAGAAAGAATGAATGATTTCAAGGTATGTCTAAGGTCTGTTTTACAAATTTCGTAGCTACTGCTTATATAGAGGCTGTAACCGACCTAGGGGGGATCTAGAAGATATACACGCGAAAATCCCGTAAGTGACCGAGCCGACACTCTCGGTCGACCGAATGGATAGGCTCGGTCGACCGAGCCATTTTTACACGTGTTAAACGCGTCTCTTTGTCTGACTTGTTCCCTACTGCACGCTTGCGTGTTGATCTGATTAATCTTTCATTTAATGCTCCGATTTTCTTCCTCTATTATCTTGAGACCATTGATTGAATGACATTAATCCTCTCGATTTGTCGTGATCTACAAAATCAGCATTTATCGCACAATAAATCGGCTTTTAATAATGAAAACGGCTAAATACCAAATATCATATTAATAATCACTTAACATTAAACAATAAATATAAACAAGTGATTTAATACGAAATATATATTATTTGGCTCGATTTAAGGATAATGTTGATGACATTTACGGGTATAATTTGACCGTCATCACTAAACCCCAATTTGAGATAACAAAGCCTCAGTAGGTCCCAGGTTGTATAAAGTTTGCAATTCCCCAAGCACCTTCTGAGCATTTTCAGACTTAACAGATATATGAGCAAAATGAAGCTTATTCATTTCCTTCAAAGGCTTCTTCAATCTTCTAAGCTTTTTACAAAGTTGGTACATAGCAGTACCATAAACATCTTGACTCCAGCTCTGTGTAAGAATCTCCATATAACTTTGATGCTGCATCCACATATTGAAAATTTTAAAAGGCTTCATTCTGATCACAGAATCAGTAGTTAGAGAAATCCTACAAGGGGAGTGATCAGAATGCAAACCAGCAGGGTCAAAAAAAGCCAAAGCATTCACACACCAGTCATACCAATAAGCATTAACCAGCACCCTATCAATTCTAGAAAGAACACTAGAAGAACTCCAAGTAAAGAATTCACCAGAGGAATTCATATCAGTAAGATTAGCATCCAAGCAACAATCCACACCATCTTGCATTTCATAATCAGTGGGAATATTCCCATTCATCCTATCTTCAACAGAAAGCATAGAGTTGAAATCCCCTAAAACCATCCAAGGAAGAGAAGAACAAACACTCAATTCTCTAAGTCTGTCCCACATACTTCTTCTATGGCCAACGAGTGTAAACCATACACAAAAGTAACCGAGAAAAACATCACCAAGTAACATTCGACGACACCGCGGTGGATCCACCGAGCATCAACTTCCAAAACCTCCAAAAAAACAAAAGATGGATCCCAAATAACTAACATCCTCCTATTATCATGTTGATCAAAGTTATTTGAGACTTCCCAGGTAGGAATCTTATACTTCAAAAATTTATCCATACTAATTTGAGACAGTTTGGTCTCAAGGATTCCAAATAAGGTAATCTTATGTTGCCTAAGGTATTTGACAACAGTAGATTGTTTAGAAACCTTATTGAACCCTCTAACATTCCAAAAACCAATCATTTTTGTCTACCTAGAGGTGATTTACCTCTAGAGACTACATCAGATCTCTTCCCTTCATTTCCAGAAACACCAGCAGTGCTATTCCTTTTATTCTTCTTTTTCTTCCTTGATTTCCTAGAACCAGAGGCAGGAATGTCCCCTTTTTCCCCCAAATCCTCAACTTCAGCATCACTGGCCCAAGTAGAACCTTTATCAGGATCCAAAACATAAAAAATATTAGCAACATGAGTCTTCTCTACTTCCTTTCCTTTATTACTTGAGGAAACACTTTTTCCTTGTCCACCAATGTAGATGTTGCAGCAGAGGAAGGAACATCAACTGGCATAGGAGTTGTCCCAGGAGAAATATCATTCTTACCATCATCTTCATGAATAACCACTTTTTTCTTCTTTGAGGGTTTAGGTTTAGAAACACCAGGTTTTTTTGACCTTGCCACATACAATGCATGAACCTCACCTTTAGAATCATCATGGCCTTGTTCATTATGGCCTAATTTGTTACACTTGGAACAGAATTTGGGCCTTTCCTTATATTAAACAGGCTGCATAAGGACCTTTCCATCATGCATTGTAATAGGAATAACAGAAGGCAACTCCATCTTTAAGTCAATTTCCACAAGACATCTTGCAAAACTAAGCACTTTTTGGCAGCAGTGACTTTATCCGTGTACTGAGGACTCCCCAGGAAAGAACATATCTTACTCAAAGCTCTATCCTTCCAAAGCCTTAGTGGAAGATTAGGCAGCTGAATCCAAACTGGAAGTGCAGTACAAGCATCTTTACTAAAATCAAACATTACAGGCATCTTTTTTAAAAGCAAGGGCTTTCCAAAAGCATAGAAGGGACCAGCCTGCAGTACCTCATTAATATCAATCTCTTGATCAAAAAGAAACACTATCCATCCAGAATTGTGATAATGGTATATGCACCTTCTTGGCCAAGCATTAACAATCTTTTGAACTGCATCTCTTCCGAGAAATTTTGAAGGAAAGATGCCAATCAAACTCAATTTCTCCATAGAATCATCATTAGTATCCTCCTCTTCTAGAAACACAGTATCTTGATTGATGCAATCAACATGATCTGTCAAAAGAACAACATCATCTGAAGGTTCTCTATTTTTCTTGACCATTTGTACCCAAGAAGCAAATTCATCCACAACTTTAGTAGCATTAGGCCCTAGGTAATCTCCAGAAATAGTATCAGAACTTACACCAGAAGGAGCCACAGAAACAGGGGCAACATTTTCCTTACTTGCAATAGAACCAGGATCCACCTCTAACTGAGTCCCCCGTTCTATCACACCGCCAGGTCCTAAAGTGCCAGCAACACCATCAGAAGCAAGCTCTACAACTGAAGAACCAGGTTCTATCACACCACCTTCAGAAACTGGCTCTGCAGATGCAGGAACCTGCCCAACAGGAGCAATGACACTCTCAAATGTCTTTCCAGACACACCACCAATCTTTAATTTGTCAATAACAGTTTGTTCAGCCTGCTTTTCAACTTTTAACAACTCTGAAAGAGAAGATATACCTGCCAAATCACCTTCGGCCAAGACAGACTTCTTTTTTGAAATGGTAGCAGCAGGTGTAACAAGCTTTCCAGATTTCAAACTCATTGCCTCATAGACTCTAGGATTACAACATTTAGAAGCAGGTTCTTTCAATTCCACCAAGGAAGGAGCATTAACAACATCATCCACTCCAGGTGCCAAAACGACCTTTGCAGGCTGATGATGAACAGTGTTATCCTTTAATGGAAGCTTCACACTTTCAATTTGAGCTTCGATTGGAGTTGCAGAGGGAGCAACAAAGGCTTTGGGAGCTGCTGCAACCTGTATATCACCAGAAACTTCAGCTTCATCTGGATCAGAATCAGGAACAGTGTCATCTCTAAAAGTTTTCTTATTCTTTCGAGCCATGGCTCAAAACAGGAGCTGTAAATTCAGAAAAGAGAAAGAAAAGTAACAAGGAAGCAGATTGAGCAAATAACAAGAGCTAGAACACAGCAATGGAAAGGATTTGGCAAGCAAAAACATGAAGATGAAGAAGCCGGCTGACAGAGTTCATCTCTCTAAAATCCCCTGAGAGCTCTAAGAATCACAATTATTGCGTTTGAGTTTCTACTGGTATTATATCCAGAGGATGATTTGGAATTTGTTGTGAATTCCATCCTATTCTGTTTATTTGATTTCATCTTGTGAAGCATCAATGTCTGTTTGTGAGTGAGTGTCATATTATTTTCCAATCGTATTAATAAGCAATGTAGTTGTGGGGCTATTATGGGGGTGTCGGGTGCTATTTGATTTTCAGAAGAGGAGCTTGTTGTCATCTTTTGAAGTCTGTTTTGTAAATCTGTGAATAAATCAGATTTTTTTCTTTTGTATGTCTTTGATAGAGGAAGAAGACACTTGGTATGGTTTGAAGATTGGGGTTGTTGTGTTCTTTACTATATTGGAATTCTCAATTTGAGGAGTTTTCTCAATTTGACTAATCTTCATGTGTTTTTCCATTTTTTCTAATTGTTTTCCGATTGTATGTAGATTAGTATTTGTACAATTATTTTGCGAAATAATATTTTTTATATTTCTTTTGTCGTCTTCACTAGGGATTTTGATCGGACAAGCATCTATATATTGATCTTGGTGTTGTATTTTTATACCTTGAAAAGGTGGGTGAGTAGATTTTATTTTTAGAATTTTGGGTAGTTTCCCATTCTGGATTCTTATTTCGAATGGTAATAGGACTAATTATGTTTGAGAAAGGATAATCGATATGATTTTCGAGGGAGTAAATTTCAAACCAGCCAAAGAAAAATATATGAATTTTATTTTGATTTACCAAGTCGTAGTATTTATTTTGAATTTCTTGTCGTTTTAACATAAATTTGTCAAAGAACCAAGTCCTTTTCTTTATATTTCTTTCAGAGTAAAAGTCATTTTGGAGAACTTTTTTGTTAATTGTAAAATCTTTTTCAATGATATTTTGTTCATTAAGGTTATCGGTAATGGCTGAAAACAAGGGGCTGGTTGGTTCTGGAGGGTTTGATGGTTCTGGATTGTTTGTTTCGTTGTTTCCTACGTTTTCTGTATGATAAAAAGATCTTGGAATCTACGAAACATAATCTACGTTCCTTAGTCTTCTAATAGGGATGTCGGAGATTGAATTTCTTGGGTGTGAGGTATCTATAACCGATGGTATTTGTGATACTCTGCCTAGATCAATAGTAGCAGAAGTATCTTCAGATACAGGGCTAGAATCAGTGTATCTGGTACTAGTACTTCTTCTTCTGTAAAAAAGAAGTTTTATCTTGCCATCGGTGAATTGAGTAACATGTCTTAGTTCTGAATTTGGTTCTGGAAACCTTTTTTGCATTGGGACTATATTTTCTAAGACCCATTAAATTTGGAAGAGTAATATCTTTCCATTTGATGGTTCTTGATGTACACTTATTAGACCTTGAAAGATCTGTTTTTAGGAGAAGTGTTTCTCCTTTTGGACTATAACATCGTACTTTTGTAGAAATGGTGAAATCATGGCTTTGTAGTGTAATCTAAAAATAATAGTAATAGGAATTGATCCTTCTAACATTTTGTAATTATGCGTTTTTATTTGAAGCACCAGAGATTTGAGGATGTTTGGATCATTTAGTGAAATAAAAATATTAGGCCAACAATCAAATGTAATTAGACCCGTACAAAGACTGGATTCAACAGAATTTAAAAGTGAATCTTCAAAGTCTAAGTGTTTTGTACTCTAAGAACAGCTAAAATGGAAGTGTTTAACCCTTCTCTGGTTAGAGGTTTTATTCCTACTTGGATTAAACCGATGTGTACAAATTGGTAAAATTTTTGTAGGGAGTTTGCAGAAAGAAGCTGTATAGCTTCAAAAGGTTTTGATAATTGGATATCTCTTTCCTATGTTTTAATGGTAAAATATGATTTAAAACTGATGAACCTTGATGATTCATATATTTGGCTTTTGTTTACCTTTGGAATTTTCCAATTGTCTAGAGATTCATTAAAATGCTCAATTATTATTTCATCTGTATGTATAATCCTTTTTGAACTTTCTTGACCTAAACTTGATACAGACCTAGAATATGTAGTTCTACGAAATATAGAATCCATAGTCCTTTTGTTAATAAAATATCCCAAAATAGAATCCATAGTCCTTTTTTAATAATTCATACGTGCCAATTGAAGGATAAGACGGCAATGTAATGTATATAAAATTGAATCTTTGAAACAACATGAGAAATGATAAAGTAATGTACGGTAATGAAATATGCTACTGTTTTGTCAAAAGAAACATGTAAATTTATACCTTAATTAAAAGGTTTTGAATATGTGATACAAATTGTTGAAGTAGGAGATACAAATTGTTGAAGTTGAAACTTCCTTGGAATGGAATCTATTTGCAAAGAAAGCTTAAAAAATAAAACTTGTGAATTGTATTCTGAGAGTCTGCCCCCTCCCTTCTATATTTCCTCCTTTATATAATGAAAGGACGGATAAGTAGAACTGTAACAATAATTAAGAGACTTGTCTTCTTTTTTGAGTGGTGTCTGCTTTTGTGTGAGTGTTGTCTACCATGTTGATTTTTTGCTGAGTTGTGTTGTTGTTGTTTTGCATTAATAGAGACCCATTATTTGCTAGTGGTGTCTTCTCTTGTCTGCCATTTATAGTGGAAACCCTTTTCGGAGTCTTCTTTTGTCGTTTTGTAATAAACGAGCTCCTTTTTATTTAGTGATGTCTTGTCATGTTGATTTTTGTTGAGCTCCATGTTGTCGTCTTATGGTATGTTTTTTGTGTAATTGTGTGTGTATTATACGTATGTAATTATATATATACGTAGGTATCTGAATATAAATTTTTGTAATAAAAAGTGTGTACATATATTTGGGTGTGCATAATATATTTTTGCATATATGTATATATATTAATGTGTGCGTAAAATATGTATGGAGATATATCTTAGGTGGAAAGTATCGTGTTTGTGTGTGTGATGTGAGTGGTGCAGGTAATTTTGTTTAGTGTAGTGTGTGTATTTGTAGTGTAGTGCTTGTATTTTTGTAGTGTAGTGTTTGTGCAAGCATCAAAATTTCCTATCTTCATTTTTTAGAGCAATGGTGAATAATTTTCGTCTTCCTCACCATCGTTAACTGATGTAGTTGAACTGATAGGTGATGTTTGTAAAGTAGAGGCATATTGCGATAGGATTTGTTGTAACTCCTCATCTGTTTTTGATGCGGCTAATAAGGCTACCATTTGTGCTTTCCTTTCTGAAATTCTTGTAGTTGCAGTAGGTGGTATTTTATTTTGCTGGTGTCTTTGTAATGTTTGTAACCATGCTTCCATGTTTGATGGTAGTAAACTTTTGATGATATTGCATTTCTCCCACCATCTTACCCTAAATCTTCTTCGGATAAGTGGCATAGAATGATCAGAATAATCTAAATACCAATTTACGATCCATGGTAGATAGAATCTTGTACAAAATGTTGCGAATGCATGAAATCTTTTTTTTGCCTCGGAAGGTTTGTACTTTGCTTTGAAAATGTTGAAAGATTCGAGCACAGTCGTTTTTTGTGTTTCTAGTACTGAACCGAAACATTCCCACCACTGGACCCACCATGATGGAAAGTTTGAAATTTCGGCCGTCTTTATATAGAAGTGCATCAACCAAGTATGTTGATTGTTTTGGTTTTGTATGAAGAATGCATTGAACCATTCCTGTAGATACTCCCAATAGTTGAATGTAATTGTATAAAAATGCCGTTCTTTGTATTCTTCTGGGAATGAAATAGGCACCGAAGGAGCAGCATACCAATCTTTTGGGGAAATAACTCTATGAATTTTGCATGTTGAAAATACAGGCGTAGTTTGGTTATTATCATAGTATTTGTGATCAAAACTTGCTGACTGGGTAGCTTGTAAGATTGTTTGGTAAAAAATTAGGGTTTTTTTTTGTAAATCCCAAGGTTTGTAAAACCATCCTTTTCCAAAATATTGTTGGATAGATTGAAAAGGATCTTGGCATTGAAAACCGGCTTCAACCATAGTAATATTTTGTGAGTATGGTTTAATTGTGTAAACTGTTGTTTGTGTTCTTGTGGTTTGTGTGGTAGAAGGTTTTGTGAGTGGTTGGAATGAATTTGAGGTTAAAACAATGGGTCTTGTCGATGATGATGCTGTAGGTCTTGGTGATGATGATAATGGTATGGGCAGTTGTAGGAGTTTTTGTATGTTTGGCGGATTTTGAGATAAATGCATTTGTCTAAATCCCGTTTCTTCTATGTTGGCGTCATGTTCTTCTTTGATTGTGATGTCATACCAAGACATTTTTGGTTTTGTAACATTTGTATTTGCTGTGTTTTTCCCTTTGTCAACTTTTGGGGCCATCGGATCTATCTTGTAGGAATTCACGGATAAGAAAATATGGGACTGAATTTGTATCTCCGTTTATGAATTCAATATCAAAAAAAAATGCTTAAATTTGCTTGCCATCGTGCAAATATTTGCTTTGAGGCAAGGTTTTGTACATCTTTTTGTAAAATTTCTTTTGCACTTTTGCAATCTATACGTAATAAAAACTTTTTGTTTAGTAAATCACTTTGAAATTTCTGAATGCATAAAACAATGCATAAAATCTCCTTTTTAATTGTAAACTAATTCTTTTGTGTATCATTCCAATGTGCAGATGTAAACTGAACAATTAGTTCTTTAGAATCTTGTTTCTGCTTCAAGATTCCACCATAACCTATGTCAGAAGCATCAGTTTCTACTATTTTATGTAGTGTTGGATCTACCAGGTGTAGACAAGGAATTTCAATGACTTGTTTTTTAATTTGCTGTACAATTTTTGTATGTGTTGAATTCCAAGGTGTAGGATTTGTTTTTAGTCGGTCATGAAGTGGTTTTGCTATTCTGTTTAGATTTGGGTAAAATTCTAGGACATAGTTTAAACATCCTAAGAAGCGTTGTAGTTGTTTTTTGTCAGTTATTTTATCTGGAAATTTTGTGGTGAAATTTAACGATCTTTCTATGGGTGTAATTGTTCTTTGAGTAATATAGTGCCCAAGAAATCTTATTTTTGTTTGGACAAGCGACATTTTAGGTTCGGATATTACTAAACCGCTTTTTTCAATTATATATAAAAACGTTTTTAAGTGTTTATGAAATGTTCATCAATAGTTTTGGAAAATATAAGTACGTCATCAATATAAACAATACAAAATGTTGAGTAATCATTGAATATGTCATTCATAATTCTTTGGAATTCAGAAGGAGCATTTTTCAAGCCGAAAGGCATTACATTCCATTGGTATTGCCCAAACGAAACTGTAAATGCTGTTTTATATCGGTCTGTGGGCTTTATTTGTATTTGCCAAAAACCTGATTTCATGTCAAATTTTGAGAATATGAAAGCGTCATGGAGTTTATTTAGGAGATCCTTTTTATTAGGTATGGGATAACGAATCCATTTTAATGCCCTGCTAAGTGGTTTATAATTAATGATGAGCCTAGGAGTTCCCCTCTCGATTTCGGATGCTTTATTAACATAAAAAGCATAACAACTCCAAGGTGATCTGGTCTTAGAGATTAGTTTTTTAGTTTCAAGATCTTGTATTTCTTTTCTACAAAATTGTTCAAGGTCTTTATTCATTTGTATTGGCCGGGCTTTAGTAGGTATATCTTTTTCTTGAAAAGATATGTCATAGGGCAGATCAACCATATGTTGCTTTCTATTCCAGAAAGCATTTGGTAGTTCGGCACAAACTTTTAATGTAAATATTTTTTGTAATCGTAGTATTTTTTCTTTTATTGTGGGTTGGTTAAGCAACCTATTGATTCTTTGTAAGGAAGCATCCTTTTGTAATTCATTTAGCTGAAATTGTTTGTTATATATTATATTATTGATGGTGTTTTCATGTATAGATGAAGCTTTTAATAAATTTAAACTTTTAGTTCTTGGTTTTTCTAAAAACGGAAACTTGTGTTTTTTATTATTTATTTTGAAGGTAATGGAATCTGGACAAACTTTGTATGGGGTGATAAGGTTTATGAATGGAGTGCCAAGGATTACGGAATGATGGATATCGTTGACAACTACAAAGGATGTCAGTAAAGAGACCCCTTCATTGATTATTGAAGCTTCTGTTTTTGCAAAGATTTTTATTTTTGACTTGTTTGCCGCTGAAATTTTCTCATGGGTTTGCTCAAGGAATTTTATATGGACAAACCCTTCTTTTATACAATTTAAGTCTGCTCCAGTATCAAATAGTGCGATAGTATTAAATTCAAAATCATTTAAGAATTTGATTGTAATATTTATGATATATTTTCTCGATGTAATTTCTTTTAAGACAAAAAGGAAATCAGTTGGGGTTGTTGTAATGTTTTGCAGTTCTTGGGTAATATCTTCATTTTCAGTATGAGTGTCACTATTGTCTTTTATTGTTTCAATAATGGTTTTGATTAATAAAGAATCATTTTTTTGTTTTTCTTTTAACTCTTTTAATTCATTTTTTATTTCTTTAATTTGTTTTTGTAGATCGTGATTTGTAATATTATCCTTTTTATTTTTATTCCTATTTAGGATTGTCGTTAAATCATAAGTACCTCTGGAAGTACTTGGTGCTAATGGTTCATGTTTAAGAGTGTCTAATAATTTTTTGAGGTATTGTTGTTGTATATTTGGGTCATTAATCTGTTGTAATATGTCAATAAAGATTTGTTGTTCTTTGGAGATAACATTTAGCATTTTTTCATTGTCTTCTTCTGATTCAGAAGTACTTGTTAATGTATCGTCTATCTTTGCTTTTCCATTCTTATCTGTGATTTCTTCATTAGTTGTGTCACTATCAGAATCTATGAGTAAGTTTGAGATTTTGTTCAGAATGTCGTCTTCTAGACTTAGTTCATTAAGCCTTCTTTTTAGTTTACAGTAATTTGCCGTATGTCCTTTCTTGTGGCATCTATAACATTCAATATCTCTTTTCCAATTTGGCTTTGATTTAATGTATTTTTTATTTTTGTAGAAATTATTGTTTGAAGTTTGTTTTATTTGCTTATTATTCCTGTAAACATTCCTATTAGTTTGATAGGGTGTTTTATTTTTGAAAGTGGGTTTCTTGCAATTTCCTTTGCAAGAGGATTCCTTTTGAAAAGGATTATTGTCAAATTGCTGACAAAAGGTTCCAAGTTCTAGATTAGCTTTTTTCATTTCCCATTTTATGTGTTTCTGAAGTTTTAGGTCTTGACATATTTTCATTCCTTCTTGTTGAACAACACTGACTAGTTGTCCATATGTATATTGATCATATGGAATAATTTGGTTACCAGAATTCTCACGAATTCTATTTCTGACCTTTTCTCCTAATAAGGTTGGTAATCCTGCTATGAACTTTTCCTTCCAAAAAGGCTGATTGGAATCATCCCTATGCATTAACCTTGTTAGGAAATTATTTTTATACCACTGAAAATCACTAAGTTTTTTACAGCGTAGATTTGAAAGTAGTTCAGTATTTCTTTCTTTTAATTTTGTGGATCTCCAAGAAAATGTATGGAGATAGTATGTATTAGCGTGGATACTGCATCTTGTAAAGGTTCTTGTTGTTCGTCAAGAATCAGATTTTGTTCTTCATCGTATTTTAGTGAATTATTTATTTGGTTGTGTTGGTCAGGTGTTAAATAAAAATCCCACCATCCTTTTAATTGTCCTGAGAAGCCTGCAATTAGTAGCTCTGCGGTAGTCCTATCTTGGACTCCGTGTTGCATCCTATATGCATTTGCAGCCATTGTCATTTGTTGTAAGAAGGATAGAATTTGATATTCATTCATAGTATCTAAGTTCCAATTATAAACATATGATGCATTAAAACGATTTTGCGTTTGAGTTTCTACTGGTATTATATCCAGAGGATGATTTGGAATTTGTTGTGAATTCCATCCTATTCTGTTTATTTTATTTTCATCTTGTGAAGCATCAGTGTCTGTTTTTGAGTGAGTGTCATATTCTTTTCCAATCGTATTAATATGAAATGTAATTGTGGGGGCTGTTGTGGGGGTGTCGGGTGCTATTTGATTTTCAGAAGAGGAGCTTGCTGTCATCTTTTGAAGTCTGTTTTGTAAATCTGTGAATAAATCAGATTTTTTCTTTTGCATGTCTTTGATAGAGGAAGAAGACACTTGGTATGGTTTGAAGACTGGGGTTGTTGGGCGTTTTATTGGAATCATTAGTTTGAGGATTCTCTATTCGACTAATCTTTATTTGTTTTTCCATTTTCTCTAATTGTTATCCGATTGTATGGAGATTAGTATTCATGTAATTATTTTGGGAAATAATGTTTTTTATATTTCTCTTGTCGTCTTCTCCGGGTAGTTTGATCGGATAAGCTTCTACATATTGATCTTGGTGTTATATTTTTATTCCCTGGAAGGGTGGGTGAGTAGATATTATTTTTTTCAGAGTTCAGGATAGTTTCCCATTCTGGATTCTTATTTCTAATGGTAATAGGACTAATTATGGTTGAGAAAGGATAATCGATATGATTTTTGAGGGAGTAAATTTCAAACCAGTCAAAGAAATATATATGAATTTTATTTTGATTTACAAAGTCGTAGTATTTATTTTGAATTTCTTGTCGTTTTAACATAAATTTGTCAAAGAACCAAGTCCTTTTCTTTATATTTTTTTCAGAGTAGAAGTGATTTTGGAGAATTTTTGTGTTATTTGTAAAATCTTTTTCAATGATATTTAGTTCATTAAGGTTATTAGTAATGGCTGAAAACTAGGGACTGGTTGGTTCAGGAGTGTTTGTTGGTTCTGAAGTATTTATTTCATTGCTTCCTACATTTTCTGTTTGATAGAAAGATCTTGGAATTTGTGAAACATAATCTATGTTCCTTAGTCTTGTAATAGGGATATCGGAGATCGAATTCCTTGGGTTCGAGGTACATATAACTGATGGTATTTGAGATACTCTGCCTAGATCAATTTTATCAGAAGTATCTTCAGATGCAGAACTAGAATCAGTGTATCTAGCACTCGTACTTCTTCTTCAATCAAAAAGAAGTTTTACCTTGCCATCAGTGAATTGCGTAACATGTCTTAGTTCTGAATTTGGTTCTGGAAACCTATTTTGTGTTGGGACTATATTTTCTAAGACCCATTCATCTGGAAGAGTAATATCTTTCCATTTGATGGTTCTAGTACACTTATTAGACCTTGAAAGATCTGTTTGTATGAGAAGTGTTTCTCCTTTTGGACTATAACATCGTACTTTTGTAGAAAAGGCTGAAATCATGGCTTTGTAGTGTAATCTAAAAATAATAGTAATAGGAATTGATCCTTCTAACATTTTGTAATTGTGAGTTTTTATTTGAAGCACCAGTGATTTGAGGATGTTTGGATCATTTAGTGAAATAGAAATATTAGGTCAACAATCAAAAGTAATTGGACCCATTCAAAGATTGGATTCAACGGAATATAAAAGTGAATCTTCAAAGTCTAAGTGTCTTGTGTCTCTAAGAACAACTAATTGTCAAGTAATTTATTAGAATCCTCAATTATTATTTCATCTGTATGTACAATCCTCTTTGAACTTTCTTGAACAGAACTTGATACACACCTAGAAGATGTAGTTCTATGAAATATAGAATCCATAGTCCCTTTGTTAATAATTCATACGTGCCTACAATCCCAAAATAAGATTAAAATGCCAATAGGCTTGCTCTCTTACTGTTTGGGCAAAAACACTCAGCAAATATGAATGTCTAACAAAGGGGGTTTGGATAGTTATACTTAACCCCCTTTGGAAAAGAGATATTGAATGTTATAGATGCCACAAGAAAGAATATACGGTAAATTACTGTAAACTAAAAAGAAGGCTTAATGAAATAAGTCTAGAAGATGACATTCTGAACAAAATCTCAAACTTACTCATAGATTATGATAGTGACACAACTAATGAAGAAATCACAGATAAGAATGGAAAAGCAAAGATAGACTATACATTAACAAGTACTTCTAAATCAGAAGAAGACAATGAAAAAATGCTAAATGTTATCTCCAAAGAACAACAAATCTTTATTGACATATTACAACAGATTAATGACCCAGCTATACAGCAACAATACCTCGAAAAATTATTAGACACTCTTAAACATGAACCATTAGCACCAAGTACTTCCAGAGGTACTTATGATTTAACGACAATCCTAAATAGGAATAAAAATAAAAAGGGTAATATTACAAATCACAATCTACATAACAAATTAAAGAAATAAACAATGAATTAAAAGAGTTAAAAGAAAAACAAAAAAATGATTCTTTATTAATCAAAACCATTATTGAAACAATAAAAGACAATAGTGACACTCATAATGAAAATGAAGATATTACCCAAGAACTGCAAAACATTACAACAACCCCAACTGATTTCCTTTTTGTCTTAAAAGAAATTACATCGAGAAAATATATCATAAATAATACAATCAAATTCTTAAATGATTTTGAATTTGATACTATCGCACTATTTGATACTGGAGCAGACTTAAATTGTATAAAAGAAGGGTTTGTCCCTATAAAATTCGTAGAGCAAACCCATGAGAAAATTTCAGCTGCAAACAAGTCAAAAATAAAAATCTCTGCAAAAACAGAAGCTTCAATAATCAATGAAGGGGTCTCTTTACCGACATCCATTGTAGTTGTCAACGATATCCATCATTCCGTAATCCTTGGCACTCCAATCATAAACCTTATCACCCCATACAAAGTTTTTCCAGATTCCATTACCTTCAAAACAAAAAATAAAAAACACAAGTTTCCGTTTTTAGAAAAACCAAGAACTAAAAGTTTAAATTTATTAAAAGCTTCATCTATACATGAAAACGTCATCAATAATATAATATATAACAAACAATTTTAGCTAAATGAATTACAAAAGGAAGCTTCCTTACAAAGAATCAATAGGTTGCTTAACAAACCAACAATAAAAGAAAAAATACTACGATTACAAAAAATATTTACATTAAAAGTTTGTGCCAAACTAACAAATGCTTTCTGGAATAGAAAGAAACATATGGTTGATCTTCCCTATGACATATCTTTTCAAGAAAAAGATATACCTACTAATTCCCGGCCAATACAAATGAATAAAGACCTTGAACAATTTTGTAGAAAAGAAATACAAGATCTTGAAACTAAAAAACTAATCTCTAAGACTAGATCACCTTGGAGTTGTTCTGCTTTTTATGTTAATAAAGCATCCGAAATCGAGAGGGGAGCTCCTAGGCTCGTCATTAATTATAAACCACTTAACAAGGCATTAAAATGGATTCGTTATCCCATACCTAATAAAAAGGACATCCTAAATAAACACCATGACGCTTTCATATTCTCAAAATTTGACATGAAATCAGGTTTCTGGCAAATACAAATAAAGCCCACAGACAGATATAAAACAGCATTTATAGTTCCGTTTGGGCAATACCAATGGAATGTAATGCCTTTCGGCATAAAAAATGCTCCTTCTGAATTCGAAAGAATTATGAATGACATATTCAATGATTACTCAACATTTTGTATTGTTTATATTGATGACGTACTTATATTTTCCAAAACTATTGATGAACATTTCAAACACTTAAAAACGTTTTTATATATAATTGAAAAAAGCGGTTTAGTAATATCCGAACCTAAAATGTCGGTTTTCCAAACAAAAATAAGATTTCTTGGGCACTATATTACTCAAGGAACAATTACACCCATAGAAAGATCGTTAAATTTCACAACAAAATTTCCAGATAAAATAACTGACAAAAAACAACTACAACGCTTCTTAGGATGTTTAAACTATGTCCTAGACTTTTACCCAAATCTAAACAGAATAGCAAACCCACTTCATGACCGACTAAAAACAAATCCTACACCTTGGAATTCAACACATACAAAAATTGTACAGCAAATTAAAAAACAAGTCACAGAAATTCCTTGTCTACGCCTGGCAGATCCTACACTATATAAAATGGTAGAAACCGATGCTTCTCACATAGGTTATGGTGGAATCTTGAAGCAGAAACAAGATTCTAAAGACCTAATTGTTCAGTTTACATCTGCACATTGGAATGATACACAAAATAATTATTTTACAATTAAAAAGGAGATTTTAAGCATTGTTTTATGCATTCAGAAAATTCAAAGTGATTTACTAAACAAAATGTTTTTATTACGTATAGATTGCAAAAGTGCAAAAGAAATTTTACAAAAAGATGTACAAAACCTTGCATCAAAGCAAATATTTGCACGATGGCAAGAAATTTTAAGCATTTTTTATTTGATATTGAATTCATAAACGGAGATACAAATTCAGTCCCACGTTTTCTTACCCGCGAATTCCTACAAGACAGATCCAATGGACCCAAAAGTTGAGAAAGGGAAAAACACAGCAAATACAAATGTTACAAAACCAAAAATGTCTTGGTATGACATCACAGTCAAAGAAGAACAGGACGCCAACATAGAAGAAACAGGATTTAGACAAATGCATTTATCTCAACTCCACCAAACATACAAAAACTCCTACAACTGCCCATACCATTATCATCATCACCAAGATCTACAGCATCAGCATCGACAAGACCCATTGTTTTAACCTCAAATTCATTCCAACCACTCACAAAACCTTCTACCACACAAACCACAAGAACACAAAAAACAGTTTACAAAATTAAACCATACTCACAAAATATTACTATGGTTGAAGCCGGTTTTCAATGCCAAGATCCTTTCCAATCTATCCAATAATATTTTGGAACAGGATGGTTTACAAACCTTGGGATTTACAAAAAAAAAACCCAATTTTTTACCAAATAATCTTACAAGCTACCCAGTCAGCAAGTTTCGATCACAAAAACTATGAAAATAACCAAACTACGCCTGCATTTTCAACATGCAAAATTCATAGAGTTATTTACCCAAAACATTGGTATGCTGCTCCTTCGGTGCCTATTGCATTCCCAGAAGAATACAAAGAATGGCCTTTTTATATAATTACATTCAACTGTTGGGAGTATCAACAGGCATGGTTCAATGCATTCTTCATACAAAACCAAAACAATCAACATACTTGGTTGATGCACTTCGATACAAAGACGGCCGAAATTTCAAACTTTCCATCATGGTGGGTTCAGTGGTGGGAATGTTTCCGTTCAGTACTTGAAATACAAAAAACGACTGTGCTCGAATATTTCAACATTTTCAAAGCAAAGTACAAACCTTCCGAGGCAGAAAAAAGATTTCATGCATTCGCAACATTTTGTACAAGATTCTATCTACCATGGATCATAAACCGGTATTTAGATTATTCTGATCATCCTATGCCACTTATCCGAAGAAGATTTAGGGTAAGATGGTGGGAGAAATGCAATATCATCAAAAGTTTACTACCATCTACAAACATTACAAAGACACCAGAAAAATAAAATACAACCTACTGGAACTACAAGATTTTCAGAAAGAAAAGCACAAATGGTAGCCTTATTAGCCGCATCAAAAACAGATGAGGAGTTACAACAAACCCTCTCGCAATATGCATCTACTTCACAAACATCACCTATCAGTTCAACTGCATTAGTTAACGATGGTGAGGAAGACGAAGATTATTCACCATTGCTCTAAAAAAATAAAAAATAAAAAACGAAGATAGGAAATTTTGATGCTTGCACAAACACTACACTACAAAAATACAAGCACTACACTAAACAAAATTACCTGCACCACTCACATCACACACACAAACACAATACTTTCCACCTAAGATATATCTCCATACATATTTTACGCACACATTAATATATATACATATATGCAAAAATATATTATGCACAAACAAATATATGTACACACTTTTTATTACACAAACTTATATTCAGATACCTATGTATATATATAATTACATACGTATAATATGATAGTTTGCTGTATTTTAAATAATAGGGTGTGCTCTAAAACAATTAATCACAAGCTTTCGTGCAAGTGGGAGATTGTTAGGTGTGATGCCCGAAAGACAATTTTTTGTAATTGTTTTATTTAATAAATGAAATGATGTTATTATTCATATTTATTATTCTCATAATCACCGATATGACAATAGTATTTACACTACAGAAAACCCTGAGTATATCGTTTATGTAATCACTTAACTCAGTGTATGAGACATACACGGGAGGATTGAGTTAGTGAAGATGTACTTAAAATACAATTAGTCCGTAGTAAAGTTAATCGAGAGTATCGGGTCTCCCCTTTAACGTACTATTAATGCGCCCATAACACGATAGGTGTGATCGTCTTATCCGGACTTTCGGTTAAGGGAACCTAATGGGGCATTTATATATGATAGATATATCATATAGGGCTGGACCGATTTGATCTGAGTTCTCAATATAATTCCGTAATTGAGAAGTCTTATCGAATCATTAGATGATCATATTATGGATATATCTTAATCCTGAGGTGATCACAGTCAACTGCTTGAATCAGTATGAGGTTTGACTTGACGGTTAAGGATTACACTGAGTCTGTGATCTGAATTACCTCATCTTGGCATTGTACTGGGTTGAGTGAGTAGTCTGTGTTATCACAGATACGGAATCCATTCCTTCCATTTATGGAAGTAGATAGACAGTTCCCTTATGAGTTAATCCTAGACATTGATCGATCCATGGGATTCATATTACACTGATTAGCTACCAGTGAGTTATTTGAATTATTGATCACTAGGGGGTTAACGGTAAGTAAGGACAAGATGTTCGAAAAGGGTTAACGGTAACTTCCCGATTTAGAATGAACGATCTATGGAGGATTAATCCATATGAAATGATTATATCGTGGACGCTTATTACTTTCTCGTGAGGAGATAAATATAATCTTATAATCGGAGGAGTGCGATCACGGGATTATGGTGGCATATTCCGTGATTGATTTATCGAATATAATTATTCGTTCATAAGATAATTATTTATTTGATTTATCGGAGCCGCCGATTATTAGTCCATGGTCCCCGACGTGCCTCCTAATATAGCATGTATATTCTCGGACGTCGAATCCTAATAATAATAATTTAGTTCATGTTGGACTTTATTAAAACGATATGTGAATTAATTGTTTGGTGGACTATTAAATTAGTTGGGCTAAATAATTAAATATGTGGAAAAGACATTTTCCATAATCTTGGCCCAATTATTGTGTAATGGCAAAATTAATATTGACTAGGTCAATATATTTTGTGGCGCCACACATGTCCTATTTTAACAAGGAATTAGTTTTCTTGTGTATTAAAAAGACATGTGCATAAAATATTTATTGGATAAATATTTATGGTAATAAATAAAGATAAATATTATTTTTAGATTTGTTCTAAAATATTATGAGATTATCTTTTATTTATGGATTTATTTATTGGAATAATAAAATCCTTGGAGGCTAAGTTTTACTCTTCTATATAAAGAGAGTTCTCCCAAGCCTCAACACAATAACAAAATTTCGACTTCTACCTTTGAAAAGAGAGAAGAATTTTTCGGCCAAGTAGAGGAGGGAAATCTTGGAGATTTTTCCGGTAGCATATCGGAAGGGTTCGAGTCGAGAATTCCTTCCACCGGGAATTGCTTGGATCACACGATCGGAAGCGTGGTGCTCATCACATCTACTCCCAATTCATCCTCCTTGCGGTTCTTCGATTTGGATTTTGAGATCCAAAAGGTATGATTTACAAACTTACTTGTAGATGTAGATTTGATGTTTTATTACGTATACACATAGATCTAGATCCTTAAATCGCTCCCGTTGCGATGATATTTTACTAACATAATACACACAAAGTTACGCAAAAAACATACCACAAGACGACAACACGGAGCTTAGCAAAAATCAACATGACAAGACATCACTAAATAAAAAGGAGCTCGTTTATTACAAAACGACAAAAAAAGACTCCGAAAAGGGTTTCCACTACAAATGGCAGACAAGACAAGACACAACTAGCAAATAATGGGTTTCTATTAATGCAAAACGACAACAACACAACTCAGCAAAAAATCAACATGGCAGACAACACTCACTCAAAAGCAGACACCACTCAAAAAAGAAGACAAGTCTCTTAATTATTGTAACAGTTCTAATTAACCGTCCTTTCATTATATAAAGGAGGAAAGATAGAAGGGAGGGGGCAGACTCTCAGAATATAATTCACAAGTTTTATTTTTTAAGCTTCCTCTACAAATAGATTCCATTCCAAGGTGTTAAGGGTCAATTTGTAGTGTTTTCAATGATATATTTTACATCAATTTCCCCCGTATATGGATGTTTTTCATAGAAATCGAGCTTATAATCGATTAATTGAGCAAATGGTGTTTTTAATAGGTTAATTGCAAAATGTAACGATTTATGTGCTTAAATTGTGATTTTATGTTATTTTAGGATTGTGTTACGCTTTGGTATGTTTTCCTATTGTTGTAGATACTCATTGATGATGGAAGAGAGGATTTTAGAGAGCCAAATTCGTTCTTGGAAAGGATCAATCAAAGTTATGGAAGATTGAAAGATATAAGGAAAGAAATCAATCAAGATAAATGTCGGAAAATCAGGATTCCGGGTAGTGACGACCTTGCAACGAAGTTCTTGATATGATAACAACCGATTTTACTCTGGACCTCAAGAGAAGAGTTGTAGGGCTTGAAGAGAGGATTCTACAGGATTTTGAATCACTCCATTCCGACTTACGAGGCCCGAGATATGAGCGTTACAAGTTTGGATGCTGTTGCTGAAAATTGTGAACGGGCGTCCGACCTTGTGAACGGGCGTCCGGCACCGTTACGGTAGCAACCGCCTCGGATTTTCTATAAATAGCAGCAGCTTTTCAACCCTAAGAATATACCATATCGAATTTTTACACAACAGCAGCTCTTTTTTGAACCCTAGAGAAGTCAAGCAAGACGGCGGCCGGCCGGCCGAGCTTCATGCTTGGCCGGCCGGTGGTGGTTAGATTAGATATTTCTTTTTCTTTTCGTTTTCTCGTTTCTTCTTGTTGCCGCCATGGTTCAGCCATGAAACAAGCTTGGTGAAACCTTTTTGCAGCAGCACTTTAATGTCAATTCATGGATGATTTTGTAAGTTTTAATTCAAATTGTTTCTTTCCTTTGTTTATTTGTATCTTGCAATTTATATCGGAAGATTATTGCTTGTTGATGCTACCGTATGACGGAAGTCGGTGTAGTTTAGATCACCATAGGAAGATTAGATCTTTAATCTATACATAACGGAAGTTCGTAGGTTAAATATCTAGGTTTACGAGAGAACCACAATTTAATTAATTCGATGCAAGATTATCTTAGATTGGAATTGAGGGATATCACCGTTACCGGAAAGATAGGATTTTTCATGTGTTTAATTCATTATGTTGTTCTTGTTCTCTTTCATGTTTTGTATGGTTTATGTTAATCGAATTTAGATAACGGAAGTTAATAGATTCATTAGATTATCGTGAGGAGATTGACAATAGTTATTCCAACAAACGGAAGTTGAGGGATAATGTTGTTAGATTAGGATTTCATCCATATCTTTGATTTGTATCGATATTAGTTAAGACCGGAAGGTAAACTAATTAATGGCGTGATAAATCGGAAGAGGAAACGCTTCTTTAGATAAGATAATAATCCAAGATAACTTGTGAATGAATGTGTGTGAATCGTGTTTCTTTCGGTGGGGTGATGGTTGTTGGGAAGAGGTTGATCATGGCTTGTTCATGTTTGTTCAATGATAGTTAGTTTTATTGCTTTCGTAGATATAGTTTTATTTTATGTTTGTTCGAAATTATCTTTCCTGGCTTTGGATTAACAATCCTCTGTCCAGTTTATTTTCCGTTTTAGTTTAGGTTTAGGTTAATAAAGAAGAATTAATAAGCTAGATTCAATAGCCCTTTTCCCTGAGGATCGATACCCGTACTTATCCAACTTTACTAGCAACTACCCGGTATTCGGCCGGTTAGGAGGTAGTTTTGCATGGTAGTATAGGTTTATAAATTTTCTTTTGTTTTAATGATGCAAAATCTCCCCAACACAAGGCACGTATGAATTATTAAAAAAAAGGGCTATGGATTCTATATTTCATAGAACTACATCTTCTAGGTCTGTATCAAGTTTAGTTCAAGAAAGTTCAAAAAGGATTATACATGCAGATGAAATAATAATTGAGGATTTTAATAAATCTCTTGACAATTGGAAAATTCCAAATGTAAACAAAAGCCAAATATATGAATCATCAAGGTTCATTAGTTTTAAATCAGATTTTACCATTAAAACAGAGGAAAGAGATATCCAATTATCAAAACCTTTTGAAACTATACAGCTTCTTTCTGCAAACTCCCTACAAAAACATCGACAAAAATTATACCAATATGTACACATCGGTTTAATCTAAGTAGGAATAAAACCTCTAACCAGAGAAGGGTTAAACACTTCGATTTTAGCTGTTCTTAAAGAAACAAGACACTTAGACTTTGAAGATTCACTTTTAAGTTCTGTTGAATCCAGTCTTTGTACGGGTCCAATTACATCTGATTGTTGGCCTAATATTTCTATTTCACTAAATGATCCAAACATCCTCAAATCTCTGGTGCTTCAAATAAAAATGCATAATTACAAAATGTTAGAAGGATCAATTCCTATTACTATTATTTTTAGATTACACTACATAGCCATGATTTCAGCCTTTTCTACAAAAGTATGATGTTATAGTCCTAAAGGAGAAACACTTCTCCAACAAGCAGATCTTTCAAGGTCTAATAAGTGTACATCAAGAACCATCAAATGGAAAGATATTACTCTTCCATCCGAATGGGTCTTAGAAAATATAGTCCCAATGAAAAATAGGTTTCCAGAACCAAATTCAGAACTAAGACATGTTACTCAATTCACCGATGGCAAGGTAAAACTTATTTTTGACGGAAGAAGAAGTACTAGTGCCAGATACACTCATTCTAGCTCTATATCTGAAGATACTTCTGCTACTATTGATCTAGGCAGAGTATCACAAATACCATCAGTTATAGATACCTCACACCCAAGAAATTCAATCTCCGACATCCCTGTTACAAGACTAAGGAACGTAGATTATGTTTCACAGATTCCAAGATCTTTTTATCATACAAAAACGTAGGAAACAATGAAACAAACAATCCAGAACCAACAAACCCTCGAGAACCAACCAGCCCCTCATTTTCAGCCATTACCGATAACCTTAATGAACTAAATATCATTGAAAAAGATTTTACAAATAACAAAAAAAGTTCTCCAAAAAGAATTTTACTCTGAAAGAAAAGGACTTGGTTCTTTGAACAATTTATGTTAAAACGACAAGAAATTCAAAATAAATACTATGACTTTGTAAATCAAAATAAAATTCATATATATTTCTTTGACTGGTTTGAAATTTACTCCCTCGAAAATCATATCGATTATCCTTTCTCAAACATAATTAGTCTTATTACCATTCGCAATAAGAATCCAGAATGGGAAACTACCCAAAATTCTGAAAAAATAAAATCTACTCACCCACCTTTTCAAGGTATAAAAATACAACACCAAGATCAATACATAGACGCTTATTCGATCAAAATCCCCGGTGAAGATGTCAAAAGAAATATAAAAAATATTATTTCGCAAAATAATTATACAAATACTAATCTCCATACAATCGGATAACAATTAGAAAAAATGGAAAAACACATGAAGATTAGTCAAATTGAGAAAACTCCTCAAACTGAGAATTCCAATATAGTAAAGAGACAACAACCCCAGTCTTCAAACCATACCAAGTGTCTTCTTCCTCTATCAAAGACATACAAAAGAAAAAATCTGATTTATTCACAGATTTACAAAACAGACTTCAAAATATGACAGCAAGCTCCTCTTCTGAAAATCAAATCGCTCCCGACACCCCCACAACAATCCCTACAACTACATTACATATTAATACGATTGGAAAAGAATATGACACTCACTCACAAACAGACACTGATGCTTCACAAGATGAAAATCAAATAAACAGAATAGGATGGAATTCACAACAAATTCCAAATCATCCTCTGGATATAATACCAGTAGAAACTCAAACGCAAAATCGTTTTAATGCATCATCTGTTTACAATTGGAACTTAGATCTTACAACAAATGACAATGGCTGCAAATGCATATAGGACGCAACACGGAGTCCAAGATAGGACTACCGCAGAGCTACTAATTGCAGGCTTCTCAGGACAATTAAAAGGATGGTTGGATTTTTATTTAACACCTGACCAACATAACCAAATACTCAATTCACTAAAATATGATGAAGAAAAAAATATGATTCTTGATGAACAACAAGAACCTTTACAGGATGCTGTATCCACGCTAATACATACTATCTCCATACATTTTCTTGGAGATCCAGCAAAATTAAAAGAAAGAAATACTGAACTTCTTTCAAATCTACGCTGTAAAAAGTTTAGTGATTTTCAGTGGTATAAAAATAAGGGGGAAGGGGCCACAAGGACAAAAAATTAATAAACGGGTCTGAAAGGACAAAAGTAACATTTTCATGATTATAAACGACAAAAATCACAATTGTTACTTTAAAATTGTTACTTCACGTGTTAATGTTACTTTGTGTTTCACAATTGTTACTTCATATTTACTTTATTCCACATTTGTTACTTCATATTTGTTACTTCATAATTGTTACTTTTGTCCTTATTAAATTACAATTTCCTTCTACCTCGATTTTTTGATAATTTTGTCCTTCTGGACAAAAATCTATAAAAATAATTTCATAACAAGGTTAATGCAAAGGGATGATTCCAATCAGCCTTTTTGGAAGGAAAAGTTCCTAGCAGGATTACCAACCTTATTAGGAGAAAAGGTCAGAAATAGAATTCGTGAGAATTCTGATAACCAAATTATTCCATATGATCAATATACATATGGACAACTAGTCAATGTTATTCAACAAGAAGGAATGAAAATATGTCAAGACCTAAAACTTCAGAAACACATAAAATGGGAAATGAATAAAGCTAATCTAGAACTTGAAACCTTTTGTCAGCAATTTGACAATAATCATTTTTAAAAGTAATCCTCTTGCAAAGGAAATTGCAAGAAACCCACTTTCAAAAATAAAACACCCTATCAAACTAATAGGAATGTTTACAGGAATAACAAGCAAATAAAACAAACTTCAAACAATAATTTCTACAAAAATAAAAAATACACTAAATCAAAGCCAAATTGGAAAAGAGATATTGAATGTTATAGATTCCGCAAGAAAGGACATACGGCAAAATACTCTAAACTAAAAAGAAGGCTTAATGAACTAAGTCTAGAAGACGACATTCTGAACAAAATCTCGAACTTACTCACAGATTCTGATAGTGACACAACTAATGAGGAAATCACAGATAACAATGGAAAAGCAAAGATAGACGATACATTAACAAGTACTTCTGAATCAGAAGAAGACAACGAAAAAATGCTAAATGTTATCTCCAAAGAACAACAAATCTTTATTGACATATTACAACAAATTAATGACCCAGCTATACATCAACAATACCTCGAAAAATTATTAGACACTCTTAAACATGAACCATTAGCACCAAGTACTTCCAGAGGAACTTATGATTTAACGACAATCCTAAATAGAAATAAAAATAAAAAGGATAATATTACAAATCACGATCTACAAAAACAAATTAAAGAAATAAAAAATGAATTAAAAGAGTTAAAAGAAAAACAAAAAAAATTATTCATTATTAATCAAAACCATTATTGAAACAATAAAAGACAATAGTGACACTCATAGTGAAAATGAAGATGTTACCCAAGAACTACAAAACATTACAACAACCCCAGCTGATTTCCTTTTTGTCTTAAAAGAAATTACATCGAGAAAATATATCATAAATATTACAATCAAATTCTTAAATGATTTTGAATTTAATACTATCGCACTATTTGATACTGGAGCAGACTTAAATTGTATAAAAGAAGGGTTTGTCCCTATAAAATTCCTAGAGCAAACCCATGAGAAAATTTCAGCAGCAAACAAGTCAAAAATAAAAATCTCTGCAAAAACAGAAGCTTCAATAATCAATGAAGGGGTCTCTTTACTGACATCCTTTGTAGTTGTCAACGATATCCATCATTCCGTAATCCTTGGCACTCCATTCATAAACCTTATCACCCCATACAAAGTTTGTCCAGATTCCATTACCTTCAAAATAAATAATAAAAAACACAAGTTTCTGTTTTTAGAAAAACCAAGAACTAAAAGTTTAAATTTATTAAAAGCTTCATCTATACATGAAAACACCATTAATAATATAATATATAACAAACAATTTCAGCTAAATGAATTACAAAAGGATGCTTCCTTACAAACAATCAATAGGTTGCTTAACCAACCCACAATAAAAGAAAAAATAGTACGATTACGAAATATATTTATATTAAAAGTTTGTGCCGAACTACCAAATGCTTTCTGGAATAGAAAGCAACATATGGTTGATCTGCCCTATGACATATCATTTCAAGAAAAAGATATACCTACTAAAGCCCGGCCAATACAAATGAATAAAGACTTGAACAATTTTGTAGAAAAGAAATACAAGATCTTGAAACTAAAAAATTAATCTCTAAGACCAGATCACCTTGGATTTGTTCTGCTTTTTATGTTAATAAAGCATCCGAAATCGAGAGGGGAACTCCTAGGCTCGTCATTAATTATAAACCACTTAACAAGGCATTAAAATGGATTCGTTATCCCATACCTAATAAAAAGGACCTCCTAAATAAACTCCATGATGCTTTCATATTCTCAAAATTTTACAAGAAATCAGGTATCTGGCAAATACAAATAAAGCCAACAGACATATATAAAACAGCATTTACAGTTCCGTTTGGGCAATACCAATGGAATGTAATGCCTTTCGGCTTGAAAAATGCTCCTTCAGAATTCCAAAGAATTATGAATGACATATTCAATGATTACTCAACATTTTGTATTGTTTATATTGATGATGTACTTATATTTTCCAAAACTACTAATGAACATTTCAAACACTTAAAAGCATTTTTATATGTAATTGAAATAAGCGGTTTAGTAATATCCGAACCTAAAATGTCGCTTTTCCAAACAAAAATAAGATTTCTTGGGCACTATATTACTCAAAGGACAATTACACCCATAGAAAGATCGTTAAATTTCACCACAAAATTTCCAGATAAAATAACTGACAAAAAACAACTACAACGCTTCTTAGGATGTTTAAACTATGTTCTAGACTTTTACCCAAATCTAAACAGAATAGCAAAACCACTTCATGACCGACTAAAAACAAATCCTACACCTTGGAATTCAACACATACAAAAATTGTACAGCAAATTAAAAAACAAGTCACAGAAACTCCTTGTCTACACCTAGCAGATCCAACACTACATAAAATAGTCGAAACTGATGCTTCTGACATAGGTTATGGTGGAATCTTGAAGCAGAAACAAGATTCTAAAGAACTAATTGTTCAGTTTACATCTGCACATTGGAACGATACACAAAAGAATTATTCTACAATTAAAAAGGAGATTTTAAGCATTGTTTTATGCATTCAGAAATTTCAAAGTGATTTACTACACAAAAAGTTTTTATTACGTATAGATTGCAGAAGTGCAAAAGAAATTTTACAAAAAGATGTACAAAACCTTGCATCAAAGCAAATATTTGCACGATGGCAAGCAATTTTAAGCCTTTTTTATTTTGATATTGAATTCATAAAGGGAGATACAAATTCAGTCCCAGATTTTCTTACCCGCGAATTCCTCCAAGGCCTCAAAAGTTGAAAAAGGGAAAAACACAGCAAATACAAATGTTACAAAACCAAAAATGTCTTTGTATGACATCACAGTCAAAGAAGAACAGGACGCCAACATAGAAGAAATAGGATTTAGACAAATGCATTTATCTCAAACTCCACCAAACACACAAAAAGTCCTACAACTGCCCATACCATTATCATCATCACCAAGACCTACAGCACCATCATCAAGGCACCTAGCGTAATCATCGACAAGACCCATTGTTTTAACTTCAAATTCATTCCAACCACTCACAAAACCTTCTACCACACAAACCACAAGAACACAAAAAACAGTTTACACAATTAAACCACGCTCACAAAATATTACTATGGTTGAAGCCGGTTTCCAATGCCAAGATCCTTTTCAATCTATCCAACAATATTTTGGAACATGATGGTTTTACAAACCTTGGGATTTACAAAAAACCCCAATTTTTTACCAAACAATCTTACAAGCTACCCACTCAGCAAGTTTTGATCACAAATACTATGAAAATTACCAAACTACGCCTGCATTTTCAACATGCAAAATTCATAGAGTTATTTCCCCAAAAGATTGGTATGCTGCTCCTTCGGCGCCTATTGCATTCCCAGGAGAATACAAAGAACAGCCTTTTTATACAATTACATTCAACTATTGGAAGTATCAACAGGCATGGTTCAATTCATTCTTCATACAAAACCAAAACAATCAACATACTTGGTTGTTGCACTTCGATACAAAGACGGCCGAAATTTCAAACTTTCCATTATGGTGGGTTTAGTGGTGGGAATGTTTCGGTTCAGTACCAGAAAGACAAAAAATGACTTTGCTCGAATCTTTCAACATTTTCAAAGCAAAGTACAAACCTTCCGAGGCAGGAAAAAGATTTCATGCATTCGCAACATTTTGTACAAGATTCTATCTACCATGGATCGTAAACTTGTATTTAGATTATTCTGATCATCCTATGCCACTATCCGAAGGAGATTTAGGGTAAGATGGTGGGAGAAATGCAATATCATCAAAAGTTTACTACCACATGGAAGCATGGTTACAAACATTACAAAGACACCAGCAAAATAAAATACAACCTTCTGCAACTACAAGATTTTCAAAAAGAAAAGCACAAATGGCATCCTTATTAGCCGCATCAAAAACACATGAGGAGTTACAACAAATCCTATCGCAATATGCCTCTACTTCAGAAACATCACCTATCAGTTCAACTGCATCAGTTAACGATGGTGAGGAAGACGAAGATTATTCACCATTGCTCTAAATTATTAAAAAAAAAGACGAAGATAAGAAAATTTGATGCTTGCACAAACACTACACTACAAAAATACAAGCACTACACTACAAATACACACAATACACTAAAAAAAGTTACCTGCACCACTCACTTCACAAACACAAACACAATACTTTCCACCTAAGATATATCTCCATACATATTTTACGCACACATTAATATATATACATATATACAAAAATATATTATGCACGCACAAATATGTGTACACACTTTTTATTACAAAAACTTATATACATATACCTACGTATATATATCATTACATACGTATATACCATAAGACGACAACATGAAGCTCAGCAAAAATCAACATGACAAGACATCACTAAATTAAAAGGAGTTCGTTTATTACAAAACGACAAATGAAGAATCAGAAAAGGGATTCAACTACAAATAGCAGACAAGACAAGACACCACTAGTAATCAGTGGGAATCTATTAATCCAAGACGACAACAATACAACTCAGCAAAAGCTAATATGGCAGACAACACTCACAAAAGCAGACACCACTCAACAAAAGATGACAAGGCTTTTAGTTATTGTAATAGTTTTAAATTATTGATAATTTCATATAAGAAGGGAAACATAGAAGTGAGAGGCAGACTCTCAGAATAGAATTTACAAGTTTTATTTTTAAAAGTTTTCTCTGCAAATAAATTACATTCCATGGGAGCTTCAACTTCAACAATTTGTAGCTTTAACTTCAACAATTTGTATCACATTTTCAAAACCTTTTAATTAAGGTATAAATTTACATGTTTCTTTTGAAAAAACTTTAGCATATTTCATTACCGTACATTTCTTTATTATTTATCATGTTGTTTCTGCATTCTATTATACATACATTTCATTAGGAATAAAACCTGTAACCAGAGAAGGGTTACACACTTCCATTTTAGCTGTTCTTAGAGACACAAGACACTTAGACTTTGAAATTCAATTTTATGTTCCGTTGAATCCAGTCTTTGTACGGGTCCAATTACTTTTGATTGTTGGCTAATATTTCTATTTCACTAAATGATCCAAACATCCTCAAATCACTGGTGCTTCAAATAAAAACTCACAATTACAAAATGTTAGAAGGATCAATTCCTATTACTATTATTTTTAGATTACACTACAAAGCCATGATTTCAGCCTTTTCTACAAAAGTACGATGTTATAGTCCAAAAGGAGAAACACTTCTCCTACAAACAGATCTTTCAAGGTCTAATAAGTGTACATCTAGAACCATCAAATGGAAAGATATTACTCTTCCAGATTAATGGGTCTTAGAAAATATAGTCCCAACACAAAATAGGTTTCCAGAACCAATTTCATAACTAAGACTTGTTACTCAATTAACTGATGGCAAGGTAAAATTTCTTTTTGACAGAAGAAGAAGTACGAGTTCCAGATATACTGATTCTAGCTCTGCATCTGAAGATACTTCTGCTACAATAGATCTAGGCAGAGTATCTCAAATACCATCAGTTATAGGTACCTCGAACCCAAGGAATTCGATCTCCGATATCCCTGTTACAAGACTATGGAACGTAGATTATGTTCATAGATTCCAAGATCTTTCTATCATACAGAAAACGTAGGAAGCAATGAAAGAAATACTTCAGAACCAACAAACACTCCTGAACCAACCAGCCCCTCGTTTTCAGCCATTACTGATAACCTTAATGAACTAAATATCATTGAAAAAAATTTACAATTAACAAAAAAATTGTCCAAAATGACTTCTACTCTGAAGAAAATATAAAGAAAAGGACTTGGTTATTTGACAAATTTATGTTAAAACGACAAGAAATTCAAAATAAATACTACGACTTTGTAAATCAAAATAAAATTCATATATATTTCTTTCACTGGTTTCAAATTTACTCCCTCAAAAATCATATCGATTATCCTTTCTCAACCATAATTAGTCCTATTACCATTAGAAATAAGAATCCAGAATGGGAAACTACTCTAAACTCTAAAAAAATAATATCTACTCACCCACCCTTCTAGGGAATAAAAATACAACACCAAGACCAATATGTAGAAGCTTATCCGATCAAACTACCCGGAGAAGATGACAAGGGAAATATAAAAAATATTATTTCCCAAAATAATTACACGAATACTAATCTCCATACAATCGGAAAACAATTAGAGAAAATGGAAAAACAAATGAAGATTAGTCGAATAGAGAATCCTCAAACTAATGATTCCAATATAAAACGCCCAACAACCCCAGTCTTCAAACCATACCAAGTGTCTTCTTCCTCTATCAAAGACATACAAAAGAAAAAAATCTGATTTATTCACAGATTTACAAAACAGACTTCAAAAGATGGCAGCAAGCTCCTCTTCTGAAAATCAAATAGCACCCGACACCCCCACAACAACCCCTACAACTACATTACATATTAATACGATTGGGAAAGAATATGACACTCACTCACAAACAGACACTGATGCTTCACAAGATGAAAATCCAATAAATAGTATCGGATGGAATTCACAACAAATTCCAAATCATCCTCTGGATATAATACCAGTAGAAACTCAAACGCAAAATCGTTTTAATGCATCATCTGTTTACAATTGGAACTTAGATACTATGAATGAATATCAAATTCTATCCTTCTTACAACAAATGACAATGGCTGCAAATGCATATAGGACGCAACACGGAGTCCAAGATAGGACTACCGCAGAGCTACTAATTGAAGGCTTCTCAGGACAATTAAAAGGATGGTGGGATTTTTATTTAACACCTGACCAACATAACCAAATACTTAATTCACTAAAATACGATGAAGAACAAAATCTGATTCTTGACGAACAACAAGAACCTATACAGGATGATGTATCCATGTTAATACATACAATCTCCATACATTTTCTTGGAGATCCAGCAAAATTAAAAGAAAGAAATACTGAACTACTTTCAAATCAACGCTGTAAAAAACTTAGTGATTTTCAGTGGTATAAAAATAATTTCCTAACAAGGTTAATGCAAATGGATGATTCCAATCAGCCTTTTTGGAAGGAAAACTTCCTAGCGGGATTACCAACCTTATTAGGAGTAAAGGTCAGAAATAGAATTCGAGAAAATTCTGGTAACCAAATTATTCCATATGATCAACATACATATGGACAACTAGTCAGTGTTGTTCAACAAAAAGGAATGAAAATATGTCAAGACCTAAAACTTCAGAAACACATAAAATGGGAAATGAAAAAAGCTAATCTAGAACTTGGAACCTTCTGTCAGCAATTTGACAATAATCCTTTTCAAAAGGAATCCTCTTGCAAAGGAAATTGCAAGAAACCCACTTTCAAAAATAAAACACCCAATCAAACTAATAGGAATGTTTACAGGAATAACAAGCAAATAAAACAAACTTCAAACAATAATTTCTATAAAAATAAAAAATACAATAAATCAAAGCCAAATTGGAAAAGAGATATTGAATGTTATAGATGCCACAAGAAAGGACATACGGCAAATTACTGTAAACTAAAAAGAAAGTTTTAATGAACTAAGTCTAGAAGACGACATTCTGAACAAAATCTCAAACTTACTCATAGATTCTGATAGTGACACAACTAATGAAGAAATCACAGATAACAATGGAAAAGCAAAGATAGACGATACATTAACAAGTACTTCTGAATCAGAAGGAGACAATGAAAAAATGCTAAATCTTATCTCCAAAGAACAACAAATCCTTATCAACATATTACAACAGATTAATGACCCAGCTATACAGCAACAATACCTCGAAAAATTATACACTCTTAAACATGAACCATTAGCACCAAGTACTTCCAAAGGTACTTATGATTTAACGACAATCCTAAATAGGAATAAAAATAAAAAGGATAATTTTACAAATCACGATCTACAAAAACAATTTAAAGAAATAAAAAAATGAATTAAAAGAGTTAAAAGAAAAACAAAAAAATGATTCTTTATTAATCAAATTATTGAAACAATAAAAGACAATAGTGACAATCATACTGAAAATGAAGATATTACCCAAGAACTGCAAAACATTAGAACAACCCCAACTGATTTCCTTTTTGTCTTAAAAGAAATTACATCGAGAAAATATATCATAAATATTACAATCAAATTCATAAATGATTTTGAATTTAATACTATCGCACTATTTAATACTGGAGCAGACTTAAATTGTATAAAAGAAGGGTTTGTCCTTATAAAATTCCTAGAGCAAACCCATGAGAAAATTTCAGCAGCAAACAAGTCAAAAATAAAAATCTCTGCAAAAACAGAAGCTTCAATAATCAATGAAGGGGTCACTTTACTGACATCCTTTGTAGTTGTCAACGATATCCATCATTCCGTAATCCTTGGCACTCAATTCATAAACCTTCAAAATAAATAATAAAAAGTTTGTCCAGATTCCATTACCTTCAAAATAAATAATAAAAAACACAAGTTTCCGTTTTTAGAAAAACCAAGAGCTAAAATTTTAAATTTATTAAAAGCTTCATCTATACATGAAAACACCATCAATAATATAATATATAACAAACAATTTCAGCTAAATGAATTACAAAAGGATGCTACCCTACAAAGAATCAATAGGTTGCTTAACCAACCGACAATAAAAGAAAAAATACTACGATTACAAAAAATATTTACATTAAAAGTTTGTGCCGAACTACCAAATGCCTTCTGGAATAGAAAGCAACATATGGTTGATCTGCCCTATGACATATCTTTTCAAGAAAAAGATATACCTACTAAATCCAGGCCAATACAATGAATAAAGACCTTGAACAATTTTGTAGAAAAGAAATACAAGATCTTGACACAAAAAAATTAATCTCTAAGACCAGATCACCTTGGAGTTGTTCTGCTTTTTATGTTAATAAAGCATCCGAAATCGAGAGGGGAACTCCTAGGCTCGTCATTAATTATAAACCACTTAACAAGGCATTGAAATGGATTCGTTATCCCATAACTAATAAAAAGGACCTCCTAAATAAACTCCATGACGCTTTCATATTCTCAAAATTTGACATGAAATCAGGTTTCTGGCAAATACAAATAAAGCCAACAGACAAATATAAAACACCATTTACAGTTCCGTTTGGGCAATACCAATGGAATGTAATGCCTTTCGGCTTGAAAAATGCTCCTTCTGAATTCGAAAGAATTATGAATGACATATTCAATGATTACTCAACATTTTGTATTGTTTATATTTATGATGTACTTATATTTTCCAAAACTATTGATGAACATTTCAAACACTTTGAAACATTTTTATATGTAATTGAAAAAAGCGGTTTAGTAATATCCGAACCTAAAATGTCGCTTTTCCAAACAAAATAATATTTCTTGGGCACTATATTACTCAAAGAACAAATACACCCATAGAAAGATCGCTAAATTTCACCACAAAATTTCCTGATAAAATAGATGACAAAAAACAACTACAACGCTTCTTAGGATGTTTAAACTATGTCCTAGACTTTTACCCAAATCTAAACAGAATAGCAAAACCACTTCATGCCGACTAAAAACAAATCATACACCTTGGAATTCAACACATACAAAAATTGTACAGCAAATTAAAAAAACAAGTCACAGAAATTCCTTGTCTACACCCACCAGATCCAACACTACATAAAATAGTAGAAACTGATGCTTCTGACATAGGTTATGGTGGAATCTTGAAGCAGAAACAAGATTCTAAAGAACTAATTGTTCAGTTTACATCTGCACATTGGAATGATAAACAAAAAAATTATTCTACAATTAAAAAGGAGATTTTAAGCATTGTTTTATGCATTCAGAAATTTCAAAGTGATTTACTAAACAAAAAGTTTTTATTACATATAGATTGCAAAAGTGCAAAAGAAATTTTACAAAAAGATGTACAAAATCTTGCATCAAAGCAAATATTTGCACGATGGCAAGCAATTTTAAGCATTTTTTATTTTGATGTTGAATCCATAAACGGAGATACAAATTCAGTCCCAGATTTTCTTACCCGCGAATTCCTACAAGAAAGATCCGATGGCCCCAAAAGTTGACAAAGGGAAAAACACAACAAATACAAATGTTACAAAACCAAAAATGTCTTGGTATGACATCACAGTCAAAGAAGAACAGGACGCCAACATAGAAAAAACAGGATTTAGACAAATGCATTTATCTCAAACTCCACCAAACACACAAAAACTCCTACAGCTGCCCATACCTTTATCATCATCACCAAGACCTACAGCACCATCATCAAGGCACCTAGCATCATCATCGACAAGACCCATTGTTTTAACCTCAAATTAATTCCAACCACTCACAAAACCTTTTACCACATAAACCACAAGAACACAAAAAACAGTTTAAACAATTAAACCATACTCACAAAATATTACTATGGTTGATGCCGGTTTCCAATGCCAAGATCCTTTTCAATCTAACCAACAATATTTTGGAACAAGATGGTTTTAAAAACATTGGGATTTACAAAAATACCCCAATTTTTTACCAAACAATCTTACAAGCTACCCAGTCAGCAAGTTTTGATACAAATACTAAGAAAATAACCAAACTACACCTGCATTTTCAACATGCAAAATTCATAGAGTTATTTCACCAAAAGATTGGTATGTTGCTCATTCGGCGCCTATTGCATTCCCAGAACAATACAAAGAACAGCCTTTTTATACAATTACATTCAACTATTGGGAGTATCAACAGGCATGGTTCAATGCATTCTTCATACAAAACCAAAACAATCAACATACTTGGTTGATGCACTTCGATACCAAGACGGCTGAAATTTCAAACATTCCAGCATGGTGGGTTCAGTGGTGGGAATGTTTCGGTTCAGTACCAGAAATACTAAAAACGATTGTGCTTGAATCTTTCAACATTTTCAAAGCAAAGTACAAACCTTCCGAGGCAAAAAAAAAGATTTCATGCATTCGCAACATTTTGTAGAAGATTCTATCTACCATGGATTGTAATCTGGTATTTAGATTATTCTGATCATCCTATGCCACTTATCCGAAGCAGATTTAGGGTAAGATGGTGGGAGAAATGCAATATCATCAAAAGTTTACTACCATCAAACATGGATGCATGGTTACAAACATTACAAAGACACCAGCAAAATAAAATACAACCTACTGCAACTACAAGTTTTTCAGAAAGAAAAGCACAAATGGCAGCCTTATTAGCCGCATAAAAAATAGATGAGGAGTTGCAACAAATCCTATCGCAATATGCCTCTACTTCACAAACATCACCTATCAGTTCAACTGCATCAGTTATAGAATCCATAGTCCTTTTGAAACCATAAAGCATCTTTCTGCAAACTCCCTACAAAAACATCGACAAAAATTATACCAATATGTACACATCGGTTTAATCCAAGTAGGAATAATACCTCTAACCAGAGAAGGGTTAAACACTTCCATTTTAGTTGTTCTTAAAGACACAAGACACTTAGACTTTGAAGATTCACTTTTAAGTTCTGTTGAATCCAGTCTTTGTACGGGTTCAATTACATTTGATTGTTGGCCTAATATTTCTATTTCACTAAATGATCCAAACATCCTCAAATCTCTGGTGCTTCAAATAAAAACGCATTCTTACAAAATGTTAGACGGATCAATTCCTATTACTATTATTTTTAGATTACACTACAAAACCATGATTTCAGCCTTTTCTACAAAAGTACGATGTTATAGTCCAAAAGGAGAAACACTTCTCCTACAAACAGATCTTTCAAGGTCTAATACGTGTACATCAAGAACCATCAAATGGAAAGATATTACTCTTCCAGCCAAATGGGTCTTAGAAAATATAGTCCCAATGCAAAATAGGTTTCCAGAACCAAATTCAGAACTAAGACATGTTACTTAATTCACCGATGGCAAGGTAAAACTTCTTTTTGACAGAAGAAGAAGTACTAGTGCCAGATACACTGATTCTAGCTCTGTATCTGAAGATACTTCTGCTACTATTGATCTAGGCAGAGTATCACAAATACCATCAGTTATAGATACCTCACACCCAAGAAATTCAATCTCCGACATCCCTGTTACAAGACTAAGGAACGTAGATTATGTTTCGTAGATTCCAAGATCTTTTTATCATACAGAAAACGTGGGAAACAATGAAACAAACAATCCAGAACCAACAAACCCTCCAGAACCAACCAGTCCCTCGTTTTCAGCCATTACCGATAACCTTAATGAACTAAATATCATTGAAAAAGATTTTACAATTAACAAAAAAGTTTTCCAAAATGACTTTTACTCTGAAAGAAATAAAAAGAAAATGACTTGGTTCTTTGACAAATTTATGTTAAAACGACAAGAAATTCAAAATAAATACTACGACTTTGTAAATCAAAATAAAATTCATATATATTATTTTGACTGGTTTGAAATTTACTCCCTCGAAAATAATATCGATTATCATTTCTCAAACATAATTAGTCCTATTACCATTCGCAATAAGAATCCAGAATGGGAAACTACCCAAAATTCTGAAAAAATAAAATCTACTCACCCACCTTTTCAAGGTATAAAAATACAACACCAAGATCAATATATTGACGCTTATCCGATCAAAATACCCGGTGAAGACGACAAAAGAAATATAAAAAAATATTATTTCGCAAAATAATTATACAAATACTAATCTCCATACAATCGGAAAACAATTAGAAAAAATGGAAAAACACATGAAGATTAGTCAAATTGAGAAAACTCCTCAAACTAAGAATTCCAATATAGTAAAGAACACAACAACCCCAGTCTTCAAACCATACCAAGTGTCTTCTTCCTCTATCAAAGACATACAAAAGAAAAATATGATTTATTCACAGATTTACAAAATAGACTTCAAAAGATGACAGCAAGCTCCTCTTCTGAATATCAAATAGCACCCGACACCCCCACAACAGCCCCCACAACTACATTTCATATTAATACGTCTGGAAAATAATATGACACTCACTCACAAACAGACACTGATGCTTCACAAGATGAAAATCAAATAAACAGAATAGGATGGAATTCACACCAAAATTCCAAATCATCCTCAGGACATAATACCAGAAGAAACTCAAACGCAAAATTGTTTTAATGCATCATCTGTTTATAATTGGAACTTAGATACTATGAATGAATATCAAATTCTATCCTTTTTACAACAAATGACATTGGCTGAAATGCATATAGGATGCAACACGGAGTCCAAGATAGGACTACCGCAGAGCTACTAATTGCAGGCTTCTTAGGACAATTAAAAGGATGGTGGGATTTTTATTTAACACCTAACCAACATAACCAAATACTCAATTGACGAACAACAAGAACCTTTACAGGATGCTGTATCCAGGCTAATACATACTATCTCCAAACATTTTCTTGGAGATCCAGCAATATTAAAAGACAGAAATACTGAACTACTTTCAAATCTACGCTGTAAAAAACTTAGTGATTTTCAGTGGTATAAAAATAATTTCCTAACAAGGTTAATGCAAAGGGATGACTCCAATCAGCTTTTTTGGAATGAAAAGTTCCTAGCAGGATTGCCAACCTTATTAGGAGAAAAGGTCAGAAATAGAATTCGTGAGAATTCTGATAACCAAATTATTCCATATGATCATTATACATATGGACAACTAGTCAATGTTATTCAAAAAGAAGGAATGAAAATATGTCAAGACCTAAAACTTCAGAAACACATAAAATGGGAAATGAATAAAGCAAATCTAGAAGGAAATTGCCCGCAATTTGACAATAATCCTTTTCAAAAGGAATCCTCTTGCAAAGGAAATTGCAAGAAACCCACTTTCAAAAATAAAACACCCTATCAAACTAATAGGAATGTTTACAGGAATAACAAGCAAATAAAACAAACTTCAAACAATAATTTCTACAAAAAAAATTAAAAAAATACACTAAATCAAAGCCAAATTGGAAAAGAAATATTGAATGTTATAGATGCCACAAGAAAGGACATACGGAAAATTACTGTAAACTAAAAAGAAGGCTTAATGAACTAAGTCTAGAAGACGACATTCTGAACAAAATCTCGAACTTACTCATTGATTTTGACAGGGACACAACTAATGAGGAAATCACAGATAACAATGGGAAAGCAAAGATAGACGATACATTAACAAGTATTTCTGAATCAGAAGAAGACAATGAAAAAATGCTAAATGTTATCTCCAAAGAACAACAAATCTTTATTGACATATTACAACAGATTAATAACCCAGCTATACAGCAACAATACCTCAAAAAATTATTGGACACTCTTAAACATGAACCATTAGCACCAAGTACTTCCAGAGGTACTTATGATTTAACGACAATCCTAAATAGAAATAAAAATAAAAAGGATAATATTACAAATCACGATCTACAAAAACAAATTAAAGAAAAAAAAATTGAATTAAAAGAGTTAAAAGAAAAACAAAAAAATGATTCATTATTAATCAAAACCATAATTGAAACAATAAAAGACAATAGAACAATCATATTGAAAATGAAGATATTACCCAAGAACTGCAAAACATTACAACAACCCCAACTGATTTCCTTTTTGTCTTAAAAGAAATTACATCGAGAAAATATATCATAAATATTACAATCAAATTCTTAAATGATTTTGAATTTAATACTATCGCACTATTTCATACTGGAGCAGACTTAAATTGTATAAAAGAAGGGTTTGTCCCTATAAAATTCCTAGAGCAAACCCATGAGAAAATTTCAGCAGCAAACAAGTCAAAAATAAAAATCTCTGCAAAAACAGAAGCTCCAATAATCAATGAAGGGGGCTCTTTACTGACATCCTTTGTAGTTGTCAACGATATCCATCATTCCGTAATACTTGGCACTCCATTCATAAACCTTATCATCCCATACAAAGTTTGTCCAGACTCCATTACCTTCAAAATAAATAATAAAAAACACAAGTTTATGTTTTTAGAAAAACCAAGAACTAAAAGTTTAAATTTATTAAAACCTTCATCTATACATGAAAACACCATAAAAAATATAATATATAACAAACAATTTCAGCTAAATGAATTACAAAAGGATGCTTCCTTACAAAGAATCAATAGGTTGCTTAACCAACCCACAATAAATGAAAAAATACTACGATTACAAAAAATATTTATATTAAAAGTTTGTGCCGAACTACCAAATGCTTACTGGAATAGAAAGCAACATATGGTTAATTTGCCCTATGACATATCTTTTCAAGAAATACAAGATCTTGAAACTAAAAAATTAATCTCTAAGACCAGATCACCTTGGAGTTGTTCTGCTTTTTATGTTAATAAAGCATCCGAAATCAAGAGGGGAACTCCTAGGCTCATCATTAATTATAAACCACTTAACAAGGCATTAAAATGGATTCGTTATCAAATACCTAATAAAAAGGACCTCCTAAATAAACTCCATGACGCTTTCATATTCTCAAAATTTGGCATGAAATTAGGATTCTGGCAAATACAAATAAAGCCAACAGACAGATATAAAACATCATTTACAGTTCCGTTTGAGCAATACCAATGGAATGTAATGCCTTTCGGCTTGAAAAATGCTCCTTATGAATTCCAATGAATTATGAATGACATATTCAATGATTACTCAACATTTTGTATTGTTTATATTGATGATGTACTTATATTTACCAAAACTATTGATGAACATTTCAAACACTTTGAAACATTTTTATATGTAATTGCAAAAAGCGGTTTAGTAATATCCGAACCTAAAATGTCGCTTTTCCAAACAAAAATAAGATTTCTTGGGCACTATATTACTCAAGGAACAATTACACCCATAGAAAGATCGCTAAATTTAACCACAAAATTTCCAGATAAAATAAATGACAAAAAACAACTACAACGTTTCTTAGGATGTTTAAACTATGTTCTAGACTTTTACCCAAATCTAAACAGAATAGCAAAACCACTTCATGACCGACTAAAGACAAATCCTACACCTTGGAATTCAACACATACAAAAATTGTACAGCAAATTAAAAAACAAGTCACAGAAATTCCTTGTCTACACCTAGCAGATCCAACACTACATAAAATAGTAGAAACTGATGCTTCTGACATAGGTTATGGTGGAATCTTGAAGCAGAAACACGATTCTAAAGAACTAATTGTTCAGTTTACATATGCACATTGTAATGATACACAAAAAAATTATTCTACAATTAAAAAGGAGATTTTAAGCATTGTTTTATGCATTCAGAAATTTCAAAGTGATATAGATTGCAAAAGTGCAAAAGAAATTTTACAAAAAAGATGTACAAAACCTTGCATCAAAGCAAATATTTGCACAATGGCAAGCAATTTTAAGATTTTCTTACCCGTGAATTCCTACAAGAAAGATCCGATGGCCCCAAAAGTTGACAAAGGGAAAAACACAGCAAATACAAATGTTACAAAACCAAAAATGTCTTGGTATGACATCACAATGAAAGAAGAATAGGACGCCAACATAGAAGAAACAGGATTTTGACAAATGCATTTATCTCAAACTCCACCAAACACACAAAAACTCCTACAACTGCCCATACCATTATCATCATCACCAAAACCAACAGCACCATCATTAAGGCACCTAGCATCATCATCGACAAGATCCATTGTTTTAAGCTCAAATTCATTCCAACCACTCACAAAACCACAAACCACAAGAACACAAAAAACAGTTTACACAATTAAACCATACTCACAAAATATTACTATGGTTGAAGCCGGTTTCCAATGCCAAGATCCTTTTCAATCTATCCAACAATATTTTGGAACATAATGGTTTCACAAACCTTGGGATTTACAAAAAACCCCAATTTTTTACCAAACAATCTTACAAGCTACCCAGTCAGCAAGTTTTGATCACAAATACTATGAAAATAACCAAACTACGCCTGCATTTTCAACATGCAAAATTCATAGAGTTATTTCCCCAAAAGATTGGTATGCTGCACCTGCGGCCTATTGCATTCCCAGAAGAATATAAAGAACAGTTTTTTTATACAATTACACTCAACTATTGGGTGTATCAACAGGCATGGTTCAATGCATTCTTCATACAAAACCAAAACAATCAACATACTTGGTTGATGCACTTCGATACAAAGACGGCCGAAATTTCAAAATTTCCATCATGGTGGGTTCAGTGGTGGGAATGTTTTGGTTCAGTACCAGAAATACAAAAAACGACTGTGCTCGAATCTTTCAACATTTTCAAAGCAAAGTACAAACCTTCCGAGGCAGAAAAAAGATTTCATGCATTCACAACGTTTTGTACAAGATTCTATCTACCATGGATCGTAAACTGGTATTTAGATTATTCTGATTATCCTATGCCACTTATCCGAAGGATATTTAGGGTAAGATGGTGGGAGAAATGCAATATCATCAAAAGTTTACTACCATCAAACATGGAAGCATGGTTACAAACATTACAAAGACACCAGCAAAATAAAATATAACCTACTGCAACTACAAGATTTTCAGAAAGAAAAGCACAAATAGCAGCCTTATTAGCCGCATCAAAAACTGATGAGGAGTTACAACAAATCCTATCGCAATATGCCTCTACTTCACAAACATCACCTATTAGTTCAACTGCATCAGTTAACGATGCTGAGGAAGACGAAGATTATTCACCATTGCTCTAAATTATAAAATAAATAAAAAAAAGAAAAGAAACGAAGATAAGAAAATTTGATGCTTGCACAAACACTACACTACAAAAATACAAGCCCTACACTACAAATATACACACTACACTAAACAAAGTTACCTGCACCACTCACATCACAAACACAAACACAATACTTTCCACCCAAGATATATCTCCATACATATTTTACGCACACATTAATATATATACATATATACAAAAATATATTATGCACACACAAATATAAGTACACACTTTTTATTACAAAAACTTATATACAGATACCTACGTATATATATCATTACATAAGTATATACCACAAGATGACAACATGAAGCTCAGCAAAAATCAAGATGACAAGACATCACTAAATTAAAAGGAGTTCGTTTATTACAAAACAACAAACGAAGACTCAGAAAAGGGATTCAACTACAAATAGCAGACAAGACAAGACACCACTAGCAATCAGTGGGAATCTATTAATGCAAGACGACAACAATACAACTCAGAAAAAGCTAATATGGCAGACAACACTCACAAAAGCAGACACCACTCAACAGAAGATGACAAGGCCTTTAATTATTGTAATAGTTTTAAATTATTGATAATTTCATTATATAAGGAGGGAAACATAGAAGTGAGAGGTAGACTCTCAGAATATAATTTACAAGTTTTATTTTTATAAGTTTTCTCTGCAAATAAATTCCATTCCAAAGGAGCTTCAACTTCAACAATTTGTAGCTTCAACATCAACAATTTGTATCACATTTTCAAAACCTTTTAATTAAGGTATAAATTTACATGTTTCTTTTGACAAAACTTTAGCATATTTCATTACCGTACATTTCTTTATCATTTCTCATGTTGTTTCAGTATTCTATTAGACATACATTTCATTGCCGTCCAATTTACAATTTACAATTGATTTCCAATTAACATTTTATAATTTTTATAGTAAGCATTGTTACAATTACAGTCTTTCATTATTGTTAGTTTGTATATAACAATCCATTCGTTGATCCCCTGGACGCTCATTGGTATCGGAGCCACACGAAAGGATATTTATACTTAATATTATCCAAACCCCCTTTGTTAGACATTCATATTTGCTGAGTGTTTTTGCCCAAACAGTAAGAGAGCAAGCCTACTGGCATTTTAATCTTATTTTGGGATTGTAGGCACGTATGAATTATTAACAAAAGGACTATGGATTCTATATTTTGTAGAACTACATCTACTAGGTCTGTATCAAGTTCTGTTCAAGAACGTTCAAAGAGGATTATACATACAGATGAAATAATAATTGAGGATTTTAATAAATCTCTTGACAATTGGAAAATTCCTAAGGTAAACAAAAGCCAAATATATGATTCATCAAGATTCATCAGTTTTAAATCAGATTTTACCATTAAAACAGAGGAAAGAGATATTCAATTATCAAAACTTTTTGAAACTATACAGCTTCTTTCTGCAAACTCCTTACAAAAACATCAACAAAAATTATACCAATATGTACACATCGGTTTAATCCAAGTAGGAATAAAACATCTAACTAGAGAAGGGTTAAACACTTCCATTTTAGCTGTTCTTAGAGACACAAGACACTTAGACTTTGAAGATTCACTTTTAAGTCTTGTTGAATCCAGTCTTTGTACGGGTCCAATTACATTTGATTGTTGGCCTAATATTTCTATTTCACTAAATGATCCAAACATCCTCAAATCTCAGGTGATTCAAATAAAAACGCATAATTACAAAATGTTAGAAGGATCAATTCCTATTACTATTATTTTTAGATTACACTACAAAGCCATGATTTCAGCATTTTCTACAAAAGTACGATGTTATAGTCCAAAAGGAGAAACACTTCTCCTACAAACAGATCTTTCAAGGTCTAATAAGTGTACATCAAGAACCATCGAATGGAAAGATATTACTCTTCCAGCCGAATGGGTCTTAGAAAATATAGTCCCTATGCAAAATAGGTTTCCAGAACCAAATTCAGAACTAAGACATGTTACTCAATTCACCGATGGCAAGGTAAAACTTCTTTTTGACAGAATAAGAAGTACTAGTGCCAGATACACTGATTTTAGCTCTGTATCTGAATATACTTGTGCTACTATTGATCTAGGCAGAGTATCACAAATACCATCAGTTATAGATACCTCACACCCAAGAAATTCAATCTCCGACACCCATGTTACAAGACTAAGGAACGTAGATTACATTTTGCAGATTCCAAGATCTTTCTATCATACAGAAAACGTAGGAAACAACGAAACAAACAATGCAGAACCAACAAACCCTCCAGAACCAACCAGCCCCTCGTTTTCAGCCATTACCGATAACCTTAATGAACTAAATATCATTGAAAAAGATTTTACAATTAACAAAAAAGTTCTCCAAAATGACTTTTACTCTGAAAGAAATATAAAGAAAAGGACTTGGTTCTTTGACCAATTTATGTTAAAACGACAAGAAATTCAAAATAAATACTACGACTTTGTAAATCAAAATAAAATTCATATATATTTCTTTGACTGGTTTGAAATTTACTCCCTCGAAAATCATATCGATTATCCTTTCTCAAACATAATTAGTCCTATTACCATTCGCAATAAGAATCCAGAATGGGAAACTACCAAAATTCTGAAAAAATAAAATCTACTCACCCACCTTTTCAAGGTATAAAAATACAACACCAAGATCAATATATAGACGCTTATCCGATCAAAATCCCCGGTGAAGACGACAAAAGAAATACAAAAAATATTATTTCGCAAAATAATTATACAAATACTAATCTTCATACAATCGGAAAACAATTAGAAAAAATGGAAAAACACATGTGAATAATGTAAATGTGCAAAACATATTTTTCCATTGATTTGTTTAGACTGTGATTGATACAATACATAGTGTTTGATGTACTTGGGCAACAAGTCAATAAAATGTAAATACAAATAATGTAAAATAAATGGAATTAATTGGAAGCTTCTAGAGTAGTCTCAACACGCCCCCGCAATCCCACGGGAACGGAGCGGACGTGGAGATTGGTTTTCAACAAAGTGAAACGTGGATTAGCAAGCGGCTTCATAAGGAGATCGGCCAATTGGTCTTTGGAAGAAAGAAAAGCGATCTGAACGCGTTTGGCAGCCACCAATTCGCGAACATGGTGGAAATCAATCTCAATGTGCTTGGTACGTGCATGAAAGACAGGGTTGGCAGCCAGGTAAGTCGTACCGATGTTGTCACACCAAAGGACAGGAACAGATAACAGAGGGACGGCCAATTCATGAAGAAGAGCACAGATCCACTGGACTTCAACAGCAGTGTTGGAAAGGGACTTGTATTCGGCTTCAGGACTGCTCTCGGACACAGTCTGTTGTTGTTTGGACCACCAACTAATCAAAGAAGAACCAAGGAAAATGCAGGAAGCTCCAATAGAATGACGATCATCAGAGTCTGCAGCCCAGTCGGCATCAGTGAAGGCATGGATAGTGAGGCAGGAGGCCCGCATGAGATGAAGGCCATCGGAGATCGTGTGCTTAAGGTAGCTCAAAATACGTTTGACAGCCATCCAATGATCCTCGATGGGGGAGTGCATATACTTGCTAACACGGTGAACAGCAAATGCGATGTCGGGCCGAGTAAAATTGAGGTATTGAAGGCCACCAACAATGGTGCGATACAAGGTAGGATCCGAGAAGGCAGGGCTGTCGAGTTGCTGAAGATGACAGTTAGCAGCCATCGGCATGACACAGGGCTTGGCAGTGGTCATACCAGCTTTTTGAAGAAGTTGTAGGATATATTTGTGCTGAGTAAGATAGAGGCCATCAGGGACAGAAAGGACCTCAACCCCAAGAAATTAAGAGAGGGTGCCAAGATCCTTAACCGGAAAATGAGACGATAAATAATCAAGAACCCGCTGAATTAAAGCATCAGAAGACCCGGTGATGACAATATCATCAACATAAATAAGAAGATAAACCTGCTCAGAGCCATTAGCATATATATAAGGATGCATCGGTCTTGGACGTGTGAAACCCATAAAGAAAAAGAACCTTAGTGAGACGAGAAAACCATACGCGTGGTGCTTGTCGTAATCCATAAAGACTGCGCTTCAAGTGGCAAACATGATGTGGGAAATCCGGATGAACAAAACCTGCAGGTTGCTGCATAAAGACATGTTCTGTCAGATAACCATGTAAAAATGCATTTTGGATATCAACCTGTCGAATGGACCACTGACGAGTGAGTGCCAGAGTGAGAAGGAGACGGATGGTGATGGGCTTGACAACAGGACTGAAGGTCTCCTGAAAATCAATGCCTTCACCCTGGTGAAAGCCCTTAGAAACCAACCAAGCTTTGTGACGTTCAACTGTACCATCTGCATGAGACTTAACACGAAAAACCCATTTGTTACCAATGATATTCATAGTAGGGGAGGAGGGGATGAGATCCCAAGTGTCATTACGAATCAGAGCATTAATTTCTTCATGCATCGCATCACGCCAAACACGATGTTTAGAGGCTTCGGTGTAAAATATGGGTTCAGAGATGGAGGAATTGGTAAGAAACCCACGAGGTAAGGGATACCGAATGAAGTCTGGGTGAGTTTTAGTCTTGAGAGTGTTGGTTTGAGTTCTTGTGACCATACGGGCTGGAGGGGGTGGCGGGGATGGAGATGAGGATGTGGCAGAATGTGTGGACGACGAAGGCGATGGTGGAGGAGAGGGGCTGGGTTGAGGTGACGAGGACGATGGGGCATCCAGAGCTTGGACGGATGGAGTAGGAGGAGTAGGCCGATCAGATTGAGTGAGGGGAATGGTGAGATCGGGATAGGAGAGCTGCTGAGCGGGCTTGCGATAAGGGAATGAGGTCTCATCAAAGACCACATGCCGGGCGACATAAATACGACCAGTGTTGAGATCTAGGCATTTGTAGCCATGATGGTCTGGGTTGTAACCGAGGAAGATGCATGATTTAGATCGAAAGTCGGTTTTGTGATTATTGTAAGGCCTAAGATAAGGCCAGCAGGCACATCCAAAAACCCGGAGGAAAGAGTAATCTGGAGGATGATGGTGAACCATTTCATAAGGAGATTTATAAGAAAGGATGGGAGTGGGTAGACGATTAATGAGGTAAGTGGCAGTTATGAAGGCGTCTTCCCAGTATGGAAGGGGAAGATTAGATTGGGCTAAGAGAGAAAGGCCAACTTCTACGATTTGGCGATGACGACGCTCAATGGCACCCATTTGTTCATGCGTATGAGGGCAGGATTGACGGTGTTGTATACCTAAGGAAGTGAGATGAGAGCTGAGATGGCGATATTCCCCACCCCAATCGGTTTGAAGGGATTTAAGGGTAGTATTAAACTGGCGCTCAATTAATTGTTTGAATTGGGTAAAAATTCTTTCAACATCAGATTTCAAACGAATAGGATAAATCCATAAAAATTTCGTAAAATCATCCAAAAAACTAACATAATATCGATTTCCATGAATAGAATGTTCGGCACAAGGCCTCCAGACATCAGAATAAATTAAGTCGAGTGGTGCAGCAGAAGTAAAGACAGACAAAGGTAAATGAGACCTATGACTCTTAGCTAATTGACATGCTTCACAAACAGACTCGAAAGCTTTATTTGAAATAGAAATGTGTTGATGACGCAGAACACGGCAGAGAATGGGGTGAGAGCAGTGACCAAGACATTGGTGCCAACGAGCAGGAGATGCGTTGGTGGAGACAAGGGCATGAGCAGAGAGGTTGGAAAAGTTGTTGGAGAATTGATACAGGCCATCCTGGAGAAACCCTTTATGATGGATGCGACCCGAGTAATCCTTCACAAGGAAATAAGTGGCATGAAATTCAAAGTAAACACAGTTATCAGAAGCGAATTGATGCACATATAAGAGATTAGTTTTGAGGGAAGGGGAGACAAGAATATTAGACATTGTATAAGTACGATACATAGTAGTAAAGGAAGAAGAACCAGAATGGGTGATAGGCAAACCTGAGCCGTAGCCAATGTTAATTTTATCAGGACCATCATAATTTTCAGAATGCAAGGAGAGGTTGCGGAAGTCATTTGTCATATGATGAGTGGCCCCAGTCTCGGGGATCCAGCCAGAAGGGACTGAATTTGGTGCCTGTGCATCATTGTAAGCATTGTGAGGACGAGGTGACCGTGGTTGAGGCGGAGTAGGTTGAATGTCGGTCTCAAAGCGATGCTAGCAATCTTGAGCCGTGTGACCCATCTTGAAGCAAATTTGGCATGTAGGGGCCTGTGCGGGAGGATATTTATGGCATTGACCCCGGCCTTGTCCTAAATTCTACGAGGAACGACCACCACGCCCCCTGTATTGCTTGTTGCCATGGCCTCTGCTAGATTGGCTGGATGCGGTGGAGTAGTTAGAGACGACCGGAGAAGAAAGTGAAGGTGGCGGCGGTGGAGTGGAGTTGTGGCGATTTATGCGAGCCTCAGTTGTGAGCAAAAGTGAATAAACTTCCTCTAGAGTGAGCTGATCGCGGCTGGAAAGGAGAGTCACCATGGAATCATAGTCGGAGCCTAAACCGGCCAAGAGATAGGCAATCACGTCGTCGGTGCTGAGAGGATGACCAGCCATGGCTTGTTCATCAGAAATTTGCTTGATGGAGGCGTAATACTCAGCAGCGGTTTTATTCTCCTTGCGTGTAGAGGCCAATTGGGTGCGCAGATGAACAAGTCGAGCCCGAATTTGAGACGCGAAACAGGTTTTGTGAGCTGCCCAAATGTCGCCTGAGGTGGAGGCATGATAAACTTGCATTAGAACATCTTCTGAGTGTGATGAAGTAATTGTGCTGAGAATTAGGTTGTCTTGCTGCAACCACGTTTCATAGTCCGGATTGGTGCCGACTACGCCGTCAGTTGTGACTGTTTTTGAAGGTTGAGCGATGGTGCCATCAACATAATCAAAGACACCTTGCCCACGAATATAGGGCATGATTTGGGCCCGCCATAAGTGATAGTTCGAGCGCATTAATTTGAGGATATGGATGGTGGAGGATGGGTTGAAGGTGGGAAGTCGTTTGGAAGTGGTGGCTGTTGTGTTGGTTGCGGTGGTGGTGGAGCCTGAGTCGACCATTGTTAGGGTTTGGAAAGGCTAGGGTTTGCAGGAAATGAGACAAGGGAGGGATGGGAAGGGATTTGTGAAGGGCATGAGGATCGGAATCAATTAAGGTTCTGATACCATGTGAATAATGTGAATGTGAAAAACATATTTTTCCATTGATTTGTTTAGATTGTGATTGATACAATATATAGTGTTTGATGTACTTGGGCAACAACTCAATAAAATGTAAATACAAATAATGTAAAATAAATGGAATTAATTGGAAGCTTCTAGATTAGTCTCAACAACACATGAAGATTAGTCAAATTGAGAAAACTCCTCAATCTGAGAATTCCAATATAGTAAAGAACACAACAACCCCAGTCTTCAAACCATACCAAATGTCTTCTTCCTCTATCAAAGACATACAAAAGAAAAAATCCGATTTATTCACAGATTTACAAAACAGACTTCAAAATATGACAGCAAGCTCCTCTTCTGAAAATCAAATAGCACCCGACACCCCCACAACAGCCCCCACAATTACATTTCATATTAATACGATTGGAAAAGAATATGACACTCACTCAAAAACAGACACTGATGCTTCACAAGATGAAAATCAAATAAACAGAATAGGATGGAATTCACAACAAATTCCAAATCATCCTCTGGACATAATACCAGAAGAAACTCAAACACAAAATCGTTTTAATGCATCATCTGTTTATAATTGGAACTTAGATACTATGAATGAATATCAAATTCTATCCTTTTTACAACAAATGACAATGGCTGAAATGCATATAGGACGGAACACGGAGTCCAAGATAGGACTACCTCAGAGCTACTAATTGTAGGCTTCTCAGGACAATTAAAAGGATGGTGGGATTTTTATTTAACACCCCTGACCAACATAACCAAATACTCAATTCACTAAAATACGATGAAGAACAAAATCTGATTTTTGATGAACAACAAGAACCTTTACAAGATGTTGTATCCATGCTAATACATACTATCTCCAAACATTTTCTTGGAGATCCAGCAAAATTAAAAGACAGAAATACTGAACTACTTTCAAATCTACGCTGTAAAAAACTTAGTGATTTTCAGTGGTATAAAAATAATTTCCTAACAAGGTTAATGCAAAGGGATGATTCCAATCAGCCTTTTTGGAATGAAAAGTTCCTAGCAAGATTACCAACCTTATTAGGAGAAAAGGTCAGAAATAGAATTCGTGAGAATTCTGATAACCAAATTATTCCATATGATCATTATACATATGGACAACTAGTCAATGTTATTCAAAAAGAAGGAATGAAAATATGTCAAGACCTAAAACTTCAGAAACACATAAAATGGGAAATGAATAAAGTCAATCTAGAACTTGGAACCATTTGTCCGCAATTTGACAATAATCCTTTTCAAAAGGAATCCTCTGGCAAAGGAAATTGCAAGAAACCCACTTTCAAAAATAAAACACCCTATCAAACTAATAGGAATGTTTACAGGAATAACAAGCAAATAAAACAAACTTCAAACAATAATTTCTACAAAAAAAAAAATACACTAAATCAAAGCCAAATTGGAAAAGAAATATTGAATGTTATAGATGCCACAAGAAAGGACATACGGCAAATTACTGTAAACTAAAAAGAAGGCTTAATGAACTAAGTCTAGAAGACGACATTCTGAACAAAATCTCGAACTTACTCATAGATTCTGATAGGGACACAACTAATGATGAAATCACATATAACAATGGGAAAGCAAAGATAGACGATACATTAACAAGTATTTTTGAATCAGAAGAAGACAATGAAAAAAATGCTAAATGTTATCTCCAAAGAACAACAAATCTTTATTGACATATTACAACAGATTAATGACCCAGCTATACAGCAACAATACCTCGAAAAATATTAGACACTCTTAAACATGAACCAATAGCACCAAGTACTTCCAGAGATACTTATGATTTAACGACAATCCTAAATAGAAATAAAAATAAAAAAGATAATATTACAAATCACGATCTACAAAAACAAATTAAAGAAATAAAAAAATGAATTAAAAGAGTTAAAAGAAAAACAAAAAAATGATTCATTATTAATCAAAACCATAATTGAAACAATAAAAGACAATAGAACAATCATATTGAAAATGAAGATATTACCCAAGAACTGCAAAACATTACAACAACCCCAACTGATTTCTTTTTTGTCTTAAAAGAAATTACATCGAGAAAATACCAGAAGAAACTCAAATGCAAATTCGTTTTAATGCATCATCTGTTTATAATTGGAACTTAGATACTATGAATGAATATCAAATTCTATCCTTCTTACAACAAATGAAAATGGCTGCATATGCATATAGGACGCAACACGGAGTCCAAGATTGGACTACCGCAGAGCTACTAATTGCAGGCTTCTCAGGACAATTAAAAGGATGGTGGGATTTTTATTTAACACCTGACCAACATAACCAAATACTTAATTCACTAAAATACGATGAAGAACAAAATCTGATTCTTGACGAACAACAAGAACCTTTATAGGATGCAGTATCCACGCTAATACATACTATCTCCATACATTTCCTTGGAGATCCAGCAAAATTAAAAGAAAGAAATAATGAACTACTTTCAAATCTACGCTGTAAAAAACTTAGTGATTTCCAGTGGTATAAAAATAATTTCCTAACAAGGTTAATGCAAAGGGATGATTCCAATCAGCCTTTTTGGAAGGAAAAGTTCCTAGCAGGATTACTAACCTTATTAGGAGAAAAGGTCAGAAATAGAATTCGTGAGAATTCTGGTAACCAAATTATTCCATATGATCAATATACATATGGACAATTAGTCGGTGTTGTTCAACAAAAAGGAATGAAAATATGTCAAGACCTAAAGCTTCAGAAACACATAAAATGGGAAATGAAAAAAGCTAATCTAGAACTTGAAACCTTTTGTCAGCAATTTGACAATAATCCTTTTCAAAAGGAATCCTCTTGCAAAGGAAATTTCAAGAAACCCACTTTCAAAAATAAAACACCCTATCAAACTAATAGGAATGTTTATAGGAATAATAAGCAAATAAAACAAACTTCAAAGAATAATTTCTACAAAAATAAAAAATACATTAAATGAAAGCCAATTGGAAAAGAGATATTGAATGTTATAGATGCCACAAGAAAGGACATACGGCAAATTACTGTAAACTAAAAAGAAGGTTGTTGGTCCCTTGAAAAGGCTTTGGTTAAGTTTAGAGGGGGGGGGTGAATAAACTTAACACTTAAAACTTTTGGAGTTAACAAACTCAAGAACTTCAAAGCAACCCGCCGATACCTCGCAGTCCGTCGATGCCTCGCAGCCACCGATACACGTAGTCTACCGACGGTTGAGTTTACTGAATTTGTGCAGCGGAATTATATCAAAAATTAAGCCTTATTACTTGTTGTTAAATATGATACTAAGTATTAGATACTCAGTAGTGTCAGTGTGTGATTTCAGTTTCTAGATTCAGTAGGTTGATATGTATAGTAAACTAAATGCAGAATATAAGTGCAGAAAGTAAGTAGGCAAATTTTATAGTGGTTCCAGGTGGTGTAATCCTGTCAGTCCACTCTTCTCCTGTGATGTTGGAGGTAATTCACTAGAGATCTTTGATGTAGCTGTTACAAAGTTTCCTAAGTTGCTTGTCCTTCACCAATAACTATGGCTTCACAACCGAACACTTGAAACGGGTAGGATTCTTTGCTCCAAAGTCTTCCACCGGTCCTTGAAGGGTAGGATTGCCTCTTCACCGGCTCCACCACAAACAACAAGTCTTTCACACCCAACGGATGCTTCTTTGTCTTCTTCGGGTTCTTTATAAAATAAGGATTGAATCAAGTAAATGATTCGGTTGCAAAGAACTTGATTAGGATGATATAATCAGCAGCTTGCAGTCTTCAAGTGTGTAAACTTGAGTAGCTTGAATACAGAATACACTTGAAGATTTTCTCTGGTTCAGTAGCTTTAAGCTCAGTAAGTTCAGCAGGGTGTTTTTCAGCTCAGAATTCTTTCTTATATTTTTCTCTTAAAATTCATCAATCATCACCTTTTTCTGAGTTGGAAGTCCTCTATTTATAGGTAGGATGGCATGTGACTTGTATTTGAAATTCAAATATAGCCGTTCCTTGTTTTGTCCCATTTGACTTGCTTTCTGTCACTAATCATAGGACTGACACTGTCAGAATCCTTTTTGACAGTGCAGTCTGTCCACCCTTGACTTATATCCATTGGATAAAATCCTGAATCATCCCAACGTCCTTTTAATCTCAACCACTGATTTGTTTGATAGGTCAGAGATTGTTAGCTGTCATTTTCCATGTAATCTTCCAATGTAATCTTGAATTAATCGAGGTATATTATCAGCAGGTTCATCAGTCTGTTGTAATACCTATTAGTCTCCGTCGAATGACAATTTGTTGTGTATCAAATACAATGCAGCTGATTTCTTTTATCTAACTTTTGTTTGTGAAGTTAGATTACACCTTTTTGCAAATATCTAAGTTCCAATCATCATCCAACTTAAGGAACTTAGACCTTCTACGCAAGGTCTATATAATCAGTTTAGGTCATCACACACTTGCCTAAATTCTGATTCCATATCCTTGACTTTAATTACTAAGTTTGATCCCTTAGCCTTCATTAACTGAGTTTGAGCCCTCAGCCTTCAGTCTTCAGCAGGTTCATGATAAGTCTACTGACCTAACTACCCTACTGACCTAGACTAGTCTGCTGAACTCAGTCAGCTGACCTTTATAGTGCTTGTTTGATCAAACATATACAAAGATCAAACTCTAATAAACCTATACATTTGATCTAGACATCTTTTTGCCTTTGCACTATAACAGTTGGTCTGGCACTCATCACTAAAACATAGAAATAAGTCCAACAATTTCCCCCCTTTTTGGTGATGATGCCACTAGCCTCACCTAACAGCAAAGCAAAAAGATTGAAAACAAAAACAGAACAAATTCAGTGATTTTTTATTATAAACATTTGTTCAAGTTATTACAGTCTAGCATCAGCAAAGATAAAACAGATAATTATGCTGATCTACTGTCTTCTTTCTCTTTCTTTTCTTGTTTTTTCAGCTTGTTCTTGATAAGCTCTTATTTCTTCTATCATCTCTCTCATCCATTCATTTTCAATCAAAGTGAAGTCAATGTAGGAGTTCACTTCCTTCCACCACTTCCATGCTTCAGGTAGGATGAGGTTGATTTGGTTGACTCTGAATCCCATTCTCACGTAAAGCTCTTTAAATTCATTCAGTGAGTCCTTAGCTTTTGTGATAGGCAAAATCCTTTCACCTCTACCACTTCTTCCACCTCTTCCACCTCTGTAACGTTCCCTCAAAGCTCTAACCATTGCTTCCCAAAACTTCAATCCCAAGAATGAGTTTAAACCTTCATGAAATCCCTTGTCATGGTAAGGTTTCCTTCTGTTATAGTATTCATTCTTGTATTGATTGAGGAGATCATCAGTAAGTTGAACTCTGCTAGGTGCAGGTTCCCTGAATGCATTTGTTTCATTCTCCCATTTCTTCTTAGCAAAAATCCTTGCAGCCTCTTTTGCTACTGCTGTTTGGCCCTCTTCCCCCTTAGTGACATCATCAACAAAACGGGACAGTAGGCCATGAACACTCTCCTGTGTGATAACCAGATTACTCAGTTGTCCTTCCATAATTTTAGTTCTTGTATCAACTGCAGTAATCCTAGATTGCAGAGTTTGCTCTAGTATATTGATCCTCTCAGTAAGCTTAGGATCCAATCCAGCAGGTTGAGATGTTCCAGCAGCCTCAGCAGGCTTGGGAGTTTCAGCAAGTTTATCAAGTTTTTTATGGATAGAAGCAAGTTGGTCTTTCAAAAACTTCTCTTACAGTGTATTTCCTTGCTTGATTCCCCTCACATCTAGCATCATATTATTAACATCATTTTGAGTAGATGTGAGATTTGAAGCAACCGTTTCAGGAGATTGTCTGTTGTCATTCACCAGCTTCATCGGTTCCTCAAATCTTTGTTCTTGTCTATCCAGTTGAGTTCTTAACTGTTGCATGCCATTTTTGACAGTCCTCAACTCATTCAACACTTCTACTGGCACTCCACCAGTCATTTCTCCAGTAGCTCCATCAGCAGGCTCTTCTACATTATATTGTGCCCTTTGTCTGCCGATGACCATTTCTTTACTCATATCTCTCCCAGTAGGGGGAGGTCCTTCCTCATCCATAGCACCAAGAATATCTTACATTATAGGATCTTGTGCAGGTTCATCATTCACTGGTTCATCATCAGTAGATCCATCAATTTGAAACTCTTCATCACTGTAGTCATAGTCCAAAGATCTCGTTCTTCATCATTAACAACGGTAGCCTCACAACGACTATCTTTCCCTACAGTGGCCTTGACTCCAGTAGGCTCCACTACATCAGCCTCTTCAACAACTACAGCAGGGGTTTCCTCCAAACCCAAAGATTGTTCCAACTTTGTGTCCGAGTGCTTGTTTGCGTCTCAAAGCAACCTGTACCTCCTGTTCCAACCTTTGCTCAGGTGCTGTTTGAACCTCAGCAACCTGAACCTCCTGTTCCACTCTTTGAGGATTGAATATAGCTTCATTATCCACTTGAAATCCTTCAGCATGACCAATCTTTGTTAGGATAGAGGCAGTTTTGGTAAGAGTGTCCTCAATGTCAAATCCATCTTGATATTGAATTGAGTCCTTTGAACTGGCACTAGGTTCACTGTGGTCAGTAATCCTTTCTTCATCCAAACCAACACTTTGTTGATCTTCAGATTGTGCAGTAGGTTCTTCAACAAATAAAGTAGAGGATTCACCAACCAACCTATTTGCAGCACCACTTATTCCATCATTGATCAATGCCTCCAGATCATCCATGGTGAGATCCTGCAGATCCTCATCCATCTCTCCAGTCTGCTGGCCCTCAGTAGACCTATCAATGTCAGTGGGTTCAGCTTCTGCATCAACAGTGGCTCCTTGACCAGTGGCTTCAGTGGTTGTTTCTCTAGCCACTCTACTTGTCTCCCCAGGGAACATAGGGGAATCATCATCAGAGTCAGATGAATCACTGTCTGGTGTGTACTTTGTATCTCTGAACATAATTGCTCCACTTTTCTTTCCTTCATTCAATAGATCCATCAGCCTAGATTGCAGCAAGGTTGTATCTATCAAGTCCAGTAGGCTGTCCACACCCAGCTGATCAAATGCCCATTCTTCAAATCCACTCATTGGATCAGCAGCTGGTTTCTGTTTCTTGTAGAATCCAAACTTCCATTGGAAATAATTCTACTTTGTCCTTCTTAGATGCCTTCTCATATGGCATAGTTGGCTTTCTAAGAGCTGTGTCAGTAGCTTGATGACCTCCAAAGGTCCCAACAAGCAAACTCAAAGTGTCTTCAATAGATGTATGAAAGTTAGTAGGTTGCACAGATTTGATATTGGTCCCTACTACCTCCATTTGCACAACACTTGGTTCCCCCTGACTTATATGCTCATCAGCAGGGTCAACAGCAGACGTTCTTCCCCCTGAACTATTGCAGGAATTGCAGGGTCTTGAACCAATGTTTCACTCACCACAGCCGGTGTAGATTCAGTGGTTTGCTATGGTTCTTCTACAAGTTGCTCAACAACAACTTGTGCAGCTTCAGTAGATTCAACAATAATAGCATGCTTTGGTGCAGCAGACTGCTGTGTTTCTCCAACAGATTGCTCAGTAGATTCAACATGTTCACTTTCAATAGGCTCAGCAGCCTTAGCAGGTGAGGATTCAACAACATCAACAGCAGGTTCAGTCTCTGTAGTTTGCTGTGACTCTCCAGCAGGTTGCTCAAGAACAACCTCTGCATCCTCAGTAGGCTTGATAATAGTCAATGGCTCAGCATCAATAGCCTCTCCTACTGCTTCTACTTCTTCTACTGCTTCTTCTTCTTCTTCCTGTGCCCTTTGAGCCTCTAAGTTTTTCAATTGTTTCCCCTTTCCATGTTTCTTTTTGTGAGTAATCTCTTTCATTCTCTTGGAAAGTGGCTCATCATCAATTTCAACCACAGTAGGCTTCCTCTTTCTAGTGGCTTCTTTCTGTTGTTCCCTCAAAATCTCAACAACCGTTTTTCTAGTAGCTACAGCAGGGTCAGTAATCTCAACTTCAGCTGCACCCTCAGCAGACTCAGCAGTCTGTGCTGTTTGCTTCCTTGTTCTTTTAGGCTTTAACATTTCTGTTATCTTCCTTGTGTCAGCAGCCTTTCTCTTCTCAGTGGTCTTCTTTGGTGCAGCAGGTTTGACAGATTTCTTAGTAGTTTGCTTGACCTGCTCACCACCAGTATCACCATCATCTCCATTGTCATCACTATCAGCAGCTTCAGCAACACCTTCTTCATCATCATCCAGACCAGGGATAGCATAATCAATCTCTTTCTTGTATCCGGATTGATTAATCTTTTCAGGTGCTACATCAGGAATCTCCAAATGATTAAGCAGGGTCTGAATCATTAATCCTAGGGGTAAGGCCTTGGATTTCCTCTTTCCTTCTATTTCCTCTTTTGCAACCTTCTTCATGTAATGAATGAAATACCCAGCCCAATCAAACTTCATACTTCTGCAAATAATCATCAGCAGCTCTATCTTGGGTCCTGATAGAGTATCCATACTTCCAACCAGCCCTAATATATTCTTTGCAGTGATTTTGCTCAGCAGGTTGTACTCATACCCAATGTGTCTAACATTGATGCCTGGAGTTGATTTAATGCCTTCATTTGTTTTGATCTTATCAACAAAATCCATCTTGGAAAATCCCATTTCCTCAGGATTTACTGGACCATCTACTACTTTTTCAAAACCAAAAACTTCCCTCAGTAGACTTGGGGAAATCTCAATCTCCTGGGCATTCACAGTTGTTTTGAATGCCTCTGTTCCTTCTTTAATCATAATGTTCTTCCAAAAGCTCACAACATTTGTGTATGAGATTGTTTCCAGTCTTATATTAAGCACATTCTCCAGACCTTCATACCTCCTTATTCTTCGACCAATGTTGATTGCTAGTTCAGTTTTGTTAGCATCAACAACGAAACCTCTCACACTTTGGCTTGTTCCAATCTAAACATCAATCTTTTCCGCCATTGTTAAAGAAAAATAAGATGAAGAAGATAATTTCTCAAATTTGTGTTCACACAACAGAGAGTATAAATCTGAGATTTTGCAAGTAGAGAGTATCTTCTGTGTAATAGGTCTGTATAAATAGACAGGGAGTGGGTGTAACTGTCAGTGCACGTACATCCATATCAACCATGATTAATCTGAGTGAATGCTGTCTTGACACGTGGCCCATTACTTTCTCCATAACGTTTGTAACCGTTGGATCGTGTTAACTGCGGTTATAAAGGATAAAATAAATATCCCGCCAATCTTCTTTTTGACTTTAATAAGTTTGACTGTGTAACTTTCATTCAAACAGGTTGGCCTCGGCAGGTTGGCTCGGCGGCCACTGAGATGCTTCAAAGACGGCCTCGCCGACATAGTAAATCTGCTGATCCTTGTTTCTTCTTGTTTTGTTCAATTGATAATACAAGATGAAGTTTAATACCAATGACTGATCTGTCAAGTGAGCTCACCCAATCATCACAAAGACCAATCCCCTTGGCAACCTCATTTGCTCAATTGTCCAAACATAAGTACATGGAATTGTTGATACCAATGACTAATCTGCTAAGTGAGCTCACCCAACATAGCAAAGATTAATCCCCTTGGTGAATTCCAGTACACTGCTGATTATCAGTCAACTTTGATAATTCCAAGTTTAGTCCTTAGTTTAGCAAATCTTTCACTGTCAAGTGGTTTAGTGAAAATGTCAGCAAGTTGATCTTCAGTAGGGATATACAGAACCACCATATCCTTCTTTTCAACATGATCTCTTATAAAATGATGTCTCACATCAATGTGCTTGGTTCTTGAGTGCAAGACATGATTTTCTGTGATAGCAATTGCACTTGTGTTGTCACACATTATTGGAATTTCTTTCTCCTCAATTCCATAATCCCTTAATTGTTGTCTTAGCCAAAGTACTTGTGCTCAGCAACTTCCAGCAGCAATGTATTCAGCTTCAGCAATGGAAGTTGATATTGAGTTCTGGTTCTTGCTAAACCAGGTTACCAATCTATTTCCCATTAACTGACAGGTTCCTGTGGTGGTTTTTCTATCAATCTTGCATCCAGCATAATCAGAATCTGAGTAGGATATAACTTTGAAGCTTCCATCCTTGGAATACCATATCCCTACTCCCAAAGTCTCTTTTAGATACTTGAGAACTCTCTTGACTGCACCTAAGTGACTTTCTTTAAGTTTAGATTGAAACCTTGTACAAACACCTACAAAGCAAAGGATATATCAGGTCTGCTGGCAGTAAGGTACAGCATACTGCCTATCATCCTTCTGTATAAGGTCTGATCAACATCTTTGCCTTCTTTATCTTCATCCAATCTGATAGTTGTACTTATAGGAGTTGATATCCTAGTACTATTTTCCATACCAAACTTCTTCACAGGCTCCTTGGTGTACTTGGTTTGATGAATGAAGATTCCATCTTTCATCTGTTTAACTTGCAATCCCAAAAAGTAGTTCATTTCTCCCATCATACTCATTTGGAATTTGCTCTTCATTAGATTTGCAAACTTTTCACATAGCAATTCATTTTCAGAACCAAAGATTATGTCATCAACATAAATCTGTACCAGCAGGGTGCTGTCCTTCTCATTGATTCTGAAAAGAGTCTTATCAATGGTGCCTTTTGTAAAGCCATTGTCCACCAAGAATTGAGATAGAGTCTCATACCATGCTCTTGGTGCTTGTTTCAAGCCATAAAGTGCTTTATTGAGTCTATAAACTTTATCTTCTTGATCTTTAACTTCAAATCCAGGAGGTTGCTGAACATACACTTCCTCCTCTAGAATGCCATTCAAAAATGCACTTTTGACATCCATTTGATATGCCTTGAAGTTTTTATATGCAGCATGTGGACTTTGAACATCCATTTGACATCCATTTGACATCCATTTGACATCCATTTTTATGTGCACTTTTGACATCCATTTGACATCCATTTGATATGCCTTGAACTTTTGACATCCATTTGATATTCCATGTTGGATTCTGTTGACAAGCTTGTCAATGACTTCCAACAATATGAGGATATTAAAGACTTCCTCGATGCTACCCTAGAGTTAGAGGATAAAGTGAAATATGAGAAGAGCGAGGAAGAGAAAGTGATAAGGCTAGGATGTAGTAGAGGAACCCCTGGCCATGTTGAGGAGATGAAGTCCACCGAGGTTGAGAAATTCTACCATAGACCGATGTGGCATAAGTTCTTTGAGCTTAAGCTAGCCGGACAAAAGTTAAAGACCTCGTTAGAAGAGCCTCCTACTAATCTGACATTAAAGCCTCTGCCTGCGCATTTGAAGTAATGTATTCCTTCAAGATGAGACCTTGCTGCTTATTATTTATTCTGCCTTGAGTGAAATACAAGAAGAAAAGTTGATGAGAGTGTTGAGAGAGTATCGCAGAGCATTTGGATGGACAATAACTGACGTTTAAGGCATAAGCCCTAGCGTATGTATGCATAAAATCTCCTTCGATCTTGCAAAGAAAGCGGTTGCACAACCCCAAAGAAGGTTGACTCCACAATTGAAAGACGTGGTTAGGGATGAACTTATTAATGTCAGAAATGGGAATCATCTTTCCTATCTCTGATAGTAAATGGGTTAGCCCGATCTACGTAGTTCCTAAGAAGGGGCATTTGACGGTGCAAGCTAATGAGTTAAACGAGTTAATTCCTATTAGACTCATTACTGGTCATAGAGTGTGCGGGACCCTTGTCGAAATACCACTAGTTTGAACCACTATTTGTGAGAATACCATTCATTTGTTGAAATACCACTCCCCCCTTGTGTAAAAAATGGCTTGGCCAATATCACTAGTGGTATTTCAACAAATGAATGGTATTCTCACAAATAGTGGTTCAAAGTAGTGGTATTTCGACAAAAATCCTGAGTGTGCATTGACTTTAGGAAGCTGAATGATGCTACTCGTAAAGATCACTTCCATCTTCCCTTCATTGATCAAATGCTCGAGAGACTGAGCAGACATGCATTTTATTGCTTTCTTGACGGTTACTCGGGATACTATCAAAACCATATCACACCCGAGGATCGTGAAAAGACCACTTTTACATGTCCATATAGAACCTTTGCTTATAATAGAATGCCCTTTGGTTTGTGCAACGCACCAGCAACGTTTCAAAGATGCATGATTTCTCTGTTTGCTGATATGGTTGAAGATTTCCTAAAGATCTTTATGGATGATTTCTCCGTATTTGGAGATGATTTCGATTCATGTCTCACGCATCTAGCACGAGTGTTGAAGAGATGCGAGGAGATGAATCTGGTGCTTAACTGGGAGAAATGTCATCTTATGGTTACTGAAGGTATAGTACTTGGCCACCGTATTTCAAAGAACGGTATAGAGGTGGATAGAGCAAAAGTAGAGGTGATTGAAAAACTGCCTCCACCAACCAATCTTAAGACATTGCGAGGTTTTCTTGCCATGCAGGATTCTATCGTCGGTTTGTCAAGGACTTTTCCTTAATCTCTAGACCTCTTTCTGAGTTATTGGCCAAGGATGTGCCATTTGTGTTTACTAATGAGTGCATGAAAGCTTTCAATGTGATAAAGAGCATGCTTATTACTGCACCCATTCTGATTGCGCCTGATTGGAATCTACCTTTTGAGTTGGTGTGCAATGCAAGCGATACTGCTGTAGGTACTGCCTTACGACAAAGAAAAGACAAGATCTTTAGGCCCATCTACTATGCTAGTAGAACTTTAAATTATGCTCAAAGGAACTATGCAACTACTAAAAGAGCTTCTAGCTGTTATCTTTGTGTTTGACAAGTTTAGATCTTATCTAGTAGGATCTAAAGTCACTGTTTGGACTGACCATGTGGCTTTGAAGTATCTTTTAGCCAAACAAGATTCCAAGCCAAGGTTATTGAGATGGATTCTACTATTGCTAGAGTTTGATGTAGAAATCCATGATAAGAAAGAATCTGAGAATCTGGTTGCGGATCATCTTTCCCGTTTACAAATAGAGGATAATGAGCCAATGGCCGAGATTGGAGAAACATTTCCTGATGAACAATTATTCTCCATCACGTCTATATATGGAAAGGATGATTGTGCTGCGGTATCTTCACGTTTTGAGGTTGTGAAGGAAAAGAAACAACCATGGTTTAAAGATTTTGTGAATTATCTATCCGTGAAATATTTGCCACCAAATATCAACCCCCAAGATAGAAAGAAATTCTTCAAGGATCTTAGGCACTATTATTGGGAAGAGCATTATCTGTTTAAGCTAGGATCCGACAATGTCTTTAGGAGATGTGTGCCTGAAGAGGAGTATTATGATATCCTTAGACATTGCCATGCTTATGAGGCCGAAGGACATTATGGAGGAGACAAGACTGCTGTGAAAGTTCTCCAATGTGGTTTTTACTGGCCCACTTTGTTCAAAGATGCGCATGAATATGCTAGATCTTGTCATTCTTGCCAAATGACGGGAATTATCTCGAGAAGGAATGAAATGCCACTGAAGAATATCCTAGAGTTGGAACTCTTTGATGTTTGGGGTATTGATTTTGTGGGACCCTTTACTTCATCTTTGTCCAACCGCTATATTTTAGTGGCGGTCAACTACGTGTCCAAATGGGTTGAGGCCATCACTACTAGAAAAAGGGTCTTCAATGAGGAGAATTTAATGAGGAGCCAAAAATTCGTAATTAAATGGTAGTAATAATGAGGAGACGTGAATTTTTTTTTGGATGATGACCAAATGTTATTTCTCCTCATTATTGGTCAAATTTCTCCTTATTATTGATGGGACAAAAAATTTCTCCTCATTAACAACACAAATTTAGATATAATCAACCTATGCTAAAATTAATAAATAAATAAACAAAACCAACCCACCCCATTATTATTGACAAAAATATATCATAACAATCACTTTCCGAAAAACGTTGCGGCTGCAAAAAGTAGAGGAAGCAATTACCCTAATCACTTTCTATCTCTCTACTCCGCCACCGTTGTTCCGCCGCCGCCACCGTCGCCGCCGTTCCACAATCCACCATCGTTGGTGCTCTTCTCTCCCAGCCACCGTTGTTTTTGTCTCTCTGCCGCTGCCATAGAGAAATCGGTAATTCGTTCTATTCAAGGCAAGATCTCATCTTTCTTTTTCCAATTTGTTCTTATCGGGGTCTTAACTTGTTAGGGACCATGGTGTGCAATCCTCAACGAGTTTAACCTACGCTGTTGTATAAACCCCTACATCACATTCATTAATTTAGCATGGTACGCATGCTTCTTGTTGCTTTTCATAAATCTTGTAAGCGTTATTGTGTGGACCGATCTTTCGTCTATTCATTTTACATTCATATTTGTTATAATCTGAGCGGCACTAACGTGATATGTTCTTTTTGGCATAATTTCCATTTGCCAACCCAACAATCAATTTGGGATTAAAATCATTGAAGAATTCAAAGAGAGAAAGAAAGACAAGTCAACATTCAATATCATTTATATACACGAGAGAGAAAACAGGGGTGGTTGTGCCGTTGTGGTGGGAGCAAAGTTATTTTGTGTTTTATTGCTTTGTGTAAAGATTTGTCTCTACTATAGTGTAGAGTGCTTATCAATTGTCTTTTTGTGTTTGGATATTCTTGCTGCATTTATTGCTATTGTTGTGTTGTGTTTTTGCCCAAATTTTCAAGTGGTGTTTCTATGCACAATCGTTCTAAGCGGTAAAAAATTAGTCTTTCTTATTGGAACATGTCTGCCTTAGGCTGAGGCATGATCTTGAATGTCTAATATTGGTTGTGTATTGTATCATGATTAGGAATCGTTCTTAGTTCAAGTTTGCCTCGTTGTTTTAAGTAACCCTTTTGGTCATCTTCCTGCTTGTCTGAGACTTTGTTAGTTTTGGTGGAGTCTTCAACTAAATCTTTCTGAGTTCAAGACTTTCCAATCTGTTTTGGTTAGACTCGAACTTGTTTGTTTGAGATCTTCTTATTAATCCTAGTCAGATTGCTAAGATGTTTTGCATGCTTTTGGTATATTCCCAAATTTCTTGCTTGTCTTATGAAAAAGTGTTTAAGTATGCTATCTTAGTTTTGATTCTTTATGGTCTCCATTGTTTGGTAAGCTTTAGTTACTTTGTTTTTAGATCACCCAATCAGACAAAACCAAATCTGTTTGTTAGCTTTTTGACTCTTTATTATATTGAATATAATAATGCTTATAAAACTCAAAATTAAAGACAAAAAAGAAAAGGCAATCTATTGACTATATAGATCTCTGACTACGTGGTCAATAGTTCTAGCTGTCTACCTTTCTCCTATTTGCATTCTAGTAGATACCAAACTTGTTACATAATCCATTCCAATATTGATATTTTAATTATACATAAAAAGGTAAATGAAAAGCTACCCCCTCCTATTTTGAGACTTGCAAACTTTGTTTTCTTGCCCAATGCAATTAAATACCATTTTTGGTAACATGATTTGCCAACAAATTTAACTATTACTATTTATACAACTGTGACATTTTGTGTGCTTTGATTCTTTGTGCATTTCTTGCTTGCTATTTGATTGCTCATCATTTCTTGGTCCTTATCTCACTTGCATTTGTTGTGCAATGTAAACGAATCCCCGTTGTCCGAACCGCCGTAGTTGTAATTTGGGTTGCGCATGGAATTAGAACCTCTTGTGGATATGAATCGTTTAGTTGGACTCTCTTATGATGGATAATGGGTTTAAATTTATTTAGAAGAAACGACTGAAACGTATAGCATGTTTGATGATTGATGGATTTACTCCTTAGTTGGTCTTGAATTCCGATGTCGTTCGGTCATGTTCGGAGGAGGATAATTAGCCCTTACTCCCTTTTGATCCGATGCAAAAAAAAAAAAAAAGATTATAAACTCCCATGAGATTTGATGGTCCAAATGAATGTAGAAAATTTTGTTTCGAATGCCCGTGACAGTTTGATTAAATTGAACCCGTGTTTGGATGTTTTTAACCATCGTTGTTTATAGGGAATGTACATATTAATTAAATTGAACCCGTGTTTTGATGTTTTCTCCTCATTTGTTGTCGTCGAATGAGCTATTTTCTTGTTCTATAAAATTGTTCTTTGCCCGAGTTGCGAGTGATGGCTGGAAACTAGATCATAATAAAGCTTCTTTGTGAGGGCAGAGTACATAGATGCTAACAATTTGATTAGTACTACGGAGGAGAACGGGGCTGGATGTGAAAATGGGGTGAACAAACATCTTCCTACATCCGAGGAGCATGCTCTCATGTAGAGAAAGACAAGATTACTCTTTTCGGGAATGATGGGTTTACCGCAAGTTCCGGTAAATATGTGTGATTGAAGGATGTTGTATGTCTCCTTCTGAGCTCGTAGAAATGCTAAAGGTTTTGCCCGCAAAAAAACAAAACGATTCTGTTAATAGTTTTAAGGTTGGATGTTATATCTTTTTTATACGTTCCCGTTTTAATCGACCTAATCAATGAGCTATCCTAACACTTTTTTCTTTCTTCTAGCTCCGTATTTACGGTCTATTTGACATGCTAGATTGTCTGAGTAAGACAAGTGATATTTCATGAATTGCAGTGGTGTTATGATTTAGTATTGTTTATTAATCTATTTTGTACAACAAGAAGCAAAGCAGTAATATTGACAAATCGTGCGACTTTGTAGGTAGGCATCGAGGTCATACCACCGGAGTAGGACCAAGTGCCGCACGTGTGACTTTGTCATCCACCCGGCCATCCAACACATCGTTTGTCTCCCAAAAGAGCATGAGACTTTGTTGAATTCATTCTTTATGTTGAAGTCGTACATTAAGGAGAAGGATCCATATGCATGACTTGAAGATTTTCTACCTACTCGGTCACTTCTTGTGATCCATTGATTGATCCCGCGTCGATAGGGATGATGTAGCTTATTTACATGATAACTAATCGTTATGTTGGCATTGTACTTTTATAGCTACATGGATTTCAAGTTATTTTTGCATTGTAATTAGGGATAGGTCAATAGTTTTATAATGAGGAGATGTATCATAAATATTTCATGATTTAATGAGGAGCAATTGGCCTTTTAATGAGGAGTTGTGTTGTATTGAATTTTTATTTAATGAGGTGTAAATGACTAGATAATGAGTAGATTAGTCGTTATTAAAAATAATTTTAATGAGGAGATTAGTCGTCATTGAATTTTTATTTAATGAGGAGTAAATGGCTAGATAATGAGGATATTAGTCGTCATTAAAAATAATTTTAATGTGGAGGGTATATTCTCATTAAATGTATGATATAATTAATGAGGAGATTCAATTCTCCTCATTATATACCTTTAACTAGAGAAGCTGCAATGAGGATTGGTTTCTCCTCATTAAAAGCCTTTAATGAGGAGAAATGGACGATTAATGAGGAGAATTCTTCTCATTAAAAGCCGAATTTCTTGTAGTGCATTGCTTCGCCTACTAACGATGCGAAAGTTGTACTGAAGTTTTTAAAGAAAAATATCTTTATGCGGTTTGGACTACCTCGTGCCATTATTAGAGATAATGGAAGACATTTCTGTAATAGGCCGTTTGAAAAGTTGATGATTAAGTACGGGGTTAGACACAAGTTAGCTACTGCTTATCACCCTCAAACAAGTGGACAAGTTGAGGTTACAAATCGAGAAATAAAGCACATTTTGGAGAAAACTGTGAATACGACTAGAAAGGATTGGTAGTTGAGATTAGATGATGCTTTATGGGCTTATAGGACGGCTTATAAGATGACTATTGGTATGTCCCCCTATAAGATTGTTTTTGGAAAAGTATGTCATCTACCGATTGAACTTGAACACCGTGCCATGTGGGCTACTCGTATGTTGAATTTTGATGAGAGTTTAGCTGGAGAAAGAAGATTGTTGGAATTGACTCGCCTAGAGGAGTTTTCGTCTTGAAGCTTATGAGAATGCAAAAATATTTAAGGAGGGCACAAAGAGATTTTCTGATAAGAAAATATTGGACCGTACCTTTAAGGAAGGCGATCTGGTTCTTCTTTACAATTCGCGCTTGAGACTCTTTCCTGTCAAGTTAGAATCACGGTGGTATGGCCCTTATCAAGTGAGTAAGGTTTTTCCTTTTGGAGCTGTTGAGGTATTAAACCTTAAGGATCAATCCACTTTTGTGGTTAATGGACACCGTTTGAAACATTACATTGGTCTTGGTCAAGAAAAGGAGGAATAAGTCTTCACTCTCGAAAATCCCACCTATCATTAGACCATCGTTGAACTAAGTCGAGCTAACGACTATAACCTCAGAACTATTTCTTAAAAACTATCTTTTGTTTTGGTTCCGTGTTCCGATTCTATGTTCGGAATAAACGAGGTTTTTTCCTTGATAGCCGCCATGTGAGTTTTGTAGTTTTAACTCTTTGGTTTTCCCTGTCTTTGTATGAAATAAAGTGGCTTAATTTGTTTTTGGATATTCTATATCTAATTACTGCCACATTCTTTTATAACTTCCATTGACATGTTATTAACGGTTTCGTGGAGTTTCTGTTTGGTTTGTTTAAACAGGGTTTTGTTTGCTTCTCCACGACGTGCTTTGAGTTCCCCTACATTCTGCATCTTACTTGAGAGACGTTTCCAAAGCTAAGTCTTTTTCTTAAATTCTCCTTTTTCTGTGTCATTGGGGACAATGCCAAGTTTAAGTGGGGGGTAGGAGATTTAGCTATGATGTGTTATAATTGAACAAATGCCAAATTAATTATCTCGTACCCTTAGAATTGTGAGTTCTTATACATGGAATTAGTAGGGAAGGAACCGAGTTGCATGAGTACGTGATCATTTTATACTTATGTGAATGTAAATTTAAGGATATTCATGTCGACCGTTGCAAGTAGTTATTTATTATTCGATTACTCAATTTGTGGATCGACGTTTACCGCACGAATTATAATAACTAGAAGAATTATGTGTACATTGTGTAGATGATTGGTTATGCAAACTTAGTGTCAATATTTATCTACTGAAGTATTCTTATCTTCTAGCCATCAAAGCGGAGTAATAAGCTTGAGAATTATCTGTGTTTTAACAATGCATTAAACACTGGGCTTGTAGTAACATTACCAAAGTAGCCCCGAGCTTGTGGTAATAATCAATGCTATCGACTAATCAGTAAGAGGGGGATTCTTGCAATGCATACTTTGCCTTTAAAGCAAGTTTCTTCCTTGAGAGGTGTTAATGCTTGAAATTATGAAAAATGCGAAGAAATTCAACTTTTTAAGAGGCTTTGAGTATTTTCTCGGTCTCTGAGTCCAAAAAACTTTTGGATAACGCTCTTGCTTATTGCACCATGTCTTTACCCATTGCGAGGCATAAGAAGTGGGAGTGCTGATGTTGGTAGGTTAAGACTGTGAAGCTAGCATAAACTTTAATCTTGCCATGAATATATAAAACTGAATGCACATGCACACATCACTTCGATTCATAGTGAGTAGTGAATAATGGATACCTTATGAGCATGAATGGTATGAGTTTACTCGAGTTTCTTATGTAAGTATGATTTGACCATGGAAAATGTTGTCTTGGGGAATGACTTATTGATGCTTTGTTCGGGACGATCAAAGTCTATGTGGGGGTAGTTGATGACGGTCAAATTATACCCGTAAAAGTCATCAATGTTGTCCTTAAATCGAGCTTAATAATATATATATATATATATATATATATATATATATATATATATATTATATTATAATATATATATATATATTATTGAATCACATGTTTATATTGATTATTTATGTTATGTGATTTATAGAAAATAATTTGGTATCTATCTGTTTTTATTATTAAAATATGATTTATTGTGCGATAAATATTGATTTTATAGATTACGATGAATCGGAGGATATCTACCAACGGAAGAAGTAAATCTCAAGATAAATCAAGGCAGAATGGGATTGCATTAAAGATAAATACCGAAGCCGCACGAAAAGTGGAGTAAGGAACAAGAAAAGCCAGCAAGCCAATCAGAGTAGAGAGGACTCGCTGGGGGCGAGATCAGCAAAATCTGAGAGATTGACTTGGAGTTATCTCTTCGCGTTTTAGGGTTTTAAAACATATCTTTAAGTCAGCCTAAGTCTCTTTATAAAGGAGTAGCCACGAATTTTATTAGACACACCTTAGAAAAATACAATTCCACAACATTGGTTCTATTTTCAATACAAGTTTTCTTTATTTTATGTTCTTTCCATACGGAGTCGTTAGAATCGCCGGTTAGAGATCGTATCGAGGAGTGGGAATCATGCTCGTCTTCGAGGGTAATGTCTACTCAACTATGCAATCTTTATTCAAAGATCTATATTATTTCGTGATGGAGTAGTCATTTTGTGTATTGATTTCCTGATGTAGTTAACTAACGAACCCATGTTTATGTAGATCCGAGACGTAAAAGACGTTTCACGAGAAAATCCGGTTCGGTTCGAGATCGCCGCGGCGAGCTCTATGTCTTGCCGGTAGCGAATCCGTGATGTTCTTGATTTATCTATGAACGGCTTCGACTACGTCAGGTTCTCTACTTTGTAATTAAAACGAGTAATTAAACCTGATCAACTTAGTTATTCGTCGTCGTAATTTAACATGAGACTCAAAAAGTGATTGTTACTTAGGACAGAGATTGAATCGGTGTCTAAGAAGTACACCTAACCATAGGAATGTTTCTTAGATGAGGTTACGGTTATTGTGTCAGAAGTTATACCGGCATCCCTAGCTTTGTAATTGTGTCAGAAGTTGTATTAGATGGAGGCCTACGAAGCAAAGTCACGTAACGGAGACACGATGATCTAGATGGCCTACCCGGAGCTAGATCTATTTTAGGGGATGACTCCCGTAGTCAGAATAATTAATCTTAAATGTCTTATTTTGTCTCGTCGTCAATCTACATAGTATGGGGGAGTAATTACTACTAGAGTTCTCAATACCGTTTGTTAATCGTTTATAAAACCTATAAAAATAAGTGTCTTAGTGTCTTAGTGTCATTGTGTCTTTTTTTGGTTTGTGTTTCTTTAGTGTCAATTTCAATTCTACGTTATTGTTGGTCGGAGACCGCCTTTAATTTGCTTTTAGTTTAATATGTTATATTTCGTTTAAGCCGAGTCTCTATGGGATCAACCTCGATTCTATCTAATTATACTACGATTGAACCTAGTTCTCTTGCTAGTGTGTTATTTAGGTATCGAGTATTTTTATTACTTGACCCGACATCAGTTAGACCAGAGTTTCCCAATCTTACTGCACAAAACCTGAATAACTTGATGGCTTTGCTGAGTTCTGATCCTCCTAGTCATGCATGATTTTCTGTTGGACAGCCTGCTGAAATTGTTACACATTACTCACCTACTACAGGGACATGTGATCTAAATTTAGTAAGATCTATAAAATGGATCTTGGATTCTGGTGCCATGGATCACATTCTAGGATCATTAGATCTGTTAAGTATTCCCAAACCTTCATCTGGTATAAAAATGGGATTACCTAATGGAAGTAATGTTTATGTTACACATATAGGCCAAGTAAGGGCAAACATTCTACTTGAACAATATGATGTGTTTTTCATTCCTATTTTAAATACAATCTTTTATCCTTACCTTCCTTTATCAATCATACAAAAGGTGCAGCTATTATTTTTGCTAACAAGTGTGTTTTGCAAGACAAGAACAAGAAATTGATTGGTTCAGCTGAGTTACACAAAGGACTATACATTATGGATCAGCCAATCAGACTTTCTGGTTTTAATGCTGTAGATAATAAAACTTTGTGTGATAGACTAGACGATGCCCTTTTATGGCACTACAGACTAGGACACTTGCCAGATAAGAGATTGCAAGTCATTAGTTCACAGTCTGATGATGTCAAATTTCATGATCATGATCTTTTCTATGTTTGCCCTATGGCAAAATTAAAGAAAAATACATTTCCATTAAGTACAACTGATGTAAATGTTGTTTTTGATCTTGTTCATATGGATATTTGGGGCCTTTTGAAACAACATACTATAAATGGACAGCAATATTTTCAAATTGTTGAAGATGACTTTCTAGATTTACTTGGGCTTTTCTTATGAGGCATTAATCTGAAGCTTCTGGTCTTTTTAAATCCTTTGTTAAATTTGTCTCTACTCGGCTTCATAAAATTATCAAAGTAATTAGATCTGACAATGGAGCTGAGTTTCAGCTTATGGACTTTTATGCTCAAAAAGGCATCATACATTAGACATCTTGTGTCAAAACACCTGAGCAAAATGGTATTGTTGAAAGGAAACATCAGCACAACTTGCGAATTTTGCCAGGAGTCTGACATTCCAGAGTAATTTACCCATTGAGTATTGGGGTTTTTGCCATATACATGCTGTAAAATTGCTTAATGCCACAACTACACCACTGCTGAAGGAAAGTACTCCACATTAAGTGATTTATGGCACCAAGCCAGATTATTCTATGTTTAAGGTTTTTGGATGCTTAGTTTTTTTCTTGAACACTTCAACAGTATAGGACAAAATTTGATTCCAATATGTAGGACTTGTGTCTATCTTGGAAATTCGAACACCTCCAAGGGTGTTATTCATTTAGACGTCACCAACAAAGATATCTTTGTTGCTAGAAATACTCAATTCCATGAGACTTAATTTCCTCTATTACAACAAGTACTAGGCAAAGCTAGATATCTTACTGATATGCCAATGCCATTACCAGTAATGGACATTTTTTTGATGATGGTGAATGAGTCAACATACCAGCCACACACAGCGTCAGCGGAAGATGAGGCATCTAATGATGAACATGCTCATTCCATCCAAGCACCTATACCTACACAATTGAGAAGATCCACAAGGACAAGGAAATCACCAACCTTTTACCAAGGTGGTGCTCATACAGTTCAGCAAACCCCACATCTACTGAGTGAGGTAATAAATCTAGAAAAACTTTCTAGAGAATATGCCAGATTCATTAATGCTATTGATGTTGTTGAAAACCCAAGACTTACAATCAAGCTATTAATCATGATGAGTAAAAAGAAGCAATGACAAAAGAGATTGAAACTATACAAAAAAAAATCACACCTGGGAAGTAGTTGATTTGCCTCTAGGAAAGAAGCCTATTGGATGCAAATGGGTGTATAAAATCAAATACAATCTTGATAGTTCAGTGGAGAGATACAAAGTCAGAATAGTGGCAAAAAGGTATACTCAAACATATGGGATTTATTATCAAGAAACATTTCCCTTGTTGTTAAAATCACTATAGTCAGGGCTTTACTTGCAATAATAGCAGCCAATAACTGGCATCTCCATCAGATGGATGTCAACACTTCTTTTTACATGGAGATTTACAAGAAGAAGTGTATATGCAACTGCCCTCAGGATTTGTAGTGACCAAACCAAATCATCTTTGCAGACTCACAAAATCATTGTAAGCCAGCAGACAATGGAATTGCAAGTTAACTAAATCCCTTTAAGCCCAAAGGTTTACTTAGTCCAATAATGAGCATAGTTTATTCACAAAAGGGTTAGGACAGTCTTTTATGGTTTTACTGGTATATGTAGATGACATAATAGCACAAGTCTTAATAAGCAATTGATTCAGCACCATTAAGGACCTTAGAAAATTGAGATATTTCCTTAGTATTGAGGATGCTAGAAATTCTTCAAGCATGTCAATTTCTCAAAGAAAATACACTCTTAATATTCAAGAAGAATATGATTTTTTTTTGGGGCAAAACCTCCCAAGACACCTATGGAGTCTAAGCAGACCTTACAGCATGGTGATTCACCACTTTTGGAAGACAACAGTGCATATAGATCATTAGTGGGAAAATTAATCTACCTTACTTTTACCAAACTAGATATAGCTTTTGCAATTCAATAGCTGAGTCAGTTTCTACAAATCCTCACTAAAAATCACATGAAGGCAACACATAGACTTCGAGCTATTTGAAGGTCAATCTAGGCTAAGGAATATTGTTTCTAGCAAAGAATAACCTTGTCTTGAAAGGTTTTATAGACAGTTATTGTCTGGTTGCCTTGATAAAAGAAAATCAATATCAGGATACATGATGTTTCTGAGAGATGCCCCCATCCCTTGGAAGGCAAAGAAACAAACCATTATAGCAAGAAGTTCATCAGAGGATGAGTACAGGGCTATGCCAAATGCATTTTGTGAACTCCAATGATTGACATGCACATTGCTTATAACCCTATATTTCATGAAAGAACAAAGCATATTGAGATTGACTGTCATGTTGTAAGAGACAAAGTCAAATATGGACTTGTCAAACTATTTCCAATAAACACAAAAGGGTAAATACCTGACATTCTCAACAAGGTCTTATATGCACCCATCTTCTCCTATGTACTAGACAAGTTGAGGATTTCAAAGATATTTCAGAGTTCGTGGCTGAACGGAACGTTGAGTGCAAGTTGTTCATGTACCACTCTCAACTTGAGGGGGTGTTACAGTATAAGAACTAAAGGGAATGCTGAGTGCAGTCTGCTAAGCAGTTTAGTATAGAAAAGGTTATTTAGTTATAGTTTGTTGTAACCATTTGTAACTTACATCTAACTGATTCATGAAGTGTATGAATCTATAAATACCACATGATCAGTAGCATTGTAACTTAAATTGTTGATTTTAGTCAATAATAATCATTTCTTATTTTATTTACTTTCTATTTGTAATTCTACAAACTTCAACAGGCACGGTTCTTGGACCATCAACCGTAGATAAAGCGTCAATCCAACTGCATCAATCCAATATGTATCTTTATCTACTTTCTTATTGTTTGTTGTTTAAACGAAGTCGATCTTGGTGAAAAGATAACAATTTTTTGTTATCATTGCACCTACCAGGCTTGAATTCCTAACACTAGTAAGATGTATAGAGATTTAAGGGAAAGGTATTAGTGGCCATCCATGAAGTTAAAGATTGCTGATTTTGTGACTCAATTTGATACATGTCAGAAAGTTAAATCCGAGCACCAAAGACCTGGAGGTTTTCCATATCCGTTGGAAATCTTGGAATGGAAATTAAATGGGATAAAATCACCATAGATTTCATCACTGGTTTACAAGGTTTAAGAGTGGTCATGATATGATTTGTGTGATAGTTGATAGACTTACAAAATATGCTCACTTTTTATCGGATAAGGTTGACATGCCATTGAAGAAGCTGACTACACTTTATTTGGACAATATAGTGAAACTTCATGGCGTGCCTGTATCTATTGTATCTGACGGGGATAGTAGATTTATCAGCCATTTTTGGGAAGGTTTATAGAAAGATTGGGAACCAAGTTGGAGATGAGTACAGCCTTCCACCCACAAACATACGGACAATCCAAGAGGACAATACAAACCTATCAGGAACATTTTGTTGTTTTGATGATGGGCATACTAGCTGTAATAGCAAGCCTTTAATACGTCTAAATAAGTTAGTAATGTTTGTATAAGACTTTACTTAGAGTCTGACATTTTGTATATGTTAGTCAGACAAACATTGTACTAGACTAGTAGGGCCGCTCGGTAAATGAAGACCAGTGGACCAGCTGAGTAAATACAGTCAAGTACCAGCAGAGATAAATGAAGTTTTTTTATGAACAGACATATAACCAAGGAAGTATGTGATGACCTTGGATAAGTCTAAGATATACATTACAAGTGATGGATCTTAAATTGTTTAAAATATGGTGTACATTGATCTCACACAAAACAATGATCAGTGAAGTAAAGCACTATTAGCTGTACAAATATCAATTAAGAAACACAAGCAGAAAGGAAGCGGTAGACTAACAGCAGTCCATAGCAACCCAATGACCAGCAGATAAGAAAAATAGTCACTTGACCGGCTAAGCAACAGCCAAGTGAAGCAACCAAAGTCAAGTCTACACTTGATTCAGAACGGGAAAATATGGAAATCAAACAATTAATGCAGAATCAATCAAGGACGGATTTTATGAAGAACATTTGAAGAAAATCCGGATCACTAAAATCAAGGAGAATGAAATCAAGGAAGAAACAAGGATTATTCTCCGCATTAACCAACGGGCCAAATTCAAAATCAAGAAATAATGGCTATAAATAGAAGGCATTGACAAACAAGAAAAACATATATGATTGATCATCAAGAATTCTAAGTGTTGAAACTATGTCAATTTCTCTTGTCTTCATCTTGATCTGCATTGTTTAATCCAGAAAATATCGACTCGGAATCAAAGTTTCAAATCCACATCAAGTATTGAGATTGATCAAGCATTGTGAATTCAATTCACATCTAATTTTAGAAACTGAATCGGATTGTCTGAGAAAGAATTGCAACCTAGTGTGATACTTGCTGAAGGATTTGTTCTCAATGAGCAGTGTGTTGAAGACTGAGTCATTGAAGCTTTTGTCGCCAAGAAGTGATAGTTTTGAGATTGTGAAAGATTGTTTAGCCAAGGACAACCATACTATTGTATTGGTGAAAGACAATAATGAATTTCTCCAATCATCATAGAAGAAGAGTGGATTAAGGGGTTACACCACCCTGAACCACTATAAACCTTGTTTTATTTACTTACAGCATTTACTTTCTGCATTTACATTCAGTATTTTATTTGACATGCGTGTGATTGATTAAGTGTTTTGAAAATACATTCTGAAGGGTTTAATTTCTGCTGCACAAAAGATTTTTATCAAGAAACATTTTTGAACTCCCAATATATTCATTCACCCCCGACTATATTTCACCCTTCTCTAGGATCAACAATTGGTATCGGAGCAGTGTTCTTTGTATCAGAATCTCTTCAAATCTGATTTCTGGTAACAAAGAGATCTTTTTCTAAAAGTATTTTCAAAAGCTTTCAATTAGAATTAATATTTATAGTCTTATTATGGAGTCCTCAAACTTTATGTCCAAAATTCATGTTTTTAATGTCCATAATTTTGATGAATACAAAATAAGAATGTTGTCTCATCTTGTAGCAACTCATGAGGAGATACTGGATGTTATCGATGTTGGTCCTATTAAAATCATGACTATAGAGACTACAGGTCCAAATCAAGGGAAATCCACTGAAAACCCAAAGAAGGATTGGACCAAAGATGACAGAAGAAGAGCAAATCTTGACATTGTTGCCAAAGACATGATTATGAAAACTCTGGACAGTAACATGTTCATGAGAATCAAAGATTACAAAACTGCAAAAGAAATGTGGGACAAATTGGCACTCATCAATGAAGGATCAGAGGTAATTAAGGAGAACAAATTATCTGTTTCAAAGCAGAAATTTGAAAACTTCAAGATGAAGACCGGTGAATCCATTGATCTAATGGACAATAGGTTTTCAAGCATAATTAGTGAACTACAACAACTGGGACATAACTATCCACAAAAAGAAGAGTGCCTGAAGATTTTGAGAAGTTAACCAGAAAGAGAGAGAATCATATTTCTGTACTCAAAGGCACATTGGATCTTTCTAATACTGATACTCTAAACTTAATGTCACAACTGAAAGCTCATGAATTTGAGCTAAACAATGAGAATGGTGCACCAGCAGAGCCACACATGGCCAGTGCACTAGTGGCACCCCACCAAAGAAAAGTAGCTGACGCAACCAGCAAAGAAAGAGCAGATTGCCTTATTGAACAAAAGATTTGACAGATTCAAGAAAAGGCAGTACAAAGGAGTTCTTCTTCCAAAAACAAGACTTCATCTAGCAAATATTTCAAGAAGAAAGATGATGAAATCAGATGCTTCAACTGCAAGAAGAAGGGACACTTCAAAGCTAATTTTCCAGATGAGAAAGAAAAAGATGAGGAAAAGAATATATACAAGTCATCAGATAAAAAGAAGAGCAAAAAGGCATTAAAGGCTGAAACAAGCAGTGAAGATAGTGAAACAGCAGAGTCATCTAAAAGTGACTCAAATGCCAGCAAAGACTCCGGCTCAGACAATGATAAGGCATGTTTATGTCAAATGGCAAAAGAAGTTGAAGAAACAGAGGTACTATCTAGTGCATCCTTATCTAATGCATATACTTCTGACACTGCACAATCTACCATTTTCCATCTAGATTCTACAAGTTTGATTCAAAATCTCATGAGTAGATTTGAAGAAATTCAATCAAATCATGAAATTCTGGAACAAGAATGTAAGAATATAAGAAAGGAAAATGAGAGACTAAAAAAGAACTAGATATGTGAAAATCTCACTTAACTAGTAAGGAAGTTAACTTAGATGTTCAACAAACAGTAGATGATCAAACATCAGATGTTGACAGACCAGCAAAGAAAACTACCTCACCCGTAGAGATGATATATGCACTAGCTTACAAAACCCCAAAAAGATTTGGGTCCAGATCTGGTCTTGGTTACAATAGTCAAGATGAGGGAAGACACAATCGTCAACACAAGAATGAATCAAAGACCAAAACTGGTCCTAAATTCATAAAAGGACAGACCATTGTGTTAGCTACACATCATTCATCAGTGAAGACACAAACTAGTACAATGAAACAGCAAAGCAAATCATCTTACCAGCCTACTAAAGGCAAGGGCATACTGAAAGGTAAGGTTAGGCTTTACCCTTCAGAAGATGATTGGAATGTTCCACCCCAATCTACCAAAAGAGACCAATTCATAAAAAATCTTATAGATTCAGGAGATACCAGAATAAGACTGGCCATGGATACAAAAGACAATACGAGAATAGGTCACCTTCTGTATATTAAAGAGTGAAACAAGATGCTGGAATGTCAGAAATCAAGAAAGTGTATCAGATACAAGAAAGCAATTATGCCATGCCATACACGTTTGAATTTGATGATTTCAACCCTTTAATAGATGTATCAGATACATCTATTAAAAGCAATTCTGCCAGGTATCGACATAAACAGTGTTGGGTACCTAAAAATATCTAATTTGTTTTGTAGGATGTGTGGTACATAGACAATGGATGTTCCAGACACATAACTGGCAATAAAGGATGGTTGATTGAATTCAATGCTTTTGATGGACCTAAAATTCACCTTTGGAGGTAAAGAAAACCCTGGCAAGATTAGGGGGAAGGTACCATGTTAACGAAACACTTGAAGATTCAGAATGTAGCTTATGTCAAAGGATTGAACTTCAATCTACCAAGAATTAGTCAATTTTGTGACAAAGGCTACAATGTGCATTTTAGCAAAGAAGGATGCAAGGTGATTCATAAACAAACCAATACGGTTGTACTGGTAGGAAAGAGAGAAGACAACATGTATGTTGTGGATTGGAAGACAGCAAAAGCAGAGACCTGTTTACTTGTCAAGAACAAACAGTCACCTAACTAGATATGGCACAGAAGACTCGCACACTTGAATTTCAATACAATCAACAAGTTATCAAAGAACAAACTTGTAGAAGGCCTACCAGAGATCATATTCAAGAAAGAAAGTCTATGTGATGCTTGTCAAAAAAAAAAACAAATCGAAAGCTCATTCAAGTCAAAGCCACATCAATCAACAACAAGAATTCTTCAACTATTGTATATGGACCTATTTGGATATGTCACACCTGTGAGTGTAGGTTGCAAAAAGTACACTCTAGTTGTGGTGGATGACTTCTCCAAATACAATGGACAATTTTCATGAACAAGAAGAGAGAAACACTCAAGAAACTACCAAATCTATTAAGAAGAATACAAAATGAGAAGGAATTAAATAATATCAAGATAAGATCAGACAGAGGCACATAATTCCTAAATGAAGTGATCAGAACCTACTGTGAAGAAAATGGAGTACTACATCAATTATCAACAACAGGAACTCCATAGCAAAATTGAGTAGTAGAAAGAAGAAACAGAACCTTAAAAGAAGTTGTTAGAACAATGATAGCAGAAGCAAGCTTACCAAAGAGATTTTGGGTTGAAGCAGCAAATACATCATAGAAAAATTACCTATGAAGTGTGGAATGGAAGAAGACCAAATATATCACACTTACATATGCTTAGTGTTAAATGTTTTGTTCTAAACTGGAAACAACTGCACACTTTTGATGAAAAAAGGCTGATGAAGAAATTTTCATAGGATACTCAGATACAGTAAATATTTCAGAGTGCTAAAAAAAGAACCTTGGTGATTGAAGAATCAATTCATGTGGTTTTTGAGGAACCAAACATCAGTGGTGAAGATCCACATACACCAGAAGAGCAAGTGACACGGAAGCAAGTCTCTAGACCAGTTTATATGGAGACTAAGGCACCAGCTATTGTACTGGATAATCTGGCTGATGAAAATACACCAACAGAGTCACCAGATCACACCCCAAAAGCTGATGCACATGAAAACATAGAAGAAACAACAAATTAGGCACAACTTCAACCTGATTTGTACTGGCTCAGAGATCACCCAACTGAACAAATCATTAGAGATGCACATGCAGGAGTAAGAACTAGAAGACAACTAGAGATCGTGTTAACTTGTTTTCTATCACAGATGGAACCCAAAACAATAGATGATGCAATCCAAGATGCTGAATGGATCACAGCTATGCTAGATAAACTCAATGGATTTTAAAGTATAAAGTCTGGGAACTTGTTGATAGACCAGATATGGCAAATATCATTGGAACAAAATGGGTATTCAGAAACAAGATGAAAGAACTAGGAGCTATTGTCAGGAAAAAAAAAGCAAGATTGGTATCAAAAGGACATTCACAAGCATAAGGCATAGATTATGATGAAACCTGTACACCAGTAGCAAGATTGGAAGCAATCAGGCTATTTGGCTTTTGCAGCCCACAAAGACTTCAAAGTCTACCAAATGGATGTGAAAAGTGCATTCTTGATGGACTTTTGGAAGAAAAAGTTAAAGGAAAGGAAGATAAAGTGGTCAAACTCAAAAAGGCACTTAATGGATTCAAACAAGCACCAAGAGCTTGGTATTAAACATTATCCCTATTTCTGATCAACAATGGGTTTAGCAAAGGCATAATAGACAAGACACTATTCAAGATAGAAGATAGGTCAAGCACATTGCTAGTTCAAATATATGTGGATGATATCATATCTTGATCATAAGATGAGAAGCTATGTGAAAAATTTGCAAATCTGATGAAGAGAAAATTCCAAATGAGCATGATGGGAGAAATCAAATACTTTCTTGGATTACAAGTGAAACAGATGAAAGATGGCATTTTTATCAATCAAGCAAAATATACAAATGACCTGATAAACAAGTTTGGTATGGACACCAGTCGAACATCAGAAACACCCATGTGTGCAAGAACTATACTTGGGAAGGATGAAAATGGAAATTATGTTGATCAAAAGCTATACAGAGGGATTATTGGATCGTTACTCTAACTAACTATAAGCAGACCTGATATTGCATTTGTTGTAGGAGTATGTGCAAGATTTCAATAACAACCTAAGGAATCTCACCTATTAGCAGCAAAGAGGATTATCAAATATCTGAAACACGCAATGAATGTGGGAATTTGGTACCCAAAAGATTGTGGATTCAAGTTGATATCTTATTTATTCAGATTATGCAGGATGCAAAGTTAATAGAAAAATCACCTCAGGAACTTGTCAGATGCTAGGCAGCAGACTAGTATCTTGGTTTAGTAAAAAGCAAAACTCGATATCTACATCAACAGCTGAAGCAGAATATATAGTAGCTGGTAGTTGTTGTGCACAAGTTCTTTGGATCAGACAGCAACTAAGAGACTATGGAATAGAAGAGAATACTATCCCTATTATGTGTGATAACACAAGTGCAATTTCAATTAATGAAAATCCAATACTTCACTCAAGAACAAAACATATCGATGTGATACATCACCTCATCAGTGGAAAAAAGAGATGTATTCTTTAACATATTACTATTGAGGATCAATTGGATGATATATTCGCAAAACCACTCAGTCATGAAAGATTTTGTAAGTTAAGGACTGAATTGGGCATGATTGAGTTGGACTAAGTACAAGAGATGCAAACTGGAGTAACCAGCTTAGTGACTTCACCAGCTGACTGAACCTTTGCCATTTCGGGTGCTCACTTGGTAGGTAAGGCATTGGTATCAGCGAAGTTCACTTCACTGGTTGTTAGGAACAATTATTTTGATTAAGCAGCTCACTAAGGGTACTAGCTGAGTTACCAGCAAAGTCACTCACCCGTCCAACCTCACCAGCAGATTGAGTAAGTGTGAAACAATTACACAATTTACACATGTGGAAAATAAGAGATTTATGGAGCATTTGTTATTGAAGATTACACACATGGATTATATCTTAATTAGACGCATAGATTAAATTATGGAGGTTATATTTTGAAAATAGAGAATGATGGCTACACCTCAAAAAGCGGGATTCATCTTTACTCCCCTCGGTCCACTATTCCATTATCCTTATTTACCTTGATTTATACCCAGAAAATCATTCCATTTATATCAAACACGTCTGTATAACTCTCTCCACACTCCATCATGAAAATTCATGTTCACACCCAGATCTCTCCACAATATAAACACCACTTATACAATTTCACAAATTCCTTACACTCTCATTGCATTCAAAAGCACTTTTTCTCAGAAAGTCTCAAATCTTTTCTCGCTCAAATTTTCGATAATGGCTTCATCTTCCTTCAACAAAAAGTCCGGCAATCAGAATAAACAAGGGATTGTTATCGGGTCATTCTTCATACCCGAGCACTATATCACCTTGTGCAACAATGACCCTCAAGCACAGCGTTTGGCTGATGGGTGTACCAACTTAGGATTGATGACCTTTCTCAACCCTCCAATAAAAGGGCTTTGCTATGAAAATCTGGTTGCTTTCTGGAAAAAATGCAAGATTAGAGGCATGACACACTTCACATGATGGTAATTCAACTCGTGATAAAATCATCACCGCAATAAAAGGAAGGGAACTGATAATTACAACAACAACGATCAATCGTTACCTCGGGTTGTCATCAACTAGCTTAGCAAATGTAGCAGCAGTAGATGTGGATACGGATGCTTTCTGGTTGGAAATCAGAAAAAATGCCACATCGAAGAACAAAAGATTTAACTACAACAAATCTGACATCAAAAATCCATTTGAGGAATTTGGTCTGTTAATAATCAAGTTCATACATGGGAAGCTTGGATCCTTGCATGGAATGACTGAAGTAAGGACTAAACTGATGGCCACTATTTATCTAGGCCTGGAATTCAACTGGGTACATGTTCCTCAGAATCAAGGAACAAATACAATTGATGTTGCTGCCTTATGTAAGAAAAAGAGGTCGGTAAAGCCTGGTATTTTCTGGTAGAAAAAGTCTTATGGAATTCACCTCCAACATCTACTAGACTGCATGAAGGTACAACCTGTAGGGATAGGTGTATTATGTGTGGAGTGATTTATGGAACAGATCCGTAATTCATGGATGTAATTACGGATAATTAAATGCAGAAAATAATTAACTCGAAATAAAAATTTATTTATCATGTAGATCTAACAAATTAAAGCAACTATGGTATAGATCTAACAAATTAACACAACTTTATGATAGATCTAATGAACCAAAGTTATGACGATGTAGATCTAACAATCACAGTACATATCTGACTTGAAAGTAAAGGAAAACAAAATGCGATGCATAAATAAACAACAAACCGAGGCGAGTATATACTCTTTCCTTAAGACAAATTGCTCCGGTATGGTGCCCACGGTAGTCGCAATTGTCTCCTAAGATACAACGGCTTTCGTCTCGGATTTAGACGCACTTAAAAAACCCAAGCTCCGGTGAACTTACAGAGTGCTCCTAATTTCTCTTCGACTCATGAACTAGATCTATAAGAGAGACTCCTTTTGTGGTGGAAAAAGAGAGGGAAATTTTATATCTAATTCTCATTCATAGGGATCCTTTATATAGTGGAGAGGATGAGCCAATGCTTGAATCTGATTGGCCGAAACACATCATCAAAATTTTCCCCTTGGAAAAGTAATGGCCTACTTCTTCCTCAAGGAAATAAGCTTGGCCGAAATTTTAAGGCTAATTTCGAATTAATCCAATCCTCTGATTGGTCGGATAATGTGTCGTCTGGATTCGATTGGTCAAATGACTCAATGAATTCTGATTGGTCGAATGACACAATCACATTCCAAAATTAATTTTATGGTTAATTTCATAAAGAAAATTTGTCCAAAAAATTAATAGTAACACCCGAGCCATGCCGAGCCGAGCCGAGCTCGAGCTCGAGGCTCGAGCACGAGCACGAGACGGACCGACGGCGGCGGCGCGCGCGCGTATATGGAATAATCTAAGTCCTCCCTCATACACAAAAGTACCTTGCCCCTTTGGGCATATCCATAAGAGACACATTAGCTCTTATCACTTGAGTTCCCAACACTTAAGTTTCCAATGTGGGAGAATGGGGTGAGGTCCTCCCTTCAACTCCCATCTCCTACATATTTTTCTACCAACTTTAGCCATTAATTTCTCATTCTCCCGATATCCGAATCGAGTGATTCAAAATCCCATCATCAACTACTCCATATGGAGTATTTAATAATATCATTAAATCTTGATGACATACATCGGATCCTATATGTAATTAGCGTTAAAGTTGACTGTTCAACCCTTAAATCGGGCTTTTTCTCCAACAATCCCCCATATGAATGAAAATTAGTGCAAATGTAGACTCTGAAGAGAAGTCAGACGGAAAAATATTGCATCATAAGAGGTAGCTTATGGCCTTGAACCTGCCTTAGTGAAGTACTATCGGATTTACTCGGCTAATCAGTGAACTAGGTCTTGAACTGTTCAGCCTTTAGTGTAAACCAAGACAATAGCACTCACACAATATTTCCCCTAGAACCTTTTGGTTCTCATAGTTGTGTCCGTCTCGGCCCTGGACAACACTTGGTTTCAGAAAGTGCTTTAGAGAATTCAAGCATCAAAATTCTCACAGAAGCGGCCCCACTTCGCACTTACATAGGTGACCTCCTATCAAAGGTATTCTGCCCTACCCCACTTGAATATCAAGATATAGGAATCATTAAATGCTGCACTTAACCTCACACCCTCTGCAGACAGCACCTTTATTCTCTCAGAATGGGTAAGTGCTAAACTGTTCCTTACAGCTTAGTTGTCCCTTTTGAACCATGATCTTGGGATCTCCAGGAAACATGGTTGGGTTGCCAGTACAAGGAAACATGTGTAATAGGCTTCAGTCCCATTCTGGTTGTCAAGATTGACATCTGATCTCCAGCTAAACATTTCGTAAGCGGATCCACAAGATTCTCCTCCGATCTTACACAATCGATGGAAATCACACCATTAGAGATCAATTATTTAATGGTATTCTGTCTACAGCATATGTGTCGAGACTTACCATTATACACACTACTATGTGCCCTTCCTATAGCTGACTGACTATCGCTGTGTATGCTGATAGCCGTCACAGGTTTCGGCCAACATGGAATATCCTCTAGGAAATTCCTGAGGCATTCAGCTTCTTCTCCAGCCTTATCCAATGTTATAAACTCAGCTTCCATCGTGGAGCGAGCTATGCACGTTTCTCTTGTAGACTTCCAGGACACAGCAGCACCACCAATTGTGAATAAGTATCCACTGGTTGACTTCGAATCATTTGTATCCAATATCCAGTTGACATCACAGTATCCTTCTTATACTGCTGAATATCTCATATATCGTAATCCCAGACTCATAGGGTACTTCATGTACCTCAACAACCTATTCAAGATTTTCCAATGGTTATGATATGGATTACTCGTGAACCTACTCAATTTATTCATTGCACATGCTAAGTCTAGTCGTGTACATTTGCTTATGTACATCAGACTTCCAATCACTTGAGAATATCTCAATTGATCCATTGGTTCACCTCTATTCTTGACTAAGTGCATACATGGGTCAAGTGGAGTGCTCACATCTTCAACTCTCAGGTCCTTCACATCAAAGTCCCTCGTGAACATCCTTTTCGTATTCATGATACTCTCATGAGTACGTCCCATTATTAGCATGTCATAGACATACTATCACAAAGGTGTGTTCTCAATGTAGACATATATATGTCCTACCCACTTGACAACATAACATTGTCACACTCGATATGCCATCACTTTGGCGGATATTCGACTTAACATGTCTACATACCTTACTCTTTTGTCCCGGAACTATAAACCCCTCGGGTTGTTCCAAGTACATCTCTTCTTTCAACTCATCATAGCAATCCATTTGATGGACTTCCAGGTTATATGATGATAATCCTTATATAAGTAAATCTCGTAACTGGTGAGTAAGAAGTCAAGGCCTTCTTTCTGTCGATACCCTTAGGCTACCAACAACGCCTTACAATAAATCCATCAACATTTATCTTCTTCTTGAAGATCCACTTGCACCCGAGTGGTTTATTTCCCGTTGGAAAACCAACCAACTTCCAAGTGTGGTTTTGCATGATGGATTTTATTTCACTATTTATAGACTCTTTCCAGAATGGAGCTCATGGAATTGACATTGCCTCAGCATATGTCTTGAGTTCATTTTCTACCATATAGGTTAGAAAATCAGGAGCAAAGGACTTGAAAGTCCTAGCTCTTATACTATAATGAGGCTCCTCAAGTTCTTGAGGATCACACTCTAATTAAGACACGTATGTCCGCTTACTCATGCTTGTTTTATCTGTTTCCTTCTATGGAGAGAGATATTCAAAGAACACAACATGGTGAAGACATCATCATGTCAATTTTATGCACCAGAAACCAATAGGCACTACTCTTGAGAGTATATCCGATGAATATACAATCAATCGTTTTAGGTCCTATCTCCACTTGTTTAGATACTTCTACCTTAGCCAAACACCCCTACATTTCATAGATTCTATGGCTAGACCTTGGCCTTCCCACAACTCATACGGGGTGAAATCCTTCTTCTTTGAAGAGATCTTGTTTAGAATGAATTCTGGTATAGGACAACTTCTCCCCCAAGTTCTGAGGTAAACCCGAACTTATCAACATAGCATTTATCATCTCTTTAAGAGTTTGGTTTTGCATGTAGCAACACCACTCGACTGAGGTGTGTATGGTGTGGTTGTTTGATGAATAATGATGGGCCCTTAGCAAGACTCATGAAACAATACATCATATCCACCACCACAATCACTACGGATACATCTCATCCGTTTGCTATGTTTATTATCACATTCATTCTGATAACCATCAAGGCATCACGAGCCTTATCTTCGCTTTTCAGCAATTAAACATCATAATATTTCGGTGCAATACTCAATAAAAGTAACATTATACTTTTATCACCTCTATTTTACACGAATCAAGAGGTTATATGTTCCTTTCAACCCGACAAACGGTGAGTTAGCCAACATGGCTTCAGGACGAACGAATTTGAAATTTGCAAGTCCTAGTCAGTGTGTCACAAGCATGACGACTCAAGCATGTAAGCATAACTTAAAGCCAATGTCACTGGTTCTCTACAGAGCATCACTTTGTGCTCAATAGACAGTTTCACTGTCAACATACTGATCAATCCAGTTTGATCATTCAAAGCATCGCTCGTTGCACCACTGAACTTCTCCATCCAAGGGATGAGATTAACCGCTCCCCGATGCTACGTCTAGGATGAGCATTACACCGGTCGCCCGATGCTACGTCACCTCGGTGCTTCCACTAGAGGCAACTAGTATCATTCATTCATGTCGCAAAAAAGACAGCTTGAGCAAGTTCATAGGAGTCGTATCGGTGTTTACAACCGAGAAATTCGGTACCGATATTTACAATCAATAAATGATCACAAAATTGTAAAAGAAGATCAACAATTCTAGGTTTATATATAAGAATTCAAAACAAACTCTGCTTGTTTTTCTTGCAAAAAATCAATTTTAGCTTATGAGCAAGTTCAACCATATAGGAAATGGTGGGTGTATTTACAATGCTTCAGCTTTTTAGGCCAAATGATCTAAAACAGACACATGTATATCATTTATAGAATCATTGACCACCAAAATGAGATATGGCTCCGGATAAAATTGGAAACAAAACAAAAAAATATTTGAAAAAATTTTGTACCAAGTCAAAAGAGTAATGATAGCTATATCAATATTAAAATAAACACAACAAAAGATACAACATATTTTACATTTTTTTATATTATTTATTATGATATGTGACTTATTGATAAATGAACCTTTTATCTAATTATTGGTGTAAAATGTGTTATGTCTATTTAGTTTTGTCTATATATATATATCATATATATAGCATTTTCCAATTCAAAAAGTTTACTATAACACTTAAAGGTATGTTTCTTACACATGAATGGAATGGAATGATATGAGATTTCATTCTATTCCAATGTTCATGCATTATTATAAGGTATTCAATGGAATCAAATCTTATTTCAATTGAATGAAAAAAATGACAATTTTCATTACCTCCAAAATTGGATGGAATGAGACAAAATGAAATAAAAATCGACAAAATGCGTGGGTGATAGGTAAGATTAAGTTGAGGTTGGGTAGGTGGTGGGGCAAGATAGGGTGGGGTAAGGTAGAGTGGACAAGGTAGGGTATGATAGGGTGATGAGTATGGTAGGGTAAGAATGTGTGGTGGGTAGGGTAGGGTGGGGTATGATAGGGTGGGTAGGGTAAGGTTGCTAAGGTAGGGTAGGATACGGTTCGGTGGGGTATGTTAAGGTAACATATGATAGGGTGGGTATGGTATGGTAGGGTAGATATGGAAGAGTGCGGTATGGTATGGTAGGGTGAGGTATGGTATGGTATGGTAACATAGGGTACCGTCTAGTATCGGCTGCGGTGTTATTTTTCCAGTTGAATATGTAAACTAGAGTTTTTAAATTACTTTCGGCATCTAGCTATTAGCAAGTGCTCTTAATCAATGTGTAAATTTCAAAAATACTCAAACTTTGGATAGAGATAATATGTCAAAAATAATCTATTCTGCATGTTTACTTTCCATTATTAGTTACTAAATATAACCTCGAGTCAAATTTACACGCGCGTCTAGGCACTTTGTATCAGATTCTTTAAGCGAATTTTCTATTTTACAATTTTAAATACACATTGTTGTATTTTACAGAATCTCTATCAAAGATGAAATAAAACAGATTCTCTATTTTACATAATGCGGTAATATAAAGGAAAATTTACATAATATGGATGAATGCATTACGTGTAAAGGAAATTTTACAGAATCTGTATTTTACAATACAAAATAGAGTATTTGTTGCAGTGTAATTTTTCCTACATCTGAATGTTCAAATGTTTAAATACATTAATTAAAAAATTAACAGGATCTCCTACAAGTGTTCTAAGACCGTGACATTTGTAGCTTGATTTATTTTTTACGGTACATTAAAAACATTCTTTATTGATTTAACCGCTTTGAAAAAAGAAGGATTTGGTAAGAAGGACTAAAAAACCGAAACATACAATAAGGATAACTTATGTAAATTATGGCAATAATGACATGTTTGTTTCGCATGAATGTAATGAAATGGAATATAATCCAATGAATGGAATGGAATGAAATAAACTTTCCATTCTTGCATTGGAATGTGACCGAATGAAATGAAACAAATTTCATAATTGATGAAACACCAAGTGATAGTGAGTGGTGAGGGATAAGTGGGGTGACAGGTGATGTCTATTTGGTACTACATTTATACCCTATTTGCCCCGAATTATGCTCAATTGATGAGGGATAGTCTGATTATTGTATAAAATGCATGTCAAATGCCTAGTGCATGTTCCTTGGTCATAATTATGCATCTATATGTTTATCCTTTGGAATCGGTACTATTTTGTCTCGTTTTGTTCCATTTTCAGGAAGTGCCATTCTCCAGGAGCAAGAATAAGGTGAATCTGGGCTGAGGAAGAGTTATTGGGCTGGAAAAGAAGAAGTCCAGGAAGAATCTGTAGAAAGATCTGGAAACTCAGGTCCAACTCGGCGTGGTCCAGGCCCAACGAGTCGAGATCTTGGAAAGAACGAAACCGACCATAAAAAGCACAACTAAGTCAGCTAAGGTTTATTAGACTCTTAAGTCGGCACAAGATCTACATAAGACTTGTAGCAGCCCCTTATAATTCATTCATTTATATGCTTTTCATTATCATAGATTGTAAACATTATTTGATGAAATAAAGGTTCTTTTGAAGTTTTAGTGAGTCATTCCCCAATCCATCAACTAGCTTGAGTTGATCAGACTAGTCCTCCATTGTTGAAGGTATGAAATCTTGAACGTTTTTTCATGTCTTTATATGGTAGATTAGCCTGTTTTGACGTGTTGTAATTAATCTGAATGTTTAACGAACCAGTAATTCACCTGAATTAACCAAAATAATAATATGTTGTTGAAATAGTGTCCTAAACCCAATCGGGTTGGACCGGATCCGACCAAGTCAGGTCATTTCTACTATTTCTTTATGTTTATACATATGAAAATGGTTTTCTGTTATTATATACTTGTTCATTTAACAGACCAATTATGATATTGTGTGTGTGTGTGTGTGTGTGTGTGTATATATATATATATATATGGTATTAAACTGTGATAGAGAAACCATTATAGAGATTATGGTTGATGAGATCTCGAATCACTTTAAAATGTTTGATACTTAAATGTATCTAGCCCAATGTACTATTAAACGTGACATTAATAGTACGATTAGACTAGCACATATTAGATTTCTTCTATGTTATGAAGATAAGGATAGATCTCGTGTATCGAAATGTAGGGACAGTTGGACTGTACATGGACGTGTATTAGAGAATGCGTAGGTTAGACTGACCCACTTACTTTACTAAGTGTCACACTAAGTGGCGGTTGTGTAATTATCCAAAGACCGGAGTCTTCATGGCAGCACGGTGTGGATTGTCATGCTTTGACACTATTGAGGTTTCCCCTAGGCATGGGGTGATCATGCGGTAGTGATTGAGTGTGATATTGAAGCATGCGTAGGATTCATGTTGTTCGTCCGGAAATCACGTATCCTATGAATAGGAGTAAATATCCGAAAGGGCCTTCTTATAAGGATTATCTTACTCTCGTACATCTTTACAAAGTGGGAGTAAATGAGTTACTTTGAGAGAGCATGATATCTGGATTATAAGATACGGTCGTTAATGTATTGACACTCGAGATACGACCGTATGGATATTGTAACAGCGATATGATTCTATTTACACGGTAACCGTTTCACATGAAAAGTAGTAGTCATTGCATTTTAATCTTCCGATGATTGGGGGTCATGGCTGATAGCAAACTGAGTGTAGGATCTAGATCAAAGCTTCGACTTTTATTGATTCAGCAATTGACTAAAGTTTATACGAATTCGAGCTAGGGTTTTTCGATCTGATTGTATAAAACGTGGACTATTTGGAAATAAAACAAAAGTAATAACAATAATCAATCTCTGATTATTGCCTCGTGATAATCCTATCTCAGGAAAACCACCCAACTATTCTATCTCAGAATAATTGAAAGAAACTCCAATCTCTGAAAAGTTTCTCGATTTAAAAACTAAGGTTTAATCTCCAAAATAATCTGAATAATATGTTCAAGTCCGACAACTATAAATAGCAAAATAGAAACCTAATCCCTAAAGAAAGAAGGCGCCACTTTATCGGTTGGGCCGAATATTAACTTCCTAATTAAATAAAAAGGCCTAATTAAAAATAGCATAATTAAAAGTCCATAAAATAATCTGAATTTAATAAGCATAGGCATCCCACACTTGGGCTTCAACTCATCAAGCCCAATCAGCAACAAATAGGCTTAAAGTAGTTGGATCATCAATCCTCAAAGCCTCATTCTCCTTTCCAACATCTTGGACCAGCTTTGCATAAGCTTCTCGAACCTTCTTCTCTTGAAAACGTGTGATAGGGCCATCTCGAACAATAATAGGATCCTTGGGCTTGTGAATGCGGGGCCGATCATCTTGGATTGCATCATTCCCTCCCGGTTCGGAAGGATCCGACCTCGATCATAATGAGGGCCATCAAACGGGGACAAGTCCTTAACGTTGATTGTGGAAGACATTGTCCAATCGGTGGCAAATCTATGACATAGGCGTTGTCATTCACCTTTCGTAGCACTTGAAATGGGCCATCACCTCGGTAATTCGGCTTGCTCTTGCGTTGATGTGGAAAACGCTCCTTGCGCAGTACTGACCATACCCAATCTCCTGGTTTGAAGATCATTTCCTTGCGCCCTTTATTAGCCTCGCTTGAGATACCGCTCTGTAGCTTTCTCAACCTCCAAACGATCTTTAGTATGCAATTCACGAACAAGTGCCGCTTTGTCTTCCGCATCCAAGCTCACGTGTGTACCTGTAGGAAGAGGAACAAACTCGAAAGGAGCAGAGGGTAAAAATCCATAAACAACTTCAAACGGTGCAGCCTTAGTAGCTGAGTGAGGAGCATGATTATAAGCAAATTCAACAAATGGAAGACACGTTTCCCACGTCCTAAGGTTCTTACCCACCACCGTTCTAAGTAACTGACCCAAAGTACGGTTGGTGACCTCTGTTTGACCATCAGTTTGTGGGTGAAAAGAAGTGGAAAATAACAAGGATGTACCTAGTTTCTTCCATAACACTCTCCAAAAGTGGCTAATAAACTTGGTATCGCGGTCACTAACTATGGATCTAGGCACACCATGCAAACGTACTATTTCCTTAAAGAACAAGTCAGCAATAGCAGAAGCATCATTAGTCGTATGACATGCAATGAAATGTGCCATCTTAGACATTCTATCAACAACCACAAAAATCGAATCATGACCATTCCTAGTTCGTGGCAAACCTAAGACAAAGTCCATGGAAAGATCAGTCCAAGGTGAAGTGGGAATAGGAAGTGGTGTGTATAACCTATGTGGTTGTGACCTAGCCTTAGCATGCTTGCAAACTAAACACGAAGAACAATATTTAACCACATCGATTTCATCTTAGGCCAATAAAAATGTTGCTTAAGCATGTCTAAGGTCTTATCTACCCCAAAATGTCCCATCAAACCTCCCCATGAGTTTCCTTAACAAACAACTCACGCATAGAACAACGAGGTACACATAACTTAGCATTCTTGTAAAGGAATCCATCGAAAATAGAATATTAAGGTTGATCACGAGAAGGACACGCAGCAAATATTTTCCCAAAATCAACGTCATGTTCATACATATGCTTAATAGATTCAAATCCTAACAACTTGGTTTGCATAGAAGTGATAAAAGAATAACGCCTAGATAAGGCATCGCAACTATGTTATCCTTACCCTTCTTATACTTAATCACATAAGGAAATGACTCTATAAACTCAACCCATCTTATATGACGCTTATTCAGTTTCCCTTGCCCTTTTAAGTACTTGATAGACTCGTGATCGTGTGGATGGTGAACTCTCTAGGCCGTAAATAGTGCTTTGCCATGTTTGTAAACAACGAACCAATGCATACAACTCTTTATCATACGTAGAATAATTAAGTGCAGCCCCTTTTAGTTTCTCACTAAAGTACGCAATGTGCCTACTTTCTTGTATTAAAACACCACCAATCCCCACACCCGATGCATCACATTCAAGTTGGAATATCTTATTAAAATCGGGTAATGCAAGTATTGGTGCGTAAATAAGCATAGATTTAAGAGTTTCAAAAGCTTCCCCGTGACGTTGTTCCCACACAAATGGTGCATTCTTTTTGACGAGCTCATTGAGGGGAGCGCAATGGAGTGAATCCCTTCACAAAACGTCTATAGAAGCTTGCAAGGCCATGGAAACTACGTACTTGTGCAGCCGTGGAAGGTTCAGGCCACTCTTGTATCGCCTTGATCTTTTCTTGGTCCACTTCCACACCTTTAGCACTAATAACAAAGCCAAGAAAGACAACACTCTCCAAACAAAAATTACACTTTTTGAGGTTAGCATATAATTCGTGTTCCCTAAGTGTATGCAAAACAAACCTTCAAATGTTCAACATGATCATCAAATGTAGCGCTATAAATAAGTATATCATCGAAGTACACAACTACAAACCGATTTATAAATTCCCTAAGGACCTCATTCATAAGTCTCATAAACGTGGAAGGTGCATTAGTTAAACCAAATGGCATTACAAGCCACTCATACAAGCCAAAAGTGGTTTTAAAAGTCGTTTTCCACTCATCACCCTCCCGAATACGTACTTGATAGTAGCCACTCTTCAAATCAATTTTTGTAAAGAAACGACTACCATGTAAATTATCAAGCATATCATCTAGTCTAGGGATAGGATATCGATACTTTACCGTTATTTGGTTGATGGCGCGACAATCTGTGCACATACGCCATTCTCCCGTCTTCTTGGGGACTACAATGACCGGAACCGCACAAGGGCTCATGGACTCGCGAATCTTTCCCTTCTCTAACAAAGCTCCTCAACTTGCTTTTGTATCTCCCTGATCTCCGTGGGGTTGGCTCTATAGGCTGGCCGGTTTGGTAGCACGGAACCGGGTATAAAGTCGATTTGATGCTCCACTCCTCTTATTGGTGGCAGCCCCTTGGGTTCCTCCTCCGGAAAGACATCCTTGAATTCCTGCAAAACAGAATAAATCGCACTAGGGAGAGAATTTGTTAAATCGGATATAGAAAGTAAACAAGGGGGAGGGGAGTCAGAATTTTTAAGTACAAGAATATAAATTGGATTTCCAGTCCCTACGGCCTTTATCATTAAATTCCGATTGACCTTACTAGTGTGTGAGGTGGCGTGCTTACCTTGTTTATTAACTTTAGGAGCAGATTCAGCCTTATCTACCTTAGCTACAACCCCTTCCTTACCCACGGAGCAATTTTGACAATTATAACTTATCCGGATGAATTTATGTCCTTGATGAAAGTTGTAGATCTCTTTGAGGACTATAAAATCCATATATGGCTCGCAATATTTGGACAACCGAAGCTCCGGATACGGACCGAAACCGTAGGGTGTCTTTGAAGGAAGATACTATCTTTATTTTTCCTAAGTGTGGTTATTTTTCCCACATCGAATTTTAGGAGTTTTTCCTCCAAGTTTGTAGCCTATATAAGGCATTTCCTTGTATTTGAATAGGAAGCTTATTATTGAATCAAAAAACTATTTTGGTTGAAATTCAGAGATTGAATTTTTATCATAAGAAACTTTCAGAGATTGAGTTTCTTTCAAGAAGTTTTCAGAGATTGGACTTCTTTCGATTATCCTGAGATGGGGTAATTGGTTGGTGTTCCTGAGATGGGATGACCGTAGTAAATATTCTGAGATGGAGTATTTACATATCCTTTTGTTATTTTCGTTATATATATTCAAAAAGCCATAAAAATTTACATTTCATTGCTGAATCGTTTGCTGTGCTTTAATCAACGATCCTATGAGATTCGGTTTACATCAAGTGGTATCAGAGATCAGGCGATTAAAGCAACAACAACGCTGCTGCGTTTTTAACGAAAATCTGCAACGCGCTTTTCCGGAGTTGAAGTCGGCGTTCTTGTTTCCCAAGAACCCTAATCGCAGCCGCCGTTTGAACCCTAATTGCTGCTACATATTACAATCGCTGAATTGCTGCATATTACATCAAGGAACCCTACGTATTGAGGTAAATCAGGCGTGACATATTATTCTTGGTCGAAACCCTAATTTTTCTGCTCTTGAAATCTGACTGTCCGACTTTGTTTCCAATCGTTCCCTATTCAAAACAAGTCGAAAAATCCTCAAAATTTACCAGTAGATAGAAATTTGCATTGGCTATCTTTTGTCTCTTTGGCACTTTCGCAAATTCGGATATTATCTTGATCAAATTCGGATCGGAATATTCTGCTCGATTTTCTGGAACAGCTTGTAGTCGAATTTGTTTTTAGGGAGTTGTGGTGGTCGGAATTGAATAAAATTTTGTGAGCACATAGGAAATTCATTTTTCTACAACTTTGATTCTTTGAGTTTTTTCTGAATCCCGACCGGTTTTGCACAATAGTCGCCGTCACCTAGTTGACTGTTTCTGTCAAAACCCGTAACACTAGAGTGATCTGTTTACGAATTCAATTTGAGTGGGTTATACCTGTCCAAAAATTCTGAAACTTAACATTCTGAACCAAAATTTCGTTCTCTACAATTTTTGTTCTTTGTGTTTTCCCGAATTTCATACCCTTTGGTCGTGACAAGAACCCTAAATTATTGCCGGGACGAAAATTTTTGTTGGGAAATTTATCGCTGCGTTTTCTTGGAGAATTTTCTTCTTTGCGTTTCAATTTTCTCGTTCTTGAAGTCGTAATCCTTGATTCACAAGAACCCTAAGTGCAATGGATAAACTACTTGCAAAATTCGACCACATCCATACGACTTCGAGCGACATCAAGTTGAATCCGATCGAACAGATCTTTGAAATTATGGTCGCCTAGATGCATTACATGACACCCTCGCTCCACACAAGCAAATTAGAACGTATTGCGCAACGGGAATTAGAGGCGAACAACGTAAATTAGAACGTATTGCGCAACGGGAATTAGAGGCGGAACAACGGAAATTAGAACGTATTGCGCAACGGAAATTAGAGGCAGAACAACGGGAATTAGAACGTGCAGAACGTTGGAGGAAATTAGAAGCAAAGTGGAAGGCGGCCGATGAACTTTTCTTTATCACGTATGGTGTAACACGTGAACAAGCTATGGATGGCAAACCGTCCAAATTCTCTCCTTCACGTGCTGAATCGAATAAACAGGTTATTCCCAACCCCCCTACGCCTATGGTACACAAGGAGGAAGACATTCTTATTGTTGATTCAGCCACGGAAGAGTTCATTGAGGTTCCTAATGCACTTACACATGATGTTGTTCCAGTTGCTACTATTGATTCTCCTTTACCGGTACCCGACCATTCGACGAGATCGCCGACGTCAAGGTGGATATTAGTGTTGACCCGATCACTATGCCCGTGGACTTCCTTGCCGAATCGATTGTGGTCTATCCGGGGACCGAACCGGTGCACTCCGATGGTTCAAAGGTGCACTCAAGCAATTTTAGTTGCGATTTGAAAGCGTTACAAGCGCCACATGTATATGTGGATCCATATTTACTGACATTGCCGCCCTTTGGATTTTGTTGTCGCCGATTTCTTCACTCGCGCCATTCCATGTTTTTGCAATGTTGTGATTCGAGTTTCTCTCGTGGTTGAGTGGACGTATGGAAGCAAGATATTCGTGTTTGATCCAGGTGGATTCGAGGGAGAATCCTTTCGAAGGGAGAGGGAATGATGTGATACATGGTGACATTCTGGAAATTGAAGATCTGCTACGGTTTTGAGCTATTTTGACAATTATAACTTATCCGGATGAATTTATGTCCTTGATGAAAGTTGTAGATCTCTTTGAGGACTATAAAATCCATATATGGCTCGCAATATTTGGACAACCGAAGCTCCGGATACGGACCGAAACTGTAGGGTGCTTTGAAGGAAGATACTATCTTTATTTTTCCTAAGTGTGGTTATTTTTCCCACATCGAATTTTAGGAGTTTTTCCTCCAAGTTTGTAGCCTATATAAGGCATTTCCTTGTATTTGAATAGGAAGCTTATTATTGAATCAAAAAACTATTTTGGTTGAAATTCAGAGATTGAATTTTTATCATAAGAAACTTTCAGAGATTGGGTTTCTTTCAAGAAGTTTTCAGAGATTGGACTTCTTTCGATTATCCTGAGATGGGGTAATTGGTTGGTGTTCCTGAGATGGGATCACCGTAGTAAATATTCTGAGATGGAGTATTTACATATCCTTTTGTTATTTTCGTTATATATATTCAAAAAGCCATAAATATACTTTTCATTGCTGAATCGTTTGCTGTGCTTTAATCAACGATCCTATGAGATTCGGTTTACATCAATGGCGTGTTGCTAGATGCTATCCATGATCGTTATGTATAAAGGGTAATTTAGTAAATGCCGTTTGTGCCTACGGCCAACATATTCGAAAGCATATCGGGTCACACACATAAGAACATCTAGCCGGATTAAAATGCGGTTATAGCGATAACCAAATAAGAAAAGTTTTATCACAACTATAAAGTGTTATAGTGATAAATTAATATTATGGTATTTTTATTATCAATAAATATAATACAATATATTAATTATGATGATTAATTAAATATATATTTGCATATATGTGGGGCGTATATTTATATGTATATTGATACACATGGATTTTGCAAATTAATTAATCATGGTGTTACATTATATTATGAATTAATATTAGATGTTAATATATATAGATATATGTGTACTATATATAAAATTTAGCACCACCAAAGTTCAGCAGGATACGAAAGTCAATAATATATATTTGACACCATGCATTCGACCCACCATCACACTTAGCACATGATTGTTGCAAATTTGGTGCTCTCGATCATAATAACAATTTAGGGCCTAATAAGCACAGACAAGAATTTGTTAACAGTACAACACTTTAGGCTAGCCCCAAATTAATATGTTTTGCATACACATTAAATACATACCGAAAATACGTCTATTGTATTTAACACACGTACAAATTACTTTCACTTCACACTTAAATAATGCATCATCATCTTAGATTATTTCCCAAGAACTACCAAGTGAAAACACTTATTGCGAATGTAAGAAAATATGACCAATTATCAAAGCCAATGTATAATGTAATTAAACAAATGCACGTCGATCTAACCAGCAACAAATCGATGTGAAGTCTGAGTCATGCTTAAACGAATTCGGAGCAAAGTTTGTCAAAATTCCATGACATTAAAATTTAGTATGTCATTGGCACAACAACAAAGATATAGTAATAATAATAATGCTATACATCATTACTAACATTCCTTTATGATTATTTTCAATTTCCTCACCACACGCAAGCTAGTCATACGTAACACTAGTGGTTATTAACGGAGCAATAAACCCGATATAATGCCCCGTTTATCCGAAAAAGAAACGTTCGGCACGTATAAAATAAAAATCAATTCACCTTATACGTAAGCCTCTACTACGTCGTATCAAAAATAAGCAAACGGAAGCAAAAGACTCGGGTATAAAATTTTATCCAAATAATCCAAGAATAGAAATGTAATCTAAAGATGGAAATGTAATCCTTATTACATTCAGAAGAAAGAAAATATGAAATCCAAAAGAAACGTACGACATTCTCAAACGAAACGTAAAAGTACTACAAGTCTCGAAAGACCAAAAGTCTACTCCAAAAGTACTAACACAGTTTAATAAATGAATGACAAAATAAATAAATGCTAAGTCTTCAATGAGGCGTCGTCAAACGTCATCATCGAACTCCTCCTCGTAACCATCGTCAACCTGTTCGTCTTCTCACCCCCAAACACATAGAAAACATGCATTTGAGGTAAGTACAAGGTACTTAATAAAAGAGAGAAGCTACGACAACAATTATAATTTATAAAGAAAAGGTATTTATTCGTTTAGTTGTTTACGTGTGACCAACTCAATCTAGGGTTCATTTCATGTCCATCAACATGAATTGACTAAACGTTTCTACCTAACTGATCTATGTTACAACCGCACTCAAGGGCACTACGCATATCCAAACTGGGGATATTCTTGGCAACATATTAGTGGATCACACCAATATCCACGAAGTCTAGAATAGGTAGACTCCGATAGTATGCACATCTCAGTGGAGTCCCTCCGTACTTAGGGTTTTTTTGACCTACGGAGTTCTTCCACCTTCAGAGGTAGCACACACATCGCGATATAGACTGGTGCCTATCCAAGAGAGACATGTTGTTTAATCTTTTACTAGTCAAGTACGTATTTTATTAAAATGATTAACTAACCACCTAAGTGTTTTCAAGTAATCTCCCTCACACAAACTACTCTCTTCCTAGACCACTAGACATTAACAAGGCCTAACAATTACACAGACATTGATGAATGCTAATTCATCAAAGCACAAGCCTATCATGCTCTTCCGACGGATCCGAACTTCAACTCCCTTTAAGAGTACATTCGGTGTTTTAACTGAACGAATCAGAAGCTCAATTCAGGCTTGTTTATGTTTAAACAATGTTAACATATCATAATTAAGGGTTTAAAATTGAAAGACATAGCTTAAACATCACTTATGTAAAAACAGAGGGCAATGCGTGCGCATCCCTATGGAATGCGTGCGCATCCCTATGGAATGCGTACGCATTCCTAAGTCCGAAAATGCGTGCGAAAATTGCTCCAAACAATGCGTACGCATTACCTGACCAGAACTCCTCCTAAAACTCTCTGTTTGATCAATGCATGCGCATCCCTATGAATGCGTACACATTCAGCAATCAGAAACAAACCATAACTCTCTGTTCAAAGAATGTGTGCGCATTCTTTTGAATGCGTACGCATTCAGCGTCCAGAAGCCAAAACCTGCAAATCCTGTATCAGGAATGCGTGCGCATTGATAGGCAATGCGTACGCATCCTACCTGCTGCCCTAAATCCTGAATTCGATCCTTAACGGTTTCTAATCCGTTTCTAACCCAAATCACATCAAATTTAACACAGTAAATTATAGAAAAACATATCTAAACATTCCATAACACCTATGATCATTGATCAACGAAAGACTCATCTTTCTAGCATTAAAACGTCTTAAAACATGATCTAAACCCTATAAACGATAATTGAGATAATAGGAAGAGTCTCTTACTTATTTGCATCCAAAAATCAGATTCAAACAGCCTTGAAAAGTCTGCTGCACTTCCCACGAACTGATATCCAAACGGTGCTCTTATCACAACGATTCCAATTCTCCACTCCGATCTGAAAACAATCGAGAACCGCTTAGATTATTGTGAAAACTTCCTTGGCCTTTTTCTCTTCTCAACACGCAGAGAAAGAAAAGCGTGGAGTCTGAATCTCAGATTTAGTCTAGGTTATGGGATTAATGTGTGTTAATTTTTCCTTAAATACCAATTTCCAAATTAATCCCTTTTTCCTTATTTGCCCTTAATTACCAAAAATCAGAAATCCCCTTTAATTATATACATAAATTCAAAAATTATATATATATAATTAACAATACACTTAACTCCAATAAAAGAAAAGAAATATTAATATTTCGTTTTCGCAAAATGACACGTCTGGCCTTTCCCGAAAATCGGAATATTACATTCCTTCCCCTTAAAAGGAGTTTCGTCCTCGAAACTAGAACATACGTGGTAAATCCACGAACTCTTGGAATTCACTGATCATATCATCTTCAACTTCCCAAGTTGCCTCCTTGGGTGAATGATTGCTCCACTGAACCAAAACCAATGGGATCATCCGTCTCTTAATCATCTTTTCCTTCCGGTCCAAAATCTTGATCGGTCTCTCATCATAAGCAAGATTGTCTTGTAAAATTTCCGGATCAACTGTAGTTTCAACATCCTTCTTCGTCAGACACTTCTTCAACATTGAAACATGAAAAACACTATGGACTCTTGACATCGATTCCGATAACTTAAGCTTGTAAGCCAACGGTCCAACTCTCTCCAGAATCTCAAATGGTCCAACATACCTTGGACTTAGCTTTCCCTTCTGTCCAAAGCATTTCACTCCCTTCATTGGTGAAGCTCGTAGATAAGCTCTATCACCGACTTCAAACTCAAGGGGTCTTCTTCTAACATCAGCCCAACTTTTCTACCTGTCTTGTGCCGCCTTCAGATTCTTTTTGACCAACTGAACCCTTTCCTTAGCTTGTTCAACCATTTCCGGCCCTGTGATTTTCCTCTCCACGACTTCATCCCAAAACAGCGGCGTTCGACATCTTCTAACATACAAAGCTTCAAACGGTGGCATGCCTACACTTGCGTGATAACTGTTGTTGTAGCAAACTTTGCTACCGGTAGGTAATCATCCCATGATCCACCTACTTCCAAAACACAAGCTCTTAGCATGTCCTCGAGTGTTTGGATGGTCCTTTCTGATTGTCCATCTGTCTGAGGATGAAAGGCCATACTCAAGTCCAACTTGGTTCCAAAGGATTCTTGTAAACTCTTCCAAAACCGACTGACGAACCTCGGATCATGATCCGAAACTATCGAGATAAGAACTCCGTGTAACTTCACTATATTATCCAGATATAGTGTTGTCATCTTCTTCAAAGTCATATCAACCTTATATGGTAAGAAATGGGCAGATTTGGTCAATCTGTCCACAATTACCCAAATCGCATCATGTCCTCATTTAGTCTTCGGTAAACCGGTGATGAAATCCATCGTGATCTTGTCCCATTTCCATTCGGGGATATCCAATGGCTTAAGCATTCCTCTGGTCTTCTGTGTTCTGCCTTAACTTTTTGACAAATGTCACACCCTGCCACGAACTTGGCTATTTCCAACTTCATCGAGGGCCACCAAAACCTTTCTTTCAAGTCCCGATACATTTTAGTAGCAGCACTGGATGAACTACAAAAGCAATCCCTATGTGCCTCTTCCATAACTCTTTGTCTTAGGTCACCAACATAACCAACCGTAGGCTTCTCTCTAGCGACTCGCTTCAAATCAACCAAAACCGGATCTTCATCTTGCTTCTCCCGAATATCATCCATTAACTCTGACCTTGCTAACAACGGCGCCACAAACTGTCGATCCTCAATCTGATCAAACCTACTGACTTCCAGCCCATCTAACCTTTCTGCCACATCTTCGACGCTTGAAACCGCAAACACTGGTTTTCTGCTTAAAGCATCTGCCACTACATTGGCTTTGCCTGGATGGTACTGAATATCCAAATCATAGTCCTTCACGAACTCTAACCATCTTCTCTGTCTCATATTCAGATTCTCCTGTGTAAAGAAGTACTTTAAACTCTTGTGGTCGGTGAAGATCCTTGCTTTAACTCCATATAAGTAGTGCCTCCAAGTCTTTAAGGCAAACACTACTGCTGCCAACTCTAAGTCATGTGTCGGGTAATTCTTCTCATGCACCTTCAACTGCCTCGATGCATAAGCAATCACCTTCCCTCCTTGCATCAACACACAACCTAAACCCTGTCCTGAAGCATCCGTGTAGACATCGTAGTTATCAAAGATCTACGGAACTGCTAACACTGGGGCCGTAGTCAACTTGTCCTTCAAGGTATGAAAAGCCATATCACACTCGCTAGTCCATTCAAACTTCACATTCTTCTGTGTAAGCTTAATGAGTGGAGTAGCTATCTTCGAGAAGTCCTGCACAAACTTCCTATAGTAGCCAGCCAATCCAAGAAAAATTCTTACTTCTGAAACTGTGGTAAGTCTAGGCCAATTCTCAACTGCTTCTATCTTCGCTGGATCAACTTGAATACCATCTTCGGAAATGACATGACCCAAGAAACTGACTTGTTTCAACCAAAAGTCGCACTTAGAGAACTTAGCAAACAACTGGTTCTTCTTCAAAGTATCTAACACTATCCTTAAGTGTTCCTCATGTTCCTTCTCATCCTTAAAATATACTAGGATATCGTCTATGAACACTATCACAAACTTATCCAAGTATGGCATGAAAACTCGCTGCATCAAATCCATAAATGCATATGGAGCATTAGTGAGTCCAAAAGGCATAACCAAGAACTCATAATGTCCATACCTCGTACTAAAAGCCATCTTGGTATATCTGCTACCTTGATCTTCAACTGATGATAACCGGACCTAAGATCAATCTTAGAGAACACTTTCTTGCCTCTCAACTGGTTAAACAAATCATCAATCCTCGGCAAAGGATACTTATTCTTGATGGTAAGATTGTTCAACGCTCTATAGTCGATACACATCCTCATGCTACCATCCTTCTTCTTGACAAACAAAACTGGGGCTCCCCAAGGCGAAGTGCTAGGCTATATTATGTTCCTCTCAAGCATATCCTTAAGTTGAGCCTTCAACTCTTTTAATTTAGCCGGTGCCATTCTATAGGGTGCCTTAGCAACTGGTGCCGCTCCCGGTATCAACTTGATCTCAAACTCGATTTCTCTATCCGGTATGTTTACCGGTAACTCTTCTGGAAACACCTCGGGATACTCTCTCACTACAGGAGTTTCCTCTAGCTTAGGCTTCACTTGTTCCACATCCATTGCGTACAACAAGTAGCCTTCCCAACCCTTCTGACAAGCCCTAATTGCCTTAACTGCTGAAATTATCGGATGTCGCTTCTTACTCGGCTTGTACACATTCCCTTGATACGTCTTATCTGATTTTCCGGGTACCTTAAAAGTCACTTTCTTCTCTCGATAATCTAAGTGAACATAATTCTCGGATAGCCAATCTATTCCAAGAATCACATCAAACCGAAAAGTATTCGTGAAATCACTCTTGCATCGATAAGATCCAACTCGAACGTCCACTTGAGGTATCATCCTAGTTACCTTTGTTACCTTCCCTAACGGTGTAGTTATCTCCAAAGTGTTTCTTAGAGGTTCCGAAGGTAAACTCAACTTCTTAGCTACCTTGGTCGACACAAAGGTGTTAGACGCTCCCGTATCAAACAAAGCTCTGACCACCAGATTATCTAACATTATCGTACCTAAGATGCATATTCATTCATTTAAATAGAATTACAGCATGAATAAACGTGCTATAAAAATATCTTAACAAAATAAACAACAACAATAAGGTACCTGAGATAACATCATCCTCTGGTTCTGCATCTCTAGCATCGACCGCAAAAAACTCGAACCGGTCGACTGGGTCCGCTTCTACCATTTCCTTGCCTCGAACTGCCCTTGTTTCCTCTATTTGGACATGCTCTAGAAAAGTGCCCTGGCTCTCCACAAACTTAGAAACCATTAGTATTCTGCTTGCACTCACCTGAATGGTTTCTGTTGCACTTAGGGCAAAGCGGTGCACTGTTTGGAGCCTTTGTTGCCGCAGGAGCTGTTGTCCTCTTGACGTTCTGTTGCGGCGCTCCTCGGTAATTGCCTTGACTAGTCCCAAAGTTCCTCTTGTTTCCAATAACCATTGTAGCCTTCTTCCGAAGGTCTCAACCTCCAAGGCTTTATTCAATAACTCCGCCATATTCTTCGATGTAAATCCCAACATGCCGACTGTATCTCGTGAGCTAAACCTTCCTTATAGAGGGCCATATTTCTCTCTTCACTTTCATTAGCTTAGGGTAGAACCTTCCTAGCTCATTAAATTTATTGGTATACTGAGATACCGTTAAATGAATACCTTGCTTGAGTTTTAGGAACTAACTTGCCTTATCTGCTTGTACCGTTGCCAGGAAGTACTCATTGTAAAACATAGCTTTGAAAGCTTCCCAGTCTACTACCTTGCCGTTGCTACTCTGTATGGCATCTATCCATGCTTCAGCTGCACCCAAAAGAAAACTGACCGCCAGTTGTGCCATCTCTGTTTCAGAACATGTATATTCCTGCAAGCCTTCTCAAAACCTCTCAGCCATTCCTCAGCCTTTGAAGGCTCTACATTCCCATAGAAGTTTTCAACCCGATTCCTTCTCAATCTTGTATACCAATCCACAGGCGGTGCTTGCTCAAATGCCGGTCTAACTGGTGGGTAAACCGGAGGGTAACCAAAAGGTACTTGCTGCTGGTACTGATGTTGCTGAGGGTAAAATGGGTTCACTTGAGGCTCAGTCTGATAAGGATAATATCCCTGATGGTAATTATGGTGGTGCTGTGGGGTTGGCTGAGGTTGCTGGAAACCGAAGGGTGGGTAACCCAAACCTTGATGATGGTCGAAACGCAGTGAAAATGGTTTGGTAGGTCGAGGGGTATGACTTACAGGAGGTGGGTAGAAGGTCTGCTGCTGTTGGTGAAACACTAGTGGTGAGGGGTGGCTCGCTGGTGGAGGGTAAACGCTGACAGGTGGAGGGTAAACACTGGCTGGTGGAGGGTAAACACTGGCTGGTGGAGGGTAGAAGGTTTGTTGGTGTGGAGGGTAGCTTACCGGCGGAGGTACAAAACCCGCTGGAACATCGCTTACCAAAGAGAACTGAAACGAACTCCCCACGTGCCATCATGGAGGTTGCTCCTGATGAGGTCGCGGTGACAAACTATGTTGAGATCTTGGTGTAGGTGTCGCAGTATGAGGTGGTGGTGACAAACTCCGATGAGGTGGAGGAATCTGCCTCACAACACCGCCTCCTACGACCGGTGTTGGACTTTCCCGACGAACTCCAGAAGTCTCCGCACCCGCTCCAGTTCTCGTGAACACCATCCTGATGATCAAAGAAAACCAGAACGTTACTAAAAGGTCTAAAGAAAGCTTATCTTAAAAGAAAGGAAGCCTAAAAGACGCTTCTCTCTGAAACCAATTGTAACGCCCCGTTCCCGGACACCGAGTCCTTATCCGGAAAAGGAACGTTCGGCACGTATAAAATAAAAATAAATTCACCTTATACGTAAGCCTCTACTACGTCGTATCAAAAATAAGCAAACGGAAGCAAAAGACTCGGGTATAAAAATTTATCCAAATAATCCAAGAATAGAAATGTAATCTAAAGATGGAAATGTAATCCTTATTACATTCAGAAGAAAGAAAATACGAAATCCAAAAGAAACGTACGACATTCTCAAACAAAACGTAAAGGTACTACAAGACTTGAAAGACCAAAAGTCTACTCCAAAAGTAATAACACAGTTTAATAAATGAATGACAAAATAAATAAATGCTAAGTCATCAATGAGGCGTCGTCAAACGTCATCATCAAACTCCTCCTCAAAACCATCGTCAACTTGTTCGTCTTCTCACCCCCAAACACATAGAAAACATGCATTTGAGGTAAGTACAAGGTACTTAATAAAAGAGAGAAGCTACGACAACAATTATAATTTATAAAGAAAAGGTATTTATTCGTTTAGTTGTTTACGTGTGACCAACTCAATCTGGGGTTCATTTCATGTCCATCAACATGAATTGACTAAACCTTTCTACCTAACTTATCTATGTTACAACCGCACTCAAGGGCACTACGCATATCCAAATTGGGGATATTCTTGGCAACATATTAGTGGATCACACCAATATCCATGAAGTCTAGAATAGGTAGACTCCGATAGTAGGCACATCTCAGTGGAGTCCCTCCGTACTTAGTGTTTTTTTGACCTACGGAGTTCTTCCACCTTCAGAGGTAGCACACACATCGCGATATAGACTGGTCCCTATCCAAGAGAGACATGTTGTTTAATCTTTTACTAGTCAAGTACGTATTTTATTAAAATGATTAACTAACCACCTAAGTGTTTTCAAGTAATCTCCCTCACACAAACTACTCTCTTCCTAGACCACTAGACATTAACAAGGCCTAGCAATTACACAGACATTGATGAATGCTAATTCATCAAAGTACAAGCCTATCATGCTCTTCCGACGGATCCGAACTTCAACTCCCTTTAAGAGTACATTCGGTGTTTTAACTGAACGAATCAGAAGCTCAATTCAGGCTTGTTTATGTTTAAACAATGTTAACATATCATAATTAAGAGTTTAAAACTGAAAGACATAGCTTAAACATCACTTATGTAAAAACAGAGGGCAATGCATGCGCATCCCTATGGAATGCGTACGCATTCCTAAGCTGAAAACCTGCTGAAAACTTTCTGTTCAAACAATGCGTGCGCATTGCTCTGCAATGCATATGCATTACCTGACCAGAACTCCTCCTAAAACTCTTTGTTTGATCAATGTGTGCGCATCCCTATGAATGCGTACGCATTCAGCAATCAGAAACAAACTAGAACTCTCTGTTCAAGGAATGCGTGCGCATTCTTTTGAATGCATACGCATTCAGCGTCCAGAAGCCAAAACCTACAAATCCTGTATCAGGAATACGTGCGCATTGATAGGCAATGCGTACGCATCCTGCCTGCTACCCTAAATCCTGAATTCTATCCTTAACGGTTTCTAATCCGTTTCTAACCCAAATCACGTCAAATTTAACACAGTAAATTATAGAAAAACATATCTAATCATTCCATAACACCTATGATCATTGATCAATGAAAGACTCATCTTTCTAGCATTAAAACGTCTTAAAACATTATCTAAACCCTATAAACGATAATTGAGATCATAGGAAGAGTCTCTTACTTATTTGCAGCCAAAAACCAGATTCAAACAGCCTTGAAAAGTCTGTTGCACTTTCCACAAACTGATATTTCCAAACGGTGCTCTTATCACAACAATTCCAATTCTCCACTCCCATCTGAAAACGATCAAGAAACGCTTCAGTTATTGTGAAATCTTCCTTGGCCTTTTTCTCTTCTCAACACGCAGAGAAAGAAAAGCGTGGAGTCTGAATCTCTGATTTAGTCTCGGTTATGGGATTAATGTGTTAATTTTTCCTTAAATACCAATTTCCAAATTAATCACTTTTTCCTTATTTTCCCTTAATTACCAAAAATTAGAAATCCCCTTTAATTATATACATAAATTCCAAAATTATATAAATATATAATTAACAATACACCTAACTCCAATAAAAGAAAAGAAATATTAATATTTCGTTTTCACAAAATGACACGTCTGCCCATTCCCGAAAATCGGAATATTACACCCGATCAATTAATTTTCCAGAGTTACACCCATTTGGAAAGATCTCAATTAAATATATCAATCAAATTTGATCGGTATTCAACTATCCAACAATTATTTCCGCAATTATGCGAGAAAAATTACACTACCAAAATTGCATCAACCGACGATAATTCAAGTCGAATACAAAAGCACAACAGTTGGGATCCAAATAAAAAACTTACATTGTGCAAACTACGGATCGGACCTTCCAAAATAGCATGTAATAAAACAACTAATCCCCTGGATATAATACCAGTAGAAACTCAAACTCAAAACCGTTTTAATGCATCATCTGTTTACAATTGGAACTTAGACACTATGAACGAATATCAAATTCTATCATTCCTACAGCAAATGATTATGGCTGCAAATGCATACAGAACGCAGCACGGAGTCCAAGATAGGACTACCGCGGAACTATTAATTGCAGGCTTTTCAGGACAATTAAAAGGATGGTGGGATTTTTATTTAACATCTGACCAACATGACCAAATACTTAATTCACTAAAATATGATGAAGAACAAAATCTGATTCTTGATGACCAACAAGAACCTCTACAGGATGTTGTATCCACACTAATACATACTATTTCAATACATTTTCTTGGAGATCCGGCAAAATTAAAAGAAAGAAATACTGAACTACTTTCAAATCTACGCTGTAAAAAACTTAGTGATTTCCAATGGTATAAAAATAATTTCCTCACAAGATTAATGCAAAGGGATGATTCCAATCAACCTTTTTGGAAGAAAAAATTCCTAGCACGACTACCAACCTTATTAGGGGAAAAAGTTAGAAATAGAATTCGTGAGAATTCAGGTAGACAAATTATTGCATACGATCAATACACATATGGACAACTCGTAAGTGTAATTCAACAAGAAGGAATGAAAATATGCCAAGACTTAAAACTTCAGAAACACATAAAATGGGAAATGAAAAAAGGCTAATTTAGAACTTGGAACCTTTTGTCAACAATTTGACAACAATCCTTTTAAAAATATTTCCTCTTGCAAAGGAGATTGCAAAAAACCCACTTTTCAAAACAAAAAACCCTATCAGACTAATAGGAATTTATACAGAAAGCAAATAAAACGACCCTCGATCAATAATTTCTACAAAAATAAAAAATATAATACGTCAAAACCAAATTGGAAAAAAGACATTGAATGTTATAGATGCCACAAAAAAGGACATGCAACAAATTACTGTAAATTAAAAAGAAAGCTTAATGAACTAAGTCTAGAAGACGACATTATGAACAAAATATCAAGCTTACTTATAGATTCTGATAGTGACACAACTAATGAAGAAAATACAGATAACAATGGAAAAGTAAAAATAGACAATACATTAAAAAATACTTTTGAATCCGGAGGAGGCAATGAGAAAATGATAAATGTTATCTCCAAAGAACAACAAATCTTTATTGATATATTACAACAGATTAATGACCCCGCTCTACAACAACAATACCTCGAAAAATTGTTGGACACTTTTAAACATGAACCATTAGCACCAAGTACTTCCAGAAGTACCTATGATTTAACAACAATCCTAAATAGGAGTAATAATAATAAAAAAAGATAAAATTACAAATCACGATCTCCAAAAACAAATTAAAGAAATAAGAAAATGAGTTAAGAGAACTAAAAGAGAAACAGAAAAATGATTCTTCATTAATCAAAACCATTATTGAAACAATAAAAGAGAATAGTGACACGCATACTGAAAATGAAGATATTACTCAACAATTACAAAATATTACAACAGCCCCAACTGATTTCCTTTTTGTTTTAAAAGAAATTACATCAAGAAAGTATATCATAAATATTACAATAAAATTTTTAAATGATTTCGAACTTCAAACCATCGCACTATTTGACACTGGAGCCGACTTAAATTGTATAAAAGAAGGGTTTGTCCCTATAAAATTCCTACAACAAACCCATGAAAAAATTTCTGCAGCAAACAAATCAAAAATAGTAATCTCTGGAAAGCCAGAAGCTTCCCTAATCAACAATGGGATCTCTCTGATGACATCCTTTGTCGTTGTCAATGACATCCATCATTCCGTAATCCCTGGCACTCCTTTCATAAACCTTATCACACCTTACAAGGTTTGTCCAGATTCCATTACCTTCAAAATAAATAATAAAAAACATAAGTTTCCATTCTTAGTAAAACCAAGAACTAGAAGTATAAATTTATTAAAAGTTTCATCAATACATGAAAATAGCATCAATAATATAATACACACCAAACAATTTCAGCTCAATGAATTACAAAAACATGCCTCCTTACAAAGAATAAATAGGTTACTAAATCAAACTACTATAAAAGAAAAAATACTAAGATTACAAAAGATATTTACATCAAAAGTTTGTGCTGACCTACCCAATGCTTTCTAGAATAGAAAGCAACATATGGTTGATCTGCCCTATGACATATCTTTTCAAGAAAAAGATATACCAACTAAAGCCCGGCCAATACAAATGAATAAAGACCTTGAACAATTTTGTAGAAAAGAAATACAAGATCTTGAAACTAAAAAATTAATCTCTAAGACCAGATCACCTTGGATTTGTTCTGCTTTTTATGTTAATAAAGCATCCGAAATCTAGAGGGGAACACCTAGGCTCGTCATTAATTATAAACCACTAAACAAGGCATTAAAATGGATTCGTTATCCCATACCTAATAAAAAGGACCTCCTAAATAAACTCCATGACGCTTTCATATTCTCAAAATTTGACATGAAATCAGGTTTCTGGGAAATACAAATAAAGCCAACAGACAGGTATAAAACAGCAATTACCGTTCCGTTTGGGCAATACGAATGGAACGTAATGCCTTTCGGCTTGAAAAATGCTCCTTCTGAATTCCAAAGAATTATGAATAACATATTCAACGATTACTCAACATTTTGTATTGTTTATATTGATGATGTACTTATATTTTCCAAAACTATTGATGAACATTTCAAACACTTAAAAACATTTTTATATGAAATTGAAAAAAGCGGTTTAGTAATATCCAAACCTAAAATGTCGCTTTTCCAAACAAAAATAAGATTTCTTGGGCACTATATTACTCAAGGAACAATTACACCCATAGAAAGATCGCTAAATTTCCCCACAAAATTTCCAGATAAAATAACTGACAAAAAACAACTACAACGCTTCTTAGGATGTTTAAACTATGTTCTAGACTTTTACCCAAATCTAAACAGAATAGCAAAACCACTTCATGACCGACTAAAAACAAATCCTACACCTGGGAATTCAACACATACAAAAATTGTACAGCAAATTAAAAAACAAGTCACAAAAATTCCTTGTCTACACCTAGCAGATCCAACACTACATAAAATAGTAGAAACTGATGCTTCTGACATAGGTTATGGTGGAATCTTGAAGCAGAAACAAGATTCTAAAGAACTAATTGTTCAGTTTACATCTGCACATTGGAATGATACACAAAAGAATTATTCTACAATTAAAAAGGATATTTTAAGCATTGTTTTATGCATTCAGAAAATTCAAAGTGATTTACTACAAAAAGTTTTTATTACGTATAGATTGCAAAAGTGCAAAAGAAATTTTACAAAAAGATGTACAAAACCTTGCATCAAAGCAAATATTTGCACGATGGCAAGCAATGTGCAGATATTTTTTCATGGGTTTGTTGTAGGAATTTTATTGGGACAAACCCTTCTTTTATACAATTTAAGTCGGCTCCAGTGTCAAATAGTGCGATGCTATGAAGTTAAAAATCATTTAAAAATTTTATTGTAATATTTATGATATACTTTCTTGATGTAATTTCTTTTAAAACAAAAAGGAAATCAGTTGGGGCTATTGTAATATTTTGTAATTGTTGAGTAATATCTTCATTTTCAGTATGCGTGTCACTATTCTCTTTTATTGTTTCAATAATGGTTTTGATTAATGAAGAATCATTTTTCTGTTTCTCTTTTAGTTCTCTTAACTCATTTTTTATTTCTTTAATTTGTTTTTGGAGATCGTGATTTGTAATTTTATCTTTTTTATTATTATTACTCCTATTTAGGATTGTTGTTAAATCATAGGTACTTCTGGAAGTACTTGGTGCTAATGGTTCATGTTTAAAAGTGTCCAATAATTTTTCGAGGTATTGTTGTTGTAGAGCTGGGTCATTAATCTGTTGTAATATAACAATAAATATTTGTTGTTCTTTGGAGATAACATTTCTCATTTTCTCATTGTCTCCTTCTCATTCAGAAGTATTTGTTAATGTATTGTCTATTATTGCTTTTCCATTGTTATCTGTATTTTCTTCATTAGTTGTGTCACTATCAGAATCTATAAGTAAGCTTGATATTTTGTTCATAATGTCGTCTTCTAGACTTAGTTCATTAAGCTTTCTTTTTAATTTACAGTAATTTGTTGTATGTCCTTTTTTGTGGCATCTATAACATTCAATGTCTTTTTTCCAATTTGGTTTTGACGTATTATATTTTTTATTTTTGTAGAAATTATTGTTCGAGGATCGTTTTATTTGCTTTCTGTATAAATTCCTATTAGACTGATAGGGTTTTTTGTTTTGAAAAGTGGGTTTTTTGCAATCTCCTTTGCAAGAGGAAATATTTTTAAAAGGATTGTTGTCAAATTGTTGACAAAAGGTTCCAAGCTCTAAATTAGTCTTTTTCGTTTCCCATTTTATGTGTTTCTGAAGTTTTAAGTCTTGGCATATTTTCATTCCTTCTTGTTGAATTACACTTACGAGTTGTCCATATGTGTATTGATAGTATGCAATAATTTGTGTACCTGAATTCTCACGAATTCTATTTCTAACTTTTTCTCCTAATAAGGTTGGTAGTCCTGCTAGGAATTTTTCCTTCCAAAAAGGTTGATTGGAATCATCCCTTTGCATTAATCTTGTGAGGAAATTATTTTTATACCATTGGATATCACTAAGTTTTTTACAGCGTAGATTTGAAAGTAGTTTAGTATTTATTTCTTTTAATTTTGCCGGATCTCCAAGAAAATGTATTGAAATAGTATGTATTAGTGTGGATACAGCATCCTGTAGAGGTTCTTGTTGGTCATCAAGAATCAGATTTTGTTCTTCATCATATTTTAGTGAATTAAGTATTTGGTCATGTTGGTCAGATGTTAAATAAAAATCCCACCATCCGTTTAATTGACCTGAAAAGCCTGCAATTAATAGTTCCACAGTAGTCCTATCTTGGACTCCGTGCTACGTTCTGTATGCATTTGCAGCCATACACATTTGTTGTAGGAATGATAGAATTTGATATTCGTTCATAGTGTCTAAGTTCCAATTGTAAACAGGTGATGCATTAAAACGGTTTTGAGTTTGAGTTTCTACTGGTATTATATCAAGAGGATTGTTCGGAACTTGTTGTAAACTCCATCCTATTTTGGTTAGCTGATTTTTATCTAGTGATATATCAGTGTCTGTGTGTGAGTCATAATCATATTCTTTCTCAATCGTATTAATATGAAGTGTTGTTGTGGGGGTCATTGCGGGGATATCCGGTGCTATCTGGTTTTCAGAAGATGAACTGGCTGTCATTTTTTGTAGTTTGTTTTGTAAATCTTTGAATAAATCCGATTTTTTATTTTGTATATCGTTGATGCATGAAGAAGATACTTGGTATGGTTTGAAGACTGGGGTTGTTGGGCTTTTTATATTGGAATCATTAGTTTGAGGATTCTCTATTCGACTAATCTTCATTTGTTTTTCCATTTTCTCTAATTGTTTTCGATTGTATGGAGATTAGTATTCGTATAATTATTTTGGTAAATAATATTTTTATATTTCTCTTGTCGTCTTCTCCGGGTAGTTTGATCGGATAAGCTTCTACATATTGATCTTGGTGTTGTATTTTTATTCCCTGGGAGGGTGGGTGAGTAGATATTATTTTTTCAGAGTTTAGAGTAGTTTCCCATTCTGGATTCTTATTTCTAATGGTAATAGGACTAATTATGGTTGAGAAAGGATAATCGATATGATTTTTGAGGGAGTAAATTTCAAACCAGTCAAAGAAATATATATGAATTTTATTTTGATTTACAAAGTCGTAGTATTTATTTTGAATTTATTGTCGTTTTAACATAAATTTGTCAAAGAACCAAGTCCTTTTAATTATATTTCTTTCAGAGTAAAAGTCATTTTGGAAAAATTTTTGTTAATTGTAAAATCTTATTCAATGATATTTAGTTCATTAAGGTTATCAGTAATGGCTGAAAACGAAGGGCTGGTTGGTTCAGGAGTGTTTGTTGGCTCTGAAGTGTTTGTGTCATTGCTTCCTAAGTTTTCTGCATGATAGAAAGATCTTGGAATTTGTGAAACATAATATACTTTCCTTAGTCTTGTAACAGGGATATCGGAGATCGGATTCCTTGGGTTCTAGGTACATATAACTGATGGTATTGGAGATACTCTGCCTAGATCAATTGTAGCAGAAGTATCTTCAGATGCAGAGCTAGAATCAGTGTATCTGGAACTCTTACTTCTTCTTCTGTCAAAAAGAAGTTTTACCTTGCCATCAGTGAATTGAGTAACATGTCTTAGTTCTGAATTTGGTTCTGGAAACCTATTTTGTGTTGGGACTATATTTTCTAAGACCCATTCATCCGGAAGAGTAATATCTTTCCATTTGATGGTTCTAGTTGTACACTTATTAGACCTTGAAAGATCTGTTTGTAGGAGAAGTGTTTCTTCTTTTGGACTATAACATCTTACTTTTGTAGAAAAGGCTGAAATCATGGCTTTGTAGTGTAATCTAAAAATAATATTAAAAGGAATTGATCCTTCTAACATTTTGTAATTGTGCGTTTTTATTTGAAGCACTAATGGTTTGAGGATGTTTGGATCATTTAGTGAAATAGAAATATTAGGCCAACAATCAAAAGTAATTGGACCCGTACAAAGACTGGATTCAACAGAACTTAAAAGTGAATCTTCAAAGTCTATGTGTCTTGTGTCTCTAAAAACAGCTAAAATGGAAGTGTTTAACCCTTCTCTGGTTAGAGGTTTTATTCCTACTTGGATTAAACCGATGTGTATATATTGGTATAATTTTTGTCGATGTTTTTGTAAGGAGTTTGCAGGAAGAAGCTGTATAGTTTCAAAAGGTTTTCATAATTCAATATCTCTTTCCTCTGTTTTAATGGTAAAATCTTATTTAAAACTGATGAATCTTGATGATTCATATATTTGGCTTTTGTTTTCCTTTGGAATTTTCCAATTGTCAAGAGATTTATTAATTAAAACCCTCAATTATTATTTCATCTGTATGTATAATCCTCTTTGAACTATCTTTAACAGAACTTGATACAGACCTAGAAGATGTAGTTCTACGAAATATAGAATCCATAGTCCTTTTGTTAATAATTCATACGTACCTACAATCCCAAAATAAGATTAAAATGCCAATAGGCTTGCTCTCTTACTGTTTGGGCAAAAACACTCAAGCAAATATGAATGTCTAACAAAGGGGGTTTCGTTGATCCCTTCGTGGGGATCAACGAAAGGATTGTAATATACAAACTAAACAATAATGAAATAATGAAAGATTCTAACAATTCTTACTCTAACAATGATAAAAATCAATTGAAGGATAAGACGGCAATGTAATGTATATAAAATTGAATGTTGAAACAACATGAGAAATGATAAAATAATGTACGGTAATAAAATATGCTAAAGTTTTGGCAAAAGAAACATGTAAATTTATACCTTAATTAAAAAGATTTGAATCTGTGATACAAATTGTTGAAGTTGAAACTCCCTTGGAATGGAATCTATTTGCAGAGAAAGCTTAAAAAATAAAACTTGTGAATTGTATTCATAGAGTGTGCCTCTCACATCTATGTTTTCCTCCTTATATAATGAAATTATCAATAATTTAAAACTATTACAATAATTAAAAGCCTTGCCATCTTTTGTTGAGTGATGTCTACTTTTGTGAGTGTTGTCTGCCATATTAGCTTTTGCTGAGTTGTATTGTTGTCGTCTTGCATTAATAGATTCCCACTGATTACTAGTGGTGTCTTGTCTTGTCTTCTATTTGTAGTTGAATCCCTTTTCTGAGTCTTCATTTGTCGTTTTGTAATAAACGAACTCCTTTTAATTTAGTGATGTCTTGTCATATTGATTTTTGTTGAGCTTCATGTTGTCGTCTTGTGGTATATACGTATGTAATGATATATATATGTAGGTATCTGTATATAAGCTTTTGTAATAAAAAGTGTGTACATATATTTGTGTGTGCATAATATATATATATATATATTAATGTGTGCGTAAAATATGTAAGGAGATATATCTTAGATGGAAAGTATTGTGTTTGTGTTTGTGATGTGAGTGGTGCAGGTAACTTTATTTAGTGTAGTGTGTGTATTTGTAGTGTAGTGCTTGTATTTTTGTAGTGTAGTGTTTGTGCAAGCATCAAATTTTCTTATCTTCGTTTCTTTTTTTTCTTTTTTTTTAGAGCATTGGTGAATAATCTTCGTCTTACTCACCATCGTTAACTGATGCAGTTGAACTGATAGGTGATGTTTGTGAAGTAGAGGCATATTGCGATATGATTTGTTGTAACTCCTCATCTATTTTTGATGCGGCTAATATGTCTGCCATTTGTGCTTTTCTTTCTGAAAATCTTGTAGTTGCAGTAGGTTGTATTTTATTTTGTTGGTGTCTTTGTAATGTTTGTAACCATGCTTCCATGTTTGATGGTAGTAAACTTTTGATGATATTGCATTTCTCCCACCATCTTACCCTAAATCTCCTTCGGATAAGTGGCATAGGATGATCAGAATAATCTAAATACCAGTTTATGATCCATGGTAGATAGAATCTTGTACAAAATGTTGCGAATGCATGAAATCTTTTTCTGCCTCGGAAGGTTTGTACTTTGCTTTGAAAATGTTGAAAGATTCGAGCACAGTCATTTTTTGTATTTCTGGTACTGAACCGAAATATTCCCACCACTGAACCCAACATGATGGAAAGTTTGAAATTTCGGCCGTTTTTGTATCGAAGTGCATCAACCAAGTATGTTGATTGTTTGGGTTTTGTATGAAGAATGCATTGAACCATTCCTGTTGATACTCCCAATAGTTGAATGTAATTGTATAAAAAGGCTGTTATTTGTATTCTTCTGGGAATGCAATAGGCGCCGAAGGAGCAGCATACCAATCTTTTGGGGAAATAACTCTATGAATTTTACATGTTGAAAATGCAGGCGTGGTTTGGTTATTTTCATAGTATTTGTGATCTAAACTTGCTGACTGGGTAGCTTGTAAGATTGTTTGGTAAAAAAATTGGGGTTTTTTGTAAATCCCAAGGTTTGTAAAACCATCATGTTCCAAAATATTGTTGGATGGATTGAAAAGGATCTTGGCATTGGAAACCGGCTTCAACCATAGTAATATTTTGTGAGTATGGTTTAATTGTGTAAACTGTTTTTTATGTTCTTGTGGTAGAAGGCTTTGTGAGTGGTTGGAATGAATTTGAGGTTAAAACAATGGGTCTTGTCGATGATGATGCTAGGTGCCTTGATGATGGTGATGTAGGTCTTGGTGATGATGATAATGGTATGGGCAGTTGTAGGAGTTTTTGTGTGTTTGGTGGTATTTGAGATAAATGCATTTGTCTAAATCCTGTTTCTACTATGTTGGCGTCCTGTTCTTCTTTGACTGTGATGTCATACCAAGACATTTTTGGTTTTGTAACATTTGTATTTGTTGTGTTTTTCGCTTTGTCAACTTTTGAGACCATCGGATCTGTCTTCTAGGAATTCGCGGGTAAGAAAATCTGGGACTGAATTTGTATCTCCGTTTATGAATTCAATATCAAAATCAAAAATGATTTAAATTGCTTGCCATCGTGTAAATATTTGCTTTGATGCAAGGTTTTGTACATCTTTTTGTAAAATTTCTTTTGCACTTTTGCAATCTATACGTAATAAAAAAAATTTGTTTAGTAAATCACTTTGAAATTTCTGAATGCATAAAACAATGCTTAAAATCTCCTTTTCAGTTGTAGAATAATTCTTTTGTGTTTCATTCCAATGTGCAGATGTAAACTGAACAATTAGTTCTTTAGAATCTTGTTTCTACTTCAAGATTCCACCATAACCTATGTCTAAAGCATCACTTTCTACTATTTTATATAGTGTTGGATCTGCTAGTTGTAGACATGGAATTTCTGTGACTTGTTTTTTAATTTGTTGTACAATTTTTGTATGTGTTGAATTCCAAGGTGTAGGATTTGTTTTTAGTCGGTCATGAAGTGGTTTTGCTATTCTGTTTAGATTTGGGTAAAAGTCTAGAACATAGTTTAAACATCCTAAGAAGCGTTGTAGTTGTTTTTTGTCAGTTATTTTATCTGGAAATTTTGTGGTGAAATTTAGCGATCTTTCTATGGGTGTAATTGTTCCTTGAGTAATATAGTGCCCAAGAAATCTTATTTTTGTTTGGAAAAGCGACATTTTAGGTTCGGATATTACTAAACCGCTTTTTTCGATTACATATAAAAATGTTTTTAAGTGTTTGAAATGTTCTTCAATAGTTTTGGAAAATATAAGTGCATCATCAAAATAAACAATACAAAATGTTAAGTAATCATTGAATATGTCATTCATAATTCTTTGGAATTCAGAAGGAGCATTTTTCAAGCCGAAAGGCATTACATTCCATTGGTATTGACCAAACAGAACTGTAAATGCTGTTTTATATCTGTCCGTTGGCTTTATTTGTATTTTCCAGAATCCTGATTTCATGTCAAATTTTGAGAATGAAAGCGTCATGGAGTTTATTTAGGAGGTCCTTTTTATTAGGTATGGCATAACGAATCCATTTTAGTGCCTTGTTTAGTGGTTTATAATTAATGACGAGCCTAGGAGTTCCCCTCTCGATTTCGGATGCTTTATTAACATAAAAAGCAGAACAACTCCAAGGTGATCTGGTCTTAGAGATTAATTTTTTAGTTTCAAGATCTTGTATTTCTTTTCTACAAAATTGATCAAGGTCTTTATTCATTTTTATTGGCCGGGCTTTAGTAGGTATATCTTTTTCTTGAAAAGATATGTCATAGGGCAGATCAACCATATGTTGTTTTCTATTCCAGAAAGCATTGGGTAGGTCAGCACAAACTTTTGATGTAAATATCTTTTGTAATCTTAGTATTTTTTCTTTTATAGTAGTTTGATTTAGTAACCTATTTATTCTTTGTAAGGAGGCATGTTTTGTAATTCATTGAGCTGAAATTGTTTGGTGTGTATTATATTATTGATGCTGTTTTCATGTATTGATGAAGCTTTTAATAAATTTAAATTTCTAGTTCTTGGTTTTACTAAGAATGGAAAATTATGTTTTTTATTATTTATTTTGAAAGTAATGGAATCTGGACAAACCTTGTAAGGTGTGATAAGGTTTATGAAAGGAGTGCCAAGGATTACGGAATGATGGATGTCATTGACAACCACAAAGGATGTCATCAGAGAGATCCCATTGTTGATTATGGAAGATTCTGTCTTTACAGAGATTACTATTTTTGATTTGTTTGCTACTGAAATTTTTTCATGGGTTTGTTGTAGGAATTTTATAGGGACAAACCCTTCTTTTATACAATTTAAGTCGGCTCCAGTGTCAAATAGTGCGATGGTATGAAGTTCGAAATCATTTAAAAAATTTATTGTAATATTTATGATATACTTTCTTGATGTAATTTCTTTTAAAACAAAAAGGAAATCAGTTGGAGCTGTTGTAATATTTTGTAATTGTTGAGTAATATCTTCATTTTCAGTATGCGTGTCACTATTCTCTTTTATTGTTTCAATAATGGTTTTGATTAATGAAGAATCATTTTTCTGTTTCTCTTTTAGTTCTCTTAACTCATTTTTTATTTCCTTAATTTGTTTTTGGAGATCATGATTTGTAATTTTATCTTTTTTATTATTATTACTCCTATTTAGGATTGTTGTTAAATCATAGGTACTTCTGGAAGTACTTGGTGCTAATGGTTCATTTCTAAAAGTGTCCAATAATTTTTCGAGGTATTGTTGTTGTAGAGCTAGGTCATTAATCTGTTGTAATATATCAATAAAGATTTGTTGTTCTTTGGAGATAACATTTATCATTTTCCCATTGTCTCCTTCTCATTCAGAAGTATTTGTTAATGTATCGTCTATTTTTGCTTTTCCATTGTTATCTGTATTTTCTTCATTAGTTGTGTCACTATCAGAATCTATAAGTAAGCTTGATATTTTGTTCATAATGTCATCTTCTAGACTTAGTTCATTAAGCTTTCTTTTTAATTTACAGTAATTTGTTGTATTTCCTTTTTTGTGGCATCTATAACATTCAATGTTTTTTTTCCAATTTGGTTTTGATGTATTATATCTTTTATTTTTTAGAAATTATTGTCCGAGGGTCATTTTATTTGCTTTCTGTATAAATTCCTATTTGAGTGAGAGGGTTTTTTGTTTTGAAAAGTGGGTTTTTTGCAATCTCCTTTGCAAGTGGAAATATTTTTAAAAGGATTGTTGTCAAATTGTTGACAAAAGGTTCCAAAATCTAAATTAGCCTTTTTCATTTCCCATTTTATGTGTTTCTGAAGTTTTAACTCTTGGCATATTTTCTTTCCTTCTTGTTGAATTACACTTACAAGTTGTCCATATGTGTATTGATCGTATGCAATAATTTGTGTACCTGAATTTTCACGAATTCTATTTCTAACTTTTTCCCCTAATAAGGTTGGTGATTGAGCTAAAATCCACCCAACAAAAACAATTTATAAAGGACTCGAAACCGTGGGTAAACTAACTCTCTAACCGGCAGTGTACCGGGTCGATTGCTAGAATAGCTACAGGAGTACGAGGTCGAACCCAAAGGAATCGTGTTTGCAAGTACCAAAGTGAACGTAATGCTTAGTCTAGGTGATCAATGATTTTAAAGTATTTGTAACTACAACGACACTAAAGTGATCTATACTAACAAGTTTGCAGATAAGATAGAAAGAAAGAAGATTAAACTACTAGGTTTTAAAGATAGATAAAGGGACATAGCCGAACCATGATCAAAATAGCTAGTTTCACCCCAAGGAATGACAAAACCGGGAGTGTGCAATAAACGAACGAACTCTTACATTCAATTCCACGGGTACGTGCTCCTAAACCCGGTGCTAAGGTACGAACAACTCTTCCCCAACACCTTATGCCAAGTCAACTAACCTTCCCTAAGGAAGATTCATTCACAAGACAATATATGCACTAGAGCCGCTTTTAAACGTTAAAACGAGTAACCTCACTCTAAGAAGTGATCCTAGAACCCTTTTCCCACATCTCTCTATCGAACAACTCTCAAGATTGATGTGTGTGATTTTTGACCTAGGTGATCAATCTAGCCCAAATCCGTTATAACAAGTTCTAAGACGTGAAATATGCAAGATACCACAATAAAAAGAACTACTCACTCCCAATTTCATCACCCAAAGGGTGATTTCACCAAATTTCACATGATTTAGCTATGTAGAAATTAGCTACTCATTATAACTACAAGAGAAAGCATCAAACAAGAAATTAAAACCATGAAATGAGAACAAAAACGAAATTAATTACCGGAAAAAAAAACGCAGAGCTATGATGTTTCTTCAAGCTTCAACAACACCCATGTCACTTTGGGGAAGAAGAAGACCCAAAATACACCAAAATCCAAGAGTTGAGCGGCGAATCTAAGCTAAACTAAGTTTAATACAAGAGAAATTAAAGAAAGAAAGAGTTTAGAAGAGCTAAAGGGGGAGATTTAGAGCCAAGTTAATGGTTAGGGTTCTTAGAGGGGCGAAGTGTCTTGAAAATCTGTGTAAAAATGTATATATAGGTGGGAAAATCTGCAAAAACGACCCCAAATGCGCGTTTGGAGGTTCCCGAACGCGCGTTTCAGCTCCCAGCACTTTGTACATGAAAAAAACGTCCGAAACGCGCGTTTGAAAGCTCCAAACGCACGTTTGAGATGATGCAGTTTTCTGCTGCAGTAAAACCATGATATCTTCGCGTGTAGAACTCCGATTCGAGTGATTCAAAGTGTGTTGGAAAGCTCTTTCAATTATCTACAACTTTCATGAAGAGACCATGACCAGAAAATGCCACCATCATTGGTCAAAATGCTGCTGAACAGAACAGAGCATGAAGATACCAACTATTTTTCTTCCTTTTCTTCATTTTTCTTCTTCCTTGGCTCATTCTTGCACCTTGATCATACTTCTCATCATAGATCTTCGACTTCCGGATTCTCGTGACACCTAGACCCTACAATCTCATGAACGAACAAGACACACAAACGATTCCGGAGGGTAAAAGTGCTCGGGAATGGGTTAATATCACTAAAAAGAGGTAGTAAACCATCAAAGCGACGGATTTACTCCCCGTGCTATAAACTCACGATATTACCCAAAAATGGTCTAAAACACCGAGAATGTGCTAAAAGTGGGATAAACGGGGGTGGAAAATGCACCGGAATCACGTAAAGTTGACTCCCATCAACCACCCCACACTTAGCCTTTGCTCGCCCTCGAGTAAATTAGGCATTTTAAAACCAACCAAGGGATTCAACGTTGTGATGTAGGTGCTACTATTCACACCCTCGAGGTAACCACAAAGTATGAAACACGAACATATACACACCGGTTATAACATTATCAAGAAAGTGGAGTGTGTGTGGTGCCAAGCTAAAAACCAAGTGCTCAAAATGATTGTCGGGGCTTGAATCCCGACCAAAAGTCTACCAACCGTTTCATACCCACTAGCCTTTCCACTAATCAAGGTCACTAAGTTTGGACACGATCGGGTAGGACTTGAAGGGTTATAACGTTAGGCTAGGGTAATTCCGGTTAATCGAAAAGGATATTTTGGGAACCTGGAGAAAAAGGAGTACGAGTGAACCTAATCAACAAGTGTACCACCTTATCTCTACCATACAAACCATCCAAACTCCTTTTGATTATTTTAAGCACTTGGGAACCATAGGATATTAACATACCCGAACTCATTGCCTCACTCAACTATATTTCAAGTGTTATGAGGTGAGATCGAATACATTAGCACCTATCTCACTATCCCAACTCCAACATCATAAAAAATCACTTTTGAGCTCATCACTTTGATTCCAACCCTTTATTTTATAAACTCCAAACTCTTATTCATTGAGAACTTTCTAATTTATTTTAAACTTTGATTGATTGAGTTCTCTTTTCTTTTTCTGTTTTTTTTATTTTTATTTTTATTTTTATTTTTATTTTAAGAAAGAAAGAAGAAAGGACAGATTTTTCTTTTCTTCTTGGGCCAAATCAAAACACTAGGCCCAAATGAGCTCCTCTTCTCCTTATAGTATAGCTCAAAACCGAGAAAACAACAACCCATCAAAACATCATTCCCCCCACCCCACACTTGCCTTAGCAAGTGTGGCCCAACAAAAGATTAAGTTCACTCGTAGGGTATAAATGAAGGAAATGTGACCATAATTAAGGCTCAGGGTAGGTTTCTGACTAAGTAACAAAACGGCTATAAAACAAATGGTGGTCAGACCATCCTATCAAGGCTGAGAGGAGCTACGAAGGTCTAATGTTTCGGGATAAGGCTTATTTGGCTCTGGTTGGTCAAAGAGACGCCAGGACCGTCATCCCGTATCCTACTTAGGTAAACCTTTCTATTTCGTCTCGAGACTAGTGGTATGAGAGGTGGTAGCAATCAAATTGTGCACAAAGTGTAGCTTACGTGAAATTAATAAACTCCATCCTCAAGATAATATCAAACCGCAGTGTACACGTTTGGGGTCCCTACTAAGGTGATCACCACTCGAATGTGAAAATAACACACACAACACGGTGCTAAAAAACCCTTGAAAGTTTTTTAAAAATTGCCCAAAAATCGACTCAAGCCCGGTCATAGGCTAAACATACTACACATTTAGCACAAATAAAAGCTAAAGCAAGAAAACGGCTAAGTCTACCACCCCACACTTAAACGAAACACTGTCCTCAGTGTGTGAGAGATAAAAAGAGTAAAAGACTTAGCTGTTTGACCAAAAACCCGGCAGAAAGGCGCACTCGTAGCCCATGTGACATCTTCTAGTAAGCTCCATCTCGAGTATCTAAAACCATATAAACAAAAACCAAGGCAAACACATGCATGAGAAAAATCCACGTGCCAAAAGATGGTGATAGATACGAGATATATAAAATAGAAGCCATGCCACAAACAAAGTATCAAAGCATATCAACCATACTAGACGGGAATTGCACTGGATGTAAAGATAATCAAAAGAAACACAGAGCATCCACGCATAAAATAAGGCCACAGAGGTTCACATAAAAACATCCCCGTCTATGTGCAAAAGCCGGAACCAAAAGGAAATTCTCACCCCAACCTCTCTTTTAAGCTAAACTCTGCCATCTTGCACCCAAAGACCACTCCAAACTCATTATTACTACCAAAAAGGTGGGTTGCCTCCCCCAAGCGCCTTTGTTTTGTGTCGTTGGCTCGACGGGATGACTTATACGGTGCCAATTTTTTCAAAGTTATACTATTGGCACAAAGCGAGAAAAGGTAGAAGTGCTTTGTTTAACGTCGTTAGCATCGACTTAATGGCACTAAACAGACTCATACCACAAAAGACTCAAAGCAACGACCCGAACCACAAAGCATCACAAAGCACCTTAACATATAGCATATCAATCATAAGTATATTCATGAGAGACACCGCGAGGGGGTTTTAAAGGGGTGGAGTTAACACATGGGGTACCTCTTCTAGCTCGTGAAGTTACCTCTTGCCAAACACTCAATATTTTCTTTTCTGGTTCCCGCTCCGGTTTCTCTTTAAGGTGCCCTTTGCTTGGGGTTCTTCTTTTCTTCACATTGCCTTTGAGTTCAATTCCCGGTTCTATGATGAGTGGCTTATGGTCCGGATGAGACAATGATGGTGAGACGGGCGATCCCGGTTTATCCTTGGTCTTGATCTTCACTCCATCAACGACCTTTTGTGCATCCACCGTGTCTTCTACAGTTAGCTCCTTTTCAACCTGTGGGTTAGTGGTAGCAACAACACAAGCAAAAGTAGATTCGACAGAATGACAAGCAAGAGATTTAGACTTATAAACATTCAATGTCACGCTCTCCTTACCCACATGAAAAGTAATATCACCACTCTTCACATCTATGCTAGCATCACTCGTAGTCAAGAAAGGACGACCAAGCAAAACCGAAGTTTTAGAATCCATCGCCATGTCTAAGACGACAAAATCTACGGGAAAGGTAAATTTATCTATTTGCACAAGAACATCCTCCGCTACCCCCATAGGTGTCTTAACCGACCTATCCGCCATTTGTAAGGTCATCCCCGTGGGTTCTAGCTCACCCAACCCTAACTTTTCATACAAAGCCCTAGGAATTAAGCTCACAGAAGCTCCTAGGTCACACAACACATTTTCAATCACAGTATCGCCAATAGTAATAGGGATGGTGAACCCACCTCGATCTCTCATTTTCGGGGGTATCTTACTATCAAAAATCGCCGAACACTCTTCATTCAAACATACCAAACCTTCCATTTTACTCTTATCATTTAACAAGCCTTTCAAACACTTACAATAAGAGGGCATGTTTGCAAATGCTTCAAGAAAGGGAATGGTCAAGTCAATTTTTCGCAATATTTCAATGAACCGGTTTTGTGCTTTATTCAAGCAACTTTGCCTATGGTTCTTTGGGGGATAGGGAAGAGTGCTCAAATCAAAATCTTTAGGAGGGGGAGGGACTATACCTTTCTTACCTTTGGCGCGTGGGGAAGACGGCTCTTTCATTGGCTCTTTCCTTTCCATTGCTTTACTCGGTTCCCCATCTTCAATGTCAATTGCCACAAATTCCTTCTCCTTGTCTGTCACTTTCTCTTTCTTTGCAATCGCCAACTCTTCCTTTACGGCTTCCAATTCTCTTCTCATTGCTTCCAACTCTGTCTCAATATTTCCTTTTTCCAAGTCTTCTTCCTCAACCGGCCTATAGAAATCATCATCTTCATCAATACCCCTTTCTCTCTTTGACAGATTTTGAGTCCTTCCTCCTCGAGCATTATCAACACCCACCTCTTTACCACTTCTCAAAAATAGGGCCTTCACATTTCGGGGATTATTTTCCATGTCGCTCGGTAAGCCTCATTTCAAGTTCACCATGGCATTATCGGTGATTTGCCCCATGTGTGTTTCGAGATTCCGAATGGCAGACCCATGTTTGAAGTTCATCTCAACCATGTCCTTTTTTATCTCCGCAAAGTTTTTGTTCATTTGCTCCAATATGACATCGGTTGCACTCTTTTGAGGAATGGGAGCAAGTGGCGGAGGAGTTGCTTGGTAAGTACCCCCTTGTTGTTGATGTTGAGATTGTTGAGGATAGTATTGGGCTTGTTGGTTAGGCGCTTGATAAAATGAACTTTGATTTTGCCTATAAGCTTGGTTCTGGCCTTGGTCAAAATACCGGTTCCAATTCTTCCCTTGATGGTTTTGATTCCAACCTTGATTATTATTTCTCCAAGAACCATCACTTTGTTGATCATTATTACCATCTTGACTTTGCCCCACATAATTCACCTCATAACATTGGGAATTATCCACAACCGGTTGCTCGTTTTGTTGGCCTTGTTCGGCGCTTTGAAATTGATTCATAACCGGATTGTAGCCCAAGTGCCCCGCACTCAGTTGCCCCATGGCATACATGTTCATCATTTTCTTGGCTAGATCGGTTGGACTATCTTGTGATGAAAAACTAGCTTGTCCTTGCATTGAGGATCGTGGATATGACATATTTTGAGATTTGTGTGTCATCCCACAATCCTTAGCCGAATGTTGGCCTCCACATATTGGCAAAGCCTTGCCTTTTCATTTTCTCTTTCAAGGTTCTCCAACCTTTGCTCCATCTTTTGCATCTTAGCTTGACATTGCTCATTTGTTTCCACTTCCTTCACTTCAACCAATCCCGGCTTTTTACTCCTTGGCCCTTTTCTACTTGAAGACACATATTGCTTTGAGGTCTCGGCAATTTTCTCGATTTGATTTATAGCCACCTCCGGTACCATCCTCATAATATCCCCATTACACGAAGCAAGAAAGGTCCCTTGGTGCACCGGCTCCAACCCTCGGAAAAATGCATGAACTACCTCAAAAGGTCTCAAGCCATGCCCCGGTCACTCTCTTAATAACGCTTTAAATCTATCCCAGGACTCATACAATTCTTCTCCTTCATAGGCATTAAACAAGATAATAGCCTCTTTCATGTCCAACGTCTTTGATGACGGGTAATACTTGAATAGAAATGTCATAACCACGTCCTCCCAAGTGTGCAAAGAATCATGAGCCAATGAGTCATACCATGTCTTGGCTTGTTCCTTCAAGGCGAAGGGAAATAGCATATGTTTAAGCGCTTTGTCACCGACTCCATTTATCTTGGTAATGTGCACAATTTGTAGGAAATGATCAATGAACATATGAGGATTTTCCATGGCGGTTCCTGTAAATATAGCATTATCTCCCAATAAATGTATGATATTTCTATTCAATTCCAAGTTATTGGCGGCCACCGGTGGCATTCGAATTGGACTAGGCCCCATGATTGCCGTGGGAGCCATCACAAAGTCTCTACAAGTCAAACCGCCTTGATTCTGCTCTTGTTGACCATTAAACCAATTAGGCATCGCATTTGCACCTTGATTGTGAGCTTGATTTTAGTTTTGTAGAAATTGGTTCAACATCCATGCATTGAACTGTTGCATAACAAGGGGATCTGTTGGTCCCTTGGAAAGGCTAACACAAGTTTAGAGGGGGGGTGAATAAACTTGTCACCAAAAACGATCTGAATCGGAAAAGTCCCAGGAACTGAGTTTCTCGAAACTTAAGCCGATCTTCGGTTCCTGTCCCTTTAACTTGTGCGGAGTTCGGTTAGCTTAACTGAATATAAGTTATTACTGACTTATATTTAGTCTCGTTAACGAAGCGGCGGATAAAACTAGCCTTTAGTGCAACAGGTGTGTAATTAAAAAACTAGACCTTCTATGTAACAGTTAAGTGCTGACTCAGTGTCTAGTGTTTGCTGAGAGATAATGCAATAAATAAAAGAAACACAGATGCATAAAGTAAATCAACACAAGATTTGTTTATGGAAGTTCCGGGTGGTGTAATCCCGTACGTCTCCCCTTATCTTGTGGCGTAGGAGGTATCACTAGAAAAATGAGATAACCGTTACAAAATTCTAGCACTATGACAGTCCTTCACGACACCCTAGTTTCACTGTCTACACAAAATGAAGAAAGGTGAGATCGCTCCCTTCACTCTGCACACTGATCTTTCGGAGGTGGAATTGCTCCTTCACCAGCTCACCACTAATACCAACACACAGTCCTCGATCGCACCAACAACTTTCGTAGCAACACCGTATGAAGAAAGGTAGAATTGCTCTCTTCAAACTATGCACAGCCAACCCTTTTTCACAAGGTTAGGTCTAGAATTAATCAAAGATTAATTCAGTGAGCTGTTTGATTCTTCTGGATCTGACTTTGTAGCTCCAAGATGCCTTCATTCCCCCTTGATGGGTTACTGGATCTTCCTTTGAAGTTTTCAAGGCAGTTTCGTTGGCTCCCCTTTATCTGGATAAATATAATCTGATTTTTTTATGGATCTGGATTTGGATCTTGAATGTATGCTTGTAAAGCTCTTTTTCTGATCCTCCTCTCACTTACTTCAAGTGATTTTCTTGTATATTTATAGGGGTGATGTGACGATTACTAGCTCTTGTAGCCGTTACACTTGTCATTTAGCCAACGTTCATATGTACGATCTTTTGTCGTATTGATAGCTTGAATTCAATCAAGGCCTTAACTCAGTTTTCTACTCTTCTTCAAAACTGAGTACCTTGTTTACTTAATATCTGACTTTAATTCACTAAGTCAGAGTACACCGCTCAGTTTCTTCTTTTCAAGGTAACTGATAATTTTTGTCCTTAAGATTATTCAGTTTTATATGATCTATAACTCAGTTTCAGGTCACCACAGACTTGCCTGAATCCTGACTTATAGTCATGACTTAATCAGCTTCTAACTGAGTTTGCCACCTCAGTTCTTCAATCTTCAACAACTGAGTCTGTGTCCCTCAGTTCTTCAGTCTTCTAGATAAGCCAACTGAGTCTGTGTCCCTCAGCGAACTTATCTTCTTCAGTTTCAGCATAACTGAGTTTGAACCCTCAGTTCTTCAAGTGCATATTCAGTTTTCTTGTTATAACTCAGTTTCCTTGTTGTGACCCCGCTGTTCGCCTAGTTCCTATTCTATTACAATGCTTGTTTGAAACAACCTATACAAAGTTCAGACTCTAGATAGAACTTATACATTTGTCTCTAGACCATTTCTTGCTTCTTCTTTTATTATGCACTATAACAGTTAGTTACGACTTCATCATCATGGGTTGTAAGTGATTTGTCTAATTTCGTGACGAATCATCATCAAAACATAAATAATATTTCCAACAATTTCCCCCTTTTTGATGATGTATCATAACCCTCCCTAAAAGCAATAATAAAAGAATAATGCAAGAAATCATAACAAAACATTTTAAGATAGCAAAATAGAACAGCCAAGTTTATCACAAGATTCAAAATAGAACAGACTGAGTTAAAAACTGAATTAGATTACATCTCTTCATTTTCCACTGCCATTAACTTTTCTTCAAAAAGAATGCTTCTCTTCGTCTCCAAAAGTCTTCTTTCTTTTCTTTCTTCAACTGCCTCACCATCTCTCGGCTTGATTTCCAGATATTCATTCAGCAATCTGTTTCCTTCTTCATTCTCTTGGTTTTTGAACTTGATCAGAATTTCTTTGAATTCTTCTTCCATCAATTTCTCTTCTTCTTCTGAGATAAGATTTTCCTTCTCCTCTTTTCTTTCAGATTTCTTTTCAATTTCCCCCTTTGTTTGTGTCTCCTTATCTGTCAGTTTTTCAAGAGATTTGACACAGATTACAAGCTTCTTTCTAATACTCAACACTGCTTTAACTGCGGCTTTCTCATCATCCTCAGTTCTTGTATCTTTAAAATCTCCTTCGTAATCACTCTTCAAACATACCGTCAACAACTTCTTCATTAATTTGAGTAGTTAGTAAATCGGCGTCTACTTGTCTATCTTGATCTTTTATCGTTTGTCCGGCATAAGCCTCTTCGTCTTTTCTTCTTTAGCTGCATCATCATCACCTACAGCTTCATCTTCCCCCTTGTTTGAAGATAAGCGATAGCAGTCTTCAAATAACTTACGTAGGGTGATGATGTTTGAGTATTTGTTCAATCATGAATAATGTATTCTTCCAATTAATTCATGCAGTTTGAACATTTTCTCCTGTAGATTTTGTATTAAACATTCAATGAATTCTTTCAGATTCTTCAGTTTCTCAGCTTCAGCTTCTTGAACCAGAGATTCTCCAAATGCTGATTTGCTTATGGATGCCTCATGAGCTTGTGACGAGGATCCAGTTTCAGGATAGTAAAAGTGAGTATCATGAACTATCAGTTCCTTTTCATACTCAGTTTCACAAAATTATGCATCTTCAACAGCTTCTCTCTGTTTTTCAGTGTATTCCCCAAACATAGTAGTGGGAAATTCACTCCCTTCAGATTCTTCTTCACCAATTTCTTCATCTCCATCTTGTTCACTTTCTTCAAGTTCATCAACAAACTCTTCAGTTTCTTTGTACATGCTTTCTTCAGACTCATCAGGCTTGCTTTCTTCAGTTTCATCAGTTTCATCATCAATCTCAATTACTTCCTTAGTTTCAGTTTTCTTTGCCTGAAACTTGTTCAACATTCTTTTCTGTCTTCTCAGGGTTCTGTCGTCTAGTCTCACAGTCTCACTTGAACTGGAGTCTGAAACTTCACTCCACTCTTCTTCTTTGGTGACTTTTCTTTTCTTTGTCCCAGTGGATACTGACTTTTGTTTCACTTCGGTTGGTGTGGATTTAGGAATGGACAAATGATCCAGTATCCTTTGCACTGGATAGGTAAAACCCTTTTTCAGTAAGAATGATTCTCCAGCAGCTTCCTTACTTTCTTTGATTCTCTGTTTCTCATCAGAAATCTGCTTTATCAACTGATTGAGTATAAATTTGTTCCAATCAAATCTCTCCTCAAACCAAATGGCATAAATCAATTTCATTTTGTCCGTTGAGAGAGTGTAGAAATTTCGAGCATGACCAATGACATTTTTGGTCAGAAGAATTGTCAGGAATGCGAATTCTCCTTTCTGCTGATATATAGAGCCACTGAAATTCTTCTCTTTCTTATTAATTGCAGTGATGTTCCAAAGCTTGTCTTTTTCCTCTTTCCCAAAGGTGAAGGATGAAGAGCCTCCAATTATATCTAGATGGAACACCAGGGAAAGCAGTTGTTCATCAATGGTGAAGTTTTTGTCTTGAACAGTAGTTTTGAAGCTTCTTCCATTGTTGGTGATTTCAGCATTCCTGTAGAAATCTCTAATGCCGTCTGGGCATAAGGTAGAGACCTTTGTATCAATCAAATTCTCCAAACCTTGAATCTTTTTAATCTTCTTTGCAATTTGAATTGAAAGATTGGAGTTTGAGAATTTTTGACAGAATGCGTCCAGGCTTGTTGTGATTCCTTCGTCAATGTTGTATTGCTCCATTGAATTTTTGAATTTGGGATTCTTGAATGCTTGATTTTGGGAGAGCAGGATTTCGTCAAGATTTTGTCTTTCAATTGTTTTCAAAATGAGAGTCGTGTCACAATCAATGAGATTATGTAGGGATGTACATCTACTTTTTCTCCTAGATTGACACGTGGCTTCGAGTGATTTGCCATGTCAGCCCAAACGACAGATGGTAGCTGGAAAGTCTTTACTTCTTTGACAGTTTTGTCCTTCATCAGCTTTTTCCGTCTCAGTTTTGTATGGAAGTCAGTTTTCTGTGGATTTTGCAATATAAACTGACTTTTCCTGCAAAAAAAAAATTAAGTTTTCCTCGGTACCCATATCTTCTTGGGTCCGGCTGGATTAGTTACTGAAGTATTACTTCCAGTTTCTTGGTTGAGAGAATTATACCTTCTCAACTCTTTTCTAGATAAACCACTACGCTCAACCTTAGTTGATTTCACAAGGATTCTTTTAGATTTAACATTTTTAATTTCTTTGTGTAATCTACTAGGTCTTCCAGTATCTTGATTTCTAAGATTTGTACTTTTTGAAGTCTCAAGACTAGGTAGGGGTGGGGGATTATCATTGCCTTTGTCAACTTTGCTGAGCATTGTCCTTTCAGCAAAATATGACAACTCAGTTTCTAGAAACTCATTCCAATCTTTTGCTTTGTCAAGTTCTTTGTCTTTTTGTTCCAATTCCAAGGAGAGTTTTTCGGTTAACTTGACAAGATTAGAGTTTCTCTGACTGAGTTCAACAAGTGATAACTGAGTGGAAGAATGTACCTTTTCTTGATGATTCGATATAGTTTGTACATTCTCTTGTTGCTGTAATGAGTCTTCTATATCAATATCTATTTGCAACAATTCCTTTCCTTCTTCTTTTGAGAGGTCTCTCACTGATGGAACTCCTCTGGATTCTTTAAGATGATCATTGAAGTTTGTATCCACTTCATCATTGAGTTGAGGTTCTGGATTTGTATAAAGATTTGTCGTACTGAACCTTTCGATCATTTGATCCTGAAAATCAGATATATTTTGCAAACAATTAATTAAGGGATGGGTAAGCCAACTTCTAGCTTTAGATGTAGACATTGAAACTATATGAACTGATGCAGTGAGGGGTCTTCAACAACCTGGTTTGAAATGTATCTTGGATCTCTTCCAGAAGGAAGATTTGCTCCGATACCAATTGTTGGTCCCTTGGAAAGGCTAACACAAGTTTAGAGGGGGGGGTGAATAAACTTGTCACCAAAAACTGATCCTGAACTGGAAAAGTCCCAGGAACTGAGTTTCTCTGAAACTTAAGCTGATCTTCAGTTCCTGTCCCTTTAACTTGTGCGGAGTTCAGTTAGCTTAACTGAATATAAGTTATTACTGACTTATATTTAGTCTCGTTAACTGGCAGCGGATAAAACTAGCCTTTAGTGCAACAGGTGTGTAATTAGAAAACTAGACCTTCTATGTAACAGTTAAGTGCTGACTCAGTGTATAGTGTTTGCTGAGAGATAATGCAATAAATAAAACAAACACAGATGCATAAAGTAAATCAACACAAGATTTGTTTATGGAAGTTCCGGGTGGTGTAATCCCGTACGTCTCCCCTTCTCCTGTGGCGTAGGAGGTATCACTAGAAAAATGAGATAACCGTTACAAAATTCTAGCACTATGACAGTCCTTCACGACACCCTAGTTTCACTGTCTACACAAAATGAAGAAAGGTGAAATTGCTCCTTCACCAGCTCACCACTAATACCAACACACGGTCCTCGGATCGCACCAACAATTTGTAGCAACACCGTATGAAGAAAGGTAGAATTGCTCTCTTCAAACTATGCACAAACCAACCCTTTTCACAAGGTTAGGTCTAGAATTAATCAAAGATTAATTCAGTGAGCTGTTTGATTCTTCTGGATCTGACTTTGTAGCTCCAAGATGTCATTCCCCCTTGATGGGTTACTGGATCTTCCTTTGAAGTTTTCAAGGCAGTTTCGTTGGCTCCCCTTTATCTGGATAAATATAATCTGATTTTTTTATGGATCTGGATTTGGATCTTGAATGTATGCTTGTAAAGCTCTTTTTATGATCCTCCTCTCACTTACTTCAAGTGATTTTCTTGTATATTTATAGGGGTGATGTGACGATTACTAGCTCTTGTAGCCGTTACACTTGTCATTTAGCCAACGTTCATATGTACGTTCTTTTGTCGTATTGATAGCTTGAATTCAATCAAGGCCTTAACTCAGTTTTCTACTCTTCTTCAAAACTGAGTACCTTGTTTACTTAATATCTGACTTTAATTCACTAAGTCAGAGTACACCACTCAGTTTCTTCTTTTCCAGGTAACTGATAATTTTTGTCCTTAAGATTATTCAGTTTTATATGATCTATAACTCAGTTTCAGGTCACCACAGACTTGCCTGAATCCTGACTTATAGTCATGACTTAATCAGCTTCTAACTGAGTTTGCCACCTCAGTTCTTCAATCTTCAACAACTGAGTCTGTGTCCCTCAGTTCTTCAGTCTTCTAGATAAGCCAACTGAGTCTGTGTCCCTCAGCGAACTTATCTTCTTCAGTTTCAGCATAACTGAGTTTGAACCCTCAGTTCTTCAAGTGCATATTCAGTTTTCTTGTTATAACTCAGTTTCCTTGTTGTGACCCAGCTGTTCGCCTAGTTCCTATTCTATTACAATGCTTGTCTGAAACAACCTATACAAAGTTCAGACTCTAGATAGAACTTATACATTTGTCTCTAGACCATTTCTTGCTTCTTCTTTTATTATGCACTATAACAGTTAGTTACGACTTCATCATCATGGGTTGTAAGTGATTTGTCTAATTTCGTGACGAATCATCATCAAAACAAAAATAATATTTCCAACAGGATCCATTTGATTCCCTTAGGCCCCATGTTGACCATTGTGTGGCATGTGCCCATTCACATTCTCAAAGTTATTTCCTTGTCCATTCCCACCTCCTTGTGCATTGTTGTTGACAAGAGGCGGGTTTTGATTTGGGACTCCATTAATGTTCCTCAAATTTCCTTCCAAGCCTTGTTCACCGTTTTGTGCCATACCGGATCCTTCTCCCAACTCACCCAAACTATTCTCTTCAAAGACCGGATTCGACTCCTCTACTTGATGACCTCTTCTTCTTTGACTATTTCTACACCCTGCGTAAGCCTCAATCCCGTCTATGTAAGGTTCGAGTGGTGTTTGAGATCTCCGGGTCATGCACTACAAAAATCAAACAACAAGAAAACAGTAAAATAAAACCTAGGCCCAAGCCTTCGGTTCACTTACAAGATATCACAAATAGCACACAATTCCCCGGCAACGGCGCCATTTTGATTGAGCTAAAATCCACCCAACAAAAACAATTTATAAAGGACTCGAAACCGTGGGTAAACTAACTCTCTAACCGACAGTGTACCGGGTCGATTGCTAGAATAGCTACACGGAGTACGAGGTCGAACCAAAAGGAATCGTGTTTGCAAGTACCAAAGTGAACGTAATGCTTAGTCTAGGTGATCAATGATTTTAAAGTATTTGTAACTACAACGACACTAAAGTGATCTATACTAAAAAGTTTGCAGATAAGATAGAAAGAAAGAAGATTAAACTACTAGGTTTTAAAGATAGATAAAGGGACATAGCCGAACCATGATCAAAATAGCTAGTTTCACCCCAAGGAATGACAAAACCGGGAGTGTGCAATAAACGAACGAACTCTTACATTCAATTCCACGGGTACGTGCTCCTAAACCCGGTGCTAAGGTCTGAACAACTCTTCCCCAACACCTTATGCCAAGTCAACTAACCTTCCCTAAGGAAGATTCATTCACAAGACAATATATGCACTAGAGCCGCTTTTAAACGTTAAAACGAGTAACCTCACTCTAAGAAGTGATCCTAGAACCCTTTTCCCACATCTCTCTATCTGAACAACTCTCAAGATTGATGTGTGTGATTTTTGACCTAGGTGATCAATCTAGCCCAAATCCGTTATAACAAGTTCTAAGACGTGAAATATGCAAGATACAACAATAAAAAGAACTACCCACTCCCAATTTCATCACCCAAAGGGTGATTTCACCAAATTTCACATGATTTAGCTATGTAGAAATTAGCTACTCATTATAACTACAAGAGCAAGCATCAAACAAGAAATTAAAACCATGAAATGAGAACAAAAACGAAATTAATTACCGGAAAAAAAACGCGAGCTATGATGTTTCTTCAAGCTTCAACAACACCCATGTCACTTTGGGGAAGAAGAAGACCCAAAATACACCAAAATCCAAGAGTTGAGCTGCGAATCTAAGCTAAACTAAGTTTAATACAAGAGAAATTAAAGAAAGAAAGAGTTTAGAAGAGCTAAAGGGGAGATTTCGAGCCAAGTTAATGGTTAGGGTTCTTAGAGGGCGAAGTGTCTTGAAAATCGTGTAAAAATGTATATATAGGTGGGAAAAATCTGCAAAAACGACCCCAAACGCCCGTTTGGAGGTTCCCAAACACGCGTTTCAGCTCCCAGCACTCTGTACATGAAAAAAACGTCCGAAACGCGCGTTTGAAAGCTCCAAACGCGCGTTTGAGATGATGCAGTTTTCTGCTGCAGTAAAACCATGATATCTTCGGGTGTAGAACTCCGATTCGAGTGATTCAAAGTGCGTTGGAAAGATCTTTCAATTATCCACAACTTTCATGAAGAGACCATGACCAGAAAATGCCTCCATCATTGGTCAAAACGCTGCTGAACAGAACAGAGCATGAAGATACCAACTATTTTTCTTCCTTTTCTTCATTTTTCTTCTTCCTTGGCTCATTCTTGCACCTTGATCATACTTCTCATCATAGATTTTCGACTTCCAGGTTCTCGTGACACCTAGACCCTACAATCTCATGAACAAACAAGACACACAAACGATTCCGGAGGGTAAAAGTGCTCGGGAATGGGTTAATATCACTAAAAAGAGGTAGTAAACCATCAAAGCAACGGATTTACTCCCCGTGCTATAAACTCACGATATTACCAAAAACGGTCTAAAACACCGAGAATGTGCTAAAAGTGGGATAAACAGGGGTGGAAAATGCACCGGAATCACGTAAAGTTGACTCCCATCAGTTGGTAGTCCTCCTAGGAATTTTTCCTTCCAAAAAGGTTGATTGGAATCATCCCTTTGCATTAATCTTGTGAGGAAATTATTTTTATACCATTGAAAATCACTAAGTTTTTTACAACGTAGATTTGAAAGTAATTCAGTATTTCTTTCTTTTAATTTTGTCGGATCTCCAAGAAAATTTATTGAAATAGTATGTATTAGTGTGGATACAGCATCCTGTAGAGGTTCTTGTTGCTCATCAAGAATCAGATTTTGTTCTTCATCATATTTTAGTGAATTAAGTATTTGGTCATGTTGGTCATATGTTAAATAAAAATCCCACCATCCTTTTAATTGTCCTAAAAAGCCTGCAATTAATAGTTCCACGGTAGTCCTATCTTGGACTCCATGCTGCATTCTGTATGCATATGCAGCCATAGTCATTTGCTGTAGGAATGATAGAATTTGATATTCGTTCATAGTGTCTAAGTTCCAATTGTAAACAGATGATGCATTAAAACGGTTTTTAGTTTGAGTTTCTACTGGTATTATATCCAGGGGATTGTTCGAAACTTGTTGTAAACTCCATCCTATTTTGTTTAGCTAATTTTTATCTAGTGATATATCAGTGTCTGTGTGTGAGTCATAATCATATTCTTTCCCAATCGTATTAATATGAAGTGTTGTTCTGGGGGTCATTGCGGGGATATCCGGTGCTATCTGGTTTTCAGAAGATGAACTGGCTGTCATTTTTTGTAGTTTGTTTTGTAAGTCTTTGAATAAATCTGATTTTTTATTTTGTATATCTTTGATGGATGAAGAAGATACTTGGTATGGTCTGAAGACTGGGGTTGTTGGGCTTTTTATATTGGAGTCATTAGTTTGAGGATTCTCTATTCGACTAATCTTCATTTGTTTTTCCATTTTCTCTATTTGTTTTCCGATTGTATGGAGATTAGTATTCGTATAATTATTTTGGGAAATAATATTTTTTATATTTCTCTTGTCGTCTTCTCCGGGTAGTTTGATCGGATAAGCTTCTACATATTGATCTTGGTGTATTTTTATTCCCTGGAAGGGTGGGTGAGTAGATATTATTTTTTCAGAGTTTAGAGTAGTTTCCCATTCTGGATTCTTATTTCTAATGGTAATAGGACTAATTATGGTTGAGAAAGGATAATCGATATGATTTTCGAGGGAGTAAATTTCAAACCAGTCAAAGAAATATATATGGACTTTATTTTGATTTACAAAGTCGTAGTATTTATTTTGAATTTCTTGTCGTTTTAACATAAATTTGTCAAAGAACCAAGTCCTTTTCATTATATTTCTTTCAGAGTAAAAGTCATTTTGGAGAACTTTTTGTTAATTGTAAAATCTTTTTCAATGATATCATTAAGGTTATCAGTAATGGCGAAAACGAAGGGTGGTTGGTTCAGGAGTGTTTGTTGGTTCTGAAATGTTTATGTCATTGCTTCCTAAGTTTTCTGTATGATAGAAAGATCTTGGAATTTGTGAAACATAATCTACGTTCCTTAGTCTTGTAACAGGGATATCGGAGATCGGATTCCTTGGGTTTGAGGCACCTATAACTGATGGAATTTGAGATACTCTGCCTAGATCAATTGTAGCAGAAGTATCTTCAGATGCAAACCTAGAATCAGTGTATCTGGCACTCTTACTTCTTCTTCTGTCAAAAAGAAGTTTTACCTTGCCATCAGTGAATTGAGTAACATGTCTTAGTTCTGAATTTGGTTCTGGAAACCTATTTTGTGTTGGGACTGTATTTTATAAGACCCATTCATCTGGAAGAGTAATATCTTTCCGTTTGATGGTTCTAGATGTACCCTTATTAGACCTTGAAAGATCTGTTTGTAGGAGAAGTGTTTCTCCTTTTGGACTATAACATCTTACTTTTGTAGAAAATGCTGAAATCATGGCTTTGTAGTGTAATCTAAAAATAATAGTAATAGGAATTGATCCTTCTAACATTTTGTAATTGTGCGTTTTTATGCACTAGTGATTTGAGGATGTTTGGATCATTTAGTGAAATAGAAATATTAGGCCAACAATCAAAAGTAATTGGACCCGTACAAAGACTGGATTCAACAGAACTTAAAAGTGAATCTTCAAAGTCTATTTGTCTTGTGTCTCTAAGAACGGCTAAAATGGAAGTGTTTAACCCTTCTCTGGTTAGAGGTTTTATTCCTACTTGGATTAAACCGATGTGTATATATTGGTATAATTTTTGTCGATGTTTTTGTAAGGAGTTTGCATAAAGAAGAAGCGTATAGTTTCAAAAGGTTTTCATAATTGAATATCTCTTTCCTCTGTTTTAATGGTAATATCTTATTTAAAACTGATGAATCTTGATGATTCATATATTTGGCTTTTGTTTACCTTTGGAATTTTCCAATTGTCAAGAGATTTATTAAAATCCTCAATTATTATTTCATATGTATGTATAATCCTCTTTGAACTTTCTTGAACAGAACTTGATACAGACCTAGAAGATGTAGTTCTACGAAATATAGAATCCATAGTCCTTTTGTTAATAATTCATACGTGCCTACAATCCCAAAATAAGATTAAAATGTCAATAGGCTTGCTCTATTACTGTTTGGGCAAAAACACTCAGCAAATATGAATGTCTAACAAAAGGGGTTTGGATAATATTAAGTATCACTATCCCTTCGTGTGGCTCCGATACCTACTTTCGCGTCCAGGGGATCAACGAAACGATTGTAATATACAAACTAGACAATAATGAAATAATGAAAGATTGTAACAATTCTTACTCTAACAATGATAAAAATCAATTGAAGGATAGACGGCAATGTAATGTATATAAAATTGAATGTTGAAACAACATGAGAAATGATAAAGTAATGTACGGTAATGAAATATGCTAAATTTTTGTCAAAAGAAACATGTAAATTTATACCTTAATTAAAAAGTTTTGAATATGTGATACAAATTGTTGAAGTTGGAGATACAAATTGTTGAAGTTGAAACTCCCTTGGAATGGAATCTATTTGCATAGAAAGCTTAAAAAATAAAACTTGTGAATTGTATTCTGAGAGTGTGCCTCTCACTTCTATGTTTTCCTCCTTATATAATGAAATTATCAATAATTTAAAACTATTACAATAATTAAAAGCCTTGCCATCTTTTGTTGAGTGATGTCTACTTTTGTGAGTGTTGTCTGCCATATTAGCTTTTGCTGAGTTGTATTGTTGTCGTCTTGCATTAATAGATTCCCACTGATTGCTAGTGGTGTCTTGTCTTGTCTTCTATTTGTAGTTGAATCCCTTTTCTGAGTCTTCGTTTGTCGTTTTGTAATAAACGAACTCCTTTTAATTTAGTGATGTCTTGTCATGTTGATTTTTGTTGAGCTTCATGTTGTCGTCTTGTGGTATATACGTATGTAATGATATATATACGTAGGTATTTGTATATAAGTTTTTGTAATAAAAAGTGTGTACATATATTTGTGTGTGCATATATATATTTTTATATATATATATATATATTAATGTGTGCGTAAAATATGTAAGGAGATATATCTTAGGTGGAAAGTATTGTGTTTGTGTTTGTGATGTGAGTGGTGCAGGTAACTTTGAAGGATTTTATATATATATATATATATATATATGATAATAGTTTTTTAAGAGATGTGCAACAGGCAAGCATATCTACATCAATTAACCGGTGAGCACACTATAATATATTTTTATGCGAATGGTGACATGCATCGTTTAATCGAAACAAGGTATATGTATACGCCCGAAAATTTGTCTTAAGCTTGTAGGGATAGGTGTATCGTGTGTGGAGTGATTTACGAAACAGATCTGTAATTCACGGATGTAATTACGGATAATTAAATGCAGAAAATAATTAACTCGAACTAAAATTTATTTATCATGTAGATCTAACAAATTAAAGCAACTATGGTATAGATCTAACAAATTAACACAACTTTATGATAGATCTAATGAAACAAAGTTATGACGATGTAGATCTAACAATCAAACAATCACGGTACATATCTGACTTGAAAGTAAAGGAAAATAAAATGCGATGCATAAATAAACAACAAACCGAGGCGAGTAGATACTCTTTCCTTAAGACAAATTGCTCCGGTATGGTGCCCACGGTAGTCGCAACTGTCTCTCAAGATACAACGGCTTTCGTCTCGGATTTAGAGGCACTTCAAAAACCCGAGCTCCGGTGAACTTACAGAGTGCTCCAAACTTCTCTTCGACTCATGAACTAGATCTATATGAGAGACTCATTTTGTGGTGGAAAAGAGAGGGGAAAATTTTATATCTAATTCTCATTCATAGGGATCCTTTATATAGTGGAGAGGATGAGACAATGCTTGAATCTGATTGGCCAAAACACATCATCAAACTTTTCCCCTTGGAAAAGTAATGGCCCACTTCTTCCTCAAGGAAAGAAGCTTGGCCGAAATTTTAAGGCTAATTTCGAAGTAATCCAATCCTCTGATTGGTCGGATGATGTGTCGTCTAATTTCTGATTGATCGACTGACTCAATGAATTATGATTGGTCGAATGACACAATCACATTCCAAAATTAATTTTATGGTTAATTTCATAAAGAAATTTTGTCCAAAAAATTAATAGTAACACCTGAACCGAGCCGAGCCGAGCTCGAGCTCGAGCACGAGCCGGACGGACGGCATCGGCGGCGCGCGCGCGTGTGGAATAATCTAAGTCCTCCCTCCTGCACAAAAGTGTCTTTCCCCTTGGAGCACATCCATAAGAGACACACTAGCTCTTATCACTTGAGTTCCCAACACTCAAGTTTCCAATATGGGAGAATGGGGTGAGGTCCTCACTTCAACTCCCATCTCCTACATATTTTTCTACCAACTTTAGTCATTAATTTCTCATTCACCCGATATCCGAATCGAGTGATTCAAAAGCCCATCATCAACTACTCTATATGGAGTATTTAATGATATCAATAACTCTTGATGACATACATCGGAGCCTATCCGTAATTTGCGCTAAAGTTGACTGTTCAACCCTTAAATCGGGATTTTTCTCCAACACAACCTGTCAAATTGCTCAACCCACACAATTCAAAGGTGATGTTCACTTGTGTCAAGCAATTAAGGAAATTGCAGACAAGAGCGGGACCGAAAAGAATGCATCCTGAAAGCAGTAGTTCCGGGTTCAGGAGAAAACTAGATCTCAAACTAGAGAGGCTCAACTCAGAAATTTGCCAAGCAATGAGAAATGCACATCTGGTGATAAGTGAGGATGAAGAAGATCCAGAGGAATAAGTCCACCCACAATCTGATGAAGAAGAGGAAGAGGATGATGAAGAGGTCTAAAACAACTCCTTAAGAAGGGGAAGAAGAAGAAGAGTAAGATGATGATCATCACTCTGATGATCATTAAAAAAAGGATTCTTCTGACAACCTATCATTCCTTGATGTTATTCAAAGGAGTGAAGCAGCAAAAGACCTAGCAGCTGAGTGGATCAGCTGAAAGAAAAGTCCCCACCACAGAGCAAGGGGGAATGATAGCTACTCACTCTCTTCAGCCAACATTGAAATATCCACTCAAGCACTTGAAACACTACACAGCCCTCAACAAACTCACTCTGCCATGGGAATTGAGGAAGAGGCACTTGAGGAAGATATTGCTGAAAAATATGCACCAGAACACTCAAAAGGTCACACTGACATTCCAGAAAGAGCCTTCCGACTGGACATTGGACCTTTAATTGTTGATATGGAGAAGAAAGCTCCAAGCCTGGAACTTCTCAAACTGACAATGAGAGATGCAGGTACCTCCATGGATCAAAAAGTTGAGGCTTTATTAAGCCACATTAAGTTGAAAGATGCCATCATTGAGAAGCAGGGGGATATGCTGACTCAATTGAATTCCTTGGTAACCCAGCATGTTCACACAGAACTAACACATCTTGGAAATGCAATTGATGGAAGACTTGACCCCATGGTTGAAGTCTTGGACACTCATTCTCAACAACTGCAGATCATTGATAGCACCCTGGATCATGCTATCAAACAGATTGACAATGTCGTCTCAGTATCAGCAACAACCAACAAGATCCTCTTAGCTCAACATGATGCTTCCAAAAAGAGGGAAAGGATTGGTAAGCTTGGAAACCGCAAGAGTCTGAAAGTACCAAGAAAAGTGTCAGAATTTTAGATAAGAATAAGATTGTAATAACTCTTCTCTTTATGCCCTTTATGGATGAATAAAATTTCTGAGTTTTATTATTCTTATTAAATAAAATTTTTGCACATATATTCAGGCTTATGAGGGTTTTGGCATCATCAAAAAGGGAGAAATTGTTAGGAACATTTTGTTGTTTTGATGATCGACATACTAGTTGTTATAGCAAGCCTGAAAAAAGTCTAAACAAGTTAGTAATGTTTGTATAAGACTTTACTTAGAGTCTGACATTTTGTATAAGTTTATTCAGACAACAACTATACTAGACTGGTAGGGCAGCTCAGTAAAATGAAGACCGGTGGACCAGCTGAGTAAAGACAGCCAAGTACCAGCACTGAAGTTTTTTATGAACAGACTTATAACCAATGAAGTCTGTGATGACCTTGGATAAGTCTACGATATACATTACAAGTGATGGATCTTAATTTGTTTTAAATATGGTGTACCCTGATCTCACACAAAACAAGGATCAGTGAAGTGAAGCTCTATCAGATGTACAAATATCAGTTAAGAAACACAAGCAAAAAGGAAGAAGCGGACTCATAGCATCCCATAGCAGCCCAATGACCAGCAGATAAGTAAAATAGTCACTAGACCGGCTAAGAAACAACCAAGTGAAGCAATAGCAAAGTCAAGTCTACACTTGATTCAGAAAGTTGAAAATATTGAAATCAAGCAATTAATGCAGAATCAATCAAAGGCGGATTTTATGAAGAATATTTGAAGAAAACCCGGATAATTGAAATCAAGGAGAATGAAATCAAGGAAAAATCAATGATTATTCTCCACATTAAATAGACAACGGACCGAAATTCAAAATCAAGAAATCATGGCTAGAAATAAAAGGCATTGACAGACAAGAAAAACATATATGAATAATCATCAAGAATTCTAAGTGATGAAACTTTGTCAATTTCTCTAGTCTTCATCTTGATCTACATTGTTTAATCCAGAAAAGATCAACTCAGAATCAAAGCTTCGAATCCCCATCAAGTACTAAGATTGATCAAGCCTTGTGAATTCAATTCACATCTAATTTGAGCAATTGAATTAGATTTTTTAAGAAGGAATTGCAACCTAGTTTGATAGCTGCTGAAGGATTTGTTCTCAATGAGCAGTGTGTTGAACACTGAGTCGCTGAAGCTTTTGTAGCCAGGGAGTGATAGTCTTGAGATTGTGAAGCTTGTGTATCCAAGGACAATCATACTATTGTATTGTTGAAAGACAATAGTGAATTCCTCTAGTCATCACAAGAAAAGAGTGGATTAAGGGATTACACCACCCTGAACCACTATAAACCTTGTGTTATTTACTTACAGAATTTAATTTCTGCATTTACATTCAGTATTTTATTTACATGTGTGTGATTGCTTAAGATCAACTCAGAATCAAAGCTTCGAATCCACATCAAGTACTAAGATTGATCAAGCCTTGTGAATTCAATTCACATCTAATTTGAGCAATTGAATTAGATTTTTTAAGAAGGAATTGCAACCTAGTTTGATAGCTGTTGAAGGATTTGTTCTCAATGAAGCAGTGTGTTGAACACTGAGTCGCTGAAGCTTTTGTAGCCAGGGAGTGATAGTCTTGAGATTGTGAAGCTTGTGTAGCCAAGGACAATCATACTATTGTATTGGTGAAAGATAATAGTGAATTCCTCAAGTCATCACAAGAAAAGAGTGGATTAAGGGATTACACCACCCTGAACCACTATAAACCTTGTGTTATTTACTTACGGAATTTAATTTCTGCATTTACATTCAGTATTTTATTTACATGTGTGTGATTGCTTAAGTGTTTTGAAAATATGTTCTAAAGGGTTTAATTTCCGCTGCACAAAAGCTTTTCATCAATAAAAGTTTTTGAACACCTAATATAGTCATTCACCCCTCCCCCCCTTGACTATATTTCACCCTTCTCTGGGAAACGAAACCCTTAAGGATATGTTAAGGGCTTGTGTTTTAAAGGTAGGTGGTTCATGGGATGATTACCTATATGTAGTTGAGTTTTCTTATAATAAAAGTTTTAATACCAGTTTGGGGATGCCGCCGTTAGAAGCTTTGTATGGTAGAAGATGCAGAACACCGTTGTTTTGTGATGTAGTTGGGGAAAAACATGTGACAGGGCCGGAAATGGTTGAATAAGCTAAAGAGAAAATGGATTTGATAAGAAGAATCTAAAGGCTGCACAAGACAGGCAAAAAAATTGGGCTGATGTGAGAAGACGACTGTTAGATTTTTATGTCGGGGAAAGAGTGTATCTTCGAGCTTCACCGATGAAAGGAGTTAAAAGGTTTGGACAAAATGGAAATTTAAGTCCAAGCTTTGTAGGTCCTTTTGAGATAATTGAGAATGTTTGACCTTTAGCTTATCGACTTAGATTTCCGAAATCTATGTCAAGAGTGCACATTGTGTATCATGTATCAATGTTGAAGAAGTGTTTAACGAAGACAAATGTTGAAGCCGGGGTTGATCCGGAAATGTAACAAGACAATATTATGTATGAAGAGAATCCGGTTAAGACCCTAGACAGAAAGGTGAAGATGATCAAGAGGAGAATGATACTTTTGGTTTTGGTGCAATAGAGAAATCATTCACCAAACGAGGCGACATGGGAGATTGAGGATGATATGTGATGTATGTCAACTAGATGATACATTTCATGACGTTTTATCCTCGATTCTCATGCATTTATTGGTGTATTCATATCAATTCGAGCAACTATTGTGATGGTTTGGTATCTTTTACGTACATAGTAAATATTATAAAAACTGATACTTTTGTCTATTATCTAGGCTTATTAGCCAAATTATGTTATCGGATTTACGAGTGGTATTCTTGTGTTTTTGTTTTGCAGCACAAATACCGAAGCTTGGGAGCCTAGATTTTGGAATGTCAAAGCATAGATTTGATCGTGGTTTGATTCGATGCATTAAAGAGCGGGAAATCACTTTCGAGAGATGTTGGCCGCCGCCAACATGATTAAGGCCGCTGCCAACATGATTAAGGCCACCGCCAAACTGATCCATAGCCCAAACTGAAGAAATATTCTCTTGGCCGCCGCCAACACCCTCTTGGTGCCCGCCAAATATGAAGATCAGATCTGCTGCCATGCATTTAATGAGGACATCTACTTCAACTACCTGACAGAGGTTGGCGTCCGCCAGCTATACCCTTGGCATCCGCCACTTACATTCAAGAGCTGCTAGCGGCAACCAAACAACTCTGACGGCCACCAATGTGTGCAAATGTGGCATTTATGATAAAAACATTCAATGTTTACCAACTTATCATCAATTCTACTTTCCATCCAACCCTAAGCTTGAAGGCACCTCTATGTTCAAGGATCCTCTATCCAAAATCCACCATATATTAGCATTTAATCCACTTGTAAACATTAAGAATTCTTAGTTTAATTTGTAGAATCTTTCAATGGAACCAGGTTTCCATCTTTTGGTGTAAACTCCTTTTGAATCTTCTATTATTGAATGAAAGATTCCCTCTTCAAGTTCATAGCTTTGAGTTGGTAAATTCTTTTCCTTTATTTGTGATTTACTTGTTGTCATAGGTATGAAATCCATTCTTGCCATGTTGGGTTTTATAGCTATGAGTGGCTAGTCTTCTTACTAGCCAAGATAATGTATTTGTGATAGTTCTTTATCTTGTTGATTGGAAATGTTGTTCATGTTTCTTAGACTCATTTGTTGTTATCTTTTCCTATTTGCATTTCATTTATTGTTTGTGTTGGATTCATGACCTAACACCAGGCACATACACTTAGTTAAGTCCGAAAGAAGAAGCTTTGTGTGGGAAAAGAGATAGGAAAACCGGAAGGTAAAACCGACCTTGAATAGAACTTGGTTTCTTCTCCAGGGACTATTGTTCATTCATTGCATCCAAAGAACTTCATCATGTTAATCATTAGGTCTAGGGTTCTTAGACCAAGGATGAGACATAGAGTAATTCCGGACACTCGTATGAGAGGGAATTGATAGCTTAGAGGAAGAGATGGAAGGTAAAACCGGAAGGTGGAATGTTGTCTTGGGGAATGACTTATTGATGCTTTGTTCGGGACGATCAAAGTCTAAGTGGGGGGTAGTTGATGACGGTCAAATTATACCCGTAAAAGTCATCAACATTGACCTTAAATCGAGATTAATAATACGCATTTTATAAGGTAGGAAGGTTGTTATGCATTCTCATGATACTAATAAAGATATACTTGATTATTTCATTCTCTTTGCAAGGGCGTACGATTAGGAAATACCAATATAGGGCTCTAGGTCGGCTCATGAATGATCTTCCGGGGCTTTCGGCGAGATCTAGGTAGGTTTTGTATTAGGGAATTGACGTCACCTAGTTATACGTAGTTCGTAAACTAGCATGAGACCTAAAAGGTAATTGTTAGTTGGACGAGGGCTTGAGCGATCGTTTAGGAAGTACGCCTAACCATAGGAATGTTGCCTAGACGAGGTGTACGATTAATATCGGCATCCTTAGTGTCGTAAGCATGCAAGTTATATGAGATGGATACCCAAAAGGTGAAGTCACGAAGTCACGTAATGTAGCACGGTGATCTAGCAACCTAACCGGTGCTAAGTCAAGTTAAAGAGGATGACTCCCGTAGCCAATCTAAGATAGATACAAACGGATTGAGTTAATAAGTTCAGTTTATTATATAAATTATCTAGGTCCAAACGATAAAGACTATAATTGGGGAGGTTAATTACGTTGTGTCGAGTCGTGTCGTGTCGAGTCGTGTCTTACTTGATTATTTGTTTAATTAATTGTTCTCCACAATTGGTTTGCACCTTGAGGATTTTTATTATTTGTCATTAGAAGGTAAAACCGACCTTGAATAGAACTTGGTTTCTTCTCCAGGGACTATTGTTCATTCATTGCATCCAAAGAACTTCATCATGTTAATCATTAGGTCTAGGGTTCTTAGACCAAGGATGAGACATAGAGTAATTCCGGACACTCGTATGAGAGGGAATTGATAGCTTAGAGGATGCACCGATAACACACACTTGAGCACTATTGGAAGGTAGGAAGGTTGTTCATTCTCATGATACTAATAAAGATATACTTGATTATTTCATTCTCTTTGCAAGGATTTTTATTATTTCATCACCCGTTTTAGTTGTAGTTGATTGAGCATACTAGCTTGATCTTTAAAACCTTTCAAATCTTGTCTTTTGTGAACTTAGACCAAAATAATATAGATTTTCAGTACTTAACTTCACAATCCATGTGGGATACGGCTTTGACCACTTCCTAGACTACAATTGACCTCGTATACTTTTCGGTAATATTGCACACCTATATAAATTCGATCAATATGGTCCTTGAATTCCCAGATTTTCTTGATCTACCAGGTGTGCTCAAGTTTCGAAGACGAAACTCCTCTTAAGGGGGAGGAATGTAATATTCTGATTCTTTTAAAAAGGGAAAAAATGTCTTTTACAAAATCAGAATATTGTGTTTATTTATTGAAGTATTTTCTCAACTAAAAAAAATAACTGACGGGATTTTATTACTGTAATAAACTTCCCATTTACTTGGAAGTTCAGAAATCAAATAAACGGAAGAAAAGTTGCTCTATAATCTCTAAATCTAGGAAAGAATAATCTTCATTGTATCTTTTCAATCTTTGGTCAAATCTCAAATTCAAGTAGATATTCAAGATCAGCGTGAAGATGGCTTCATTTTGATATCAATAATTTGAAGTTTCAGAAATGTATGGTTTTGCTCTAATTTTGGAATCTTGAAGTTCTTATCATGATTTAAGGTTTTGAGTGGTTCAATTTGTAGTTCTTCATGTTTTGAAATAGTTGTTCATAGTTAATTCAAGATTAGATTGTGTTTTCATAGGTTTGGCATGAAGAATTCAAGAATAGGTTGTTTTGCTTCAAGAATTGGTTTGATTTCAAGGTAGGAGGGTGTTCATATTGAGCATTGGTTGTTTTATAATGATTGTTAAGTATTTTTCGTTGTTTTATTGATTTTTGCTAAGCGAATTTGTGTTGTATATGTGGGTTATTGGCTTGGAAAGAGTGCAGAAAATATGTATGCTTTTGTTTATTTCGGTATGACGCACTCCATGGCTTGAGCATTGTCATTTAAACATTCTTTTGTGTTTATGGCGCACTCCATGGCCTGATCAGAATCATTTTAGACATTCTACCGTGTTTGTGACGCATTTCATGACCTGGGCCGAAGTGAATTAAGTTACATAATTGGGTGTGGTGCACCCTATGAGAGGGCATGGTGCCCCCCAAGACTAGTTTTTATGAATTTGTGTTTTACTATTAGACTTGGTTTAGAGCCTTTCTAATGGATATAAACAACACAAATTAACTTAACAAAGACATGAATAAACTTCTGATCCGTTTAGTTCCGGCACCGAATGAAATCTTGAAAAGGTGAAGTTCGGGACCGTTGGAAGATTAGAATTGGCCTTGTGCTTTGATGAATTAGCATTCATCAATGTCTGTGTATGTTCTAGGATCTGGTTATAGTCTAGTTGTTTAAGGTGAGGGAGTAGTGTTGTAAGTGAGCCTTTTCTAGAAATCACTTAGGTGGCTAGTTAATGATTAATAACATAGATACTTGACTAGAAAAAAGACTAAACATCAATGTTATTCTTGGTAAGGCACAAGACAATATTGCAATGTGTGGTGTGGCTAGGAAAAGCGGATAACTTCACCAATCACAAAGACGGTAAATAAAAGTGGAGAGAATCCGCCGAACTACTCACTAACGGGACTAGCCCGGGACTACTAGTACCGATCTCTATTAGGTTGCACCCTAGTGTCCTTAGTGCATGACTAAGCGTAGTGCATTTGAATACTTGATGTAGCAAATATAAGCTAAGCTAGAAACATAGGAAACTCACAACGTGTTATAAGCATGAAGTGATTCTTATATGTTGTGTCAATCACATAAAAATAACATTTAATAATTGTGTAATTACTTTCCTAGCATGATAAAACCGAATGTTCAATAGCTTCTACCTCTTGCTATATACTTAATTTACTTTCCCATTTGCATGTTTGTATGTCTTTTCTTCTCGAGAAAATTTGCAGGATGATCTTGAGTTGGATGATGTTGATGCTGAGTGAGCTCGGTTTCTTGGAGAACTTATCATGTTTTTTTTACTTTTATGTTGTTGTACTTTTATATGTAAGGCATGTTCTATTTCAGTTTGGTTTGTAATCTAAGACTTGTATCGTAAGATACCTTTCCTTTTGGTTTGTAAGATGTATCATACTTTGTGAAAGATAATCATGAGACCCGTACTCAGATTAATAAACGCTACGGACTAAGTTAATTTTAAGTACATCTCACTAACTCAATCCTCTTGTGTATATCCATACACTGAGTTATGTGATTACATAAATGAGGTAATTAGGGATTTCAAGCAGTGTCTTAATTATAAGCATACATGCATATAATAAGATGAATTATTAATTCTGTCCTAAAACAATTACATAATTGTCTTTCGGGAACTACACCTAACAATCTCCCACTTGCACGAAAGGCTAGTGGATTAATTGTTTTAGAGCACACCCATTTATAACTATATCCACAACATTCTCCCACTTGCTCAAGACAAGCGAGACGTATCCCTCTAATATGTACCCTCCAAGAGCATCTTAGTAATTCATCCTTCCAAGCACGACCGGAGTGTGCCACCGCAGGGTAGGTCAGTGACCCGGCGCGTACTTAAAATCCGAATACCATGTGACTTGGTACACTGATCAGGTAGGTTAGCGGCTTGGGTCAATCTTTGGGATCGATACGTCGCCTTTCCATCTAATCCGGTGGTACGATATCAATATGCTTATGACCTCTAGTGATTGCAAAATCCTTATGAGCTACCTCTCCAATGTTTTCACAACGAAGAGGTATCGGCTTACTGGATAATACTTTATCACATGAGTAAACACTGAGACCGAGATCGATTTAACGATCATCCTCAATCTGACCTAAAGCCAGAATCAGTGTTATCACTTATATTCTAGTTTGCACCTGAATATACTAGCATATTATTCCTCATTCTTCCGAAGAGACTTGAGGATTCACTAAACATCCCATTTAGTATTCATCTGTACGTTTAGACAAACATTCCTGAGAGGTAGGGAAGACTACATCGTTGAATGTTGCATAAATGCAAGAATATCTTAACCAGGTGAATGGATGGGATTGCCAATAATCGATTCTCGAGAATTTGAGCGAATCAAATCCTTTAGAATGAATCCCGATGGCATGTCAGACTCTGACTTCAGATAACACACCCATGTTGTTCCCAACTATTTCAATGTTACCATTCACAAACACATATCTCCATACTACTTTACTAATATTGATGCCCAGTCTACGAAAGACTTATCAACATTCTGGTCAAGTCCACATATTAAAACATATGACTTTGAAATGACCTAGAGGTGTGTTTTGATCCCCAAAGGATATAAGCTATGGCATGCATCCTGCCAAAGGTTCTTTCTGAATAAATTAAGATACCGTTAGTCTCGCAAAAAGGTCTTAGGGAATCACCCCTATTTTCTGCTTTGTAACGAATCCGTTATTTGTTCTTAGCTAAAACCCTTCTGTTCTGAATGAATTCAGATTCCGTTGTTCGGCAAGGAAGTCTTAGGGAATCACCCCTATTTTCCGCTTTCTGACGAAATCAAGCAAGACTAAGTGGTAAGAGAGATCACGGTCTGGTTAACTCTCTATCTTTTAGGAAATCAACCCTAAATTACTCAGCTTTGTGTTGAAAGTTAAACTTTCCTATTCATTCGACTCTTCTCCGTGTAGTTCCAATTACTCCCACTGGGCCTGAGATACTCAGGCGGTTCTACAAGAGTTTCAACAGAACTGGAGTATCAAACTCCATTCACAGGGTTATGGCTTTTAAACCAACCTCTATGATCAGGATCCTACACGGCCCACAAAGGAGTATAGGTCATCAATCTACCCAATAGACCGGAAGGTCCTGCAATGGGTAACGGACAAACCATACTCCCACTGCGTTCGGGGTGGATCGATATAGTGATCTAGTTTAGTAGTTTTTATTAGTGTTATCACCAACTGCCGGTGTTGGATGTGGACTGAACAAATCAGTTAGTAACATCTTGAGTACAAATACTTCAAGATCCAAAGTTGTGATTTATAGACTCTATCAGACCAATTTTGACAGTATAACCGTCATTCTCTGATTTTATGAGTTTTATAATCAACCTTTACTCAATACATCAAGATATTTCACGATCTGAACGTGTACACAAAATTTACAGTCCTACCTTCAAGCACTCGGTGCTAAATGCCTCTATTTATGGAAGTGGGGTGAACCAAATTCACTCCTTATCCACAAATGCATAGGCATATTTTAGTTAGACTTCTCGGTTTTTCATTACAACGTAAACCGTTATTTTTCAACCAATATCTTAAATGAGTTCAGTAGTGTATCGTAGCACATCAATAACTATGTAAGGCAAATTTATGGTGTATCCCTTAGTGAAAACATTTCACTGAGAGGTAGGCCGAGCATCAGTCCCGAAGACTACGCAATAACCTATTTCTGAGTATGGAATACTCTATCTCTGGTGAAATTAGAGATTTCCTCCTAATATTTTGGATAAACTTACCGGAGTCTCGAATAGTTTCAGACAAGATGTCACTACTTCAAAAACTCCTACTAGCTTGTACCTTTCATATGACCCCGAAGGTTGTTATGAACAAGGTATGTTACTTCTTTAAATCTATTACCCTTTCCTGATTGAAAGGAAACTTAGGCATTGTTCCTTTGAGACAAAGTTCTTTGAATGGGAGATAGGAATCACCCTAAGCCAGTCTGCAGATCTTTCGTTAGGGAATATGCACTAATTAATAGAAAGAAGAAGTGTTTATCTAAATATGGAAACCATTTGCGTTTATATTGTTAAAGATGTGTTACATATACCTATTCATCATTTCTTAGTGGTTCTGACTTTATCAAACAAAAGTCCGAGTCTTGGGTTCGTGCTATGAATGTTATATTCATCGTCAATAAGACAAACAAATTATCCTATTGAAAATGAATACGTTCGTTCCAACGAATCCGAAAACAGAAAATGAATTTTCTATGATACTTAAGAATTGAATCCGAGATTCATTTCCTTATATCACTCCCACTAGTTTAGCTGAAATAATTGCCCGTTGTCTATTTTATTTATCTTTTAATGCACTGCTACCTAGTTCTACCAAAGAACTTAGCTTTCGAGGAAATTTATGAGGATGCATTGGTCAATGATCCGAAATCACTTTCCTTATCCTCTAATTTCCAATTTATTAATATTTCGGTTTAGCCTCAAAATCTACTTAGTTTAGATGACTAACTCGTATAGATATTCTTTCCCATTCTCGACTTTCCTTAGATGGAAACAGTCTTGAACTAGCAGTTCGTTTGAGTAGACACTACTCTTGAACTGTGGGATGTTCAGTGTTACTTGCTTGGACTATCAAATTTTCTAATCAACAAATCATAAGACCAAAGCTCTCACTAGTTTATCAGTTCCAAATACCATCTAACTAGCAACACTTTGTATTTATGATTTTTCAAAGATTAGAACATCATTTAGAACTAAGCTCCCACTAGTTTATCAGTTCCAAATACTGTCTAACTAGCAATGCTGTGTTCATGATGTTTCAAAGATTATAAAATCTCCAGAACTAAGCTCCCACTAGTTTATCAGTTCCAAATACTGTCTAACTAGTAACGCTTTATTCTTATTCCAATGAATGGAAAAACTCTTGTGCAGTCCATTACACATTTCTAATAATTCAGAAAAACAACAAATCATAAGACTAAGGCTCCCATTAGTTTATCGGTTCCAAATACCGTCTAACTAGCAATGCCTTATGTATATGATTTTCCAATTTTTCAATTTAGAAATTTGTTGTGTAATTACACTTTTAAAATTCACTAAATGAATTTATTTGATAGTCCTATATCATCTTTTGTAAACTAAGTACGGTCGCTACTCGTTTTTCACGAGTGACATCCGTGACATACCTATACTATGTCATTAAGTTTTTAAAGGCTCAAGGGAAAAAAAAATTCCGAAAAATTAACTGCATTCTTGATAATTACAACGTACTTGTTACTTTCCACATTTTTAATGAAGTCCTATTACTGATAGTTTAGTAGCCTAGAGATTTAGTTGTAAAATAAATATGACAGAAAGTTAAATTCAAAAAAATAAATTTTCACTACTAGATTTTTATTTTAGGAATTATAAACTATAAAAAGTTTATCCTACCATTCCAAGGATTTAATATCACACCTCAGTGCCGCCGTAGGGTAGGTCAAAGAGGTGACGAACAAACTGAGACAATCTCTCTCAATGATTAAGCTTCGAGAATCGAACATCTCACGGGAATCAGACATCCCGGACCTTAATCATTGATTACCTTCCTTTTTCTAGCCTAGATATTTCGAAAATATCCATAAAGAGTGTGACCTGCTATATCAGATCTCAAAGTACGCCCCGAGTATGCCGCCGTAGGGTCGGTCAGTGACTCAACGAGTACCCAAAATCCTATCCTTTCGGAGACCAAGCCTTGAATTTTGATAGGGGTGAACATCATCCGTAGGGGGCCGAAATCAAAACGGCTCGAGGCGTCACCCTTCTCTCACGTGCTTGCATCTATAGTAGAGGCCGTGGGGTTGGCTGTCGTCTTCCCCGCTCCCACTCAATAATTTGAAAAAGTGGTGGGTTTACTAATTACGGTTTCGGTCTTGACAATAAGAAACAATAAATCATGTACTCCGAACAGGGTCGGTTATGTAGGCAAGCCTACGCCATCTTATTCGTTGGAACATATGTGATATTTCAGGCTGATCCGGCAAGAGAAGCCCTGTTTAGCCCGAAGGCTTATCAGCTATGCTAAGTCTTGTCGAAGTACTGTAACGTACATCACACGTGGTGGGGAGTCGATCGATCCGAAGCTCGGTTGAACTCGCCCAACCATGGTTAAACCATTTCCGAACCCATGTACTAATATTTTCCGATTTCTATGTTGTCAACCAAAGCATAATCTCGTTTATGTTTAAGGTGGCTTCATCGAGAAGCCATCTCCGAAAACTCAAAGATTTATCTAAGTGGGATTCACCGAGAATCCATCATTAAAATCGTAACGATTGACAAAACCCGGTTCCTCGGTTTTTATAATTAATTACTTAAATAATTAACTACCACATATTAATTAAAAAAGAAATTTAACAAATTATACGAGTTATACATGCCTAATTTATTCGAAATAAACTAGCTACATGTATGCATTGGAGTGGAATCATGAAAATGCATGTCATGGCAATTTTCCGGTTTCTATCACATATTTCGATCATACACGAAAAAATAACGGAAAATTTAAACACCGAGATGGATCGTTGGTACCCTCGTATCTAACCTATTAAAAAAAAACACAAACCCTAACTAGGGTTTACTATTTTCTAATCTGCATCTTCCGCGTTTTATCGACAATTGGACATCCAAAGGAACTTTGATCGTCACGAAACTTTATGGACCTGTTCTTCACTCCTCTTACTTCAATCTGAACGGTTGGATCTTCGTTTCAACGGTCCAATCTCTTCAAGAAATTCGACGAACTGACAGCTAGGGATGCAGTGCTTTTACGACACAGCAGCAACTTTATTGTAACGATTGGACATCGAGATGGACTCCGATCGTCACGAAATTTTGAGGGACTATTCTTAAACTTTTAGTCTTCATTCTGACCGGAGGGATTGTCGTTTCAACGGTTCAATCTCCGGGAATAATTAGAAAACCGAATAGAAACAAAACAGATCTACTTCTAGGAAACTAAAATTACAAAATTTCCTATACTCATATAAACGAATTTATATGAGTTTATAATAGATCTAACGAGTAAACAATACCAACCCCAATCCATCTCTTCAACCACGACAATCACAAAGCATCATCATCAAATTTTTCGAATCAAAAAAAAAATTAAAACAAAAACAAGCAATCTACACATGCTATTCCACTCCTTAGATCTAAAATTCACATACTTTGATTGATAGATCAAAGGCTTCGATACCAATTGTAGGATGTAATATCACCGGATGGATCATAGATCCACCCAATTACGCAACGGAAAGAATAAGATCTAGATCTAGTCAACCAAAATACATAAAATAATAGATCTAAACCTACGTGGGGATTTAGATTACCAACCTTTTTATGGTGCAAAAACGCCAAGAACAAAGTCAATCCAATCCGAGCTAGTTGAGAGCCTAGTTGAGAAGCCAAAGTCTTCCAACGTGTGTCTCCAAGCACCACCAGGTAGATGGTGTTTCAAGCCGCCGCACCTCCTCGATATGCTACCTTAGAAAAACCCGAAGTTTTTCTAAAACTCAAACCCTTAGTATAATGGCCGAAATCTCTAAGCCATAATACTACCCAAAAGTCGAAATTATGTGTGTGATTTAGGCTTGGGAGAACTCTCTATATATAGGAGAGTAATCATTGTCCTCCAATGATTTAATAATTAAGAGATAATTATTAGATTAATCCTTATTTCAAATAAAAGATAAATAAAATAATTATCCCAAAAAAATTAGGATAAATAATATTATTATCTAATATTTCATGAATTATCATTTAACAAATAAAAGATAAATCACATGTTAAATAATTATCCAAGAAAACTAATTCTTTAATAATTAAACAACAACAAATTTCGGCCACCCTAATAAAAATATTAGGTCACACGAAATTTTTGACACATTGGGCCGAGTCCACGAAAAATTTCTTTTCCATGTATTTAATTATCTAGTCCAACTAAACAATTAATCCACATATCAATTAAATAGTCCAATCCAACTATTTAAATATAATTGAGGTGAAGCGACGAGAAAACATATGCTATGTTAGGAGCCACGTCGGGGACCATGGACCCATATTCAGTAGCTACAATAAATTAAATAAAATTATTCGTGGGACCGAACAATTATATTCAATCTATTAATTCCGGGATTACACCACCATAAACCCGAAACTGAACTCTGTCGAATATAGATAACTTATACTAAACTATGAGTTGATAAGCGTCCACTGATATAATCATTATATACGGATAAATCCTTCATAGACTGTTCGTTTCGATTCGGGATATCTCCATAGACCCTTCTCGAAACCACTTATCATTATTTACCATTAAACCCCTAGTGATCAATTAGTTCATAAGTAATATAATATGAACTCCGCGGATCGATCAGTTTCTAAGATTAACAAATAAGGGAACTGTCTGTCTACTTCCCAAGGGAAGGAATGGATTCCATATCTGTGATAGCACAGACTACTCACTCATTCCAGAATAGAGCCAACGAGAAGTGTTGGACCACATACTGCGAAGTGATCCTTAATAACACATCAAACTCTACCCTAGTCTAAGCAGTTGTCTGTGATCACCTCAGGATTGAGATTAATCCATATATGATCATCTTGTGATTCGATAAGACTTCTCGATCATGGAATTATATCGAGAACTCAAATCAAATCGGTCCAGCCCTATATGACTATCATCATATATAAATTCCCCACTAGATACCCTATTACCGACAGTCCGGATAAGACTGTCACACCTAAAGTGTTCTGGGCGCATTATTAGCAAATTAATCATGTGACTCGTACTCAGATTAATAAACGCTACGGACTAAGTTAATTTTAAGTACATCTCACTAACTCAATCCTCTTGTGTATAGCCATACACTGAGTTATGTGATTACATAAACGAGGTACTTAGGGTTTTCAGCGGTGTCTTAATTATAAGCATACATGCATATAATAAGATGAATTATTCATTCTGTCCTAAAACAATTACATAATTGTCTTTCGGGCACTACACCTAACAGTCGGAAAATCACAGCTCATTCCCCTCATCGAAAATCGCGACTTCCAGGCTCGGTCCTCATTCAACGGCGACGAGTTACAAATTTTATTTGAAATGGTCGACTTACGACTGAAGGAAGAAATGGAGATGGATTTACGGAAGTGAGGGAAAGGAAGGATTTACAGTACGAAGGAGATAGGGAGTGGGGCGGCATTATTGAGTGATGACAAGAAATTAGGATTTTATTTTTAAGATGAAATGGAAGGGAGGAAGATGTGGTAGTTTTGGTGTTTAAATGGGAGATGCTTGTGGGAGGTGTTTATGGGTGGTGGAACGGATGAAGGAGATGGTGGTGGAGATGATGGTGTTGGTGGATGGAGGAGATGGATGAAAGGTGTGTTGATGTTTAACTTTTGGATTTTTTTTTGTTTCATTTTTATTTGCAATGGACACAAATTGCATGTTTTAAGAATTGTGGTCTAAGAAGTAATTGTGTTGTTATTACATTTGCGATTCTTGAAGTAAGAAAATAATAAAAATATTATTGTGGTGCCGCAAATAATTTAAAAGGTGTCGAAAATAAAAACGTGGTGTCAATTGAAGCCAATTTTTTCTTTTTTAAACCCAACTTATTCCACTCAAAAAAAAAAAAAAAAAAAAAAAAAAAACCCAACTTATATAATCGGTCTAGGGCTTTGTATATGCCTTGGTAAATCAAACATCCAATAGATAAACACTAAACATTTCAGATAAATAGCAAGAGAGGAAGAGAACATCGATGGAATGTGATGTGAGGGGTGGGTTAAAAGGTTGAAGCAAAAGCAAGGGTATACATAGTTGAGCTTGAGTAAGAGCACATGTAATGGCTTTGGGAAAAAATGGCTTCGAAAATATTAATGGCCCACACAAGTGACAGGCCAGAAGGAAGTATGAACCATTTATGATTAAATATGGGTAATGGCCTCTCATTTAAAGTAGAAGAAGTGAAGCCTTCTCCTGCACCTTCTATATTCAGAGGTCCAAGCAGAAGACTTGACTGAAAAAGGATAGAAAAAAGGCCATTACGTGATACCGAGGAAAAGAAAAGTTATTGTGTCAGAAAAAATTGATCAATAAAAGAGCCATTATAGATGCTCTTAAGAGTGGGTGAACATGATAAGATTAAGAACACAAGTCAAAAGAAACAAAGACTCTCTCTCTTGAGAGCTCTCCCTTCTCTCTAGAACCCTTCCTACTCTGTTGAGTTTCTTCCAGCCTTCTTGGCTCTTGATTAGTCATGGATAATCAAGATATACACCAGCTCATATCTAACCTCAAAATCCTTGAATCTCCCACAACCACCACAAAAGTCAATGTCCTAGATATCACTGAAGGACTGGAAAAAAACAAACTAAGTCTTCTAGGCAAGTTTATCACTACAAAGGATGTGACAGTCAAGAATCTCCGGATTGCCATGGAGAAATCCTGAGGAACCACTAAATTCAAAGTGGTCAAGCTTAGCAGAAAATTTTATCAATTTCCCTTTGAACGCACTGAAGACCACAAGAGAGTGCTGTCAGATGGACCTTGGTGCTTTGATAATTATCTTCTGGTCCTGCATCAGTGGAAACCCATGTTAACACCAGAAAGTGTTGAGTTTTCTGAATCTCATTTCTAGATTCAGGTTCAGGGACTGCCAATTCATCTGCATACTGGAAATGTAGGTAAAAAAAATGCTCTTAACCTTTCTGATTGCTCTTTCGTACAAATTAGAGAGGAAATTGGTTCCAACCAGCTATCCTTCCGATTTAGAGCTAAACTAGACCTCCACAAGCCCTTACCACAACTTTTATCTGTTGCTATTGACGAAGATAGTCCAGCTTGTGAAACCCACACAGCTCTATACCAATATGAAAGACTCCCCTTTTTCTGCTTCTTCTGTGGAATTCTTGGAAACACTGCTCGATCTTGTCCACACACCACAGAAGAATTCAATCTGGAGGATGAGAAAAAATTCAGATTTGGTGTTTGGCTCCATGCAATTAAACACACTACGCTGGTACAGGAATTTAGACTTCATGATATGGAATTACAAACTTACCTGCATCATGTTCCTCCCTCCCCACCTAGCCAACCTGCAAACTCAGCTTTCTCTCCCTCTTTTGGCCAACTATCATACCAAATTATTTTCAATCCCCCGCCAAAAAATCCTGAAATCCCTGGTCAAACGAAAATTCAGCAAAAGTCAACCTCAGATAGTCTTGAAAAAGTCTCTCACCTGTCCCACTCTGAAAGTAACAACACAAGCAACCTTAACAGACACACTGTCCAAGAAACCACAAAAACCAAAAATGCAGCAGGAAAAGCAAATGTCCCTTTCTCAACTACTTACACTCCACCCGAGGGCCCAACTTTTGATACTTCTCTGAAAATTTTGGACTCTACTATTAGCTATACCAACCCAGTAATCTCTAGCCCACCCCCAACCCAACCTCTACTCAACCAAAAATTAAACTCTAACCATGAACCTGAACATGAACCTTCTAACCTAACAAACAACTCCAGTCTCCTCCTAACCTCAAACCAACACCTTGACAGCATTTCTAATACACAAAAATCCAACCCATCCCTCCCTCGTCCTGTTTACTCCAACCCAATAATAACCCCTCCAAGCATTAACCCAGACTGCATTACACCTCCACAAATTCTATCCATCTTGAACCACCCTGTTACTACTCTGCCCAAAGAAACTCCCAAGCCTGCAACCTACAAAAGAATTAAACAAGAAAACTTTAGACCGCTCGTGATGTTACAAATCCGGAATCTAAAGCGGGAAAGAGAAAAGAAAATGATGAAATTTCGGTACGGGGAAAAAGAAACAAGTGGTACCCAACCTTGAGACGGTGGAGACCGCATTGCAGCTCCACCAAGCCCAATGAATATCATTTGTTGGAACTGCAGGGGCTTAGGCAACCCCAAGGCAGTTCCTAGCCTCAGACGCCTGGTCAAAAACTCTCCTCCCTTTCTCCTTTTTCTCTCAGAAACAAAACTCTCGTCAGCAGCTATGAACAACATCAGAATAAGCATCGGGTTTGCCTCTGGTTTCCATGTTAACAGTGAGGAAACTAGAGGAGGACTCTCTTTACTTTGGAATGACTCTACTTCTGTACAAATTTTGAGCAAATCTCTTGGACACATTGACTCCGTGGTCACCTATAAAAGCAAAATCTTTAGATTCACTGGTTTTTATGGGAATCCTGACCACAAGCTCAGGATGAACTCTTGGACACTTCTTAGAAGACTCCACTCTATCTCTGACCTTCCTTGGCTCTGTGCAGGGGATTTCAATGAGATTCTTCATATGTCTGAAAAAACTGGGGCTGTCCAGAGGTCTAGATACTTGGTGGAAAATTTCAGGCAAGTTCTTATGGATTGTGATCTACTTGATCTGGGTTACTCTGGAGCCAAATTTACTTGGAATAATGGAAGACCTAATGGTAATGTTAAAGCCAGATTAGACAGGGCTGTGGCTAACCAGCCTTGGATTTCACTCTTTGATGGCTACTCTGTTACTCACCTCACTTCTTCTAGAAGTGATCATATTCCCATCCTCATCTCCTCTGAACCTTATACCAGAAAGAATAAGAATATCAGAAAGTCAATTCCCAGATTCGACCCTTTCTGGCTCCAAGATGCTGAGAGCCAAGAAATCACTAATAGAGCTTGGAATATTCACCCTCATCCCAAAGCCACTGATCTTGCTAGTGGTATTAAGGATGTTAGGGACTCTATTTGTAGCTGGAGCTCTCAGAAGTATGGAAAACTGGAAAAAAAAATTGATCTTTTGCAGGACAAGCTAACCTCTCTCCAACAACAAGATGACTATGATGTGCAAGTGGAAAAAGACCTTATGGCTGAGCTGGATCTTTTACTGAATATGAATGAAGATTATTGGAAGCAGAGGGGCAGAACCAATTGGCTTATTTCTGGAATTCTTCCATAAAAAAGCTTCTATCAGGCAAACCAAAAACAGAATTGATACTCTTATTACTGAAGAGGGCACCATCCTTACTGAGACTGAAGAGCTAAAGGAACATGCAAAGCCTTTTATGCAAACTTGTTCACCTCCTATGCAGGTACTAATACTCCTACCTCCCTGAATGACCTTCCCTTTAACCAAATTAGTGCTACTCACCGTGCAGCTCTCCATGAGCCCTTTACTGAGGATGAGATCATTAAGGCCCTTAAATCTCTCCCAGGGAGAAAGAGCCATGGGCCTGATGGGATGCAGGCTATTTTTCTCCAAAAACACTGGCACATATACAAAGAGGACATCCTTCCTTTTGTACTTAATGTGCTCAACAATGAAGAGGACTTTTCTGCCATTAATGGTACTCACGTTGCCCTGGTTCCAAGATCCCCAATGCTGTTCATTTGAAAGATTTCAGGCCCATTAGCTTAAGCGATACTATTTACAAGATCATCTCTAAGTCTATTGCTAACAGGCTCAAAAAGTCCTTAAATGATGTTGTAGACCCCACTCAAAGTGCCTTCTTAAAGGGCAGATTGATTACTGACAATGCTATCACAGCCTTTGAAGAATTTCACACTCTAAATGGGGGTGGCAACAATGGTACACAACAGATGGCTTTGAAGCTTGATATGGTGAAAGCTTTTGACAGAGTGGAATGGGGGTTTCTAGAACAGTTCGACTAGGATGAGCTATCCTCCCAGTTTCATCAGACTGATCCTTAGATGTGTTACTACAGCCAGCTTCCAGATCCTGGTCAATGGACAACCCTCAGGCAAGTTCTTTCCTACTAGAGGTATAAGGCAAGGGGATCCCTTATCCCCTTTCCTCTTCATTATCTGTTCTGAAGGTCTTACTGCCCTTATTAAGCAGTCAATTCTCACTGGCTCCCTTATTCCCTTTAGATTTGGTAGTAATAGTCCTAGCTTGTCTCATCTACTATTTGCAGATGACAGTATTCTGTTTGCTAAAGCTGACATTACCAATGCCCATGAAATTAAAAGGATACTTGGATGCTATGAGTCTCTTTCAGGTCAGAGAGTTAATCTTGCAAAGTCCCACATCTACTTCAATAAAAACTTGGAAGGGAATCTTGTAAACTACATCACTCAAGTCTTGTATGTCCCTATTGGCCATACTAAAGGCAAATATCTTGGACTCCCTTTCCTTATAGGTAAATCAAGGTATGATGTCTTTAAGTACATCAAGGATAGAATATGGAAAAAGCTCAATGGATGGAAGGGTCACTACCTAACTCCTGTTGGAAAGGAGACTCTTATTAAAGCAGTGATTCAAGCTATTCCTACCTATGTCATGCAATGTTTTCATCTGCCTAAGAAACTTATTAATGATATCCTGGAATGATAATGAGATTTTGGTGGGATAAGAACCAAGATAGGAGCTCCCTTGCTTGGATCTCTTGGGACAAAATCTGTAGACCAAAAGATAAAGGTGGTATGGGATTTAGAGATTTGTCACTCTTTAACAAGGCCTTACTAGCAAAGCAGGGATGGAGACTAATCAGAAATCCCCACTCTCTGGTGGGTACTGTTCTAAAATACAAGTACTTCAAGAACTCTTCCTTTCTTGAGGCAAGTTTGGGTTCAAGGCCCTCATTTGTCTGGAGGAGTATATTGGCAGGAAGAGAGGTTCTTAGTAAAGGCCTAAGATGGGTTGTTGGGGATGGAAAGTCCATAAACATCTGGCAGCAACCTTGGGTCCCCATTGAACCAATGTTTAAAGTCCATCCAAGACTTTCTGAAGGAGCATTCCAGACTGTTGATCAATTAATTAAACATGGAAGATGGGATATATCTGCCCTAACAGCACTCTTCTTACCACACGAGATAGACAGCATTCAGGCCATTCCTATTTGTCAGAATTATACCCATGATTATTTGGGGTGGCATTTCAACAACAAAGGTGTGTATACAGTGAAATCGGGCTACAACATTGCCTTGAAGCATAAAACCATGGAGAAAACACCTAATGAATCTTCTGATTCGAAATCAATGGGGAAAACATGGAATTACCTGTGGTCTGCTTGCATCCCTCCAAAATCATAGCTTTTCTTTGGCGAATTGCTTCTAACTCCCTTCCTTGTGCTTTAAATCTTCAAAAGCGTCAACTTTCTGATGGTATTTGCTCCATCTGTAGAAACTCCATTGAAAATTGGGTTCACTGCTTCTTCGATTGCCCTTGGATCCGGAAATTCTGGAAAGAATCCATTGACTTCAATATTTTTGCGATGGATGCACCACAATTCCTTCTTGGATCTTTGTTTTTATCTTGCAAATCACCGCCACCACTCTGCTGATCTTCTCTTCACAATTCTCTGGTTTATCTGGCTTGAACGAAACAATGCGATCTTCAAGGCGGCTCGCCCTTCAAGTTCCAAGATCTACAATCTCTCTGTCTCTTTACTATCGGAATACCAAAAGGCCAACTCGATTGAATCTACCATGACTTTCACTCCACCGCTCCCTCCTTGCTGGATCAAGCCCTGTGATGGAACAATTAAAGCGAATGTAGACGCATGCATTCGGAATGGTCAAGGTACAGCTGGTGTGGCTATTAGAGATCATAATGGGTCTCTCATTTGTGCTCTCTCGATTAATCTTGGAATTGTCCCTTCAGTTGAGTTTGCTGAATGCTATGCCATACTCTGTGGAACATTAGAAGCGGCCAGAATTTGGAACGGAAAGATAATCGTTGAATCGGATTCCTCAATCTGTATTGCAAGAATCAACTCAGAGGATGAGGATATATCACCGGTTGGATAAATCATTGTTCGAATTATGAGGGCTTGTAGACTAGCAAATTGTTGTTCTTTTGCATTTATTGAAAGATCTAGCAACATTCCGGCGGATCTTTTAGCTAATCTAGGGTTTTCTATCCCTAGTAATCTCTCTGATTATTGTAACTGGGGCACCAACCCCCCAAATTCTGTAATCTCTGCTATTTTAGCAGACTCCAATTAATTAATGAAATTTAAATTTCAAAAAGAAAAAAAGAACACAAGTCAAAGATAAGAATAAGAACATAAGGCAAAGAATGAATATAAAATACTCTCTCCCTTCCTTATTATCTGTCGCATTTGAGAAAAACACACAAATTAAGAAAATAAGTAATTGCATTGACTTTTTTGATAAAATACCAAAAAAAATCTTGAAAAGTGTAGTGGAGTATTAAATATGAAAGATCGATTGGTTGAATGAGCCTAGAAAGTTGAAAAATAATATTGAAAAGCGGAAAGAGTATTAAAATATGTATTGAAAATTTAACTACGACAGATAAAAAAATTAATTTTAACAAGTGTGACTCCCCGTTCCGGACACCGAGTCCTTATCCGGAAAGAACGCCCGGCACGCATATATTTTTTTTTCTTTAATAAATCAAAGAAGTATATATACGTAAGCCTACGTCATCATACATTAATATCAATAGCAAAGCGGAAGACTTAAAAGGACAACTCGGGAATGTCAAACGACAAACAAAACAGATCGATCAAAGTTCCAAATCAAGTCTAAGAACATCCTCAAAAGAAACAACAGAATTAAATGTTGTTTAAACTATTACAATCCCAAATAAAAAAAAAGATAAAACGGGAAGCCAAAAGACTAGTGGCATCTCAAACGTTAAACGTTTACAATTCCAAGGTATTATTGAAACAATGAAAATTAAAATAAACTTTATCTCGAACTCCAAGCTCAAACGTCTGCATCTTGACTATCGTCATAGCCAAACTCATCTACCTGCCAATCTTCTCGGGGTGGGGTACAATAAGGAAAAGGGGTAAGTACATTTTGTACTCAGTAAGGGGTAGAAGATCGGTAACACATATTGATCTACAAATCTACCACATATGTTGCATTAAAATACACTCCCTCTCGCTAAGTACGTTAGCACCATCACGAGCAATTATCTATGTTACATTGTAATTCAAGGACACAATGCCCGAATGATGGGTATGCACCGGGACATATTCAGCACCTCATATGGCACGGATGGTTCCGTGTGGAACATTTCCCAAAACCCGAATATTGTCCGTTACGTATGAGAAATGATTCCATGCTGCGAATCATAAATGTGCCTCACCAAGAATTACAACGTTTTAGCTTTTAGACTCATCACATATGTTTATTACGTAGTTAATCTAACCACCTAAGTTCATTCACATATAAGGCTCCTTAGGGACTTCTAGTCCTAGACATCTAATTACACTACTTAGCACGTTGTAAAAGGCGTCAAAGACTACTAAACCAATGACCCTGCAAGGTCTAAACAACCGCCTTCTGGGCTACCACCTTCTCCCCGCAGAGGGTCTTAGTTGTGGCGATTGATGCTAAGGCACCTGAAGTCGGAAGTTAGATTTTGCCACATTCCAATTAATGTCTCAAAAGATATACATACCACATTATATCAATTAGTACACGTAAAAATATAACACAATACTTTATTAGGCTACTCAATATATATTATTACATTGTTTTAAATGATAAAAGTATAATATTATCTTTGCATCTTTTTTTTTTTTTTTTTCTGTTTCTTTTCTATCCCTAAAAATAATAATAGTACGCAGCAGCAGTACAAAACTATCTCTATAACAATAGTACTGTCTTTACACCAGTGTCATTATTTTTTCCTTTTCTTTTCTTTTCTTCAATTTTACTTTTGTTAGCATCAGCATAGAAACAAAAGCAATCTATATATTATAATAAACTTCTATCTTTATTTTTTTTTGTTCTCATTCGGCAACAACCTACAGTACCCTATAAGGTACCTATATATATATTAAAAACTTATTATGTTATAAGGACAATCTAATTTCTTTTGTTAAACTTGTTGTGTTAAAGTGCATTCATATATCAAGCTCGACGAATACTCAGGTAAAGACGACTTTGCACGTTACTTGAAGGATGAATGGCTAAGTGGGATTAACTGCTTGGCGGAAATCATTGAGTTGGATATTATTGGATATCATTGAGTTGGATATTATTGGATATTATTGACTTTGCATCTGTTTGAGTTGGATATTATTGGAAATGAACCAGTTCCACTGTTCCAGTACTTCACTCGTCAAAAAAATGTCATCCTTTGCTTCTTTTTTTTCTTGATCAGTTTTTACTATAACCCGTTACGGTATGTTGGTTTAGTTATAATACAACCAGGGTATGAGTTTGAGATCAGTATGTTTTTTATAATTGCACACAGAATTTCGGATAAATGTCCGTACATTTTTTACAATTGCACACAGAATTTCGGATCCTTTTTTACTAAAGATTTGGAGTTTTTTTGTCAATTGAATCTGCTTGTTGGAGAAGATGAATCCATACATTTTCGAAGCAATTTGTAGATATTATCCCGAATTTGAATCAGTATAGATTCCTAGCTAATATCTGAATTGCTCGGAAAAGTTAAGACTCGTATATTTTTTCCGCTTCATAGTAATTCATACAAATGACTAAGAAAACGTAGAAAATCTCCAAATTCGAAGTCCTGTTTCCATGTGTCGGATTAGTTGTGGTATTTTTTTCCAAAACTTCCCTCTGCTGGCCCTCAAATGCAGTTTTCCCTTTGTTTAGAGATATAAATGGTCGAATTTGAAAGTTGTTTTCTAAGGCTGATAGAATTGTGATGGAATTGTTTGCAGATGTCACACCTAACGGCTTGCAATTTCAGAGGATTTTCCCAAGTTTATGTGTGAAGATGAATACAAAGTTGAAGCACTTAGTGTGCGCCATTTTCTCTCAACAAACAAGTGGATGCATATGATAACATGTGCTTCTTCAGAAATAGAGTAATGTTTGAGTTTAATGATTTAGGTTGGATCAAATTCAACAACAAAACATTTTATATCGAGTTAGGAGGACCTCAACATCTTCCGTTCAGTCGAGTGGATTGTCGAAATTATTTGTCACGTGACGTGTAACACCTCAACTAATAACCACGTGACGTGTAACACCTTTATGATCATCTTGGTGGTTTGGGCTTATGCAGTGATATTGCTGACTTATGCAGTGACATTGATGTCTGATGCAGGGACATTGATGAATTATGCAGTGACATTGATGTTTGATGCAGTGACATTGATGACTTATGCAGTGACATTGACGACTGAAGCAGTGACATTGACATCTGATGCAGTGACATTGATGACTCATGCAGTGACATTGATGACATCATGGTGGGGATAATCATGGTGTGCTTACAAGAATTATGGTTGGTGGATTCTTGGTTCAGTTGCTGGTGACAGTTAATCTAGCAGGCCTATTAGTGCAGAGTGTGTTTTACTATGTGTGCAAGAGTTACCATCATCAAGAGATTGACAAGAGTGCCCTCTATGATCATCTTGGTGGTCTGGGCTTATGCAGTGACATTGCTGACTTATGCAGTGACATTGATGTCTGATGCAGTGACATTGATGACTTATGCAGTGACATTGATGTCTGATGCAATGACATTGATGACTTATGCAGTGACATTGATGTTTGATGCAATGACATTGATGACTTATGCTGTGACATTGATGACTTATGCAGTGACATTGATGTCTGATGCAGTGACGTTGATGACTTATGCAGTGACATTGATGACTCATGAAGTGATATTGACCTCTGATGCAGTGACATTTGACGATTGTTTTTATAATTAGAGAATTGATTCAATGATATTGATGTCACTACATATACTATTTGATATACCAATTTGGTAATTTTGTAAAATAACTTTATTTCTTTGATATCTTTAAATATTTGATTTATGTTGGTTCATTTGATTAGTGTTGGTTTAAATATTCGATAACTTTGTAAAATAACTGTATTTCTTTGTTTATTTTGGTTTAAAGGCAATTTTTTTATAACAAAAGGTATGCATAAATCGTTACAATAACACGACACTGCATAGTTCGATACAATAAGACGTCACTACATAGATCGGTACAATAAGAAGTCACTACATAAATGGCTACAATGAGACGTCATTGCATAAATCGTTACAATAAAATGTCACTGATCAAGGTTGACAATGGATCGCGGCGGTCAATACATCAGGGTAGTCAATGAATCGCGGCGGTCAATGCATCTAGGTGGTTAATGGATCCCAGTGGGCAATGCATCGGGGTATGTGGTCAATGCATGATGGTGATCAATATGTCACGTCGATATTTATGAAGAAAAAATCGATTTTATGAAATTTAGTCGGAAAAAATATCAAATTTGATTTTAGAATAAAGAAGACGGAAAAATATGAATTTTAGTGAAACAATTTTGACGATCCGAGTTTTAGATCAAAATATATAATCTTTAGAAATATGGTGAAATTAAAATATAATCACATTGTTTTTGCAGTGATTGTGAAATAACACGTATGTGATTTTCTTTTGTTATGGTTGCACTTGCAGCATATCCATAACCAGATAATGTCATTAGAATTTTCGAAAATAGAGATCAAAACAGTATCCGCCCTTGATAGTAGGAGCGCTTCCTTTTTTTTTCCTTCTTCTTATTTATCCACTTGAAATTAGAATGTCCTTATAACTAAATAAGTTTCCTTCTTAAAATTAGAATGTCCTTATAACTAAATAAGATTTCGGAGTGTCCTATTACCCCTAATAAGTTGAAAATCAGTCCTTTTAAATAATTGGCCCTTATAAAAATCCTTAATCAAAATCCTTTTTAATCTTTTTTTTAACCATCTTTTAGGTTAAGAAATAAAATAGGAAAATATATAATAAATCCCAGTTTACTCTTTTACCCATCTTAAATTTTTGGGGTATTACATCCCTCTCCTCTTAAGAAAAGTTTCGTCCTCGAAACTGAACATACCTGGGAGGTTCTTGAAGTCTGAAAACTCATCAATCATGTCATCTTCTTTCTCCCATGTTGCCTCTTCTGGTGTATGATTACTCTATTGAACCAACACTAGTTGAACATCTTCACCATTGGCTTGCTTTACTTTCCGTTCCAAGATACAGACTGGTTCTTCTTGGTAAGTTAGGTTCTCTTCAACCATTTCAAGGACAACGTTTGCTTCCGTATCAATATCAATCAAACATTTCTTTAGCATTGACACATGAAAGACGTTATGAACTCTTGACAAGGACTCTGGCAATTCCAAACGATAAGCTAAAGGTCCCACTTTAGCTAAGATCATAAAACGTCCTACATATCTGGGGCTCAACTTGCCCTTCTGTCCAAACCGTCTCACTCCTCTCATCGGTGATGCCTTGAGGTACACTCTATCCCCGACCTCAAACTCCAACGGTCTTCTTCGCACATCTGCCCAACTCTTTTGCCCTAACGGAATCTGTTAAGAAAATGCCTCATCATAATAAATAAACAAAGAGTACGAATGGTCCTTTGACCGCCCGTCTGTCTGGGGATGAAACGTTGTACTCAAATCTAACTTGGTCCCAAACTGTTTCTAACGGTAGCTCTAAGAAAATGCCTCATCATAATAAATAAATAAAGAGTAATGAGCAATGAGGTCTAGCTCAAATAGCTATAGCTGAGGTAATGAGACAAGAAGGTTTCAGGTTCAAACTCCTCTTGAGGCAATAATTTGAGTGTCGTCCGACGTACTTTTCCTGTTTAGAAAAGTTGTACCCACGTTATGTGGTTTGTTAGTCCAATATTGTGGTTGTAAATGTAAATAGTTGTCATATTTCCTTTTTCGAAAAGTTGTAAACAGTTGTCGTATTTCCTCTTCGAAAAGTTGTACCCGCATTATGTGGTGTGTGAGTCCACTATTGTGGTTGTAAATGTAAATAATTGTAGTATTTTTTCTTTCAATTGTAATAAAAAAAAAAAGGGTAATGATAGAGTTATTCCCAAAAAAAGGGTCTTTTATTCACGCCACAATAAATCTACCACTCCACCACACCTAAATGAAGTTGTATCCATATTATATGGTGTGTTAGTCCACTATCATGGTTGTAAATGTAAATAGTTGAAGTATTCTTCCTTTTAATTGTAATGAAATTAAAAAGGGTATTGATCGAGTAACTCCCCCTAAAATGGGGGTCTTTATTCGCAATACATTAAATCTACAATTGTACCACACATAAATAAAAAGATATGAAGTCTACTTGTTGCACCACGCTTATTATTTCAAGATTTCAAAATCTATCTCTACACCGTATTTTCTCTACAAAGTTAAAAAAAATAACTATTACCAAGCACTTTTTACTACCACCAAAATTTTATAATAGCATATCTTCCACCAAACTTTTAAATTTAACAAAAAGGAAAAACCATCTTCATTTCATCTACTCATCTCTTCATCTTCACTTTATCTTCATCTTCAAACTCAAATCAATTTTCCTATCACAAAAACTCGTTTTTGTATCTTCTTCATCTTTCATCTTAATCTTCATCTTCAAACTCATACCAATTTTCCTATCACCGAACCTATTTTTCTTCATCTTTATTTTCAAACCCAAATTAATTTTCCTATCACCAAACTCATTTTTTCTATCTTCATCTTTATCTTCAAACCCAAATCAATTTTTCCTATCACCAAACCATTTTTCTTCATCTTCTTCATATACATTTTCAAACCCAAATCAATTTCCCATCACCAAACCCATTTTTCTATCTTCATCATCTTCAAACGTAAACCCATTTTCAAATAAAAAATTTGAACTTTTGCAACATTCATTCACCAAACCCAAAATAAATGTGTAATACACTAATTTCATGCATATTAAAGCCTTTTTATATTTCTATTACAAGAAATGAATAAACAAAAAGTACATTGATTTCAAAAGTGCATTCTCGTTCAATTCCCAATTGAGGGTTTTTTATTCCAATGTTTGATCCATCTAATTCTTGGTTTACAACCTCTAAAGAGGCTTTCTTTTTCGTTGATTTTGGTGGGATTTGATGTAGATGATGAGGAGGAAGATTATGAAGTGAAAAAAAAGATGATGGAGATGATGAAGAAAAAAAGATGATGGAGATGATGAATGTGATGAATATTGTGAAGAAAAAAAAAGTTTAGGATAATGGATTTGTGAAAAATTTGTAAGGGATTCGGGATGAATATAATGAATTGTGGGTGGTGAATCGACGACTTAGGATGAAGAAGATGCCACTCCAAAAAAAATAAAAAAATTTAGGATGTAGAATGTAAGATATATTTAATTTACGGACCAATATATAATAAAAAGTATTTGGTATAGAAGTAGTATAAAAATGTAGTGTAAAGGTAGAAAATATAATGTAAATAAACAATAAAAAATATTTGAAATTCAATATGATACAAAGATAGATTTTGCTTTTTGTTGTGGTGTAAACAGTAGAGTGGTGCAGTGATAGATCGGTTGTGGTGCGAATAAAGGCCCTGAAAAAAAAAAACACAACACAACACAGCTGAATCTCTAAGAAAATGGCACATCAAGCTTGGGTCACTCGTCCCACAGCCAACCCCTTTTTCAGAACAACATTTTAACTGTGGGCCCAAATATTTCATGAGCTTTACCAGTACATAAAACTCCATATGGTTCACAATAAGAGAAGCAAGTAACAACATTGAAACAAGGAGTCCAAAGAAAGAACTAACAAGTGAGAAAGAAAACGGCGCTACAAGCAACCCGATAAAAATTCTGGAAAGAATGAGATTCTCTTTGAGTCATATCATCCGCTTATAACAAAACTACAAAGTCTAAACCAAACTAATTAAGATTTAATGACAGTTCCCTGATTAGTCAAAATTACACAGCTCAAATCCTTGAGGTGAGCATCAGTAGTGACAAATCACACGATCTCAGATACACACTTCCACCAACTGGCCCCCACGCTAAAACCCTAGAACATAAATTTAAAAAGAAAACGAAACTACTTTTGATGCATATGGAAACATTCTGTCTATGCAGGGTGGATGGGTGGATGGGTGGGTCTAGGGAAGGGCCGAGCCATTCAGACCTACTGTACGCAGCCTTACCTTATATTTCTATAAGAAGAGGCTGTTTCCACGGCTCAAATGAAAGGGTAAAAACTTGTTTCCTGATTTGGAACTATGTATATGTTACAAATCCTCCTAAAAAGGATCTCACCTATTCTACCGCACCACTAGTCGGGAGGTAAGAAAAGATTGAACATTATGAAATCACAATTTTACCCCACTACTAGTGTCGGAGGGTAGGAAAACCACTGCCATGAAAAAGACAACATCAGCTGACGCCGTTTAGTTTCTGATTACCGGATACGAAACTGATTCGATTACACTGCTTCAACTTGGCAATAGCATCATGTGTCTTACCTTGAAGAAGATCAAGATAAATTGCAGTAAGAATAACCTCTGGATAGTTGGGGATAATGGACAATGCTTGCTTAACAACCTGTTGAGCATGCTCATAATCCCCTTGAATCGCATACAGAACAGCCAGATTAGCATAAAGAATTCCACGAGAATCTTCGGGCTTCAAAACCTTAAATCCTTCAGATTCATCAGGAGATGAATTATTAACGGTCACAGATGCACCACTTGCTTCATTACTGTCAGCTATTTTCTCTACTTCCCTTTTATCAACAACATCATCTAGGCTGTATGGCAACTCAACAGAGCAGCTGTCACCAGCTACATAGGTATACAAATGATCAGACGCTTCTTTAGATCGATTTAGCATGCATAAAGCCTCAGCAGCATACGAGTTTGCTAAAAAGACGTATGCTTTGGAACACTCAGGAAGCTTCAAAAGAGACTTTGCTGTGGATAGAGCACTCAATGGATTTTCTAACTCCAACTCCACATACGCTAAGTCGGCCAAAACCGCTTGTTTAACCATCTGATTCTCTTTACTGCATATATCTTCATAATCAGAAATTGAATTCATAAAAGACATGTTCAGACCATTGCCACCGCCCTTCGACTCCTTCACTTCTCCATTTGTACCCTTAGAAGCAAATGAATCTGCAGATTCAGACCCCTCAGGGGGAGTAAGGGTAGGGGCGGTAATCAAACCAGACCTCGAACGTTTGGAATCTGAATTTTCAAGCAAGTGCAGCGCATTTAGGAGACACTGGCGGGCAAAGGACATCGACAAGTTACCTTCTTTATCATTGATAGCCGTAGTATCAGATTGCCCAATTCTTGAAACCCCATCTACAACAAGTTGTCTCCATTTTCCCTTTCCAGCAACATGAATACGTAGATTAGCAGCGGCAGAATTACTGGACATGGTTTGTCCTTTCAACCCCATTAGACAACACTCAGCGATTCTCAACCACAACAGTGGCCGGTTATAGTAAATTACACTAGCCTTCTGGAAACAGCGCACTGCAGGCAGTGGCTTCCCACAAGCCAGGTAACTCACGCCGCAATTGTACATCATCTGCAAAGTCTTGTCCTGTGAAATAGTTAGGAGTTTTGGAGGCTTCTCCTTCTGCGACGAGGAGCTACTTTTCATTGCTTTTAAAAACGACATGGTCGATGCGTGATACTTGCCCATTTGGTGATATATGCAGCCAAGATTGTTGAAAAATATGCTGGAAATAGTCGTTTCTGCCCGGTTGATGGATGCCACCAAAAGCTTGATTGCCTTCTGGTGATTTCCACGAGCATACTCAAGCTGCGATTTCAAATACAGAGCCGACGTATAATCCCTGCCACGAGCCATATTCATTGCCATCTTAACTTCACGCTTAGCTGCCTTGAGGTTCCTAGTGAGAAGGAAAAAACAAACCTTGTGAAGATGCAACTTAAGCCTCAGATCAATGATAGATACAGAATCATCATTTCGAGTCCTTGAAACATCTTTAGGCAATTGATTGCTGCCATGTGATCTTGAAAGATTCTCTCCACTAATGTCCAACGAGGATAGCATCTGTAGTGATTCATCTTCTAGCCCCTCCTCAGATAAAGTTCTGGCTAAAGAACTATCCAGTACATGTGCATCAGCAGATGAATCAGGATTTGATGAATCGAAAATCACAGCATCGCTAGATAGCAAAGCAGATTTTGGACCCAGATTAGTCTGTTCTTGAGCCAGGTTCCCATTCTCAACCGGATTCGAAGAGCTGTTGATAAAAAACACTCTCTCCACATAGCTAATCACATCCTGGATGAGTAACCACAATCTAATCATAATTTACTCATAAACTCAACCGATTTCTTCTTACCAGAAATAAACCATTAAGTTAGGCGCTTGTTAAAGGCACCACAGCTGATCTACCGTGGCATCACTTCGGGCTAGGTCCGACTTTGCAGAGGTCGAAGATAGACATTCGACCTCTGCAAAGTCGAATGTTGAGCTTAGATTAAACAATCTAGAGGTACCCCGAAAGTAGATTCGTTGTGGTGCCATTAACAACTGCCTTAAGTAAAATCAAGTGTTCTTCTAATCACAATTTTTATAGAATTTGATATTCACACAGGGAGATAATGACACAGATGATTAAATGAAAATTAAAAAAGAAATTTTTTTTATATATATATATAAACACTTTCTCTAACGATAAAAGGTCAGCTAATTAACTGTCTGATTAACAGATTAGATGAACTACGACTCAATATAATCCACTTTTAGATGGCCCTAGCAGTCAGCAGATTAAGAACAAGTTGATGAGTTTCCTTATATATTCATAGAATCTAAAAGCATGTGACATTGAAGGAGTTCCACTACCAACTGAATCAACAATTTTGTAATCATATTCAGAAGAGAGTAAGAAGCAAAAGCTATAAGATGCCTGCTCCAATGATTCAAGCACTTAACGTAAAACCTGATGAATATGTATAAATGTCTTAAAAGCTCTTATAGCCATCAGAGCACCGATGCTCGGCAAAACACAACATTGGACTATGAGCAAGAAGACATTGGGAGCAACGAAGGTAAAAAAAACTATGGAGAAGGATCTATGATGAGAAAACTAGAGAGACAAAGTTGTCATGGAGTAGGCATGTCAAGAAAGAAGTCTCACACTTGTTTGTCACCATAAGGTCCAAGAGGTCTCCACGTGCTAAAAAGAGGCATGCGAAAGGAAGCTATAAAAATTTAAAAACAAAACAAAACAAAAAATATAAAGAAAAAACGATAGTTTACAGTTGAGCAAAAGAATTACTAGAGTAGTGTAGTTCACAACATGCAACACAAAATAGATAGATAATAGATATAGCCATCCACTTTACACAAATGAGGCAAACCACTTGACGGAAAAGAATTTTTACCATCCAAAATATTTCCATCTTTTAGACTCTATCTTTAGGTGCAGGAAATTTAAGTCAGTAGGATACTGTCTCCTTGCTTGAAGATGATAGATTTGCCTACGCATAACCTTACCTACTGTATGAATTTTGCAACAAGCTCAGACATTATCAGGTATTATTAAACCAAATAAAAATCCTCTCTTACAGCCATGTGCATCTGTTTAAATTTGCAATGCTATAAACACCAAGAGTGACTAATACCAAAAAATGGAAAACCAGTTTACCAGGTTTTATAATTCACAACAATAAGGATTTACTTAACAATTAATTCTGGAACGCCTTAGACTGAAAGAAAAGAAAAAAAAACTCACCGCACATCTAGAAAACTGGTATGAAAGTAACCCCACATCCAACAACAAAAGGCAAATACGTAGAGCTGTCCCCTGCACACAACAAATATGAATGCAAATACAAAGAATATGCCAGAAATTAATTTATAAGATGATATTTACCTCATCAATAGGTTCTATATTTTGATACAACCTGTCCAAAATTGAGAATGACTTCGAGTATTCATGGAGATGGAACCACATAACTGCCTAAAGATAAACATCATAAAATTCAGAATCACATCAAAGCCAGAGCAGCATTCGCCTAACAAAAAAATATGGGGTCAAACGGACATACTATGTTAAACATTATGATAGAAGTATCGTATTCAGCAATGCAAACTGCTGGTGAACTATTTAATCCCAAAGAATGCTGCCCTGTGACATGATTTCCTTTACTTCCACCTAGCACTTTGTTTCCCATATTACTGGCATCTGTCTGTTCTTCAGAGGCAAGTGCAAGTTCCTCGGCACGTTTCTGAGAGTAAACCACGAGAACAAAATATCAGAACAAAAAGATAAAAATAAAGCATTCATATATGTTGCCCATAACATTCAAGGACATTATAAAGGTCAGCCAGTGCATGGAAACATCCGCTTATTTGGGGTCCCTCCCGGGACCGGGAAGTGCCAAACCATTTTAGGCTTTTTGTGCAACCTTTATTATATTTCTATAAGAGGTTTTCAAAGCTCGAATTCATAACACTCTGCTGCACTTCCCATGATGAACTGGGAACATATAATCATTAATGATCAGACTGTGACTGTGACTACAGTAGCAGCATGAAAACTCTCTATTTAGAAAGTGGAGCACACTGGCATGGATTCCTACGAATAACCAAAGGGATATCTCACGCCACTATTTCAAAATGAAAGTCTTCATCCAGAAAAGGTCAAGCAACTTCTAAGTTACATCCATTCATCCCTACACCCCCTCCTGTTGCAATGGTGTGGGGCGTCAGCAGAGGCTGTTCCCCCGTGGCCAACTCGAAGGGGCCGTGGGAGCGAACGAGGATTTAATGCTCGTGAGAGGTGCATACGCCACTCGTCAGAGGAAAGGGATGAAGATGAAGACGAGATTTCTTTCTTTTTACGTTACGATATGTCTCTGGGTTGCCCTTAATAGAGGGATTCTAATGGGATTTCTTCCTCTTAAGCAATAAACCTATCCAATTTCTGCAGTTTCCTATTCTGTAGTTGCTGCTTTCTAACGAGAAGTTTCCGATGGATAAGCCGTAGCCGTGGAAGGAAGACTCTGGCTTTAATCAGAACACAACTTCAGCTTTCTACACAAATCCCATCAAACACCACCTTCATGAATGATCTCTGTCAACAGTGAAGTCCTTATAAATATCACAGCACCGACAATGAAACTTTTCAATAGATTCAATGTAGATGCACAGCCTCTATCCACACACTGAACTAGCACTTTCATTACACAGCATGAACAATTTGTTTCAGCTTGAATCATTAACACCCAAAATAAATGTCCAGAAAAAAAATCTTTTAACAGCATGTTTCCATGAGAAAGAACCTAGTTATCAAGTTCAAAACAATAAATACATAAAATGCTACATAATAACTTGATTATTGATTAAAAAACGAGGACTTCACATAACAGGAAGTTTGGATTATGATAACACTGGATTGTAGAGTTACTTCAAAATTTCCAGATAAAATTCTGGTGTTTTAATTGATAACTAGGTTACTCTAAAAATATATACATGGTTACTCTAAAAATGTTTTAAAATAGTATTCATTGATTACTGATCTGAGACACCAATAACCATTGTTTATTTCCATCAAGATAAGCGAACGACAATACTTACCTATGAAGAATGTACATGGCCACAGACACGGAAACAGGACATGTTTAATTTTAATTCTAACATAAAAGGGGGACACGTTTTAAAATTTAGAAAGTGTTGAAAATATATATATATACATAGATACTCTTTAAATTGAGTATGAACCTAAAATCTTGGCAAGGTTACAATTTAATATGTTTTTTCTCAAGATATTCAATGTGTCCTTTAAAAATAGAAATATACAATATAAATTAATGTAATCTATTAGCATTATATAATTAGCCTAATGTAAATATGGCCCGCTTTCTCATGAATGAGGCCATGATAAAAGCAGCCCTTTATTAATACAGGCGTCAGACTTAAGGCGAGCAGATTACGCCATCTAATTTGCAAAAGCCGGATCGACCGAATTGGTACATAAGTTGTAACATGGGAAAACCACGGAAAACACGACTTATTTGAATAACCCGGTGACTTACCAATTGTAGAAGTAGGATTTTTGGCAAGCAATAAGCACTTAAATAATACAATTCGAGTGTACCATCTTCTTTCTCATTTAGAGGAAAAGGTGCGGAAGGAAAAGGAAACAGCGGAGGGATCCGAATCAGATCTAAATGGGAATGACATGAAAAGTCTCTTTCAAAACCTAGCATTAAGGGTGTTACGACAAAGATACGAGATGAATAGAGAAAAACTCGTGATTGGTGTGACAGGAGTGTTCCGCACCTTAGAGGAAGACCCCCTCTACTCTAGTGATAAGAGAGATCGTACGGCTGAAGGAAGAGATAATTAACGTGCTCTATTAGCATTATCTATTTAGCCTAATGTAAATATGGCCCGCTCTCTCATGAATGAGGCCATGCTAAAAGCAGCCCTATTTTAATACTGGTGTCCGACTTTAGGCAAGCAGATAACGCCAGTTAATTTGCAATAGGCAGCTGGTAGGTTGCTTCGGTTTGATGTTTTTTTTACGTATTAGGCACCGGATTTAAGGAATGGATTTGACCCGATTTAATTTGTTAAAGACAGATGGCAGCACTCTCCTTTAACTGTAAAAAGAAAACTACTACAATTCCCACAACGGTTGGGGTTTTAAGAGGTAAAGCACATGCTGCTTTTATAAATTACCCCTTTTGGTTAAAGGCAAAGACTCAACGCTTGTTGACTTCTTTTTCCACGTGGAGATTTACACATTATTTTAAGCTAGTGAAGAAAAAAATCCTTACAAGAACGTGTACTGTCCAAATAAAAAATGGACACGCGTCAGGAGTGTACCAGATGCATGTCCGCATCCTAGAAGAGTCCAACACAGCTAAAAGGTATAAATTTAAGTGTTATGATTTACATAGTCACAGACAATAACACCATGCACCATGTTATACGTTGCAAGGAAAAGATGGTTCGAAAAAATATGGCAACACCAAGAGAGAAAAATCGAGTCTTGTTGTCTAAAGCATAACACTTCAATTTATAACTTTTAGCTGTGTCGGACACTTCTAGGAAAAGAAAGTTTGAAAACAAGATGGTAACAACAGAGGAAAATGGAGCCCCTAACCAGAAATAGGTCTCGTATGAAAGAAGATGGGACTACTCAATGTTCTAAAAATCGCTAGGCGAAGTCGGTATGCTACTGGGGCGACTAGGCGGTTTTAGGGTTTTAAGGGGTTTTAGGGTTTTAAACGGTGCCATCAAAACGCTATTGTGGGAAATTGATACACTACATCATCATTATTGCCCAGCAGTATCAACTATCAAGGTATGAGTGTTCTATATGCCTCTTTCTTGTCTAAACACTTGGGAAAACTTGGATGTTCGCCCAGATGGAACCCTAATTGCCTAGGGTAGCCTAGGAGCGCCCAGGTCGCCCAGGAGCGCCCAGGAACGCCCAGAAAATCGCCCAGCATCCTGTCGCCCAGATGAGATCGCCTAGAGCCAAGTCGAGACGCCCGGGGGTCGCCTAGGCGCCGCATAGGCGATCGCTTTTTGCGATTTTTAGAACACTGGGACTACTCAAAGCACAAAATAAATACCGCTCCAGATACTCTCTGACATCAAATCAAAAGACTTCAAATATCCCAAAAACAAGGGCGATGTAAGAACAAAGAACAGCATTAATAAGTTGAAAAGAACGAAGGAATCGAAATTTCATAATTAACACCAAAAGACACAGAAGATCTGAATAATGCTAATCTGATTTGAACTCTAGTAGCTCATGACATCGACAAATTCTAACCGAATGTTTTAGGGAAAAAAAAAAAGAGAACTCTATAATTTTTTAGACAGCATGATGCCTATATGTTTCCTAGCTAGTAAAGCGGCAGACAATGAAATTCTCCTAACTAGAACAATACTACGTTGAAAAAGAGTCATATGACAAGTGTGCTAAAAACTACAATGAGAATATCGCCCGTGGGCCCAACAATGCTCGGCAGGAAAGTGATTTTTCTTTTTTTAAAGTTCAATCGTAATATCTCCAAAACAAACATGGTTTTGATTTTATTTATCCTACTTTTTTATCCATAGTTTTTACACAGGAAATCCTATTTAGAGGGAAATAACCTGTCACGTTTGGAAAAGCGTTCGCAAAACCATACGTGCAACATCAGGGGCAATAAATATAAAAGTACATTTCAATCCAACTCAAATGGCTATATAAAATGCAATAACGGATATAACACATACACAACAAGATGGGGGTAGATAACCAGAAAAAATGCAAATATCAAGACAAATTCAATAGTTCTTATATTTCGACAAGCACGTGCCTACATTATGCTAGCTGGAAATTCGACAATACTACATAGAAAAATCAATGAACTCATGGGCATGAAAGCCTAAACCACGCACTAATCTATAACCATATACCTTAAGATCATTCAGTCTGTCAAGAAGTTTCTTAGGAACGGAACAGCCATCTTGAAAGCTCTCTGCAATAGCAATGTTGTGATGAACCTAAAAGCAAATCCATTAAGCAACAAGAACAGAATAAACTATCATATTGAAATACAATATAGAAACATTTAATCGCAACAATCATACAACTCTTCAGAAACGCAATCACAATCCTGACTGAACAAAGCCATAACAGAATTTAGTTCAAATATCAGCCTACGATAACTCCAAACCTCTAAATGAAACATGACCACAGGGACTCAGTGACAAATCCAAAATACCATGCCTTGCACTTCTATAGACAAAGAAGAAATTCTCAAGTACAGTCTAACCCAAATGGTATCAAGAAAAGGAGGTTTCCAAAACTCCATCTTTGATGCCATATTACTACTGAATGCAGATTTCTCAAGAATGTGCAAGACACAGCAATGTTTCTTTCCAAAAATCACGTTCTTCAGCAGTCTTTCCCAGATAATATAAAAAAAAAACAATTCTACTACTAGGAGATTTTCAAATTCTAGTTTTAGTACTAATCAACCTTTGGATCGTTCTCCTTTATCTGCAGAAGTTGATTTAAAACATCGACACACTCTGTAAACTTCCCAGACCGGAACAACAACCAAGCCTCCTTGGCAAGGCCAGCAGCAACTGAAAGAGCAACATCATCCTCCATTGGCCCCGGCCCCGAAACTACTTGTAATGCAGACGACAACGAAACGGTCTCTCTACCATTCTTATCGTCTCCGTTGTTCCCGTTACTACTGCTGGCAGCAGCCACCGATACAGACGCTGGGGACGATGAAGAAGAAAAATCCATACCAAACTCACAGATCAACTCGAAAGGAAAAGTAAATAATAATAATAATAATAATAAAACAGCACCAAAATGCACCGATTCAAATTGGGAAACCCTAAATTTTACGAATCAAATGCCCTCCCTTTCAAAAACAGTCTATTTTTGGTCGTTCCTGCATTTCAATATTCTAACCAAATTCTTGATAACTAAAAACCCTAAACAAAAATCAGACACCAGCAACAAAAGAGATGAATTGATGTATATATAGACAATAGATATGGTAAACTGGATTTTCGGAAATAGAGAAGAATCGTGATGAATCGAGGAAAAAAAGAGAGAAGAGAAAATCTAGAGTGATGGGCAGTGATGCATTTGGCACTTTAGCTACTGAAACTGTTACACTATACGTTTGGCTCTTTGGTTATGAATTTTTGTTTCTATTATCTAGACGTTCCTTTATAAAAGTGTTAAATTTTAGAAAACGTCAGGCCATGATTTTTTACTGGTGTTTCTTGTTGAACACCGACGTCAGGAATATTAGTGGTACAGACGTTTTTTTCATCTGAAAAAATAATCAAAAATGGGTGTCAATAGTAATTTGGGTGTGCCGATAGAACCCCCAAAAACTATTTTTATATTACTAATTGTTTCAAAATATAAGTCATCCGAACTGTTTTCACACGGATTAAGAAAGTGGTTGAATATCATACATTTGATGGTTAATGTCTAAAATGTCCCTTGACTATCATTAATGCAATAGTTGTTATGTAATGAAAAGTGGTTTGATTGATAATAAATTAGGGGTAAGATAGATAAAAAAGTAATAAATATTCCATTGATAATGTAGAATGACTTATATTCTGAGACGAAACTAAAAATGTATGATAACTTATATTTTGAAACGGAGTAATAATTTTTCACTCTTATTTTTTCATTAAAAAAATCATATTCACTTTGTTCGATAAAAAACCTAGAGCCATTCTAAAGGCATCCCCATTTTCACTTCCGGCACTACATTCACATGTAAAAATTGCATGTAAAATGTCGTATCGAAATAATTACGGGGTGCATTTAGAATTGCCTAAAACCTAAATTACAAAAGTCAGATTCCTTTATTGGATACAATGTCCATTAAAAGTCAAAAACACATTTTAACCAAACTTAATTGAATTAAGTTGGTTTTATTTTTTAAATAATTAAGGTGTTTTTGATATTCAATTTATTTTGTTGTTTTGGAAGAGTTGTTTTCACACGTATGATATTTTACACTATTCTTAAAGTGAGAATGGCTTTGTTTAAAAGGATGATTTAAACTGCAGGTCTTTTAGACCAAATTTGAGTTAGGAAACAAATGATTATTATGACCCAATTTTTGGGTAAGAATAGTGCCCATTATACAGGGGCAATATGGGTGAGGAAATGTTTATATGAATATTAATCATCATTTCTGCATGCGTCGGTGATTGCCAAAGAGTATTGTCCGGCATATTTTCTGACCATTGTATAGACTAAAAACCAACAGTTTTCCGGACCTAACTGCGGTCAGAATAACGTATCAATTTCTGTCAGTCAGCTTTTGTCAGTTTTCAGACTGTCCACCCTTTGACTTGTATCCATTGGATAAAGCTCTGAATCTTTCCAACGTTCCTTTTATCTTGACCATTGATTTGTTGACAAAATCAAGGCTTGTAATCCATCCTTATCCTGTTAATCTTCCAATGTAACCTTTGATTAAATCGAGAATTATACTCAGCAAATGTCTGAAGTATATCAGCCTGCTGATGTACATATCTGTCAGTAGGTTTAAGTCTGCTGTGTTTTAATAACACTTCAGCCGACTTCTTCTCATCTAACTTTTTATTGTGAAGTTAGAGTACACCATTTTGAACATAACTAAGTTCCAATCACCACTTAACATATGGAACTTAGACCTTGTACACAAGGTATATGTAATCAGTTTAGGTCATCATAGACTTCCCTAAATTCTGATTCTATATCCTTGACTTTAAATAATAAGTTTGATCTCTTAGCCTTCAATAACTAAGTTTGAACCCTCAGCCTTCAGTCTTCAACAGGTCCCTAGAAGTCTACTGACCTAGACACTCTACTGACCAAGACAGGTCTACCGATAAAGTCAGCTGACCTATTTACAGTGCTTGTTTGATCAAACCTATACAAAGATCAAACTCTAATAAACATATACATTTGATCTAGACATCCTTTTGCCTTTGCTCTATAACAGCTAGTTTGGCACTCATCATTAAAACTTGAAATATGTCCAACAATTTCCCCCTTTTTAGTGATGATGCCAATACCCTCCTTAGAGCAAAGCAAAAAGATAAAAACAAAAACAAAACAAATTCAGTTATCTTTCATTAAAATCATATTTGTTCAATCATCATTACAAACTAGGATCAGCAGAATAAAATACTCAGTGTAAGTGTCCTGATCTAGTTTCTGTTTCTGTCTTGCTATTGTTTCTCTTGAAACTCCTTGATTTCCCTTATTATATCTTGCATCCATTGATTTTCTATTGTAGAGAAATCAACCCAAGTATGTAGCTGTTTCCACCATTTCCATGCTTCTGGTAGGGCTAACCTTATAGAGTGAACACTGAAGCCCTGTCCCATGTAGAAATGTTTAAATTCCTCCTGTGAATCCCTTGCTGATTGAATTCCCAATCTTTGACCTCTTCCACCTCTACTAGAAGCTCTCAGTGATTTGACCCTTATTTCCCAAAATTTTAGTCCCAAGAAGGAGTTGAGTCCTCCTGGAATCCCATGTCATGATAGGGTCTCTTCTTTCCATAGTATAGCTTTTTGTATTCCTTCAGGAGGTCACCAGTCAACTAAATCCTACCAGGTGCAGGTTTCCTGATCTCATTTATCTCATCCTCCCATTTCTTCTTAGCAAAAATCCTTGCAGCTTCATTTGCTTCTGCTGTAAGGCCCTCTTCCCCCTTATTGACATCACCAATAAACCGGGACAGTAGACCATGAACACTTTCTTGTGTGATCACCAAATTTGCAAGTTGACCTTCCATTATCTCAGTCCTTGGTCAACTGCAGTGATCCTTCCTTCAACAGTTTGTTCTAGCAGATTGATCATCTCGGTAATCTTAGGATCAAGTATAGCAGATTGAGTTGCCTCAGCAGGTTGAGGTACCACAGCAGGTTTAGGTGCCTCAACAAGCTTGTCCAATTTCTTGTGCAGTGAGGCAATTTGTTCATTCAAATGATTATATTTGTTTGATTTGGTGGTCTTTATACCTCTTACATCTCTAATTAGGTCATTTATAGTAAATTGAGCAGATGTAATGTTGGAAGCAACTGTTTCAGTAGTTCTTCCTCTGTTTTCTACAAGATTCACCAAATCTTCAAATCTTCTTTCTTGTCTATTCATTTGAGTCCTTAGCTGTGCAATATTAGTCCTTACAGCTCTCAACTCCTCCAAAATATGTGCTGGTATTGCACCAGCCATACCTCCATCCATTTGTCCAACAAAATCATCAGCAGGCTCTTCAACATTATAGTTTGCCTTTGCTATGCTGACAACTATGGCTTTTGTCCTGTCCCATTCAGTAGGTTTAGGACCTTCCTCAATAATATTTCCAAAAATCTCCTCAATTCTAGGTTCTTGTGCAGGTTGAGGCTCTTGCACTACCTCTACAACATGTACTTCTTCAAATATTGGTACATGTGACTGTTGGGGATCATCTACAACTGCTTCCTCCTCTGGCATCTGAAATTCCTCATCACTAAAGTCATAGTCCACCAGTTGTTCATCCTCATCAACAGTCTGCTGACTATCTTTACCTTCAGCAATCTTTTCTTCAGTGACCTTCTCTACAACAACAGTTCTTCAGCAGCCTGTGCTTCAGCTGTCTCCTCAGAATGTACAAGGGATTCCTCCAATCCCATCGTAGTTCCAACCTTTGTCCCAACACTGTTTGTTCCTCAGTGATTAGGACCCTATGTTCCAACCTGTATCCAAGTGTTGTTTGTAACTCAGCAGCCTGAACCACCTCTTCAACAAAAACATAAGGAAACACAACTAAGTTTTCCTCTAAAACTCCTCCAGCATCAGCAACCTTCTGTAATTGATCTGCAACTTGTGATAAGGTTTCTTGAGTGTCAAACCACTCCTGATACTGAGCTGAGTCCTCTGAACTTGTATCAGCTTCTTCAAACATAACAACATCAAAAATTGTAGATATCCTGGTAGTGTTGTTAACGAGCCGAGCCGATCTGAGTAGCTAATGTTCAAGCTTGAGCTCGTTTGTAATCGGGTAGGCTCGGCTCGGCTCGTTAACACAAATGATCCTAAAAGCCTATTCGAGCTCGGCTCGATAAGTATAAAAAATGTTCGAGTTCGAGCTTGAGCTCGATATGAAGCTCACGAACAGGCTCGAACTCGAGCTCGGCTCGTTCAATCATATTTTTTTAAAGGGGATGATTTGTTTATATCAATTATTCAACGCAAAATACTCGTTTAATCAAACATCCACAAAATATTTGTTATTTGTTAAATTATTTATGTGTATATTTTCCCTTAAAAAAAATTATGTGTATATATGATTTATATTTATTATTTATATTATATATTATATAAGTTCGCGAACACTAACGAGCGTTCACGAGCAGGCTCGTGTTCGCTCGTTTAGTAAACGAACAGGAGAACCCGATCGCGCTCAGCTCGATAGCATAAATGAACGAGCTCGAATGAGCTTAAACGAGCCGAGTTCGAACCTTGTTCGTGAATGTTCGGTTTATTTAACAGATCTATATCATGGCCTCTTCAAGTGATGTTGCTATAGCAAGCTGTATTTCCAAATCTTCATTGTAAGCAGTTCCTAGCTCTTCATTTGGCATGTCAGTCTGCTGATTCTCAGTAGACTTGTTACCTTCAGTAGTCTGATCTGCTACTTCCTCAGTAGACTCTTGTCCAGTCTTTTCAGTAGATCCTTGCATTGCTGTACCACTGGACTATCCTGGGAACATAGGATGATCATCATCTGAATCAGATGATGATGATTCATCACTATCAGGTGTGAACCTGGGATCTTTAAACATAATGTTCTTTTTCTGCTTGCCATCTTCTTTAATTGCCATCAGCCTCATCTCCAACAGAGAAGTGTCAATCAATCCAAGCAAACTTTCTACTTCTAACTGTTCGTCATAGGTTCAGCAGCTGGTTTTTGTCTCTTGTAATAACCAAACTCCCATTCGAAGTACTTTTGAACCTTTTTGAAGTCAGGATCCACCCTTTCTTTCTTTGACTTCCTTTATTTTCTTTCATATGGCATAGTGGGCTTTATTGGAGCAGGCTGTTCAACTTGGTGTCCCTCAAAGGCTTTAACAAGATGAGTCAATGTATCTACAACAGATACAAATAGGTCAGTAGGTTCATCAGGTTGTACATTTGTACCAACTACCTCCAACTGTTCAACACTTGGTTCCCCTGACTCATATGCTCATCAGCAGGGTCTGCAACATTTTGTTCTTCCCCCTGAGTTGTAGCATCCATAGCAGGGTCTTGAACAGGTATAACAACTTCCACAGCAGGTTCAGGTACATCAGTGTGCTGTGGTTCTTCAATTTGTTGCTCAACAACAACATCAGCACCCTTAGTAGACTCAACAACCTCTTCTTCTACTTCCTTTTGGGCCTCCAGAATCCTCAATTCTTTGCCCTTTCCATGAACCTTCTTCTTCACAACCCGTTTCCTTCTTTTTGCAGGTTGCTCCTCAATTTCAGCAGATTTCCTTTTCCTTCTATCTTCTTTTTGTTGTTCTCTTAAAATCTCAGCAGTAGTTTTCTTTGTAGCTCCAGCAGGCTCAGTACCCTCAACTTCAACTGGACCTCAGTAGACTCAGCAGTGTCTACTGGTTGCTACCTTGTCTTCTTAGGCTTTAAAAGCTCAGTGATTTTTCTTGTATCAGAAGCCTTTCTGGGCAGCCTTCTTTGGTGCAGCGGGTTGTGTAACTTGTTTAGCCTGTCCACCACCATCATTATCATCACCATCATTGTCACTTTTAGTTGCCTCATCATCATCTTCTTCATCATCATCCAAACCAGGAATAGGGTCATTTATTTCTGGTTTGTATCTAGACTTGTTGATTTTTGCACGTGCAACATCAGAAATCTGCAAGTGAGTCAGCAGGGCCTGAATCATCAAACCCAGTGGTTTTGTTTTGGACTTCCTTGTTCCATCTTTATCTTCTGTCACCACTTTCTTCATGTACTGAACAAATAATCCGGCCCAATCAAACTTCATGCTCTTGCATAAGATTATTAGCATGTCTATCTTTGGTCCAGAGAGAGTATCAAGACTTCCACTAAATCCAAGAACATTCTTGGCAATAATCTTGCTCAGCAGATTACACTCCAATCTGATATGTTTCACATTGATACTTAGTGTTGATAGTATGGACTTGTTTGTCTTGATTGAATCAACTAACTCCAGTCTTTCCAACTGCATTGATTCAGGATTTGTAGGAGCGCCATTTCAAGATCCAAATCCGAACACTTCCCTCAGCAGATTTGAGGTAATTTCAATCTGCTGGGCATTGACTGTTGTAGTGAATGTTTCTCTATCATCTCTTATCACTATATTCTTCCAGAAATTAACAACATTGGTGTATGAGATGCTGTCTAATCTCAGATTTAGAACATCTTCCAGTCCTTCGTATCTCCTTATCCTTCTACCAATGTTGATGGCTAATTCTGTCTTGTTAGCATCTGTAACAAATCCTCTAACACTTTGGCTAGTTCCAATATGAACATCTCTTTTATCCGCCATTGAAGAAATTTAAGAAAGGTGAAGAAGAAAACTTGCAAATCTGTGTTCACACTTGTATTTTCTTAGAGAAGATTGATCTGAGGTTGTAAGTATCTTCTGTGTGTATATGTCTGTATATATAAGGAAATAACTGTCAGGCAAGTACCGTACACGTTCTGTAGCATTTAACCACGATTAAAGTTGGAATAAATGTGATGTTGTCACGTGTCCCACTAACTTATCCCATAAAGAGTTGTAACCGTTGGATATTGTAACCGTAGTTATAATGGATAAGAATAATATCCGTTTACTGTTGACTTTTATTTTAAGTTTGACTGTCTTGTAATGTATACTCCAGTAGACTTGGTTCTCAGTAGAGTTGGCTCAGCAGCCTACTGGCATAATATGGCACAGCAGCCTGCTGACGGATTACTCTGTTGATCTTCATACACTCTTATTTTGCCCAACAGATAATACAAGATGAAGTTTAATACCAATGACTGATCTGTCAAGTGAGCTCACCCAACAGGACAACGACCAATCCCCTTGGCAACTTCATTTGCTCAATTGTCCAAACTAACTTAAGTACATGGAATTGTTGATACCAATGACTAGTCTGTCAAGTGAGCTCACCCAACAGGGCAAAGACTAATCCCCTTGGTGAATTCCAGTACACTGCTGATCAATAATAGATCAGTCAACTTTTATGATGCCAAGTTCAGTTCTTAACTTAGCAAATCTTTCATTATCCAATGGTTTTGTAAATATGTCAGCAAGTTGATCTTTAGTAGGGATGTAAAGAACCACCACATCTTTCTTCTCAACATTATCTCTTATAAAATGATGTCTCACATCAATGTGCTTGGTTCTTGAATGCAAAACAGGATTTTCTGTGATTGCAATTGCAATTAGATGTGAAGCTGAATTGCAATCAAGTGCATTTTCTGTGATTCATCATCAGTTTTAATTTATTAATGGTTAGATGGTGGAAATAATCAAGCTGATTATTGGGAGGCAACAAGAACACTGTTTCGAGGGGGTGAATAAACTTGTCACCAATAGCTAGATTTTAAGTCTGATTAGTTCAGTTTTAAACTTGTGTGGAGTTGAGCTGACTTAGCTGAGTATAATTCAAAACTGATTTATGCTAAAACCGAGTCAACCGGCTGTGGATATATTTTAGCCTTTATGCGGATCTTGTTTTTTCTAAGAAAAAGCTGATGAGAATGCAAAACTGAATTCTGGTGAATGTCAGTTTGTGAACTATGAGTGAATATCAATCAGTTTGTTCAGTTATGTTGTATTAGAAACTTATATGAAAAACAATCACAAATACTGATAAACTAAATAACAGAAAGTAAATGCGTAAAGTAAGTAAGGCAAGAATTATAGTGGTTCCAGGTAGTGTAATCATGTCAGTCCACTCTTCCCTTGTGATGCAGGAGGAAAATTCCACTAGAACTCTTTGGGTAGCCGGTTACAAAAAGTCCTAATTGATAGTCCTTGACTAATCCCTAACTTCACTATCTAAACAACTGTAGAACAGGTTGGATTGCTGCTCTGCAACTACTTGAAACACTGGTCCTTAGAGGGTTGTATTGTCTCTTCTCCAGGTCCACCACAAACACAGTCTACCGACTGCTAAAACGACAACTGTCATTGGCAAATCCTAAACCAGATTGCTTCACAGTCTAAACTTTGATAAAAATAAAAGTTGGGTTGATTCTTGCTTGTGGTTCTTCTAAGTGTCGGATTGTTTATTGAGTCTTTGTAGCTTGAACACTTGAAGAATTCTAGATATGCTCTTGTTGAGCGCAAAGATTGATAGCAATTCGGATGAACAACTTGGGCACAATAACGCTTGCAAACTTGTTAATTTGTGTGTTTGATCCTTGATGCCAAGTCATCTATTTATAGTGTGAGGTCCAACGTTCATCTTGCTTGAATTTGAATTCCATCAACGTCTAAATTTTTAGATGTCAGATGTCAGTGACCGTTCTGACATGTCAGTGCTTCATCCAATAATATTTCTTGATTTGTAACGTTCATATATAAATTCAGTTCCTTGGATGTCTGACATTAAAACTGAGTATCCTGATCAGTTTTAGTCTAAGTATGTCAGTTATCAGTTTGTCAACTGACTTAGAGCATTAACTGAATTTTTACTCTTCTTCAAAACTTAGTACTCTATTCATCTGATTTCTTTGACTTAGTCTGAGTACCCCATATCCTTAAATAAATCTTCTAAGATGTCACTGTCTTTATGATTATTAGGTCTTGATACAAGATCCATAAAGTTAGTTCAGGCTATCACAGACTTACCTGAATTCTAACTTTACAGTCTCGACTTTAATCTTCACAACTGAGTTTAAACCCTCAGTTCTTCATTCTTTAATAACTGAGTCTGTGTCCCTCAGTTCTTCATATACTGAGTTTGAACCCTCAGTTCTTCATCTTATAGATAAGTCAACCGAGTCTATGTCCCTCAGCGAACTTAACTTCTTCAGTTTTGAGTAAACTTTAGTTCTGAGTGACATCTTCAGTTTAGTCAATATCCAGTTTTCTAGATGATTTCAAGTTCTCAGTTTTACGACTCTCTAACTATTACAGTGCTTGTTTGATATAACCTATACAATTATCAGACTCTAATAAATCCTATACATTCAATTCTAGACATCTTTTAGCTCTTCACTATAACAGTTAGTTTCAGCACTTCATTAATGAGATGTAATCAAACAAATAGATAAATAAGATGAATCATCATCAAAACATAAATTTTATTTCCAACAATTTCCCCCTTTTTGATGATGCCATAACCCTACTTAAAAGAAAAGCTTAAAGATAAAAACAAATGTAAAACTGGAAGCTGGATATATCGTTAGAATTCACAAAAATTGGAACAAGTTACACAATTGTCAATTAAACAGAAATATAAGCTAAACAGCTTTCTGTGTAACTAGAATGAATTCCCTTTGTTTGTCATAGAAATGATATTCATTCTCTAGATTTGTATCTTCCTTGGTAAAGGTTTTCTTGTAATCCACTAGACTTGACAATTTCTATTTTCTCCAAAGAACTAACTTGAGAAGATCATTGTTGTCTCTGTAGTATTTTTCAAATTCATCATCTCCATTTGTTCATTCTTGTTCTTGTTGGCAAACTTAGCTTCCATGTTTCTCATTTTCTTGTGATTTGCCATCTTCTGATTGTAATAAACATCAGATAAGAAGTAAACAAGTGATTCTTCATAAGTCTTGTATATGTACTTTGCCTTGACATGATTGTAATCTCTGACAAATTTCATCCACAGATCATGTGTAAGACTAGCTCTTTTATCTTCAGGTTGACTATATTTTAAAATGAGCTTCTCATCACTGAGTTCTTCAGTTTCTCTGATATAAGCAGTTGCTGATGATTTCCCTTTCTTCAATTCTGTCAGTTCACCTTCTAGCTTCAGTTTCTCTTCTTGTAACTTCAACTTTTCTTCTTCAACTTCCCCATTTTTGGCATCATACATTTGATTTATCAAGAGATGAGTTGCTTTTTGATCTTCTGATATGCCTTTTTGAGAAGTTATAAGCTGAGTTTCTAGGCCATAAATTCTTTGATTCAGGTGCCATTCTGTTTTGGCTTGAGTTTCTCGATCCTCTTGTGACTGCAAACTTTTTCTTTAGTTTAATAATTTCGGAAACTGAGTTAGAAGTTGTCTTCTTAATAGTGTTTAGCTTTGTATGAACTGAGACATCAGTCTATTCCCTATAATCCAAATATCCAGAAATTCTTGAGAGTAGAGCATTGTACTCTTCCTTCTGATTGAGCATATTGTCCAAGGTTGATTGGACCTTGTTCAGTTCTTCAGTTGTCAATGTTTCAGTTGGATCTTCTTCTTCTCTTATTATAGACCGAGTATCATCTTTGATCACCATCAGTTGTTGATTATCAGCTTCTTTTGCTTCTTCCTGATTGTCAGTTGTCTGATCTCCAACTGTCAATTCCTTCTGCTGAGTATTAGTTTTACCTTCTTGATTTTCAGTTTGTGCTTCCGGTTGTAAAGTTGTACTCTGTTCTGTCTTCTTCCTTGAATCATCATCATTATCATCATCTTTCTTATTTAAAACATACTTCGGTATAGATGATGTAACTGATTCTCTTCTCTGAGCTATTTCTTCGATTCTCTTATAGCATTTGGTGAGAAATTCATCCATAGGATACAATGGATATAAGAATTCTATTTCAAGTTTTTCCAAAAATAGCTTCTCTTTATTCTGCAAAATATCCTTGATAGATTCTCAAGAATCTTCAGTTTTGAGCTTCATCCTAATCAGTTTGATGATTCTTTTAGGTTCAACGATGCATTCTGATTGCTGAGTATGTTGTTGCTGAAGTTGCTGCTGCTGCTCTTGATCAGCATTCATAGCGGAAACTTGTTTCTCTAACATCTTCTGCTTATTTTGAGAAACATCTTCAGCAAACTGACTGTCTGTAGTTGTCAGTAGTTGTTCCCCCTCAGTTGGTGCTATCTCTCTTGAAGTACCTGGGAACAAACATATTCCAAATGACTTAACCTTCTGTGAGTCAGCTTTCCGCTTAACTCTTTTCTGTTCAGCTATTTGCTGAGATACAGTTTTCTTGGCTTCAGGTTGGGAAGTATGTACCTTTGAGCTCAGTACTGCTGCAATTTCCTCAATATCAGTAGTTTTTGATACATCAACTTGTGTACATGTACCAACAGTTTGTGTAGATGCAGCAGCAGTTTGTTCTGCTTCTTTTCCCTAACCGGGCCTTTCCATGTATTGCTGAATTACCATACTGAGTGATTTTTTCAACCAAAATTTGCCAACTAACTGTCTTCCTTCTGTTTTGGTTTTGCTAACACATGCTAACTCTGCTATGTGTTGTTTCTTGATCTGGATGAACACATATCCTGCCCAGTTGAACTCAAATTCATCCCATATGATGTTCATCAGATGTATCATGTCTTCATATAAGCTATATAACCCTTTGAAATGTCCGATAACATACTTGTTGATCCATCTGCTGAGTAGAGCAAACTCAGTTTTAAGACTGTTGAGTTTTGTATTGAGGTCGGCAGGTTGATCTATTGCTGAAATCTGGGTGAGAAAGGCTTCACACTTGAGCGGCAAACAGGCTAGGTCTAATGATTTCACAAGTGGTTTCTTGAAATCGAATAGCTGCCTGATTATCTCTTCATTGATAATCGCATTTTCTCCACGAACCTCTATTACTAGTGAGTTCTTCACCATCTTCATATTCTCCCAAAATTGCAATATTCCTTCCAAGTCAAGATCTTTTTGCAATTTGACCTCCAACAGGTTTTTCAAACCTTGTGTCTTCTTGATCTTTTCGTGTATAAAATTGGCAAGAAGAGTGTTGTTGCACAAGTCTTCATACTTTTCAAATGACAAGCTTTCTACAACGGCGATCAATCTGGATTCTTGAGTGTGTTTAGAGGCAGCCATTGTGAGAAATTTCTGGAATTTTAAGAGAGAGAGAGAGAGAGAGAAAATTTGATTTTTGTGTTTAGAAAGATATGATAATGTGAAATTATATAGATGGGAGGCTGACGGTTTTTTATTTGAATCCACGATCTCTGAAGATTTTGTACCAACTTTTCAAATTCCACTGGTGGTTTGTATAACCGATGCATGTACTATCTGACATTAGTGGGGGTGTACACGCAACAAATTCTGACAGATACGGCGGCAATTAAATGGGTTGTAACTTCTGTCGGTTTTATCCTTTCAATTTTTGACTTCCTTTGATTGGATAAATACTGAGGCTGAGATCAGTTCCATTTTGAGTTTAGTTCCGTCATTCTTCAGTTTCAGTAGTCAGTTTGAGATTGTTGATGTCAATGACTGATCTGTCAAGTGAGCGCACCCAACATAACAAAGATCAATCCCCTTGATGAATCTTTGAGCTTAAACTGACTTAACTGACTTTGATAATTCCTAATTCAGTTCTCTGTTTTGAAAACCTTTTTTTGTCTAGTGGTTTTCTAAAAATGTCAGCCAACTGATCTTCGGTTGGGACATAGAGAATTGTAACATCCTTTTTCTCTACATGATCCCTTATGAAGTGATGTCTCACATCAATGTGCTTTGTCCTTGAGTGCAAAACTGGATTATCAGTTATGGCATTTGCACTTGTATTGTCACGCATTATAGGAATCGGTCCTTCTTCTATACCATAATCTCTCAATTGTTGTCTTATCTATAAAACTTGAGCACAACAGCTTCCAGCTGCTATATACTCAGCTTCAGCTGTTGATGTTGAGATTGAGTTTTGTTTCTTACTGAACCATGACACAAGTCTATTTCCTAGAACTGACATGTGCCTGAAGTACTTTTTCTGTCCACTTTGCATCCAGCATAATCTGAGTCTGAGTAGGATATCAGCTTGATTTCTCCTTCCCTTAATACCATATCCCTACTCATGCCGTGTCTTTTAAATACTTCAAGGTTCTCTTGACAACTGTAAGATGACTTTCTTTAGGTCTGGTTTGAAATCTGGCACAAACACCAATTGTAAATGATATGTCTGGTCTACTTGTTGTGAGGTAGAGTAGACTTCCAATCATTCGTCTGTAGAGAGTTTGATCCACATCCTTGCCATCTTTGTCTTCATCTAATCTGATGTTGGTTCCAATAGGTGTTGCAATGCCAACTGATTTCTCCATTCCAAAATTTTTGATCAATTCTCTTGTATACTTGGTCTGATGAATGAATATTCCTTCATCCATTTGTTTTACCTGTAATCTGAGAAAGTAATTCAGTTCTCCCATCACACTCATATGAAATTCGCTCTTCATCAAACTTGCAAATTTTTCACTGAGTTGTTTATTTTCTGATCCAAAAATGATATCATCAACATAGATTTGAATTAGGAGAGAACTTTCATCAACTTTCATTCTGAATAAGGTCTTGTCAATGGTTCCTTTGATAAAACCATTGTCTACCAGAAACTGAGATAGAGTTTCATACCAAGCTCTTGGTGCCTGCTTTAGTCAATAAAGAGCTTATCTCAGTTTAAAAACTTTATCAGATTGATCTTTGATTTCAAAACCTGGTGGTTGCTATACGTAGACTTATTCTTCAAGTATCCCATTCAAAAATGCACTTTTAACGTCCATTTGATACACTTTGAATTTCTTATGTGCTGCAAAGGCAATAAATAGTCTGATTGCTTCTAACCTTGCAACTGAGGCATAAGTTTCATCGAAGTCTATCCCTTCTGCTATTGAGTAACCTTTGGCTACAAGCATTGCTTTATTTCTGACAATGTTTCTATCTTCTTCAAGCTTGTTTCTGAATACCCATTTGGTGCCGATTATGTTGACATGATCTGGTTTATCCACCAATTCCCAAACTTGATTTCTTTCGAATTCATTGAGTTCCTCTTGCATGGATAATATCCAATCTAGATCTTTCAGTGCTTCTTCTATCTCTTTTGGTTCAGTTTGAGATAAAAAGCATGCAATTAGCATCTAGCTGATTTCTTATGCGAACACATTGTTGAAGATCACCAATCACCTGATTTTCAAGGTGATCTCTCATCCATTGGTGTATAGGAGATTTCAGTATAGGATCTTCATTTTGTTGAACTGGTTCTTCATGAGCTTCTTCTTGATTTTCTTGAGCTTGATTATCTTGAATTGGTTTAGTTTCATGTTGTTCAGCTGTTGGAAACTGAGACTGAGCCGATTCTGAAAATTCTAAAATTCTTAACCTTTCAAGGTCGACAAAAACTGATTCTGGTATCACTGGTAACTGAGACTGAGAAACTAGTTCTTGTTAGTTGTTTCTCCAGGGAAGTTTGGTTCATCAAAAACTACGTGTATAGACTCTTCATGCTTGAGTGTCCGTTTGTTCAGTACTCTAATCGCTTTACTGATACTTGAGTATCCCAAAAATATTCCTTCGTCAGCTTTAGGCTGAAAAGTCTTGAGCTGATCTTTTCCATTATTGTGAATAAAGCATTTGCTTCCAAAGGCATGAAAGTATGAGACATTTGGGTTTTCTTCCGTTCCAAATCTCATATGGTGTCTTTTCATGTCTTTTGTTCATGAGGGCTCTGTTTTGTGTGTCGCAAGTTGTGTTTACTGCTTCTGCCCAATACCTTTCTGGTAACTTTGATTCACAAATCATGGTTCTCCATGCTTCTTTGAGAGTTCTATTTCTTCTTTCAGCTACTCCATTTTGCTAAGGTGTTGCTGTGGCTGCAAGCTGATGTAGCACACTATTTTCTCCTCAATATTTAGTGATTATGTTGTTGAGAAATTTAGTTCCTTTATCTGATCTTATCTTTACAACTGTTACACCTTTCTGGTTTTAGAGTCTCTTGAGAAGTTCTGTGAGTTGTTGCTTGGTTTCACTTTTCTTTGACATGAAAATTACCCATGTATATCTTGAGTAATCATCCACCAGTACCATTGTGTACTTCTTTCCACTAACACTGATAGGTATGACTGGTCCAAAGAAGTCAATGTGTAAAAGTTCGAGGACTCTTGAAGTTGAATGCTGAGATTTTGTCTTGAACTGGCTTTGACTTGCTTTCCCTTTTGGCAAGAATCACATAAGCTATCATTCTTGTAAGAAATCTCAGGTAATCCAATTACTAATTGCTCTTTGACCAGTGTGTTGATGTCATCAAAGTTGAGGTGACTCGGTTTCTTGTGCCATAACCAGCTGATTTCTATTTGGTATGCACAAGCAAACATGTCTCTGAAACTGCCGTTGACCAATCTACAATGTACATATTCTCTTTTGTTTTTCCAGCAAGAACTACTTGAAAAGATGATTCGCTGACAATGATGCAAAACTCTTTATCAAATGTGACTCTGTATCCCATGTCACAAAATTTACTGGTGCTGAGACATATTGTAGTGCAGTTCTTCCATATAAGTTACATTATTGATTGTAAGTCCATTTCTGATCAAGGTTCCATAACCTTTTGTATATCCTGGTCTGTCTTTACTTCCAAAGTTGACTTTTGGTCCATCATTGGCTACAAAATCAACTAGATAGTCTTTGCTCATTGTTATGTGTCTTGAGCATCCATTGTCAAAGTGCCAAATATCCTGCAAGACAAATTAAAAGGTTTTAGGTACCCAACTCTGTTTGGGTCCATAGGGGTCAGTTGTCAGTACTACTCGGGGGATATATATAAGCCACACTCCCATAGTATCTATTTATGGATTGTGCCTTATTTATTTGATCTCTCAAGTCTTTTGGCTGAAACTGATTTGCATGATGCTTTCTATTATTGAAGACTGAATAATAACCACCATTCTGTTTGTACTGAGGTCTGTGCTGACTTCGGTACTGAGGCTTCTGCTGAGGACTGAGAGTCTTCTACTGAGTCTTGGACTGAAACTTATGATATGTTTTCTGTCTTGAATGATTGTTTCTATCAATTTTAATAGTAGGTTCGGTAAAATTCCAATCATCATCAGTGGAAAATAATCTGCCTTTCCCCCTGACTGTGTGAATCTTTGAATGATTAACATTCTTGGATTTACTCTGACTGAAATTTTTCTGGTTCTTAACATGATCAGCTTTCATAGATTTGACATTTGATCTACCATATTTGTTTCCTTGATGTGCAGCAGATATACCTTTAGATTTGATTTTGTTATTGAACATAGCTGACTTCTTGGAAAAATGATGCTGAGACAGAGTTGATTCACGTGGAACTGGTTTTACTGGTTCAGCATGCTTCTCAGTCTGAGGAAATTGCTCAGCTACAAACTTAACACTAGTTTTGACATTAGATTCAAGTAGCTTTGCTCGTTCATTCCTTCGAAGTTTGCTGTGTATCAAATCCTAAGCCAATTCTGTCTCCATATGGCTTTCCAAATTTGAATCCAGTAGCTGAACTTGATTGAGAAAAAGATTCAGTTGCTGATGTTGATGCTGATGCAGTAGGCTGATACTGATTCTTTCCCTTGTAAAATCCGGTCAGTTTCAACATGTTCAATTCGGCTTTCAATCTTTCATCTTCTAGAATTAGAGCTTTCTTTTCTGCTTTAACTGATTCATAACCAGCTTGTATAGTTACCAGCTGATTCATCAGTTCATCAAGAGTTTCTTCTAATTCTGGATTTCTAGGATTTGAACCTGCTGTTGGAGAACAAGCATTCTGAATGGAGTTGTGAGCTAAGGTGTATTTAGAGTTAGATTCACATACTTCATTTGAATCTTCCAAGTGAGCCATCAGAGCTGTATCATCTAAGAGTCTTTCAGTGCCAGCTTCATAGTCTGACTCATCTCCAGTTAAGAGAGCTCTTCTACCGGTTCTTCGTTGCCGAGTCTTCTTACCAGTCAGCTCTAGGCATTTAGCTTCGTAATGTCCAGGCTTTTTGTAATTAAAGCAAAGATATTCATCATCTTTTCTTTTCTCAAGAGTCTTTTTAATGTACTTCTGAGTGACTGGATGTCCACTTTTCATTCTTCTAATTCTGTTCATCATAAGAGCCATCTGTTCTTCCATTTCATCTAATTGCTGAAGATTGCTAAAGGAAGTTTCTTGGTTGTCATTGGATGCTGCTGCAAGAGCTGTTGATTTAGGTTCCTCCAAGGCTTTGATCACTACTGCTGTGATTGTGAAATCCTCGCTGAATTCATAAGCTTTCAGATCTGAGAAGATTTTGAAGGAATCTTCTATATCGAGTCTTCTTGACTCTTTCATTGCTGTGACTTTCATTTTCCAGCACATAGGTAAAGCTTTCAAGATTCTTGTATTGATCTCCTTCTTGGTATATTCAATCTTGAGTAGTGCTAGCTCATCTATTATTGCGCTGAATCTTGTTTCCATCTGTTCGATGTTTTCGCCTGATTTCATTTTGAAATTCTCAAACTTCTGTTTGGCAATTGAGATCTTGTTTTCTTTGATTGAATCAGTTATTTCACACACAAGTTGAAGTTTCTCCCACATTTCTTTTGCAGTTGTGCAATCTTTGACCTTTAGATACATGTTGCTATCAAGAGTTCTTAGGATGATATCCATTGCAGCATTATTCAAATTGTTTCTTTTCCGATCATCATTATTCCACTCGCTTTTAGGCTTGGGGACTCTAACTTGATCTCCATTAACTGTCTGCATGTGAGTGATTTGAATAGGTCCATCAGTGAGTACGTCCATCATCTCATCATGAGCAACAGCAAGAAAAGCCTGTAAACGACGTCTATATTCATCAAAGCAATCCATGTTGCACATAAGCATCTGTTTGGCATACTGATTGTTATCCATAGTGTAAGTGAGTTTATGCAAGAACTGGAAACTGAAAACTGAGCTTTTTTAGGAGAACAACTAGAGTGTATAATTAGAACAAGTGAGCTTTTAACAAGGGTTTGTTAAAGAACACTTCTCTGGTACCAATTGTTGGTCCTTGTAAAGGCTGGCACAGTTTAGAGGGGGGGGGGGGGGGGTGAATAAACTTGTCACCAAAAGCTAGATTTTAAGTCTGATTAGTTCAGTTCAGTTTTAAACTTGTGTGGAGTTGAGCTGACTTAGCTGAGTATAAATCAAAACTGATTTATGCTAAAACTGAGTCAACTGGCAGCGGATATATTTAGCCTTTATGCGGATCTTGTTGTTTCTAGGAAAAAGCTGATGAGTATGCAAAACTGAATTCTGGTGAATGTCAGTTTGTGAACTGTGAGTGAATATCAATCAGTTTGTTCAGTTATGTTGCATTAGAAACTTATATGAAAAACAATCACAAATACTGATAAACTAAATAACAGAAAGTAAATGCGTAAAGTATGTAAGGCAAGAATTATAGTGGTTCCAGGTGGTATAATCCTGTCAGTCCACTATTCCATTGTGATGTAGGAGGAAAATTCCACTAGAACTCTTTGAGGTAGCAGGTTACAAAAAGTCCTAATTGATAGTCCTTGACTAATCCCTAGCTTCACTATCTAAACAACTGTAGAACATGTTGGATTGCTGCTCTGCAACTGCTTGAAACACTGGTCCTTAGAGGGTTGTATTGCCTCTTCTCCAGCTCCACCACAAACACAGTCTACCGACTGGGAAAATGACAACTGTCATTGGCAAATGCTAAACCGGATTGCTTCACAGTCTAAACCTTTGATAAAAATCAAAGTTGGGTTGAGAATCAATAAATTGATTCTTGCTTGTGGTTTTTCTAAGTGTCGGATTCTTGATTGAGTCTTTGTAGCTTGAACACTTGAAGAATTCTAGATATGATCTTGTTGAGCACAAAGATTGATAGCAATTCGGATGAACAAGTCTTGGGCACAATAATGCTTGCAAACTTGTTAATTCGTGTGTTTGATCCTTGATGCCAAGTCCTCTATTTATAGTGTGAGGTCCAATGTTCATCTTGCTTGAATTTGAATTCTATCAACGTCTATTTTCAGATGTCAGATGTCAGTGACTGTTCTGACATGTCAGTGCTTCATCCAATAATATTTCTTGATTTGTAACGTTCATATATAAATTCAGTTCCTTGGATGGCTGACATTAAAACTGAGTATCCTGATCAGTTTTAGTCTGAGTATGTCAGTTATCAGTTTGTCAACTGACTTAGATCATTAACTAAGTTTTTACTCTTCTTTAAAACTTAGTATTCTATTCATCTGTTTCTTTGACTTAATCTGAGTACTCCCTATCCTTAAATAAATCTTCTAAGATATCATTGTCCTTATGATTCTTAGGTCTTGATACAAGATCCATAAAGCTAGTTCATGCCATCACAGACTTATCTGAATTCTAACTTTACAGTCTCGACTTTAATCTTCACAACTGAGTTTGAACCCTCAGTTCTTCATTCTTCAATAACTAAGTCTGTGTCCCTCAGTTCTTCATATACTGAGTTTGAACCCTCAGTTCTTCATCTTCTAGATAAGTCAACCGAGTATGTGTCCCTCAGCGAACTTACCTTCTTCAATTATGAGTAAACTTTAGTTCTGAGTGACATCATCAGTTTTAGTCAATATCCAGTTTTCTAGATGATTTCAAATTCTCAGGTTTACGACTCTCTAACTATTACACTTCTTGTCCGATATAACCTATACAATTATCAGACTCTAATAAATCCTATACATTCAATTCTAGACATCTTTTAGCTCTTCACTATAACAGTTAGTTTCAGCACTTCATCAATAGGGTGTAATCAAACAAATAGATAAATATGATGAATCATCATCAAAACATAAATTTTATTTCCAACACTGCCGGACCGGCCACCGGAGCCAAGCAGGAGTAGCAATAAAAAGATTTTTTGAGAAATGGGGGGCATATAAGCAGCGGGAAGATTTTATGAGAGGGGGGACCTGTATTGCAATTTTTGTATAAATGAGGAGTAAAGGTTGAAAGCTGGTTTTTTACTTTAAAGGGATGAAAACGACGCCGTTTTCATTAAATGTGCAAAAAAAAAATCTTGTGGCTGAGATTACTCTCAGTCACGTGTCACGCCAGGAATCACCCAAAGCTGGATTATATAGATTAATGTTGTTAGATTATTATGTTGAAAATTATGTTTGAAGGGATTATGAAAGTATGTATTAAAATTAATATTTGTGGTTTAGATATTATGTTGGATTATAAAAGGTTAATTTGTTTCATTATTATTATTAAAGGACTCAATCGCATTTTTTTAATTTTTGTGGTGTTGAGAGTAATTTTAACATTATTTTGGTGGTGCTTGAAGTAAACAATTAATAAAAATATTCCATGTGGTTCCGAGAGTAATTTACAGAGTGATCGTGGTGCCAGAACCAGTTTCATGATACCGATAGAAGCTGCTCAAAATAAATTAGGGGGAGTGGTTTAAAAAGACAAAAAAAGAAGGAAATAAAAATCAGGACAGTGAAAATGTAAATTGAGTGATAATTACAAATCTACTGTTCATAACCCTAAATCCATTGTTTGCTGCAGTGGAACTGACCTCAAATCCAATGTTTCACTGTTCCACTGTTTATGTGTTTGTTACAAAAATGACCTCGAAAATAACGTTGAAAAAATATCAAATGAGATGTCTAAATAAATAGGACGTGAAGAGGAAAAATATGATGAAAGACTTACCATCTTTCGACAATCAAATCAAGAGATATATTTGTTTTTTAGTTAAATACGAAAGAATATAAATCACAGTGACATAACGATATGTCTTTTTTACGCAGAAATATATTCCACTGTTCTCTCTATATATTTCTAAATTCAAATTGTCCATTTTTGACAATAAACCCAATAAATTATTGGAGATATATTGGACTTGTATTAAAACTCCAGTTTAGTAAACTTGTAAGTTGTAAGGCCCAATCCCAAAGAATCGGAAAAGCAAAGGCGTGACATTTTGGGCTTTGGATTACTTTCACTTAGCCTTGTACGAGGGGCTTCCCTTTTCTTCGTTGCCGCTAGTCGAAACATTTAAACCCATCCCCAGCCATTTCTCCGGCAGCTGAGAGCCACCGTTTCCGGTTTGCTATCTCTCTCCATAGCCATGGACGAAAGTTTGTACGATGAGTTCGGGAATTATATTGGCCCGGAGATTGAGTCCGACGAGGAGAGTGAAAAGGAAAACGATGACGAGGACCTGCCTGACAGGACAGAAGACGAGGATGCTCTTTCCGACCGTGAACATGAACCGGGTTCTTCAAATGGCTGGCTAGCTACCGCCGAGGATGTTGACATGGATAACCAAGTCGTTCTAGCCGAGGACAAGAAGTACTACCCTACTGCTGACGAGGTTTATGGCGAAGGAGTCGAGACTTTGGTAATGGATGAAGATGAGCAACCACTGGAGCAGCCTATAATCAAACCCGTGAGGAATGTTAAGTTTGAATTGGGGGTGAAAGATTCGAGCACCTATGTATCTACTCAATTTTTGTTAGGTTTGATGTCTAACCCTAATTTGGTACGGAATGTTGCCCTAGTTGGACATATTCATCATGGTAAGACTGTCTTTATGGATATGTTGATCGAGCAGACGCATCATAATTCCACATTTGACGAGAAGAGCGAGAAACATACGAGGTATACAGATACCAGGATTGATGAACAGGAGAGAAGGATTTCGATTAAGGCTGTTCCGATGACACTGGTACTTGAAGACAGTAACTCCAAGTCTTTTCTGTGCAATATCATGGATACTCCTGGGCATGTCAACTTTTCTGATGAAATGACTGCAGCTTTAAGGCTTGCTGATGGAGCTGTGCTGATAGTGGATGCTGCTGAGGGAGTCATGGTTATTTCTTGTTCTTGATTTTTTATACACACACCCTTTACAGTAAAATTACAACGTTTAAGATAATTAGTTAATCTGTTCATGTTTCTCTAACTAAAGTTAATATAAGTCATAATTTTCCCTCGGCACTAGATTAACATGAACGATATTAGCGGATTTTGTTGATTTGTTTGGGTTTTGATTGATTTGTTGGTGGTTGTCACCAGAGCTATTTATTGACCGTGATTTATGAAATGGAGGTGATATAGTACTAGCAATTGGATTGAGTAAGCAGTCATTATAAAAAATATTAATTACTGTGTTCTATCTTTGGAATAAAAGTATGTACTCTAGTGTCGTGTCATGTATTTGTATGTGCGGAGAATTGCTTTATATTTCTAGTTCTTTGCCAGCATAACCTTGGTCCTCTGTAAGAGGCTTCCTGTTATCATTTGACTGAACTATGATGATCAATTTTTAGGGCTAAATAGGTCTATGTGCATCCTGCAGGGGAAATGTCACTTACAATGTCTGAGAGATTCTTGAGTCTCTAATTTCTCTTATAACATAGTCGTTTCTGTTTATGCACTATTATATTACCCACCCCCACCCCTCTTTTTGACTGGAAGTGATATGCACCATTCCTGGATTTTGAGCTGTTGTACGCTTTGCCTGTTGGGATCGTTTGGTGATTATGAATATATTTGACGCCCCATGCTTAATTTCTCTCTCTTTCTTTCGGATAAGTCTCATATTAGCATATATGCTGAATTAATTTTGAGATCTTTGTGTAAACAGGTGAACACAGAAAGGGCTATTCGCCATGCTATCCAAGAGCGGCTTCCTATTGTCGTTGTAATAAACAAGGTGCTCTCTTGAATCAATATTCTGGCTGAAACTGCTGTATAATTCTTTCTCCTGCCATTTTTTCTCTGTATTTTTTTTTCTTAAACTCTTTATTCAAATTTTTAACAGGTTGATAGATTGATAACGGAGCTGAGGTTGCCTCCAAAGGATGCATATCACAAGTTAAGGCACATTATTGAAACCATCAATACCCACATCTCCGCTTTTTCATCAACTGCTGGAAATGTCCAAATTATCGACCCCACTGTTGGAAATGTCTGTTTTGCTAGTGCTATTGCGGGTTGGTCTTTCACATTACTATCCTTTGCAAAGCTATATGTCAAACTCCACGGTATTCCTTTTGATGCCAACAAATTTGCTTCTCGTCTTTGGGGAGACTATTATTTTGATTCTGATACCAGAGTTTTCAAAAAGAAACAACCTGCCAGTGGGGTGGAAAGATCTTTTGTTCAATTTGTACTTGAGCCCCTTTACAAAATATATAGCCAAGTCATTGGTGAACACAAGAAGAGCGTGGAGGCAACACTTGCTGAACTTGGTGTGACACTCAGCAATGCAGCTTACCGGCTGAATGTTAGGCCTCTGCTAAGGCTGGCTTGTAGCTCAGTATTTGGTAGTGCAACAGGCTTTACGGACATGCTGGTTCATCATATTCCCTCAGCCAAAGCTGCTGCATCTAATAAGGTTGACCACATCTATACTGGGCCTAAAAAGGACTCTAAAATTTACCAAGCCATGGAAGAGTGTGATCCCAATGGCCCTTTAATGGTCAATGTGACTAAGCTGTATCCCAAATCTGATTGCAGTGTTTTTGATGCTTTTGGTCGAGTCTACAGTGGGAAGATAATGACTGGGCAAACCTTACGTGTCCTTGGTGAAGGATATTCACCTGATGACGAGGAGGATATGACTGTAAAAGAAGTAACAAAACTGTGGGTTTATCAAGCACGTTACAGGATACCAATTAGCGAGGCCCCTCCTGGTTCTTGGGTGCTAATTGAAGGTGTAGATGCTTCTATCATGAAGACTGCCACGTTATGTAATGAGAACATAGATGAAGATGTATATATTTTTCGGCCGCTCCAGTTCAACACTCTTTCGGTGGTGAAAACGGCCACTGAGCCTTTAAATCCAAGTGAGTTGCCAAAAATGGTGGAGGGTCTTCGGAAGATCAGCAAAAGTTATCCTTTAGCAATTACCAAAGTTGAGGAGTCCGGTGAGCATACTATTTTGGGTACGGGGGAACTATACCTTGATTCCATAATGAAGGATCTCAGGGAGCTTTACTCAGAGGTGGAAGTCAAGGTAAATTTGGTGCCTTACTTTCATCTTGTTGTATGCTTCCATATGTTTTTCTCCTTCCCTCTAGGGGATGAAATACAGCTTTGTACTATTTGGCTACTGACCTTTAATTGTTCGATTGTTAAAAATAGGTGGCAGACCCAGTTGTTTCCTTCTGTGAAACAGTTGTCGAGTCATCTTCGATGAAATGTTTTGCTGAAACACCCAACAAGAAAAATAAAATTACTATGGTAAGTGACTCTAAATAAAAGCTTTATCTGAACATCTGGTACTTTTTTTTATATCAATCAATAGAAAAAGTTTTAATTTCTTAATAGCTTGATACGCTGATTTATCATTTTTTTCCCTCTAGATTGCAGAGCCCTTAGAAAAAGGACTTGCTGAAGACATTGAGAACAATGTTGTAAGCATTGACTGGCCTAAGAAAAAGCTTGGAGAATTTTTCCAAAAAAAATATGATTGGGATCTTCTTGCTGCGCGATCTATATGGGCTTTTGGACCAGATAGACAGGTGAGGAGATGGCTGGCTCATTGTTTTCAAAAGCTCACACTTCTTTCTTCAAAGCATGTATTTGGAAATTCGGATAAGAATGTTATTTTATGTTTAAGAGTTCCCTCCCCTGCTTCCCCTTCCTCGGTTCCTCCTCCCCCCCCCCTCCTTTTTTTTAGTTAGTCATGTGATTCACTTTGCACTTTGTCATAAATCCATATCAGGAACATTAAGTGCATTGTGCTTCTCACCTTTCACTGCTATGAGCATGACCTGGCATTTCACTTGTAACCGTATTGCGAGTGATTATATATCATATAAATTTTAACTTGAGCTGAGAAAATTTGTTGACATTCATGAAGTATGAAAAGGTTGGAATTTGACTCTTTTATATGTTGGTTTATTTGAATGATCTTCAGGGACCTAACATTTTATTAGATGACACACTCTCAAGTGAGGTTGACAAGGTCTTGCTGGGTGCTGTGAAAGACTCCATTGTTCAAGGGTCAGCTTCTGGTCTTGTATTAATTACTTTTGGTTTGTTTTCTTTACTAGAGTAACATTTAAGTGGAACAGGTTTCAATGGGGAGCTCGGGAAGGACCACTTTGTGACGAGCCAATCAGAAATGTTAAATTCAAAATAGTTGATGTTAAGATTGCCCCTGAGCCATTGCATCGTGGAACTGGCCAGATTATTCCAACAGCTCGACGAGTTGCCTACTCGTCTTTTCTCATGGCTGCTCCAAGGCTTATGGAACCTGTGTATTATGTAGAGGTAATTTCCTTGCCTCTATATCTTATACTAGAGATGATTCTTTGTTGTGATAGGACGGGTTGACAAGATCTTGTTTTAACTGAGCAACTGGTAAACTGAAGCTAAGCAATGTTTTCATATTGACATCACGTATTTGGTTTTCGAAATTGCAGATACAAACACCTATAGACTGTGTATCTGCTATCTACACAGTTCTATTACGCAGGCGTGGTCATGTCACTGCAGATGTCCCCCAACCTGGGACTCCAGCATATATAGTAAAGGTTTGTTCATAATAGTTGCGTGATGTCATGTCACAACCTTTATGTGTTGTATTTCATATGGTTATGACATTTACGTTGTTGGGCTGCAGGCATTTCTACCGGTTATCGAGTCATTTGGCTTCGAAACAGACTTAAGGTATCATACTCAAGGGCAAGCATTTTGCTTGTCTGTGTTTGACCATTGGTCCATTGTTCCTGGAGACCCTCTGGACAAGAGTATTGTTCTGCGTCCGCTTGAACCTGCACCTGTGCAGCACTTAGCTCGTGAGTTTATGGTTAAGACACGCCGTAGAAAGGTACACTGCCTGCCTTTTATGATAAATACCTGTCTCGTTTCATAGTAGGCTTTTTTTCGGGGGGGGGGGGGGGGGGGGGGAGGAGGAAGGGGGTTTGGTCTGGCCTTGAACACCTCTTTCTATAGCAAAACAATCCTAATCTTCTGAAGTAATAAGTCGCCCTTGGCAAAGTACGAGTTCTTGTGTTATGATAAAATCGTGTGGCTTCTTGATGGTGTTGTTTCAGGGCATGAGTGAAGACGTGAGCATAAACAAATTCTTTGACGAGGCTATGGTGGTGGAGCTTGCTCAACAGACCACTGACCTTCATCAGCAAATCTTGTAGTATCCCTTAATTATTGTTGAACCTCGAAGAAAATTAATCTTGTATCCACACTGATAAGTTCAAACGATGAATTAACTGCGAGTATGTAGTAGCTAAAACCAAGGACCTTGTTAGTTTTAATGTCGTTTAGTTGGCCGAGATAAAACAGATACTTTTGTATTTTGTTCTTGTTTGTGAGGCTTCGGACTAGGTCATGTCGTCATGGTAATTAGTTCATGTTTGTGTTTTGTTTTTTTTACTTGTAAAATTGCGAATCAGATGATTTAAGTGTACCAAATCCGGGGTTTAATATTTTGAACTTAGTGGACATTGGTAGGCAAATTATTAAATATCCTCAATTCCTACCTATGATACTCCATCCGATTCAAAATAACTGACGCATTTATTAAAATCATTTGTTTCATTTTATACAAGGTATTTACTTTTTCAATGCATTATTTATTGTGTTTTTTTTTACATCTATCTTTATCTATTAAAGTGTGAGAGCATAAAAACAACATTGCATCAATCATAGTGTAGAGCTTTATAGTTATTTTGGTATTCAAATTAAAGTATTAACTCATGTCTTTAATATATGTTTTTATCAATTGCATAAATTATTTTTGGAACGGAGGGAGTAATTGTTTTAAGAGGTAATAAGGGAAAAAGACACCAACATTTCATCAATTAAGGAGAATGATAAGTTTTTGAAACTTTTGCAAAAATAACAAAACTATTTTATTTTTATTTTATTATTTTTCTGGCGCCATTTTCCCAAAAAAAGAAAAAAACTCAACACACTTTCTGTCTCATCCATTCTTTTTTTAAACACTCATATCTTTCAATTTACAACTGCCAATCTGAAAATTCTTTCATCAAATTTTTTATTTTTTCATGCTCTTTATTTTGAGACCACATTCAACATATTCCGAGGTGGTTTCAGAAAATCTGCGGTCGAAATTCACTATTGTTCGAAATTCACTGATTTTCGGGATTCACAGAGTGAATTTCGACAGTGAATTTTACGAAAAACAATGTAATTATAACGAACCAAGTCTCAAAACAAAGAGCAACAAAAAATAAAAAAAATACAGGGCAATTTTTATCACGTTTGATGATCTAGATCAAAAGATATGAGCGTATGAAAATCGGGGAGGAAAGAGAAAAAAATAAAGTTCCAGGAAAAAGAGAGGCGCGTGGATTTTTTTTAATTTTTTTTTGTTTTGCCTTCAGGCTATAAAAAATTTAAAATTTGTCTTTCTCCCTGTAAAAAATGTGTGGTTGTCCTGTTACTCAAAAAAAATTCCAAAAACTGTCTTTATCCCTAATTCTCCTTTGTTTTAATACTTACGGAGAGAGAAACTGAAAAAAAAAACTGTTTAGTGAATTTGAGGAAAGGAGAAAACAGATTTTTGTTGTTTGCTTCGTTTTTTCATAGTAGATCATCAATGTTTTTTTTTTCTTTTTCCGAAGAAAGGATCTTGGATATATATTATCAAAAAACGTACACAAAGTGTACTTTACAAAAGAGAACAATCTCAAGCCGCCCTACCTAGGCTAATTAGCACACTAATTAAGATTTATAATAGATTTGACCCTAGCTAAGATACTAGATACCAAAAAGCTATTCACGGGAAAGACATCACTGTGCCCAAAAAGCACCTTATTACGCTGAACCATACGCGCAAGCAACAGCTTCCCTAAAGATATATTTCCAATCCACCACGGCAAAATGAAAAACATTGCCTTGAGAGAGATTGAAATCGAGCCACAGATCAATCCTTCTAAAACCAAAAAAACGAGCATGCCAAGAAAGAGGGAGAAACTTCTTCCAAACATTGCAAATCCAGTCACAATCCCTAACCGCGTGGAGATTAGTCTCGATACAGGCACCACAAAAGGGGCAGGAAGAATCAACACCTTGAATGCGTTGGGCAATAAGCCCATTAGTCTTGAGAATGTTGCTCCGAGCCTCCCAAAGCGTCAAGTTAAGTCTCTCCGGACCCTTAAGGCTCCAAATACGCATCCAAAAACGAGAGTGAATGGTGCCACCGGCCGCCTGCAAAATATCATAAGACGATTTAACTGAAAAAATTCCCGTTGATGAATGCTTCCAGATACAAGAATTGGAAGAGGGATTCCAACTCAGGCCCTTGCGTAAGAACTCCTTAATACTCAGAATACTGCGCCAAGCAGGGGATGGGTTAGAGCACCCCGAACCATCATTGAGTAAGTCCCCGTATTTACCTTTGAAAAAACGAACCCAAAGCGTATTGGGTTCATTAATAAAACGCCAACCAAGCTTGCATAGGAAGGCCAAATTCATGAGCTTCGGAGATTTAATACCGAGGCCCCCATGACTCTTAGGGGAACAAATTCTTTCCCAACAAACCGTATGCAACCTTTGCTTGTCCTCGTCACCCCAAAAGAAACGTCTATTAAGCTTATCGAGCAAATTAATCGTGTGCGCAGGGATCTTCACCGTTTGCATGGTATAATAAGGGAGTGCAGAAGCCGTAGCTTGAATAAGAATACGCTTCCCGGCCTTGGATAGCCGCTTTGCCTTCCAACCAGAGAGGCGCACATGCGCTTTATTGACAAGAAAATCAAAGTGGCTACTTTTGATCCTTGAGTGAAAAACCGGAACACCGAGATATTTCCCCAAATTGAAGGAGATAGGGATCTTAAGCATCGAGCTCAACACACTCTTGAGATAGCAAGGTGTATTGCTGGAAAAAAAAGTCTACTCTTACCAAGGTTGATTCGTTGACCCAAGAGCAAACAAAAATTTGACAAGACATTATCCATGCACTTAATGCTGGATGAAGAAGCCTCCCAAAAAATAAAAAGATCATCCGTGAAGAGAATATGCGAAACGCCAATACCCCCTTTAGAAATTCTATAAGGCTTCCAACCACCCTGATCAACAGACTTCTGAATATTTGACCCCAAAACCTCCATGCAAAGGACAAACAAGTATGGAGAAAGAGGGCCCCCCTGCCTCACCTCACATTGTGGCTTAAAGCTCTCAAGATGCTTACCGTTCCACAAAATAGTCAAAGAGGCGGAAGAGATATAGAACATAATAAGCTGCACCAGATTATTATCAAAACCCGACTGATGGAGAACAAACTCGAGGAAAGACCATTTAACCTTGTCAAAGGCTTTTTCCAAGTCAAGCTTAGCCGCGAACCAACCTTTTCTCCCCTTGCGGCGCCTCATATGGTGAATAATCTCCTGTACAATCAGAACGTTATCCGTAGCCTGACGCCCCGGGATAAAACTGGCCTGAGCAGGACCAATCAAAGCATGCATAATGGGCTTGATCCGATTCGCCAAGATTTTCGTTATAACCTTCACCACTACATTACAAAGGGCAAAGGGCCTGAGATGAGATAAAGTCTCTACGGGATTTTGTTTAGGAATAAGACAAATAAGAGACCTGTTTAATTCCCGATCAAAATGACATTGCAAAAATGCCTCTTTCACAAACTTACAAAGGACATCTTTAACAATATACCAATTATGCTTCCAAAAAAGAGGGGTGAGACCATCCGGGCCTGGATCTTTCGAGGAGCCCATCTGTTTAAGCGCTGCAAAAATTTCTCTCTCCGAAACTTCCCGATTGAGAAAACTTCTATCCGAATGGTTCAACGTTGGAAAGGAGCAGTCAAAATCAACAAAAGGTTCCTCGGAATTCGAAGAGTAAAGGTCTTTAAAATGAGAGAGAACATAATTCTCTATGACAGCAGGGTCATAAGACCAATTACCCTTAGCATCCTTTAGGCGCAAGATAGTAGACCTGGAGGATTTAACTTTAGCCATAAAAATGATTGCATATGTACAAAAATGTATATATACAAAAATGATGGCATATGTAAAAATTAAAGCTAAATACCACATTCAACGTTCGTCTCTTGGTATCTTTTTTATTGGGGGAATTGCTCATATAGTTCTTTTTTTTTTTTTACTTCCCATTGCTTATTTAGTCTTTGACTAAATCTCTATTTAAAAAAAAAGGAAAAGCCTGATTTCCCAGTGTTTCCCGAATTGCCCCCCTTCCCCCCTTCCCCTCTCAATCAGCTCCAAAATCCCCAATTTCACCCGACACTTAGCCAAATTGCCCATCTTCTTATTCTCTTCTCTTCATATCAACACACACATAACACACAAAACCTTGTTATCCGATTCTTCCCTAAATTGTCTTTTGTTGTCTTCGTCTTTCTTCTTCAAATCGTTTACCTAGCTCCATCAGAGCATTTATGTTTTTTTTTTCTCAATCCACATGATTTGAATCGAAGCCAGCTATCTTCTTGCAACTATCGTTTCAAGGTCAATACTCTATTTATCGTCTTCCTAATTTCATTCACAACAAAACCCCTAACACCACGTGTAAGAACACCACAATTCCAGGTGACCAATAGCTCGATCGGGGGACTTGGGTCCAAGAAACAGAATTTTCGGAGGAGGATCTCAATATTGATTGGTAAGTAATAAATAATTTATTGTCTTTAATCAATTTAAGTGTGTTTAGTGTAATGCAGGTACATTATTTGACAAATGAGTTGATTTGTGAAATGGGTTGTTTGATTTGTAGTTTATGATGAATTTGATTGTGAATGTTGTTGGTCACTTAAAAAGGCTGACACAAGTTTAGGGAGGGGGGGGGGGGGGTAAATAAACTTGTCACCAAAAACTAGATTTAAACGATTAAGGTTCTGTTTTACTTGTGTGGATTTGAGCTGACTAAGCTGAGTCTAAGTCAAACCGACTTATAACAAACCGAGTCAACTGGCAGTGGATTTAAGTTTTAGCCTTTATCAGGATCTTGTTGTTTCTAAGAAAAAGGTCAGTATGCTAACCTGAATTCTAGTGAATCTCATTTTGTGAACTGTGAGTGTGTATAACAATCAGTTTCAGTATGCTGTATAAACAATAATAAATGCTGAATAAACAATAATAAATGCTGAATAAGTAAATAACAGAAAGTAATTGCGTAAAGTAAATAAGGCAAGAATTATAGTGGTTCCAGATGATGTAATCATGTTAGTCCACTCTTCCCCTGTGATGTAGGAGGAAAAATTCCACTAGAACTTTCTGAGGTACGCTGTTACAAAATGTCCTAAACGATAGTCCGACTAATCCCTAGCTTCACTATCTAAACAAGTGTAGAATAGGTAGGATTGTTGCTCTGCAATTGCTTGAACATTGGTCCTTAGAGTGTTGTTATTGCCTCTTCTCCAGCTCCCACAAACACAGTCTACCCGACTGCTAAACAACAACTGTCCTTGGCAAATCCTTGACCGGATTGCTTCACAGTCTAAACCTTTGATTGAAAATCATAGTTGGGCTGAGAATCAATATTGATTCTCGCTTGTGGTTCTTCTAAGTTCGAATTCTGGATTGAATCTATGTAGCTTGAACACTTGAAGAAATCTGGATATGATCTTGTTGAGCACAGATATTGATAGCAATTCAGATGAACTAGACTTGAGCACAATAACACTTGTAATCTTGTTAATTCGTTCGGTTTGTGTTTGATCCTTGATGCCAAGTCCTCTATTTATAGTGTAAGGTCCAACGTTCATCTTGCATGAATTTGAATTCTATCAACGTCCATATTTCCGATGTCAGGTGTCAGTGACCGTTCTGACATGTCAGTGCTTCATCCAATAGAATTCCTTGTTTTGTAACGTTCGAATGTAAGTTCAGCTATTTGATGACTGACTATAAAACTGAGTATCCTGATCAGTTTTATACTGAGTGTGTCAGTTATCAGTTTGTTAACTAACTTAAAGCGTTAGTTTTTACTCTTCTTCAATACGTAGTACTCTATTTATCTGATTTTGTATGATTTAATCAAAGTACACCATTCCTTTAAGTAAATCATCTAAGATATCATTGTCCTTATGATTCTTAGGTCTTCTTACAAGATCCATAAAGTCAGTTCAGGCCATCACTGACTTACCTGAATTCTAACTTTACAGTCTCAACTTTAATCTTCATAACTGAGTTTGAACCCTCAGTTCTTCAATCTTCAACAACCGAGTCTGTGTCCCACAGTTCTTCATTTATAGTGTTTGTTCCCTCAGCCTTCAGTTCTAGATAAGTCAACCGAGTCTGTATCCCTCAGCGAACTTACCTTCTTCAGTTCTGAGTAAGCTTCAGTTCTTGGCTTTGAGTGACATCTTCAGTTTTATGTCATGTTCCAGTTTTCTAAATGATTTCCAATTCTCAGTTTTACGACACTTCTATTTATTATAGTGCTTGTCTCATATAACCTATACAATTATTAGACTATAGTAAAACCTATACATTCAGTTCTAGACATCTTTTAGCTTTTCACTATAACAGCTAGTTTCAGCACTTCATCAATGGGGTGTAAACAAACAAGTAACCAAATAAGATGAATCATCATCAAAACTCAAATTTTATTTCCAACAATTTCCTCCTTTTTGATGATGCCAAAACCCTCCTTAAAAGAAAAGCTTAAAGATAAAAACAATGCAAAACAAGGTAAAACTGGAAACTGGAAATATCATTAAGATTCTAAAAAACTGGATCAAGTTACACATTTGATACAAACTGAAATAAAAGCTAAGTAGCTCTATGTGTAACTAGAATGAATTTCCTTTATTTATTATGAAGAAGATATTCATCTTCCAATTTTGTGTCTTCTTTGTGGAATGTTCTTAGATAATCCACTTGGCTTGATTGTTTCCATTTCCTCCACAAAAATAACTTAGGAAGGTTAGTTTTATACTTGTAATAGTCTTCAAATTCTGCAACATTAGCCTTCATATGCTCTCTCTTATCTGTGATTTGAAGTTTCTCTTCAATCCTTTTTACTTTCTTATAGTTGGCCATATTCTGACTATGATAAAGACCAGATAAGAAATAGACAAGGGATTCTTCATAAGTTTTTTCTCTGTACTTTGCCTTGATATAGTTATGATCTTTGACAAACTTTATCCACAGATCTTGTGTAAGAGTAGCTCTTTTCTCTCCAGGTTGACTATACTTCAAGATGAGCTGCTCGTCAGTTAGTTCTTTCACATCCCTAACATAAGAATCTGTTGCTGATTTGCATTTCTTCAGTTTAGCTTCAAGCTTCAGCTTTTCTTCTTGTAATCTTAGCTTTTCTTCTTCTACTTCCCCCTTTTTGGCATCATACAATTGATGAGTTGCCTTTTTTGGTCTGCTGACATGCATTTTTGAGAGATAAAAGCTTCTTTGAGCTGAGTTTCTAATCCATAGATTCTCTAATTTAGGTGCCATTCAGCTTAAGCGTGAATTTCCTGATCTTCCATGGTTGTAGTTTCATGTTTCTCCTTTACACTGAGAATTTCTGAAACTGAATTTGAAGTGGATTTCTTGCTAATATCTAGCTTTGTATGTACTGAGACATCAGTGTTCTTCCTGTTATCCAAATATCCAGAGATGTGTGACAAAAGACCATTGTAATCTTCTTTTTGGTTGAGCATAATCTTCAAAATTTCTTGGACTTTGCTCAATTCTTCTTTTGTCAATTTCTCAGTTGGATCTTTTTCTTCTTCTTGGATTTTAGACCAAGTATCATCTTCTATTACCATTAATTGCTGAGTATCAACTCCTTCTGCTGCTTTCTGATTGTCAATTGTCTGACTTACAACTGGCAATTTTTCTTGCTGATTATCAGTTTTGCCTTCTTGATCATTAGTTTGTGCTTCTGATAGCAAAACTGTACTCTTTTCTGATTCATTCCTTGAATCATCATCGTTACCATCATCTTTCTTCTTTAAAACATCCTTGGGTATAGATGTTGTAATTGATCTTCTTTTCTGCTCTAGATCTTGGAATCTCTTATAGCATTTGGTGAGAAATTCCTCCATAGGGAATAATGCATATAAGTCTTTAACTTCAAGGCTGTCCAAAAATAATTTTTCTTCATTCTGCAGAACATCCTTGAAAGATTCATGAGAATCTTCAGTTTTGAGCTTCATCTTCATTAGATTGATAATTGTAGATGGTTCGAAGATGTTGTCTGGTTGTTGCTGAGTTAGCTGATGCTGAGATTGCTGTTGCTCTTCTTCAGCATTCATAACGGAAACTTGTTTCTCCGATGTCTGCTTTTTATGAGAAACGTCTTCAGCAACCTGACTGACTTCAGTTGTCAGTTTTTGTTCCCCCTCAGTTGATGCTAACTGACTTGAAGTACTTGGGAACAAACGTCCCAACTGATTTACCTGCTGTGAGTCAGCCTTCCACTTGACTCCTTTATTGGCTTCAGGTTGGGAAGTCTTTAAGGTTTCTTTCCTAGAACTTACTAGTGCTGCTCCTTGTGTAGATGCAACTGCAGTTTGTTCTAACTTCTTCCCTTCGCTGAGTCTTTCCAAATAATGCTGAATAATGCTGCTGAGTGTCTTCTTCAGCCGAAATCTTCCAACGGTTTGTCTTCCTCCAGCTTGGGCTTTGCTGACACTTGCTACTTCAGGTAAGTGTTGCTACTTGATCTGATTGAACACATATCCTGCCCAGTTGAACTCAAGTCCATCCCATATGATGTTCATTAGATATAACCCATCTTCAGATAATTTATTTAGTCCTTTATAACGACCAATAACATTTTTGCTTAACCATCTGCTGAGGAGTGCAAATTCAGCTTTAAGATTGCTGACAGGTGTGTCAACCGATACTGGTTCCTTTGTTGCTGAGATTTGAGTGAGAAAGGCTTCCCGTTTGAGCGGCAAACATGCCAAGTCTTTTGATTTCACAAGTGGTTGGTTGAAATCAAATAGCTGCCTTATGATTTCTTCATTGACGGTTATCCTTTCTCCATAAACTTTTGCCACCAGGGAGTTCCTTATCAGCCTCATATTTTCCCAGAGCTGTATGATCCCATCCAAGTCACGATCTTTTTGCAATTTTACTTCCAGGAGATTTCTCAACCCTTGAAGATTCTTGATCTTTTCGCAAATATAGCTTGCGAGAAGAGTGTTGTTGCATATCTTTATATTCTTTAGAAGAGAGACTATCCAACTCGGTTATTAGTCTTTCTTCTTGTGACTGTTTGGAGGCTGCCAGTGTAGAAATTTTCTAATTTTTGAGAAATTTTGAGAGGAAAAGAAATTTCTGGCCTTTTGGGAAAGATAAAGTTTTAAGTTTTTGTGTGAGAGGATATAAAGAAAAAATGTTTAGATATATAGAGTGGGATTGACGGTTTGTGATTTGAACGCACGATCTTCTGAGGGATTTGTACCACTTTTTCAAATTCCACTGATGGTTTGTATAACCGATGCATGTACTGTCTGACATTTTTGAGGGTATACACGCAACACGTTCTGACATAACCGGTGGTAAATTTAATGCGATGTAACTTATTGTTGGTTTTATCCTTTCGACTTTTGACTTGCTTTGATTGGATAAAAACTGACCAAGATCAGTTCCTTGGTGTGTTCAGTTTCGTCAATCTTCAGTTTGGTAGGTCAGTTTGAGATTGTGGATGTCAATGACTGATCTGTCAAGTGGGGGCACCCAGCATGATAAAGATCAATCCCCTTGACGAATCTCTGAGCTTAAACTGACTTAACTGAATTTGATAATTCACAATTCAGTTCTCAGTTTTGCAAACCTTTCTTTGTCCAGTGGATTGGTAAAAATGTTAGCCAACTGATATTCAGTTGGGACATAGAGAAATGTAAGCTCAATTTTCTCTACATGATCCCTTATAAAGTGATGTCTCACTTCCATATGCTTTGTCCTTGAGTGAAAAAATGGATTGTCAGTTATGGCAATTGCACTTGTATTATCACACATTATAGGAATCAGTCCTTATTCTATCCCATAATCTCTTAACTGTTGTCTTATCCATAAAACTTGAGCACAACAGCTTCCAGCTGTAATATACTCAGCTTCAGCTATTGATGTCGAAATTAAGTTTTGTTTCTTACTGAAACATGACACAAGTCTATTTCCTAGTAACTGACATGTGCCTGCAGTACTTTTTCTAACCACCTTGCATCCAACATAGTCTGAGTCTGAGTAAGATATCAACTTGAATTCTCCTTCTTTTGAGTACTATATCCCTACTCATTCTGTGTCTTTCAAGTACTTCAAGATTCTTTTGACAACCGTGAGATGACTTTCTTTGGGTCTTGTTTGAAATCTGGCGCAATTACCAACTGTAAAGGATATGTCTAGTCTACTTTCTGTGAGATAGAGTAGACTTCCAATCATTCTTCTGTAGAGAGTTTGATCTACATCCTTGCCATCTTTGTCTTCATCTAATCTGATGTTGGTTCCAATTGGTGTGGCAATGCCAGCTGATTTCTCCATTCCAAACTTTTTGATCAGTTCTCATGTATGCTTAGTTTGGTGAATGAAAATCCCATCATCCATTTGCTTAACTTGTAATCAAAAGAAGTAATTCAATTCTCCCATCATACTCATTTGAAATTTGCTCTTCATCAAACTTGCAAATTTCTCATAGAGTTGTTCATTTTCAGATCCGAAAATGATGTCATCAACATATATTTGAAGTAGGAGAGTAATTTTTTCAACTTACATCCTTAACAAGGTCTTGTCAATGGTTTCTTTTATAAAACCATTATCCACAAAAAATTGAGACAGAGTTTCATACCAGGCTCTGGGTGCTTGTTTTAGTCCATAAACTGCTTTTCTCAGTTTGAAAACTATGTCAGCTTGATCTTTGATCTCAAATCCAGGCGGCTGTTGTACATAGACTTCTTCTTAAAGTATCCCATTTAAGAATGCGCTTTTATCTATCTGGTACACTTTCAATTTCTTGTGAGCTACAAAGGCAAGAAATAACCTGATTGCCTCTAATCTTGCTACTGGAGCATAAGTTTCATCAAAGTCTATCCCTTCTGCTTGTGAATAACCTTTTGCTACAAGACTGGCCTTATTTCTGACAATGTTTCCATCTACATCAAGCTTGTTTCGGAATACCCACTTAGTGCTTATTATGTTGACATGATTGGGTTTATCCACCAATTCCCAAACTTGATTTCTCTCAAATTCGTTAAGTTCTTCTTGCATGGATAGGATCCAATCTAGATCATTAAAAGCTTCTTCAATTTCCTTTGGTTCAGACTGAGATAGAAAGCATGCTATCATAGAATCTAGCTGATGTCTTGTCCGAACTCTTGTTTGGAAATCACGTATCACCTGTTCTTCAGGGTGATCTCTCATCCATTGATGTACTAGGGGTTGCATCAAAGGGTTTTGTTGAATTGGTTCTTCTTGAGCTTGACCATTTTGAGTTGGATCAGTTTCCTGTTGTTGTTCAGCTGCAGATTTCTGTTACTGGGAACTGAGACTGGTCCTGATCTGAAGAATCTGAGATCCTTAATCTTCCAATATCTACAAAAACTGGTTCTAGAGTCTTTTCTGACTGAGACTGACAAACTAGTTCTTCTTTATCTTCAATTGTATCTCCAGTGAAGTTTGGTTCATAAAAAACCACATGTATTGATTCTTCATGCTTGAGTGTTCATTTGTTTAACACTCTGAAAGCTTTACTGGCACTTGAATATCCCAGAAATATTCCTTCATCAGCTTTGGGCTGAAAAACCTTAAGCTGATCCTTCCCATTATTGTGAATAAAGCATTTGCTTCCAAAGGCATGAAAATGTGAGATGTTTGGTTTCCTTCCATTCCATATTTCATAAGGTGTCTTTTCTAGTCTTTTGTTCATAAGAGCTCGATTCTGAGTATAACAAGCTGCATTTACAACTTCTACCCAATATCTTTTTGGCAGTTTTGATTCACAGATCATTGTCCTTCCAGCTTATTTGAGAGTTTTATTTCTCCTTTCAGCTACACCATTTTGCCGAGGTGTTGCAGTAGCTGCAAGCTGAGGTAATAATCTATTTTCTCCACAATAATCAATGATTATATTGTTGGAAATTTAGTTCCTTTATCAGATCTAATCTTGACCACTGTCACTCCTTTCTGATTCTGGAGTCTCTTGAGAAGTTCTGTGAGCTGTTGCTTGGTTTCACTTTTCTTTGTCATGAAGAAAACCCATGTATATCTTGAATAGTCATCAACTGCCACCAAGGTGTATTTCTTTCTACTAACACTGATTGGTGTAATTGGTCCAAATAAGTTCATATGCATTAGTTCTAAAACTCTGGTTGAGTGCTGAGACTTAGTCATGAAACTTGCTTTGGTTTGCTTTCCTTGTTGACATGCATCACACAAGCTGTCCTTCTTGTATGACATCTCTGGTAGTCCAATCACCAAGTTCTTCTTGACTGGTAAGTTGATATCATCAAAATTGAGGTGACTCAGTTTCTTATGCCACAGCCAACTGAGTTCTGACTTGGTATGCATAATTAAACAAATTTCTAAAACTGCGGTAGACCAATCTACAACATATATATTCTCTTGCCTTCTTCCATCAAGAACTACTTGGAATGCTATTTCACTAACAACGATGCAAATTCCTTATCAAATGTGACTCTGTATCCCATGTCACAAAATTGACTAGTGCTGAGGAGATTGTAGTCAGTCCTTCCACATAAGACACTTTTTTGATTGTATGTCCGTTTCTGATTAGGGTTCTGAAGAGAGTTTGAGAAAGTAAATAATACTTGAGTAAACTTCAACTTAGTTTATTCATCATAAAAGAGTGAGTATAAATAGGTACAAGTAAGTGAGAGAGGTCCTAGTAGAGTATAAGCTAGGAGAGAGCAATTAATTACTAGAGTCGGCTAGTATTAATTGCTAGAGTTGTCTATTACCTAATAAGACAAAATAGAGTTACTTTATGACTTTATGACATATTAATTGTTTATTCAATACAATTAATATGTCTTACAATTAATATGTCTCACAATTAATATGTTACACTAATGTAACGTAATATTTCGACACCCCCCCTCAAACTGGGTTGTATATGTTTATACAGCCAAGTTTGCTACTCAGTCTGCTGAACATAAGTGGCGGAATGGCTTTGGTGAGAATATCAGCATTCTGATCTGCTGAGGAAACATACTGGAGTTGAATAATCTTGGCATCAATCTTCTCCTTCGGGAAGTGTCCGTCAATGTCCACATGTTTGGTTTTATCATGATGGATGGATCCTCTCGCCATGCATAAGGTGAATTATTGTCACGACAGAGTGTGATAGGTTGCTGAATAGGCTGCTGAAGTTCAGTAAGGACTCTTTTTATCCATAGAGCTTCACAAATACCCAAAACTAATGCCCTGAGTTCAGCTTCAGCACTGCTTCTAGAGACAATAGGTTGTTTCTTGCTCCTCCGGGTGACAAGATTTCCCCATACACAAGAACAGTAGCCTGTAGTGGACCTTCTGTCTATGTGGCAGCCAGCCCAATCAGCATCAGTGTAAACCTTGATAGATCTCTCAGCAGACTTGGTGAAATGCAGGCCTTGGCCAGGAGTGGATTTCAAGTACCTCAGTATCCTGTTCACAGCATCCCAATGGTGCTCAGTAGGGCAATGCATGAACTGGCTTACCAGACTGACTCCATATGCAATATCAGGTCTTGTATGGGATAGATAAATGAGTTTCCCTACAAGTCTTTGATATTGATCCTTCCTGACAGCAATGTCACCATGCAGAAGGGTATTACTGGGGTCTACTGGGGATATAGCAGGTTTGCAGCCCAGCATACCAGTTTCCTTCAGCAGGTCCTTCACATATTTCATTTGAGAGATAGAGATACCCTGGTTGTTTCTTGCAATTTCCATACCAAGGAAGTATTTAAGATAGCCCAAATCCTTGACTTGAAACACCTTTGCCAGTAGGGTCTTCAAATTTTGGATCTCGTAGAGTCATCACCAGTAAGGATGATATCATCCACATATACAATAAGAATGGACCTTCTCTCGGTTGGTTGTCTTGATAAACATAGTGTGATCCGAGTTGCATTGATGATATCCGGCAGCCTTTGACCACAAGTAGTGAGTTTCCCAAACCAGGCTCTTGGGGATTGCTTCGGGCCATATAGAGATTTCCCGAGTTTGCATACCTTGCCCCGAGTGTGAGGATTGACAAAACCGGGAGGTACATTCATGTAGACTTCCTCGGTGAGGTCACCATTGAGAAAAGCATTTTTGATATCCAATTGGTGTAGAGGCCGGTCAAGTTGGACAACTAGAGAAATCAAGCACACGACGGTGTTCGGTTTTGCCACCGGTGCAAACGTTTCTTTATAGTCAATGCCATAAGTTTGAGTGAAACCCCTTGCAACCAACCCGGCTTTGTACTTGTCAATTGTACCATCGCATTGTATTTGATAGTGAATAACCATCTGTACCGATCGTCTTCTTGCCTTTTGGAAGAGTTGTGAGATCCCAAGTATGATTATCCGGGAGGGCGGTCATCTCTCGTTTTAACGACGACCTTCCACTTATCATTTTGAAGAGCCTCCCGAATATTTTTAGGAATAGAGTGAGAATCCAAGTCCCGTGTAAACATGGCAAAGACAGGAGACAACCGATCATAAGATAAATAAGTATGAATAGAGTGATCGGTGCATGATCTCTTTCCCTTCCCGAGAGCAATAGGCCTATCATCAATGTCGCAGCCGCCGAGAGTCCGTAGATTGCCGAGTGTCGGTAGGCTCGGGTCGCGGGCTCGGGTCGGTAGTCTCGGGTTCGCAGGCCGCCGAGAGTCGCAGGGTGCCGAGGTTCGCCCGCCGAGAGTCGCAGGTTGCCGAGGGTTAAGAGTTTGCCGAGGGAAAGGGTTTAGGTCAATTTCAATCGGGTTTCCATCGTTGATCGCCTCGGTGGACTTTGTAGTAGGGAGTCCTTTCAAAAAATTTGACATACATAGAATTGTAAAATCTCTTTTCAGAAGGAGAGTAACACTTGTAGCCTTTCCTGTCCTTTGCATATCCTAGGAAAATGCACTTGTGAGCTTTGGGATCAAGTTTGCTTCGTGTTGGGCATGGATATAGACAAACACAAGACAACCAAAGATTTTTGGAGTAAGCGGGAAATAAGATGGGGGCAGGAGTGTGTGGCCAGTAGGGTTTTGATAGGAGTTTTGAAGCCTAACACCCTGCTGGGAAGTCTGTTGATTAAGTATGTGGAAGTCAATATAGCTTCACCCCACATATATTTTGGGACATTTGTGGTAAACATGATAGACCTAGCCATTTCTAGCAGATGTCTGTTCTTTCTCTCAGCAACCCCATTTTGCTGAGGAGTCTCAACACAACTACTGATATGGACAATTCCCTTATTCATCAAGAAATTACTGAGATTAGACTCATAATATTCAAGAGCATTGTCAGTCTTCAAAATTTTGATCTTAGTGTCAAACTGAGTGGAGACCATGTTGTAAAACTCTTGAAAGATGGATCCAACTTCAGATTTATCCTTCATTCAAAATAACCAAGTGGTTCTGGTGTGGTCATCTATGAAGGTAACAAACCACCTCTTCCCTGTTATGCTTTTTACTCTTGAGGGTCCCCATACATCACTGTGAATTAAGGTGAATGGTGTAGATGGTAAGTGAGGTAATTTTGCATACACAGATTTGGTGAGTTTGGAAAATTGACAAATATCACATTGAAGATCATTCAAATTACAACCTTTAAACAATTCAGGATCTATAGACTTTAAATAACTAAAACTGGGATGTCCTAGTCTATAATGCCATAACATGATATTGTCAAGGTTTTGAGTGCGAAAGCCGCCGAGGCGATTCGGTCTTCGTCTTCGTCTTCAACGGGGTCGACCACATACAAGCCCCGAGCACGGTTTAGCAGTCCCAATCACCGCCTTTGAGGAATGATCCCTGGAAAGTGCACCGATTCTCATTAAAAACAACGAGTCAGTTCAAATCTTTAGTAAGTTTACCGACGTATATGAGATTGCAATCTAATTTTGGAACAAATAGGACATCCCGTAGGCATATCTTATTAGTAAGTTGCACCTTACCAAAACCTTTTGCACTAGAGATAGATCCATCAGCAGTCTTAACATTGTGAATTTGGGGACATGGCTTAAGTTGAGTAATGAGATTTTTATTACCAGTCATATGGGATGAGGCCCCAGAATCAACAATCCAGGTTTCATTACTAATAGATGAGTAGAATTTACCTGTACTGGCATGAGAGGCTATGTCAGTAGAGTGACTACCTCCCTTTTGTTGAGTTAGGAAGGCTTTGAATGCAGCAAGCTGTGCATTCAACCTGTTGTCATCTTCTTCCTCACTTATGTGTCTGCCCTGACTTTCCTTGGCAGGTCTTGAGGTTTTGGAGGAATTAGGCTTGCCATGTAGTTTCCAGCAAGTGTCCTTGGTGTGATTTGTGCGATTGCAGTGGTCACAGAACAGCTTCCCAGTTTTATCAGCAGGCTTCCTGTAAGCCTCAGTAACCTCAGCAGGTTCCCGACGGTCGGCCAGGTGGCACTCTCGCAGGGTTGTCGGCGGGGAGTTCAAGTAGCATCACTTTCCTCCTCGCTTTCCTCATGTTTGACCTCAGCAAACATGGATTTGAGATTTGGGAGAGGTTTAGTAGCCAGAATTCTACCTCTAACATCATCAAGAGTAGGATTCAGTCCAGTGAGGAACTTGAATACTCTCTTCTTTTCTATGATGTCTTTATATAGAGCAGCATCCTTGACATCATTCCAGGAGTGAGTTTCCAACATATCTAGGTGTTGCCATGCCTTAGATAGTTGGTTGAAATATTGAGTCACAGACATATCTCCTTGTCTGCAGTTTTGAATTTGAGCTTCAAGCTCATAGACCTCTGATGTATTGTCTTTCTTGGAGTAAAGATCCCTGACATTATCCCAGATCTCCTTTGTAGTATCATACATCATAAAGTTCTCACTAATCTCTTTTGTCATTGATCTTGTGAGAATGGTCATGACTTGATTATTAGTAGTATCCCATGCTTCAAATCCTGGGTCATCTTCAGCAGGGGCAGGTTTAGAGCCGGACAGGTATCCCATCTTACCTTGTCCAGAGATTTACATTTTCATAGACCTTGACCACAAGCAAGTAGTTGTTGCCATCAAGTCTATGATTAGTGTAAGATGAAGAGTCGGTGATCCCGCCTGTCGAGGCGGTCGGGACTCAATCGAGGGTGAGGAAGCTTCGGATAATGAAGACATTCTTGATTCAGCAGGGTACTGAGAGTTTGCAGCGGATTCAGGAGTTTAACGCTCCGATACCATGAAGAGAGTTTGAGAAAGTAAATAATACTTGAGTAAACTTCAACTTAGTTTATTCATCATAAAAGAGTGAGTATAAATAGGTACAAGTAAGTGAGAGAGGTCCTAGTAGAGTATAAGCTAGGAGAGAGCAATTAATTACTAGAGTCGGCTAGTATTAATTGCTAGAGTTGTCTATTACCTAATAAGACAAAATAGAGTTACTTTATGACTTTATGACATATTAATTGTTTATTCAATACAATTAATATGTCTCACAATTAATATGTTACACTAATGTAACGTAATATTTCCACAGGTTCCATAGCCTTTTGTATATCCTGGTTTGTCCTTGCTTCCAAAGTTTACTCTGGGTCCATCTTTGGCTACAAAATCAACTAGACAGTCCTTGCTCCTTGTCATATGTCTTGAGCATCCACTGTCAAAACACCAAATATCCTGCAAAACAAATTAAAATGTTTTAGGTACCCAACTCTGTTTGGGTCCATAAGGGTCAGTTGTCAGTACAACGCGAGGGATATTTCCATAAGGTCTTCTCTTGAAATTGTTGCACTTGTTTTCATATATGTAGGCCACACTCTTATAGTATCTATTATTGAATTGTGTCTTATTTATATGATTTCTCAAGTCTTTTGGCTGAAACTAGTTTCCATGTTGCTTCCTATTATTGAAGACTGAATAATAACTATCATTCTGTTTGAACTGAGGTCTGTGCAGAATTCGGTACAGAGGCTTCTGTGGGGGACTGGGGTAAGTCCTTTGCCGAGTTTTGGAATGAAACTTATGATAAGTTTTCTGTCTAGAATGATTGTTCCTATCAGTTTTAATAATGGGTTCAGAAAAGTTCCAATCATCATCAGTGGGGTATAGCCTTCCTTTCCCCCTGACTGTGTGAATCCTTGAATGATTGACATTCTTGGATTTACTCTGACTGAAATTCTTCTGGTTCTTGACATGATCAGCTTTTGTAGATCTGGCAGTTGATATACTCTTTATGTTTCCTTGATGTACTTTACCTTTAGATCTGCTTTTGTTATTGAACACAACTGAATTTTTGGAAAACTGATGCTGAGACTGAGTTGATTCACATAGAATTGGTTTTACTGGTTCAGCAATCTTCTCAGTTTGAGGAAATTGCTCAGCTACGAACTTAATGCAAGTTTTAACATTAGGTTCTGTAGCTTTTCTCGTTCCTTCCTTCGAATTTTGTTGTGTATCAAATCCTAAGCCAGTTCTGTCTCCATATGGCTTTCCGGATTTGAATCCAGTAGCTGAACTTGATTGAGCAAAAGATTCGATTCTTGTCTTCGCCGATGCGAGAGGGTCGATAATCGACTCTTTCCTTTGTCAGTTCTAGTTAGTTTCAACATGTTCAATTCAACTTTCAATCTTTCAACTTCTAGAATTAGAGATTCTTTTTCAGCTTTAATTGACTCATAACTAGCTTGTATAGTCATCATCTGATTCATCAATTCGTCAAGAGTTTCTTCTAATTATGGATTTCTTGGATTGGAGTTAGCAGTTGAATAACAATCATTTTGCATGAAAATCTGTGCTAAGCTATACTTAGAGTTAGATTCACATACTTCATTTTGATCTTCCATGTGAGCCATTAGAGCTGTATCATATGATAGTCTTTCAGTGCCAGCTTCATAGTCTGACTCATCTCCAGCTAGGAGAGCTCTTCTACCAGGCCTTCTTGCTGATTCTTCTTACCAGTCAGCTCTGGACATTCAGCTTTGTAATGTCCAGGCTTTTTGCAGTTAAAGCAAAGATGCTCATCATCATTCCTTTTCTTAGGAGTCTTTTTAATGTACTTCTGAGTGACTGGATGTCAACTTTTCATCCTTCAAATTCTGTTCATCATTAGAGCCATCTACTCTTCCATCTCATCTAACTGTTGGAGATTGCTAGAGGAAGTTTCTTGAATGTCATTGGATGTTGTTGCAAGAGCTGTTGTTTTAGGTTCCTCCAGAGCTTTGATCAGTGCTGTTGTCATTGTGAAATCTTCAATGAATTCATAAGCTTTTAGATCTGAGAATATTTTGAAGGAATCTTCTATATCAAGTCTTCTTGACTTTTCCATTGCTGTGACCTTCATTTTCCAGCACATAGGTAAAGCTTTCAAGATTCTGGTATTGATCTCTTTCTTGGTATATTCAATTTTGATTAGAGCTAGTTTGTCCATGATTGCGCTGAATCTTGTTTCCCATCTGATCGATGTTTTCACCTGACTTCATCTTGAAATTCTCAAACTTCTGTTTGGCAACTGAGATTTTATTTTCTTTGATGGAGTCAGTTCTTTCACAAACCAACTGAAGTTTCTTCCACATTTCCTTTGCAGTTGTGCAATCTTTGACTTTCAGATTCATATTGCTGTCAAGAGTTCTAAGGATGATATCCATGGAAACATTGTTCAGATTTTTCCTTTTTCGATCATCATTATTCCACTCGCTTTTGGGCTTGGGGGCTCTAACTTGATCACCATTGACAGTTTGCATGTGAGTGATTTGGATGGGTCCGTTAGTAAGTGCGTCCATCATCACATCATGAGTAGCTACTAGAAAAACCTGCAAACGATGTTTGTATTCATCAAATCTGTCCATGTTGCACATCAGCATCTGCCTGAAATAGTGATTGTTATCCATTGTGTGAGTGAGTGAAAAATGGATTATGCAAAGACTTGAAACAGGGAGACTGAGCTTTTTCAGGAGAACAACTAGAGGAGATAACTTGAGCAAGTGAGTTTTTAACAGTGGCTTGTTAAAGACACTGCTCCAATACCAATTGTTGGTCCCTTGGACAGGCTGACACAAGTTTAGAGGGGGGGGTGGTGAATAAACTTGTCACAAAAAACTGGATTTAAAACGATTAAGGTTCATTTTTAACTTGTGTAGAGTTGAGTTGACTAAGCTGAGTCTAATTCAAACTGACTTATAACAAAACTGAGTCAACTGGCAGCGGATTTAAGTTTTAGCCTTTATCTGGATCTTGTTGTTTCTAAGAAAAATCTAAGTATGCTAAACTGAATTCTGGTGAATCTCAGTTTGTGAACTGTGAGTGTGTATAACAATCAGTTTCAGCATGCTATATAAACAATAATAAATCCTGAATAAGTAAATAACAGAAAGTAAACGCGTAAAGTAAATAAGTCAAGAATTATAGTGGTTCCAGGTGGTGTAATCCTGTCAGTCCACTCTTCGCCTGTGATGTAGGAGGAAAAATTCCGCTAGAACTTTCTGAGGTACGCTGTTACAAAAAGTCCTAAATGATAGTCCTTGACTAATCCCTACCTTCACTATCTAAACAACTGTAGAACATGTAGGATTGCTGCTCTGCATCTGCTTGAACACTGTTCCTTAGAGGGTTGTTATTGCCTCCTCTCCAGCTCTACCACAAACACAGTCTACCCGACTGCTAAACAACAAATGTCCTAGGTAAATCTTTGACCGGATTGCTTCACAGTCTAAACCTTTGATTGAAAATCAAAGTTGGGCTGAGAATCAATAAATTGATTCTTGCTTGTGTTTCTTCTAAGTGTCGAATTCTGGATTGAATCTCTATAGCTTGAGCACTTGAATAAATCTAGATATGATCTTGTTGAGCGCTGATATTGATAACAATTCAGATGAACTGGACTTGAGCACAATAACGCTTGTAATCTTGTTAATTCGTTCGGTTCATGTCCGATCCTTGATGCCAAGTCCTCTATTTATAGTGTAAGGTCCAACGTTCATCTTGCTTGAAGTTGAATTCTATCAATGTCCATATTTTTTGATGTCAGGTGTCAGTGACCGTTCTGACATGTCGGTGCTTCATCCAATAGAATTCCTTGTTTTGTAACGTTCGAATGTAAGTTCAGCTGTTTGGATTACTGAATATAAAAATGAGTATCCTGATCATTTTTATACTGAGTGTGTCAGTTATCAATTTGTTAACTAACTTATAGCATTAGTGTTTACTCTTCTTCAAAACTTACTACTCTATTTATCTGATTTTGTATGATTTAATCAGAGTACACCATTCCTTTAAGTAAATCATCTAAGATATCATTGTCCTTATGATTCGTAGGTCTTCTTACAAGATCCATAAAGTCAGTTCAGGCCATCACAGACTTATCTGAATTCTAACTTTACAGTTCTCACCTTTAATCTTCATAACTGAGTTTGAACCCTCAGTTCTTCAATCTTCAACAACTGAGCTCCCTCAGTTCTTCATTTACTGAGTTTGTTCCCTCAGGCTTCAGTTCTAGATAAGTCGACCGAGTCTGTATCCCTCAGCGAACTTACCTTCTTCAGTTCTGAGTAAGCTTCAGTTCTTGGCTTTGAGTGATATCTTCAGTTTTATGTCATGTTCCAGTTTTTTTAAATGATTTATAGTTCTCAGTTTTATGACACTTCTATCTATTACAGTGCTTGTCTGATATAACATATACAATTATCATACTCTAGTTAAACCTATACATTCAGTTCTAGACATCTTTTAGCTTTTCACTATAACAGCTAGTTTCAGCACTTCATCAATGGGGTGTAAACAAGCAAGTAACTAAATAAGATGAATCATTATCAAAACTCAAATTCTAAATTCCAACAAATGTTGTTGTGGAAATCGGACTGTGTAGCTCTGGTTTAATTTGTGGTATAATGAATTAAGCGTGTTTATGATAATGTATGTAGATTATTTGACAAATGGGTTGAATTGTGAAAATGTGTTATTTGATTTGGAGTTTATGATGAATTTGAATGTGAATGTTGTTGTGGAAATCGAACTGTGTAGCTCTGGTTTAATCTGTGGTATAATGAATTGTTTGTTAGATTTTTGATGTGAAACTGGATTAGAAAGGTTCTGGGTGAAATTCAACCGAAGAGGGGTTGCGTTAAGTAGTCGTTGGTATATTATTCTTGTTTGATTTAATCATTTTTTGTATTGTAGTAAAACATGAAGTTCAAATATGAACTAACATCGGAAGACAGGACCAAAAAGTGTGAGATATATAATTGAAGTTCGATCGGTAAAGCCAAGTATGTGTTTGAAAAGTTAGACGCTAAACACCAAAAACAATTTAAAGTTTAATGTTTTGGAAAGTTATTTGAAATTCGTGAAATGAAATTGAATAAACTTGTTCATCAGTTGGTGATGAGGGTGGCCAAGCCTGAAAGGGAGGACTGAATTTGGTTTGTTTTTGGAGACAAACAACTAAGATTTCTCGAGGCTGAATATTTGAAAGAGTTTACGCTTGTTTCGGGACTGAATGTTGGTGAGGCTGGCTTTGTTGATCAAGAAAAAGGAAAATCAAGTCCGATTGTTACAACTTATTTGAAGAAAAAGACAGCAAGGATCTGCTCGACGTGTTTGATCAAGAATGCATTATGGATTAAACCGATCGATACAAACTGGGATTGTTGGTTGTTTTGGCTTATGTTGTGTTGGTTTGCGAGGAGAATTTACTGTTGGATTGGTGGTGGTTTGATTTGGTGGAGGATCTGAATGCATTCAACAAGCTTCCATGGGGGAGCTTATCTTATAAAAGAACCATTCATGTGTTCAATCGGGACTTAAGTGATTGGTTCAAAAAGGATGTGATCAAGTATTCATTGTATAGATTCCCGCATGCTTTCATGGTATGTATTCGAATATCAAGATTATTGTAATTCGGAATTCTTATATAATTGTTGAATAGTTTTTGTAAATGTAATGTTATGTAGGTATGGGCTGTTGAAGCCATCCCGTATTTATAGAAAATGGGAACCTTGTTAACACATGAGGTCTTCCAAGAATGCTGAAATGGGAAGTGACAAAGAGGGTAACGTCTGCGAAAGTCGAAGCGCTTTTGCAGTTGAAATAGGTTTGTATAAATATTTTTTTAGGTAGTGTACATAAATTTGGTTGTGGTTTTTTTTTTGATGTTTTAATTCATATTTATGAACTGAATTCAATGTAGATAAAAGTTGTACCAAAGCTTGTTCCAAGTGTAGCTGAAAGACGTGAACCATATACATCGCATTCACGAAACACAGCGGTTATTATAGCGACAACGGATAGGATGATACGGAGGACAACGTGGAGGTAGTTTCTCCCACGCAAGAAATATTTCAACCCGATATTGCTTTGGAAAAGAAGGTGGATGTTTTGGAAAAGATGGTGGATTCTTTGCAAAAGAAGGTTGATTTGATGGTGGGTAATTTAGTTTGTGAAAAATGCAAAAATGTCATCAATCCTTCCAGTGACATGGTTGGAGGTCATGAAAAGGAGGAATCTGAAGATAAGGAATGCAACATGGAGAAGGACGTGATGGCAGATGACGGATGTGATAAGGAGGAACGATTGAATCAAAGGAGTCCGACATGATGTCGGAGGACATGAAGGAAAAAAGTGCAATGAAAGCTATAATGGCGTTGCATACTTCTATGAGGGTGGATGTGATAAAGAGGAACAATGTGAATCAAAGGAGTACAACATGATGGCGGAGGACATGAATGAAAAAAGTGCAAAGAAAGGTACATTTTTGAAAGTTCATATGTGTTATTCCTTTTTTATATACTAGTAATTAATGAAAAAAGCATGAACATCTGATCTGTGAATATTGTGTTTTGATTTAGTTTCCCTAGTATACTGGACAACCGAGGATAAGACGGTGATTACGGTGGAAGATGAAGATGAGGAACCGAAAGGTAGTTTTTAAAAAAATTGACATAATTTGGATTTATTATGTTACTGACTAGTATTCATAACTAACTACTATTTTATTTATAGAAATGATTGCCCTTGTTTGTACGGCATGGAACACGTTTGCTGTGGAAAGCGGAACATGTTGAAGTGAAGCCTCCTATTCGTCCCTTGAAAAGAAGGAAATTTAATGTTGATGTGTATGATCTGTACCGAGAAGCAGATCCCGCATTGATGGAGTGCTACAAAAAGTGGCTAGTTGAATTTGGAGACGGCAGGTATGCTCAATTTGTGTTCCTTCAAGTAAAACTTTAAGTCCTTTGTTCATTTTATAATAATTTTAATTCTATAACCCGAACTTTTTTTACAGTGGTTTGGTAGTGCGGTTTGTTGATTACGAACTTCCATTTTGTTCTTTGAAATCTGTTGGTGATGGTGGACCCGTGCCAAGCTTTGTAAGCCCGTATATTTTTAAAGTTGCAGCAATATATTAAAGTATGTGCTTTAAGGTTAGGGTTTAGTGATATATAAATTTCAGAATGCAGATTTTGGATAGTGCGTTGTGCGAGATCCAGAGACGCAGCGATGCGCACCCGGAATTTTTTGAACAAGATGCTTGTGTTCTTGATAACCGTTTTGCATATTTTGTGAGTTTCCTTCCAAAACTATGTGGAAGGAAAACCCATGGAAGGGAAGAAAGGAACAAAGAGAACCAGGGATGACAAAAGTAAACCGTCAAATGACACGTTTGGAACAATTCCTGAAAATTTACGTAAAACATTGTTGAACTATGTGGATGGAAAAGTTCCAAATGTAAGTAAACCATGGTCTGTTTGCCGATATTTGTATGTTCCAATTGTTGACGAATACCATTGGTTTGTATTGAGATTGATTTTGATGAGCGGAGGATATGTGTGTATGATAGCCTTTCGGGGCATGTTAAAAAGGTAGACTTAGATGGTTGGTTGGAGCCACTTCAAGTCGGAATACCGTACATATTTAAGAACTTTGTAGTGGGTTATGCGGAGTGTAGTTTAGAGAAGTTCACGGTTGAGAAAGTAACAGGCTTTCCTGTTCAAGGAAATGGGTAAGTTTGATTTCATATATTCAAAGTGTAGATACATGTCTTAGTTTTTAAGTCGATGTTGGTTTAACTTATTTGAATATTTTGTTGGGATAATTGTGGCATGTTCACCATTAAATGGATTGAGTTCTTGACAGGGAGACAGGATGTGCGATCTCTTCAGGTTGAATACATGCCGAAGTGGAGAAACAAGCTAGTTGCGGAATTGTTAACATGGCGTTTTGAGCCACAAACAGTTTAAGCCTTTTAATATTTTATGATGTTTTTATATTAATTTTTAACATTAAATGCTTGCTGCAATTTAACATTTCTAGCTGTTTAACATGTTATGATGTTTAAGCTGGTTACATTATTAAGAATTTGAATGGAATGTATGATGCATGACAATATTGAATAGTATGATACAAATACTGCATGACATCACAATTTCATCACAAGTTTAAGCTTGTTACAGACATCATTAATAAAATTCGATGATGTTTGGGAAAAAATTCTTAACAGAGTTTTAATATTATATAAAAGGTTTTTAAATGAGACAAAAATTAAAATAAATACAAAGATTTTTAAAGGAGAGGATGACTAAATTAAAAAAACTAAAAGTTGGTGGTTATATTTTAATGAAGGATTAAAATGAAAAAAATCATCCAAAAATGATAGCAGTTCCCCTAAAAAAATGATAGTAGTATTTAATTTAAATGTCATAATGTCATGATAAAGAATTTAAAGCATTGTATTTAATAAAGAGTTTTGTTTGCAAAACATAAAGATGCATGTGAGTAGGTTATTAGAAGAATGAAGCGGGATGTCAACACCGTATTTAAACGGAGATCGCATATTTTCTGATCAGGAATTTCAATTGAGAAGAACTGTTTAAAAAAAGCGAAAATGAATCCAGAAATCCAACAAGGTGATGTGAGCATTCAAGATTGAAGAAGGCGTTTGATGCTATGCAGACAGAAATGGAAGGTATGAAGTCACGAATCTACTACCTGAATATGGAGGCGAAGGAACAAGACATGGCTATAGCACAACAAACTAAGGAGGTTGAATCAATGGAGTGTGATATAGCGACGCTGAAATCGAGGTTGAAGTTCTTCGTGGATAAGATCAATGAACTTGTCAAACTGGTGCACAAAGTGTACGCTGCTACCGTACATTATCTTCCTGTGGATGAGATCCCTAACTGGATGGTTTAATTCCCCCTTAATTATGACATTAACTGTTTTATGTTAAGTTTTTAAATTTATGTTGTAATATGTTTAACTTTTAATTTTTTGAATTTTATATGTATTAGGGTTAAGTATGGAGGTTTTTATTTCAGTTCTATCTTTTCCTCTTGTGTTTGTTTTTACTTATTTATTTATTTTTTCTCACCTTTTAAGTTTTCTTTTCAATTATTGTTCATAATTTTCAAATAAAAAAATTTATCGTTGCTAATAAGAATTAAAAAAATAATCAGGGGTAAAACCCTAGTTTCAAAGTATAATTCCAAAACCCTTGTAAATTAGTATTATTGTAAAGCATTCATGAAAAGATAAAGAATGCATCACAAGTTTAAGCTTGTTACTGACATCATTAATAATATTCGATGATTTTGGAGAAAACTCTTAATAGATCGACTTTTAATATATAAAAGACTTTTAAATGATGAGATAAAAATTAAAATAAATATAAATACTTTTAAATGAGGAGTTGATTAAATAAAATAAATAAAAGTTGGTTGTTATCATTTAATGAAGGATTGAAATGAAAAGATGCATCCAAAAACGATTGTAGTAAATGTCATAATTATCCTTTACAAGCATTTACAAAATAAAGATTTTAAAGCAGTAGGTTTGAAGAATTTAAAGCCGTGGGCTTAATAAAGAGTTGTTTCTCCAAAACTTCCCTACCAAACGTCGCATGTGAACAACCTATCTAAACGGAGGAGTTTAAAACCCTTGTTTCATTTTTTGAATAGGAAAACCCTAGTTTCAAAGGACAATTCCAAAACAAAACCATATTTCAAACATTATGATAAAATGAAAATTAATAATGAATGGGAGGCGTTTTCCATTGAAATGCCTTTTGAGTTCCTTTGTCATTGATGATATGCCTAAATTGTAATTCGGCCTGCGGATCCTTATTCGGAGCCGTCAAAGGCTTCGGGTCCGCCAAAGGCTCTCAGTCCGCCAAAGGCTTCAGGTCCGCCAAAGGCTTCAGGTCTGCCAGGTCGGGTCCGCCAGCTCTCAGTTCGCCGGCCTGACAGCTCTCGAGAGCAATGTTAATTACTCTCGCCAGCCTGGAAACAACTGGCCCATCACCTCTATAAATAGCAACATCACCTTCATCACAGAGAAGGGGGAACTTCACTTCCGAACTACGTATGGCTTGATCTCTTACTAAGGGTACATAGGCAGCCTCTTCAGGCTCAGCTCATAAAACACAAAACACCAAACACTCCCCCATCTTGCCTAGAAGATCTTCATCTTGTTCTTGAGCACCACCACTTTTGCCGCCGAGCACCACCACTTTTATACACATAATAGCCAGATATCCACCACAAATCCGCCGCTAAAATAAGATGACTTTTTCGACATCATCAATTGAAAATTTCACTTAATTATAATTAATTGATTCATTTAAGACACAAATTTAGAAAATATTTAATTAATTATAAGGGGGAATTCGGTTATTATTACCTTTGTTGGTTTCTTTGCTGGTTTTCATCACAAGTTTAAGATTGTTAAATAGTTACTGCATGAGAAAAGAAATGTTACATAATTCTTGAAAGGTTATAATATATATATATATATATATATATATATATATATATATATATATATATATATATATATATATATATATATATATATATATATATATATATATATAGTACACAGTACATATAAAAGGAACATAAAACTTCAATTAAAAAAAGATGAACATAAAAATAAAAATATAAAGATAAAACTTGCGTTAATAAAAACAAACATGAACATAAAAATGAAAATAAAAAAAGTTTTGAAACAACAAAAACTGACAAATAATTGGAAGCTAGAAGAGTTATGGATATCGGGTTTTTATGCACTATAACTTTCTTTGAAATTGTGTAAGGGTTCAATCTTTTGCCTTGATGTCTTGTTGCAAATCTCGACAAGTTCATTTAACTTGCTCTCGTAGATCTCCATTTGTTCTTTGACATTAGCCAACTCCAAATCCTTTGATTCTTTTTCCACAAACAGCTTCATGTTGATCGTTTCCATTTGAATCGAATGATCACAAGTTTGGTTTAACATGTCTTTTCTTTGTTCATTCAGTTGATGCTTGAATTCCTTCAGTTGTTGGTTGAATTCGTTCATCTCCATCTTTTTCTTCGAATTAGATTCTGATTAAATTGTAATCTTGGTAAATATGTGTATCGGCATATATATATATATATATATATATATATATATATATATATATATATATATATATATATATATATATATATATATATATATATATATATATATATATATATATATGGCGAATGAAGGGCTATATGGCGTTCCAATTAAATGGATGTGACGTTCCAATTGAATGGATGTGGCGTTCCATTTTTTTGCTTGAATTTTTATTTTTACTTTTGTACAAACCCTTGTTTTTTTAAGAATACAAACCCTTGTTATAGGGATAATCCCACATTTAAAGGGTTTGGAATCGGTTAAAAAAATAATAAATAATTGAAGAAAAACATACCAAATGTCGGGGTATATCCAAACGGTGGCAAAGGTATACGTACATAAACCATCTATAAATACCACATTTTCCCATTGTAAATATTACAATAAAAATTATACAGAATACCAGCAAAGTAAAAGAAAAATCATGGAAGCAATTAGGAATGAGATTGACGCAATGAGATGGGAGATGCATCACGAGGTTGACTCATTAAGTAGAAAGCTTGATGAAAAGATTGAAGCCAGAGATTGTGAGATTGCTTATTTGAAAGATTGTATTGAAAAATACAAGAAGAGGATCAATATTCTTGTCAACCTTTTCAAGATGATGCAAAGAGAAAGTGAATCCGTAAGATTTCAAGATACCGGATTATATTTGACGCATTCTTGTCAACTATTGTTTTTTGAAGTTTATTTATTTATTTTTTTTATTTTATGAACAATGTTTTGTATGGTTTTTGTTTATATTTATAAATGTATATATTATAATTGAATGGTAGGTATGTTTTAATCTTGATCACAAGTTTAAGCTTGGTACATTATTAAGTTTTGAATCACATTATCTTCACAGGTTTGTACTCCCTGAAAAATAAGTATATTACAATAAAAAAAGTATTTTCCCTGAATAAGTATATTACAATAAATAAAAAGTTTTTTCTATTATTCCTTGAATAAATAGTATTTTCTAGTATAAAATATCCCAAGTTTTAAGTATGTTAAGAAAATACTACCTCCGTCCCAAAATATAAGTACGTTTGGCATTTTGGATTTGTCCCAAAATGTAAGTCCGTTAATAATGATTTTTTTAAGTATGTTAAGAAAAAACTACATCCGTTCCAAAATATATGTCCGTTTAGCATTTTGGATTTGTCCCAAAATGTAAATCCGTTAATAAGGGTTGTTTTAAGTATGTTAAAAAATTACTACATACATCCCAAAATATAAGTCTGTTTAGCATTTTGGATTTGTTCCAAAATATAAGTCATAAATGAATATATATTACAATAAATACAAAATATTTTCTATGGCTACTTGAAAAAATACATTATTTCCTATGATTTCATAATTAAATATTAGAACGTCCATTCATTATGTTTTGTAATATATAAAATAATAGTAAAATGTTTTGAATTAATATAATATATACATATTTTGATTGGGGTGTAAATAAAAGGGAACAAGAGAAAATTGAATTGAACATTATAATAAAAAAAATAAAATCAATGAATCAATAAGTCATGAAAAAAAGAGGAAGGAATCAATTCCGTTCCAAAAGAGAAGAAAAAAAGACACATCCGTATGCAAATTCGGCGACAGTTCTGAAAAGGTACCGAATCAGATGGCCGGTGGGACTGAGGGGATGGGAATGTCGGCTGTGTTAAAACATGTGTCATCGTTGACCGTGCCTCTTTCAATAGGTGAAGGTAGAAGGTGCGATGGTAGACGATTCGGATGATTTCATGGGGGGCCGAAATCATTTTTTTTTATCCGTAATGAGTGGAATAACATTTGTTAATCCGTAATGAGTGTGATAAACATGATACCCCTGCATTAACACGAGATGACAAAGTGGAATAACATTTGTTAATCCGTAATGAGCGTGATAAACACGATACCCCTGCATTAACACGAGATGACAAAGTGGAATAACATTTGTTAATCCGTAATGAGCGTGATAAACACGATACCCCTGCATTAACCCGAGATGACCAAATGGAATAACATTTGGTAATCCGTAATGAGTGTGATAAACACGATACTCCTACATTAACCCAAGATGACAAAGTAACCTAAGATGAAGAGGATCGTGTGAAATCACACATGTTAATTCATAATGAGTATGATAAACACAATACCCCTGCATTAACCCGAGATGACAAAGTGGAATAACATTTGGTAATCCGTAATGAGTGTGATAAACACGATACCCCTGCATTAACCCGAAATGACAAAGTGGAATAACATTTGGTAATCTGTAATGAGTGTGATAAACACGATACCCCTGCATTAACCCGAGATGACAAAGTAACTTAAGATGAAGAGGACGCGTGCAATCACACATGTTAATCCATAACGAGTATGATAAACACGATACCCTTGCATTAACCCGAGATGACAAAGTGGAATAACATTTGTTAATCCGTAATGAGTATGATAAACACGATACCCCTGCATTAACCTTAGATGACAAAGTAGAATAACATTTGGCAATCCGTAATGAGTGTGAAAAACATGATACCCCTGCATTAACCCGAGATGACAAAGTGGAATAACATTTGGTAATCCGTAATGAGTATGATAAACACGATACCCCTGCATTAACCCGAGATGACAAAATGGAATAACATTTGTTAATCCATAATGAGTGTGATAAACACGATACCCCTGCATTAACCCTAGATGACAAAGTGGAATAACATTTGTTAATCCGTAATGAGTATGATAAACACGATACTCCTGCATTAACCCGAGATGACAAAGTGGAATAACATTTGATAATCCGTAACGAGTGTGATAAACACGATACCTCTGCATCAACCCGAGAGGACAAAGTGGAATAACATTTGGTAATCCGTAATGAGTGTGATAAACATGATGCCCCTGCATTAACCCAAGACGACAAAGTGGAATAACATTTGTTAATCCGTAATGAGTGTGATAAACACGATACCCCTGCATTAACCCGAGATTGCAAAGTGGAATAACATTTTTTAATCCGTAATAAGTGTGATAAACACGATACCCTTGCATTAACCCGAGATGACAAAGTGGAATAACATTTGGTAATATGAAATGAGTGTGATATACACGATACCCCTGCATTAACCCAAGATGACAAAGTTGCATAACATTTGGTAATCCGTAATGAGTGTGATAAACACGATACCCCTGTATTAACCCGAGATGACAAAGTGGAATAACATTTGGTAATCCGTAATGAGTGTGATAAACACGATACCCCTGCATTAAACCGAGATGACAAAGTGAAATAACATTTGGTAATCCGTAATGAGTGTGATAACATGATACCCCTGCATTAACCCGAGATGACAAAGTGAAATAGCACGATACCCCTGCATTAACCCAAGAGGAAGGGCCACTTCACTATATAAAGGTCCACTTTCAAACATAACACAAACACTTTTCATATCATTCATCCAAACATAACACAAACCCTTTTCACCTCAAAAAAATGTCACGACGTACCCAACATCAGTTACTCCCATTCACTAACAACATATACCATTTTCATGACTATGAGGAAATTCGGTATCACATAGTCGATAATATGTTCAACGACGTACATCCTAATCATTTTGAGAACTTAGGGGTGGGAAGAATATTCGTGGTTAACTGGGAGATGCGGCACATCCATCCAGAAGAACAGTTCTTGGCTTTAATGGGTCAAGCCCTATATGAATTGAGACACATTCTTCGCCGGTTGGCCAACCGAGGCTGGCAAAGGTTAGCTCAACACCCTGTTCGTGTAAATGTTGATGTGGTACGTGAATTTTATTGCAGTGCTTCTTCTATGCCAGATAACTGTTACGCAATTGTACGTGGAGTCCGTGTGGATTACAGTCGTACTTTTCTTAACAACTATCTTTGTTTACCCCACTTTCCTCTTGATGTTGAGTATGTTGACGAGACTCATGCTCTGGAAACTGCCGTTCATTGCGTTCGCCCAGGTGCAGTTTGGATTCAAAATGATGATTACAACGAGCTCGCTTTGCCATTTATCTGCATGGCCGGTGAAAGTGATAATTGGCGTCGTTTTGTCCAGTTTAGGTTATTGCCACCTTGTCATTCGTACACCGTCTCATCACAACAAATTCTCCTCATTCATACTATCATGACTAATACATCTATTGATGTTACTGACATAATGTTTTTTGAGAAGAGTGACCGAGAGTACACGTGAAGTCAGACTTCCTTACGGGACATTCATCACCGCCATAGCAGAGCAAGCTGGTGTAGAGTTTTATATGATTGATGATATTATCGAATCATGAATCATAATGTATTAATGAACTTGTTTTATTGTAATATCGTTTATTGTAAGATATTTGGTAATTTATTTTATTTCATTTGGTAATATCGTTTATTGTAAGATATTTTATTTTAATCGTTTATTATAAGATATGTTTTTTTAATTAAGTTTGGTAATATCTTATGTTTTCTTATTTTAATGCAATAATAATGCGTGATATATTCTATAATGTTATTATTATATATTTCATTGTTACTTTGTTGTAATAATTATTATTTATTTCATATTATTACTATATAGATATGTATTGTTGTTATAAAAAAGATATGTATTGTTACTTACCGAATCCACCAAATTTGTTTGTTTCCCTCCAGAAATTTCACCAATTCATCCACCTAAATTTCGTTTCCCACTATCACATTTTCCTAAAATTCGAATTTTCTTTCAAATTTCAAAAGAATTGAAGAAGGGGCTAAGTAATTCGAGCATATGAACTCCTCTCTCTTCTTCCATTCATCCAATTTCCTGGTTCTGTCTCCTTCCACCGCTCTCACCTTCTCTCTCCCCAAGAACCCTAAATTACCTTATCCCCCTCCATAATCAAGCACTTGGAGCAGTGTTTTCACGAATTCACAGGTATGTCAACCCATGTTATTTGTAGTATATATTCATCCTAAAAAAGTTATATTCTTATTTGATTAATGTATGTTTGTAGTTAATAAGGGTGTTTCAATCCGATTCATACAGAGCTTTCCGATTCCGGCATAAAGAACCAGCTGTTGCTTAATCTTTCACGAAGTTGCAGGTATTTCAGACCTTATATTGCAATATACGTTCATCCTAAAAAAAGTTTTGCGTTTGGTTAGGTTATTTTAGGTGTAAGATTCCAATTTGCAGGTGTTTGACGAATTTGCAGGTATTTGATGTGGTTGTTTTAATATAGTGGTGAGTCAAAAAGTGATTTCTTTGCTTTGTCTCGTTCGAAAGAACAAATATCTAATCAATGTTGCTATCTTTTTCTTTGTGGAGAAAAATATGTAGTAAGACGAAGATGGTGATAGTAATCATTTCTTTAGCACAATATTTACTAAAATTATAAGTTTTGAGCTTTCTGTTGAACATTCTAGAATCTGATTCTTTGTTTGACTAAAATTATCATTTTGAACTTAACTTTCTATACAGCCTATGACTTTGTGATCAATATTGATGGAACTTTGATTAAATACTAAGACGATTGTTTGATTTTGGCATTACCGAGCTTAACTTTCTATTGAGCCTATGACTTATTGTTTTTCAAATAATAAACATTTGAAATTGAATTTGCCTGCCATAATTTTGAACTTGCACGATTAAATTCAAACTTTGCTTGACTTTTGAACTAGGACACATGCTTGAGCTTCATCATCTGAATTTGGCCACATATTTGAGACCGTATAACGAATTTGCAGGTATTTCATTGATTGTTTGCAATTCCTCCCTTATTTTTATTGTTATACTTGTGGTGTTAATATATATGTTATGTTGTATAACTTAATTAACTAAATTGTATGTTAATATGTATGTTGAATTAATTTTTCATTTTCATAAATCATCCACTTTCTTTAAGAATATGAATCAAAATGAAGCTGGATCTTCAACGATTTCTGGATCTTCTACCAACATAAATGAAGCTCAGCTATTTCATTGGAATATAGTTTGCAAGTGTGGCATTCCAGCTAAATTGATGACATCAGGTATAAAGAATAACCGAAGGAGAAAGTTCTTTACTTGCAATTTATACCGGATATGAATTCTCTTAACTCGAATTGTTTTTTTATAATTCCAGCTGCATTGATACATTAATAATATTTTTTTATTCACTGGTTTAATTTCTTATCTTGTAACAACATGAATTCAAATGCAAAATTTTCCTTTGTCATGATGAATTGTCTTTATATAGCGGGTCACAAGAACATGTCAATAACTCCTTTTACTTGGTGCGGAAAGTAGTTGTCAATGAAAAGGAGATTGAATTGTTAAAGAACAAGCGAGAAATGGACGCAGAAAAATTGGAACAAGTTGAGATCATTGTTATCGAGTTAATGAAACTTTTGGAGATAATGGAACAAGTTGAGATCAATGTTACCGAGTTAATGAATCATTCGGAGATCACAGTTCAAATGTTGAGGAAGGACAAAGACAAAATTGATCGTACTGAGACACTAATTGAGAAGATTAGGCGGGAGAGCGAATCACATTCAATGAAAATTAAATTATTGACTATTATGGGTTGTTGTATTATTATGTATTTTGTATTCCATGTTGGTAATTAGCAAACATTGTGTTGTACCAATTCTTGGTTTCCTTACTTATTGATTTTTTTTACTTTTGCCGGTTTAAAACACAACTTATTTGAAATTGTTAGTAGTTATAACTTAACATACTTGAACTTGTTACCACATATAAAAAAACATACTTAAACTTGTAATTAGACCAGTTACAATACAACATACTTATACTTGTTATTAGACTAGTTACAACACAACATACTTATTAGACTAGTTAAAACACAACAAACTTAAACTTGTTATTAAACTAGTAAAACTAAAAATAACATACGATACGCTAAAAAGAAACATTACTGCCACCATCATCTTCACCAATCAATCACGAACAACTAGTTTTTTTATGGCCATGTTTCTTGCATTTACCGCAGTGTATAACCCTTTTACCGTCTTTGGTAGAATTCTTTCCCTTTTTTGATGGATGTCCAGATAGTCTCTTTGTCACCGTCGGTGCCAAAACCTTCCTGCTTAGCACATCAGCGAGATACTCACAATCTGCTTCATTTATCAAAGGGAACATACAATCAGAATAAGCTTTCCTCCAATATTCGCTGCTATAATACCGAGTGCAATACTCGTAGCCATGCTTCCCTATGTGCTTGGCCATAGTAACACATTCTTCAACACATTTTCTTCGTTCACAAAACCACTGCTGTAAAACCCTCCCGGATACGTTCAAGAAAACAAACTATTGAAAATTCCTGAGCACCCAATAACTTGCTATTTAAAGACTCGGCATGGTTAGTTGTCATTATATAGTACCGTAAACCATTAAACTAAGATCTAGACTATAAAGGAAATGAAGCTTCTTCCAAATACTCGTCAAGTTTATCACATATTGCAGATAATGTTTTCCCAGTGCACTTTAAACTCTGAAACAATATAGGCCTTTGTAGCTGGCATAAAAAATATCTACACATTGAGACCAGGATAATGAGTCCTCAAATTTTATTGGATGTGATATACACAAAATCCATGGTGCGCATTCTCAAACACATTACTGAATGCTATTTTGATACTGTTAGCACGATCAGAAATTATTGATAGATCGCCGGTGTCAACTTTAATGGGTTTTAATTTTGTGAAAAACCAGGTCCACGAAGGAATGTTTTCAGAATCAACAATTGCCCACACAATTGAAAGTATTTGACCATTTCTATCTTCACACGTTGCCAGTAGTAGAACCCTTTTGTAACACGTTTTCAAATGTGTTCCGTCCACAGAAACGACTGGCCGCATATACTTGAACCCTTCTATACTTGCACCAAGTACCATAAAACAATATAAAAACTCATCGTTTCCTTTTTATTTTCAATCTCCGTCACAGTTTCCGTGTTTCTAGCCTCCAACCTATGAAAATACTTAGGTAATTTTTCAAAACTCTATTTTGGAAACCCCAAACCAATGAATTCGCATAACGCTTCGCCTTGAACGCCTTGTGATAACTTATCTCATATCCAAACTTTGACATAAAATCAGTAATCATATTCCTCAGAGAGTAAATACGGTTGGCATCTATAAACTTTGAAAAAAAGTATTGGCCAACTAGCTTGTAAGAAGTATGTCTGTGATCTTTCGGACTAAGCATTGGTGGGCAAGTATGCTTACTTGAATACTTTCAAACTTCAAAGCGTTTAGATGCATCAAATTTGATTGCTCGCTGATGCCATTTGCATCCTATTGGAATGTAACGCGTTGCGGAACGATTTAGAAAACAATTGATATAGCACGATTCCTCAACTCAATCAGTAATACCCTTATAGTCCACTATGGAAAGATTGTTTTCATTGATTTGTAAATTGTACAAGGGTGTTACAAATATACATCATTTGGAAGGATCTAGAGAATCAATAATTAATACAAATGAATCAATCAAATATCTTGACTTGAATATAATATATTCTACATTATTACAATATATATTCTAATACCACCCCTCAAGTAGGACGAGGGCGGAATCCTAACTTGGCGCGTTGATGAAGGAAGGTCGGTCGGGGTAATGACTTCATGAGTGAATCGGCCAATTGATCATGAACGTTGATGTGCGCAACCCGTAAAATGACCAGACTGAATGTTATCACGAATGTAGTGATAGTCAATGGCAACATGTTTCATACGTGAGTGAAAGATCAGATTAGCACAAAGTTGCATGGTGCCAAGATTGTCACAATAGATGGTAGGAATGTTGGTGATAGGGAAGCCGAGTTCATGTAGAAGGAAGCAACCCAATGAATTTCAGCGGTGGCAGCGGCACCGGCACGATATTCGTCTTCAGTGGACGAACGGGCAATGGTGGTTTGTTTCTTAGAGCTCCATGAGATGGGGTTGCAACCAAGGTACACAAGGTAGGCACTAGTAGAGGCGTAGTTATCCTTATCACCACCCCAATCAGCATCTGATTATGCATGGAGGTTGAATGGAGAGCGATGAAAAAACTGAAGTCCATAATGTGCGGTCCCAACGAGATAGCGAAGAACTCTCTTGACATAGGCCCAATGAACATCCGTGGGTTGTTGCATAAATTGAGAGAGTTTATTGACAGCGAAGGCAATATCTAGACGGGTAATAAGCAGGTATTGAAGACTACCGAGCACCATACGATATTGCTTCGGATCCTCTAGAGGTGTGCCAGTCTTGGCGGTAAGAGTAGATATGTCATGTGGTAGCAGGGTCGGGACTGAATTGGCTTCAAGAAAATTAAGCTTGTTAAGAAGCTCAGTGATATAGCATCGTTGAGATAGTAACAAGCCATCAGAGTTGTGAATGACTTCCACCCCTAAAAAATATGATAAGTGTCCAAGATCCTTCAGAGAAAAACGAGAAGCCATATGATGGATGAATTTTTTAAGGACGTCCGGGTGAGTGCCAGTGACATTAATATCATTCACATATACCAAGACATACACATGTGTAGCGCCTTATGACGAAATGAATAGAGAGGTATCTGCAGTTGAATTTTTGAACCCAACAGAGAGAAGATACTTGCACAGCTCATCATACCACGCCCGAGGGGCTTGTTTAAAACCATAAATCACCTTGCGGAGTTTACACACGTAGTCAGGATAGGCGGGATCAGAAAAACCGGGTGGTTGAGAAAGATAAACCATTTCAGATAGATGTCCCTGCAAGAAAGAATTATTGATATCCAACTGAAGAAGCATCTACCCCTGCATAAGAGCCAAAGACAAAACAATACAAATAGTAGAAGCTTTAATGACAGGACTAAACGTTTCAACATAGTCAACTCCAGGGCGTTGAGTGAAACTCTTAGCGACCAGACGAGCCTTGTAGCGATCAATAGAGCCATCAGGAAGATGTTTAATAAGATAGATCCACTTAGAGCCAACAATATTATAAATAGGTTCAGGAGGAACGAGTTCCCACGTACCATTGCGCATTAAAGCGTCATACTCTTCTTGCATAGCATTGCGCCATTGAGGGTGTTTAAGGGCTTGGGTGATGTTGAAAGGTTCAGTGCCTACGGGTTGATGTAATTAAGTGTTGAGATTAAGCTTTTGGATGGTTTGTGGATATTGTTTTGGCAAGAGTGGTCATTTGATGAGTGCGTTGAGGTGGGGGGAGGGAAGGAAGGACTGGAGGAAGATGGGGAAGCAGACGTAGGCGATGAGGATGGGGGAGAGGAGGACGAGTTAGGGGAAGAAGCTGATGGGGAGGGAGGTTGAGGATGAGGAGGAATGAAGGAGGACGAGTTAGGGGAAGGAGCTGGTGGGGAGGGAGGTTGGGAAGGAGGAGGAGTCGAGGATAGGTGCAGGGAAGGGAGGTGAAGGCGAAGATCAGAAAGGAAAGACTTCTTCAACGAATTTGACATGACGAGAGACATAAAGGCGTGAGTTGGAGAGATCATAGCAATAATAGGCACTCTGTGTGAGAGAGTATCCTAGAAAGACACATGGAATGGATCGAGGCTGCAACTTATGGTCCATGTTGGGCTGATCCCAAGGGTAACAGAGACAACCAAAGGAGCGGAGTTTGTTGTAGTTAGGTTGTTCACCAAAGATGCAGAAGTACGGAGATTTCATGGACAAGGTGGGTGTGGGTAGCCGATTGATAAGATAAACAGTGGTGGAAAAAGCATAGGGCCAGTAGGTAAGGGGCATAGAAGCATGAGTGAGAAGAGAAAGTCCTGTTTCAACAATGTGTAAGTGACACCGCTCAGAGAAGCCATTGTGTTCTGGAGTGTGAGGCGGCGTGGTATAGTGGGAGATGTCTTTTTGAGTGAGATATGGTCGAAGGGCCACGTATTCTGTACCGTTGTCAGAGTAAATAATTTTAATCGCTAAGTCAAAGAATTTTTCAACAAGGTTTTTAAATTTAATAAATTTAGGTAAAACGTCAGATTTTTTATGGAGAGGGTAGAACCACACATATTTGGTATAATAATCAACAAAAATAAGATAGTATTTCAAACCATCTAAAGACAAAACGGGAGAAATCCAAACATCCGAAAAAACAATTTCCAAGGGGCGGGAAGCCCGTAAAGTAGAGAGGCCAAAAGTAAGTTTATGGCTTTTATTTTCTAAACATGCGGAACAATGCATGAAGGAAGACGACACAATATCTAAAGCATTATTCGAAATAATTGACTGAAAAATAGAGCTGGACGGGTGACCAAGTCTGTGATGCCAGGTGTGTTTGGTCGTTTTATTGACTGCAAAAGCTAGTAAAGATGAGGATGGCTACTCATAGAGTCCATCCTTAACTGGTCCATGCAGCAGAGGGCGGTTGGTCTGAAGACCCTTCACAACAAATTTAGATGGTACGAATTCAACAGACAAATTATGATCATTGCAAAGTTGAAATGGAAAGTAAATTACGGGACATATGCGGTACACATAATTTTTTTTGAGAGTAAGTTGCCGAGAAGGAGAAAAGGATAAAGAAGTCAAACCGGTGTGTGTGATCGGGAGGGAGGTGTCATCACCCACCATAATGTCGTCAAAGCCAGAGTAAGGTGCATGAAGTGACATATTCTGAAGGTCGGAGGTGATATGGTTTGTCTCACCGCTATCTAAGAGCCAAGGTGAAGATGCTGGAGTAGAAGCTTGCGGATGTGGGGCTGCAATATGAGCTTGATGAGAGCGGGGTTGCCATTGGTGTGGTGGACACCATGGTGTAGGGGTTGAATGAGCCGAGTTGGAAATAGCTTGAACTTGAAACTGGGGGCACCAGTTTGCCGAATGACCTTGCACCGAGCACAACTGACATTTACCGAGATATGGTCGGCGGCCACGAGGTTGTGGCATTCCTGGTTCAGCTGCTTGACGTACCCCTCCATGACTGAGACATGGGACGGGGGAGAAGACGGTGTTCGGGGGGGCGAGGAACAGGCTGTTGAGGTTTAAAGGAGGTATGGGCTGAAGCTGGGGCAAAGATGGATGCTGGAGAGCTGTCGGAGTTCAGCGATGCCTCAAAGTTCAGCAAATTTTCCATTAATTCTTTGAAACCAATGGATGGATCACGAGCTTGAATGGCTCGAGAAATATCCAAGTAAGAATCTCCCAATTTGTCAAAAATAATGTCAACAATATCATCCTGATCCATTTTAGCCCCCATCATAGCGAGTTCATCGGTTTTGGCTTTAACCTTGTACAGAAATTCGGACAGCGGGGTATCACCTTTCTGCAAATTTTTGAGTGATTGTTTAACTTTCTTGATCCGTCCTCGTGAAGGGGTTGCATAAATGTCAGACAGGATTTTCCAAGCATCTCAGGAAGTTTTTGCGTCATTGATTATAGGCATGATGTCGAAGGAAAGCGAGGATTGTATAGCATTGAGGATAAGTGAATCCTGTCTTATCCACAGTTGATGATCAGGATTTGGTTTTGTGTTGCCGTCAAGAATTGTTGTCTTAGGTGGGCATGGTTTTGAGCCGTCAACGTATCCGTAGAGATCGAAACCGATAAGTAAGGAATGAATCTGTTTATGCCAGGCTGAATAAATTGTTGATGTGAGTTTAAGTGGTAGTTGAAAGGTGGAGTTAAGGGCTACTACTTGGTTGGAGGCATTTGCTGTGCTAGTCATGGCTGCAAAGGGAAAAAAAATGAATAAAGGGAGGAAGAGGTAGGTGGAGGACACAGAAGATGAATGCAGAAGAATGAGGGAATGGAGCAGATTTTCTGGAAAAGTTGCAAGACAAAAGACGTGAAGAAGGGAGAGGAGAAAAAAAAAGAGGAGGAAAGGAAGGAGGGAATGGCGTTATGCTATGGGAGATTATGAGAAGGCTCTGATACCATATTGGAATGTAGTAAATGGAAAAATTGTTTTCATTGATTTGTAAATTGTACAAAGGTGTTACATATATACATCATTTGGAAGGATCTAGAGAATAAATAATTAATACAAATGAATCAGTCAAATATCTTGACTTGAATACAATATATTCTACATTATTACAATATATATTCTAATACATCCTTTTACTGCACATACCACCACATAGAGCTTTTTGGTAGAAGATTGCATTCTAAACTCAAAATGATACTTCACAGCCAACATCACAACAACAACGATTTATTTTTCAACAAATCCTTCACATGAATGTCTGCATCTTCAGGAATGCTCACATGAGGTACACCCACATTACTTGGAACAAGGATACCATTTTCAGGTTCCACTGCATTCAAGCGATCACCACCATTCGAAGTATCAACATTTGTGGGTTCCGTTCCATTCAAGCAATCACCACCATTCGAAGTATAAACATTTGTGGGTTCCATTGCATTCAAGGGATCACCACCATTCAAGCCATCATCATTCAAAGTATCTCTATTTGACATTTCCTATGATACTAAAAAAGCATTTTCACCCAAATGCATCAATAAAGAATCTTCAAATATCTCATTACCTTTAAATCTATCAACACTTTCTCTTCTTCTATCAAAAACCTCTTCTTCAACACACGCCACTTCACTAACATCTATTTCGATACTTGGTTCTTGAGTTCCCGATTTCAAAGATGTCTCTTCAATACAACTTTCTTTAATCGCAATAATATCAACATTTGGTTCTTGAGTTCCTGAATTCAAACATGTCTCTTCATCAAATCTTTTTTTAATCGCAATAACATCAACATCCATTTCAACACTTGTTTCTTGAGTTCCCATCACATAAACTACAGGATCACATGATTGTTGACTTTCAATATAATTCTGAACATGTGTTACTTCCACTTCAATATCATTGTCATTTCCTTTTCCCTCTCTTTCAAAATCACTAATAACACATTTGTTTAGATCACAAACATTGAAGAACTGTCTCACAAGCTTATCACAGTTAAGTAGTATCGGTCTAGCTTTACTAACGGGGCCCATAACTTTCATCTCAAAATCATATAGCTTTGTATCAATTTCCAACTCTTATTTCATCTCGTCATACAATCCATCAAATGAAATGTTCTTTGGGAGGTTTAAAATAGTCGTCACTTTGTCTGTTTCACATCTTACGTACTTCCACGACCAAACACCATCATCATTCTTTTCAACCTCAACTGGGTAACAAACATAAAACGAAACTTCTTCCGAGTCTTCCTTAACCATGACGCACCAACAACATCTTCACAGTCTTCCTGTTTTAGTTCGATTCAATACAACAATTACGATTGAATTACAAATTAAAAAAGAACATGACTGGAATTAAATGCCCTATTTTGTCTTTCCCAAAAACCCCAAAAAATAAAAATAAAATCTCAATTCACCTTCTTTATTTGCTAATTCCAAGAACAATGACACCAAACATTTAAAAATCAGTAAATCAACATAAAATACCTTCTTTGTTTGCTAACCAGAGCTTCGCCATCAGACTGCTTCATCGTCAATATTCTTCAGGGAGGAGCTTCATCATCAATGTACTTTCATATAATGATATCAACAACTTTGTCGTCAACTCAAACTTGGTATCTTCTTTGAGGGCGGAGATGGGGCTGTCAAGGAGGTGGAATGGCGGGGTGAAATAGTAGGCTTTTCCTGATTTGCAGTGCTTATATTTGGTCAAGTTGGTTAAATTAGGGTTGGGTGATTGAGGATTTGGGGAAAAAAATAATCAGGGGTATTTTCAGAAATTAAAGGGACCGGGTTGGGTTATATCACCCATTATAATGCAGAATTGGGTTTTAGGGTTAGAAGGTGGAATTAGGGATTTGGAGGGAATTAGGGATCGGGGGCATTTCGGGCATCTTACTTTAAAATATTTGGGGAGGGAGTCTTTTGAGCAATAACTTGTTCCCAAAAAATTATATAGGCAAAACTTTTGGTCAAAGAGGCTTTTTAAACACAAGCACCATATTTTTTTTATACAAGTAATTCTTAACTTGTAAATATCTCCCAGGAAGAACTCTCAATGAAATCGAGAAATATTAGAATACAAGCCTAAAAAACACTTCAAAGAGCTAGTTTGCCAATTTACCCAATGGAATACTAGACTAAAAGACATTTCCAAGAGCCAGCTTGCCAATTTACCCGATTGAAAGGCGTTCTTTATTCGTAGCACAACAAATCTACCGCTGCACTACTCTATACTTCACAGCACACCTAAAAGAAAAATATACTTTTGCACCATATAGATTTTCAAACATTTTAATTCTATATTTACACTACATGTTCTACCTTTACACCAGACTTTTAAGCTATTCCACCCAAATTTTTTATTTTTACCAATTAGTCGCTCAATTTCACCTACCATATCTCACATCCCTACCGATACACTCCTGCAAATATCTTCATCATCATAAAACCCTTTTCACCAACTTTTCATCCTTCCCCCTCATCATCATTATCATTATATTCATCACTCTCATAATCCTAAATTATTACATCCATCATCCTTTAGGATCACAAAACACTTCATATCCATAAATCTTTCATCTCATCATCATAAACCCTTAAACACTACATCATATTCATAGTAAGTCACCATCAATATAATCTTCATAATTTTTTTCTTCTTCTTCTTCATAATCTTCTTTACACCAAAGCCATCCAAACCATACGAAAAAAGAATTTGCTTTGGTGGCTGTATAGAAACATTCAGTGGATGAAGGGATGCAAACTTACCAGAGTCGTTTTAAGAAGTTTCGGCCTTCAGGAGGTCATGTTTGGGCCTAAACGACTTTGCTGTGGTCAAATTAAGTAGAATTGCTCTACTAGGGTTTGAATGTCAGACATTCTGTTGGTCCCTTGGAAAGGCTGACACAAGTTTAGAGGGTGGGTGAATAAACTTGTCACCATAGACTAGATTTTAAGTCTGATTAGTTCAGTTTTAAACCTGTGTGGTGTTGAGCTGATTAAACTGAGTATAACTCAATGATGACTTATGCTGAAACTGAATCAACCGGCAGCGGATAAGTTTTAGTCTTTATGTGGATCTTGTTGTTTCTAAGAAGAAGATGGGTATGCAAAACTGAATTCTGGTGAATGTCAGTTTGTGAACTGTGAGTGTATATCAATTAGTTTGTTCAGTTATGCCGTATGAAAAACTTATATGAAAACAATCACAAATACTGATAAACTAAATAACAGAAAGTAAATGCGTAAAGTTAATAAGGCAAGAATTATCGTGGTTCCAGGTGGTGTAATCCTGTCAGTCCACTCTTCCCCTGTGATGTAGGAGGAAAATTCCACAGAACTTTCTGAGGTAGCGAGTTACAAAAAGTCCTAATTGATAGTCTTTGACTAATCCCTAGCTTCACTATCTAAACAACTGTAGAACATGTGAGATTGCTGCTCTGCAACTGCTTAAAACACTGGTCCTTAGAGGGTTGTATTGCCTCTTCTCCAGCTCCACCACAAACACAGTCTACCCGACTGCTAAACAACAACTGTCCTTGGCAAATCCTAAACCGGATTGCTTCATAGTTTTAAACCTTTGATAAAATCAAAGTTGGGTTGAGAATCAATAAATTGATTCTTGCTTGTGGTTCTTCAAAGTGTCGGGTTCTTGATTGAGACTTTGAAGCTTGAACACTTGAAGAATTCTAGATATGATCTTGTTGAGCGCAAATATTGATAGCAATTTGGATGAACAAGACTTGGGCACAATAAAGCTAGTGTTCACGTGTTGTTGTGTTGTGTTGTATCCTTGATGTCAAGTCCTCTATTTATAGTGTGAGGTCCAATGTTCATCTAGCTTGAATTTTAATTCTATCAACGTCTATATTTTCAGATGTCAGATATCAGTGACCGTTCTGACATGTAAGTGCTTCATCCAATAATATTTCTTGATTTGTAACGTTCATTTGTAACTTCAGTTCCTTTGATGAATGACCTTAAAACTGAGTATCCTGATTAGTTTTAATCTGAGTATGTCAGTTATTAGTTTGTCAACTGACTTAGAGGATTAACTGAGTTATTACTCTTCTTCAAAATTTAGTTTTCTATTCATCTGATTTCATATGACTAAATAAGAGTACACCATATCCTTAATAAATATTCTAAGATATCATTGTCCTTATGATTCTTAGATCTTGATACATGATCCATAAAGTCAGTTCAGGCCATCACAGACTTAACTGAATTCTAACTTTACAGTCTCGACTTTAATCTTCATAACTGAGTTTGAACCCTCAGTTCTTCATTCTTCAATAACTGAGTCTGTGTCCCTCAGTTCTTCATTTACTTAGCTTGTTCCCCCAATCTTCTGCTTCTAGATAAGTCAACCGAGTCCGTGTCCCTCAGCGAACTTACCTTCTTCAGTCTGAGTGAACTTCAGTTCTATGTTCTGGTGACTCTTTCAGCTTTAGTCAATATCCAATTTTCTAGATGATTTACTATTTTTAGTTTTATGACTCTCTGACTATTACAGTGCTTGTCTGATATAACCTATACAATTATTAGACTCTAGTAAATCCTATACATTCAATTCTAGACATCTTTTAGCTCTTCACTATTACAGTTAGTTTGAGCACTTCATCAATGGGGTGTAATCAATCAAATAGATAAATAAGATGAATCATCATGAAAACTTAAATTTTATTTCCAACAATTTCCTTCTGTTTGATAATGCCAAAACCGTCCTTAAAAGAAAAGCTTAAAGATAAACCAATACAAAAAAAATGTAAAACTGAAAACTGGATTTATCATTAGAATTCACAAAAACTGGAACAAGTTACACATTTGATCACGAAAACTGAAATACAAGCTAAACAGCTTTTTGTGTAACTAAAATGAATTTTCTTTTCTTGTCCTGTAATCGATATTCATTTTCTAGTTTTGTATCTTCCTTGGAAAAAGTGTTGTTGTAATCAACTTGACTTGATAGCTTCCATTTTCTCCAAAGAACTAACTTAGGAAGATCATTTTCACCTTTGTAATATTCTTCAAATTCATTAACATTGATCTCCATTTGTTCCTTCTTGTTCTTGTTGGCAAACTTTTCTTCTATTCTTCTTATTTTCTTGTGATTTGCCATCTTCTTATTGTAGTAAACATCTGATAAGAAGTAAACAAGTGACTCTTCATAAGTTTTGTCTCTATACTTGGCCTTGATGTGATTGTAATCCTTGTAGAACTTGATCCACAGATCTTGTGTTAGAGTAGCTCTTTTATCTCCAGGTTGAGTGTATTTCAAAATGAGCTATCATCACTGAGTTTTTCAGTTTTTCTGATATAGGATTTGGTTGTTGATGATTTTCCTTTCTTCAAGTCATTCAGTTCAGCTTCTAGCTTCAGTTTCTCTTCTTGTAACTTCAGCTTTTCTTCTTTTACTTCCTTCTTTTTGGCATCATACATATGATTGATCAAGAGATGAGTTGCTTTTTGATCTTCTGATATGCCTATTTGAGAAGTTAGAACTTCCATAAGCTGAGTTTCTAGGCCATAAATTCTCTGATTCAGGTGCCATTCTTCTTTAGCTTGAATTTATCGATCCTTTATGGTTGTGACTTCAAACTTTTCTTTCAGTTAAGAACTTTGGAAACTGAGTTAGAAGTTGTCTTCTTGATAGTGTCAAGCTTTGTATGAACTGAGACATCAGTCTGCTTCCTGTAATCCAAATATCCGGAAATTCTTGACAGTAGAGCATTGTACTCTTCCTTCTGATTGAGCATGCTGTCCAAGGTTGATTAGACTTTGTTCAATTCTTCAGCTGTCAAAGTTTCAGTTGTATCTTCTTATTCTTTGAGTATAGACTGATTGTCATCTTCTATCACCATCAGTTGTTGATTATCAGCTTGTTTTGCTTCTTCCTGATTGTCAGTTGTCTGATTTCCAACTGGCAATTCCTTCTGCTGAGTATCAGTTTGCCCTTTTTGACCTTCAGGCTATGCGTTTGACTATAAAACTGTACTTTGCTCCGATTCTTTCCTTGAATCATCATCTTTGTTATCATCTTTCTTCTTTAAAACATCCTTGGGTATAGATGATTTTGGAGCTTTTTCTTCAAGTTTCTTATAGCATCTTGTAAGGAATTCTTCCATGGGAAACAATGCATATAAGTCTTCTACTTCGAAGATTTGTAAGAAAAAATTTTCTTCAGCCTGCAAAACATCCTTGATAGACTCTTGGGAATCTTTAGTTTTGAGCTTCATCCTCATCAGTTTGATGATTCTTTCAGGTTCAAAGATGTATGCTGATTGCTGAGTCTGTTGTTGCTGAAGCTGCTGTTGCTGAAATTGATGTTGCTCTTGATCAGCATTCATAACGAAAACTCATTTCTCTAATATCTTCTGCTTCTTTGAGAAACATCTTTAGCAAACTAACTGTCTTTAGTTGTCAGTTGTTGTTCCCCCTTAGTTGGTTCTGTCTTGCTTGAAGTACCTGGGAACAAACTTTTTCCAGCTGACTTAATCTTCTGTGAGTCAGCTTTCCGCTTCACTCCTTTCTGTTCAGCTATTTGCTGAGATACAGTTTTATTGGCTTCATGTTGGGAAGGCTTTGAGGTTTCTTTCCTGGAACTTACTACTCCTGCTTTTTTCATAGATGCATCAAAAGTCTGTGAAGATGCAGTAGTAGTTTGCTCTACTTCTTTTCCATGACTTAGTCTTTCTAGGTAATGCTAAATTACCATACTAAGTGATTTCTTCAACCAAAATCTGCCTACTAACTGTCTTCCTTCAGTTTTGGTTTTGCTAACACATGATAACTCAGCTATGTGTTGTTTCTTGATCTGGTTGAACACATATCCTGCCCAGTTGAATTCAATTTCATCCCATATGATGTTCATCAGATGTATCCCATCTTCAGATAGATTATCCAACCCTTTGTGATGTCGTATGATATGTTGGCCAATCCATCTGCTGAGTAGAGCAAACTCAGTTTTGAGACTGTTGAGCTTCGTATTGAGGTCGGAAGGTTGATCTGTTGCTGAAATTTGTTTGAGGAAGGCTTCACATTTGAGCGGAAAATAGGCTAGGTCTATTGATTCTACAAGTGGTTTCTTGAAATCGAATAGCTGCCTGATTATCTCTTCATTGATAATCACTTTTTCTCCACGAACCCTTGTTACTAGTGAGTTCCTCACCATCCTCATATTTTCCTAGAATTGCAAAATCTCTTCCAAGTCATGATATTTTTGCAATTTTACCTCTAATAGGTCCCTCAAAGCTTGTGTCTTCATGACCTTTTCGTGTATATAATTTGCAAGAAGAGTGTTGTTGCACAAATTTTCATAATCTTCAAAAGAGAGGCTTTGTACAACAGCAATTAATCTTGATTCTTGAGTGTGTTTGGAGGCGGCCATTGTAAGATTTTTTTTGATTTTTGAGAGAGAGAAAGGAAATTTGAATTTTGTGTATAGAGAGAGATGATAATGTGAAATTATATAAAGGGGAGGCTGACGGTTTTTGATTTGAGTCCACGATCTTTGAAGATTTGTACCAACTTTTCAAATTCCACTGAGTTGTTGAGTAACCGATGCATGTACAATATGACATTGAGGGGGTGTACGCGCTACAAATTCTGACAGAAAGAGGCGGTGTAACTTCTGTCGGTTTTATCCTTTCAACCTTTGACTTTCTTTGATTTGATAAAAACTGAGGCTGAGATCAGTTCCTTGTTGAGTTTAGTTCTGTCTTTCTTCAGTTTTAGTAGTCTGTTTGAGATTGTTGATGTCAGTGAATGATTTTTCAAGTGAGCGCACTCAGCATGACAAAGATCAATCACCTTGACGAATCTCTGAGCTTAAACTAACTTAACTGGCTTTGATAATTCCCAATTCAGTTCTTAGCTTTGAAAACCTTTCTTTGTCTAGTGGTGTTGTAAAGATGTCAGCCAATTGATCTTTAGTTGGGACATAGAGAACTGTAACATCCTTTTTATCTACGTGATCCTTTATAAAGTGATGTCTTACATCAATGTGCTTTGTCCTTGAGTGCAAAACTGGATTATCAGTTATGGCTATTGCACTTGTATTATCACACATTATAGGAATCTATCCTTCTTCTATAACATAATCGGATAACTGTTGTCTTATCCATAAAACTTGAGCACAACAGCTTCCAGCTGCTATATACTCAGCTTCAGCTGTTGAAGTAGAGATTGAGTTTTGTTTCTTACTGAACCATGAAACAAGTCTATTTCCTAGTAACTGACATGTGCCTGAAGTACTTTTTCTATCCACCTTGCATCCAGAATAATCTGAGTCTGAGTAGGATATCAGTTTGAATTCTCCTTCTCTTGAATACCATATCCCTACTCCTGCCGTGTCTTTTAAATACTTCAAGGTTCTCTTGACAACTGTAAGATGACTTTCTTTAGGTCTGGTTTGAAATTTGGCACAAACACCAACTGCAAAGGATATGCCTGGTCTACTTGCTGTAAGGTAGAGTAGACTTCCAATCATTCTTCTGTAGAGTGTTTGATCCACATCCTTGCCATCTTTGTCTTCATCTGATCTGATGTTAGTTCCAATAGGTGTTGCAATGCCAGTTGATTTCTCCATTCCAAACTTTTTGATCAATTCTCTTGTATACTTGGTCTGATGAATGAGTATTCCTTCATCCATTTGTTTTACTTGTAATCTGAGAAAGTAATTCAGTTCTCCCATCATACTTATCTGAAATTTTCTCTTCATCAAACTTGTAAATTTTTCATAGAGTTGTTCTTTTTTTGATCCAAAAACGATATCATCAACATAGATTTAGACTAGGAGAGAACTTTCTTCAACTTTCATTCTGAATAAGGTCTTGTCAATGGTTCCTTTGATAAAACCATTGTCTACCAGAAACTGAGATAGTGTTTCATACCAAGCTCTTGGTGCCCGCTTCAGTCCATAAAGAGCTTTTCTCAGTTTAAAAAGTTTTTCAGTTTGATCTTTGATTTCAAAACCGGGTGTTTGCTGTACATAGACTTCTTCTTCAAGTTTTCCATTCAAAAATTCACTTTTAACGTCCATTTGATACACTTTGAATTTATTATGGGCTTCAAACTCAAGAAATAGTCTGATTGCTTCTAGTCTTGCAACTGGGGCACAAGTTTCATCGAAGTCTATCCTTTCAGCTTGTGAGTAACCTTTGGCTAAAAGCCTTGCTTTATTTCTGGTAATATTTCCATCTTCATCAAGGTTATTTCTGAATACCCATTTGGTGCCAATTATGTTGACATGATCTAGTCTATCCACCATTTCCCATACTTGATTTCTTTCGAATTCAATGAGTTCTTCTTGCATTGCTAGTATCCAATCTGGATCTTTCAGTGCTTCTTCTATCTCTTTAGGCTCAGTTTGAGATAAGAAACATGCGATCATAGCATTTAACTGATTTCTCATGCGAACTCCTTGTTGAGAATCACCAATCACATGATCTTCAGGGTGATCTCTCATCCATTGATGTACAAGAGGTTGCATTATAGGATCCTCATTTTGTTGAACTGGTTCTTCATGAACATCTTTTTGATTTCCTTGAGCTTGATTGTCTTGAACTGGGTCTATTTCATGTTGTTCAACTGTAGGTTGTTTATTTGTTGGAAACTGAGACTGATCTTGATCTGAAGATTCTGAAATTCTTAATCTTCCAAGGTCAACAAAAACTGATTCTGGTATTACAGGTAACTGAGACTGAGAAACTGGTTCTTGTTTATCTTCAGTTGTTTCACCAGTAAATTTTGGTTCATAAAAAACTACGTGAATAGATTCTTCATGCTTGAGTGTCCATTTGTTCAATACTCTAGACGCTTTACTGACACTTGAATGTCCTGAAATATTCCTTCGTCAGCTTTAGGCTGAAAATTATTGAGTTGATCCTTTCCATTGTTATGTATGAAACACTTGCTTCCAAAGGCATGAAAGTATGAGACATTTGGCTTCCTTCTATTCCAAATCTCATATGTTGTCTTTTCATGTCTTTTGTTCATGAGAGCTCTCTTCTTTGTGTAGCAAGCTGTGTTAACAGCATCTGCCCAATATCTTTCTGGTAGCTGATTCACAGATCATAGTCCTCCTTGCTTTTTTGAGAGTTCTATTTCTTTTTTCAGCTACTCCATTTTGCTGAGGTGTTGCTATGGCTGCAAGCTGATGTGGCACACCATTTTCTCCACAATATTCAATGATTATATTGTTGAGAAACACAGTTCATTTATCTGATCTTATCTTTACAGCTGTTACACCTTTCTGGTTTTGGAGTCTCTTCAGAATTTTTTTGAGCTGTTGCTTGGTTTCATTTTTCTTTGATAAGAAAATTACCCATGTATATCTTGAGTAATCATCCACCACTACCAATGTATACTTCTTTCCACTAACACTGATAGGTATGACTGGTCCAAATAAGTCCATGTGTAGAAGTTCTAAGACTCTTGAATTTGAATGCTGAGATTTTGTCTTGAAACTGGCTTTGACTTGCTTTCCCTTTTGGCAATCAACACATAAGCTATCCTTTTTGTAAGAAATCTCAGGTAATCCAATTACTAACTGCTTTTTGACCAGTGTTTTGATGTCATCGAAATTGAGGTGACTTAGTTTCTTGTGCCATAACTAGCTGATTTCTGATTTGGTATGCATAAGAAAATAGGTCTCTGAAACTGCCATTGACCAATCTATAATGTACATATTCTCTTTTCTTCTTCCGGCAAGAACTACTTGAAAAGCTGATTCCTGACAACGGTGCAAAATTCTTTATCAAATGTGACTCTGTATCCCATGTCACAAAATTGACTAGTGCTGAGAAGATTGTAGTGTAGTACTTCCATATAAGATACATTCTTGATTGTAAGTCCATTTCTGATCAAGGTTTTATAACCTTTTGTGTATCCAGGTTTGTCCTTACTTCCAAAATTGACTTTTGGCCCATCATTAGCTACAAAATCAAGTAGACATTCTTTGATCCTTGTCATGTGTCTTGAGCATCCATTGTCAAAATATCAAATATCTTGCAAGACAAATCAAAAGGTTTTAGGTACCCAATTCTGTTTGGGTCCATAGGGGTCAGTTGTCAGTACAACTCGGGGGATATTTCCATAAGGTCTTCATTGGAAATTGTTGCACTTGTTTTCATATATATAAGCCATACTCCTATAGTATCTGTTTCTGGATTGTGCCTTATTTATATGACCTCTCAAGTCATTTGGCTGAAACTTGTTTCCATAATGCTTTCTATTATTGAAGACTGAATAATAACCATCATTCCGTCTGTACTGAGGTCTGTGCTGACTTCGGTATTGAGGCTTTTGCTGAGGACCTAGGTAAGTGCTTTGCTGAGTCTTGGACTAAAACTTGTTTTAAGTTTTCTATCTTGAATGATTGTTTCTATTAGTTTTAATAATAGTTTCAGCAAAATTCCAATCATCATCAGCGGGAAATAATCTGCCTTTCCCCCTTACTGTGTGAATCTTTGAATGATTAACATTCTTGGATTTACTCTGACTGAAATTTTTCTGATTCTTCATATGATCAGCTTTTGTAGATCTGACAGTTGATCTACCATTCTTGTTTCCTTGATGTGCAGCTGCTTTACATTTAGATTTGCTTTTGTTATTGAACACACTTAACTTCTTGGAAAACTGATGCTGAGACTGAGTTGATTCACATGGAACTGGTTTTACTGGTTCATCAAGCTTCTCAGTTTGAGGGAATTGCTCAACTACAAATTTAACGCCAGTTTTGACATTCGATTCAGTAGCTTTGCTCGTTCCTTCCTTCAAAGTTTGCTATGTATCAAATCCTAAGCCGGTTCTGTCTCTATATGGCTTTCCAGATTTGAATCCAGTAGCTAAACTTGATGGAGAAAAAGATTCGATTCTTCGTCGTCGATGCGAGGGCCGATACTGATTCTTTCCTTTGTCAGTTCTGGTCAGTTTCAACATGTTCAATTCAGCTTTCAATCTTTCGACTTCTAGAATTAGATCCTCTATTTCTACTTTAACTGATTCATAACTAGCTTGTATTGTTACTAGCTGATTCATCAGTTCATCAAGAGTTTCTTCTATTTCTGGATTTTGAGGATTGGAATCAGCAGTTGAAGATCAAGCATTTGGCATGGAAATCTGTGCTGATGTATATTTAGAGTTGGATTCACATACTTCATTTGAATCCTCCATATGAGCCATCAGAGCTGTATCATCTGAGAGTCTTTCAGTGCCAACTTAATAGTCTGACTCATCACCAGCTATGAGAGCCCTTCTACCGGTTCTTCGTTGCAGTGTCTACCAATCAGCTATGGACATTCAGCTTTGTAAAGTCCAGGCTTTTTGCAATTAAAGTAACGATATTCATCATCTTTTCTTTCTCAGGAGTCTTTTTGATGTACTTCTGAGTGACTGGATGTCCACTTTTCATTCTTCTAATTCTGTTCATCATAAGATCCATCTATTTTTCCATTTCATCTAATTGCTGAAGATTGCTAGAGGAAGTTTCTTGATTGTCATTGGATGCTACTGCAAGAGCTATTGTTTTAGGGTCCTCCAATGATGTGATCACTACTGGTGTGATTGTGAAATCTTCACCGAATTCATAAGCTTTCAAATCTGAGAAGATTTTGAAGGAATCTTCTATATCAAGTATTCTTGACTCTTCCATTGCTGTGACTTTCATTTTCCAGCACATATGTAAAGCTTTCAAGATTCTTGCATTGATCTCTTCCTTGGTATATTCAATCTTTAGTAGTGCTAGCTCATTCATTATTGCACAGAATCTTGTTTCCATCTGTTCAATGTTTTTGCCTGATTTCATCATGAAATTCTCAAACTTCTGTTTGTCAACTGAGATTTTATTTTCTTTGATGGAATCAGTTCCTTCACACACCAGTTGAAGTTTCTCCCACATTTCTTTTGCAGTTGTGCAGCCTTTGACTTTAAGATACATGTTGCTGTCGAGAGTCCTGAGGATGATATCCATGGCAACATTATTCAGATTGTTTCTTTTCTGATCATTATTGTTCCACTCGCTTTTGGGCATGGGGACTCTAACTTGATCACCATTAACGGTCTACATGTGAGTGATTTGAATAGGTCCATTTGTAAGTACGTCCATCATCTTATCATGGGTTGCAGCAAGAAAGGCCTGCAAACGATGTTTGTATTCATCAAAGCAATTCAAGTTGCACATAAGCATTTGTCTGGCATACTAATTGTTATCCATAGTGTAAGTGATTTTATGCAAGAATTGGAAACTGAAAACTGAGCTTTTTAGGAGAGCAACTAGAGTGTAAAATCAGAACAAGTGAGTTTTTAACAAGGACTTGTTAAAGAACACTGCTCTGATACCAATTGTTGGTCCCTTGGAAAGGCTGACACAAGTTTAGAGAGGGGAGGGTGAATAAACTTGTCACCAAAAAACTTGATTTTAAGTCTGATTAGTTTAGTTTTAAACTTGTGTGGAATTGAGCTGATTAAATTGAGTATAAGTCAAAGCTGACTTATGCTGAAACTGAATCAACCGGGAATAGATAAGTTTTAGCCTTTATGCGGATCTTGTTGTTTCTAAGAAGAAGCTAAGTATGCAAAACCGAATTCTGGTGAATGTCAGTTTGTGAACTATGAGTGTATATCAATCAGTTTGTTCAGTTATGCCGTAAGAAAAACTTGTATGAAAACAATCACAAATACTGATAAACTAAATAATAGAAAGTAAATGCATAAAGTAAATAAGGCAAGAATTATAGTGGTTCCAGGTGGTGTAATCCTGTCACTCCACTCTTCCCCTGTGATGTAGGAGGAAAATCCCACTAGAACTTTCTGAGGTAGCCGGTAACAAAAAGTCCTAATTTATAGTCCTTGACTAATCCTTATCTTCAATAACTAAACAACTGTAGAACATGTGAGATTGCTGCCCTGCAACTGCTTGAAACACTTTTCCTTAGAGGGTTGTATTGCCTCTTCTCCAGATCCACCACAAACAGAGTCTACCCGACTGCTAAATAACAACTGTCCTTGGAAAATCCTAAACCGGATTGCTTCACAGTCTAAACCATTGATAAAAATCATAGTTGGGCCGAGAATCAATAAATTGATTCTTACTTGTGGTTGTTCTAAGTGTCGGATTATTGATTGAGACTTTGCAGCTTGAACACTTGAAGAATTCTAGATATGATCTTGTTGAGCGCAAAGATTGATAGAAATTTGGATGAACAAGACTTGTGCACAATAAAGCTTGTGTTCTCGTGTTGTTATGTTGTGTTGTATCCTTGATGCAAAGTCCATTATTTATAGTGTGAGGTCAACCATTCATCTTGCTTGAATTTGAATTATATCAACGTCTATATTTTCATATGTCAGATATCAGTGACCGTTCTGACATGTCAGTGCTTCATCCAATAATATTTCTTGATTTGTAACGTTCATATGTAAATCCAGTTCCTTGGATGACTGACCATAAAACTAAGTATCCTGATCAGTTTTAATCTGAGTATGTTAGTTATTAGTTTGTCAACTGACTTAGAGCATTAACTGAGTTTTTACTCTTCTTCAAAACTTAGTACTCTATTCATCTGATTTCATATGACTAAATCAGAGTACACCATATCCTTAATAAATCTTCTAAGATATCATTGTCCTTATAATTCTTAGATCTTGATACAAGATCCATAAAGTCAGTTCAGGCCTTCACAGACTTACCTGAATTCTAACATTACAGTCTCAACTTAAATCTTCATAACTGAGTTTGAACCCTCAGTTCTTCATTTTTCAATAACTGAGTCTGTGTCCCTTAGTTCTTCGTTTATTGAGTTTGTTCCCTCGGTCTTCTTCTTCTAGATAAGTCAACCGAGACTGTGTCCCCCAGCGAACTTACATTCTTTAGTTCTGAGTGAACTTCAGTTCTATGTTCTCGTGACTCTTTCAGCTCTTGTCAATATCCAGTTTTTTGGATGATTTCCATTTTTCAGTTTTACGACTCTTTAACTATTACAGTGCTTGTCTGATATAACCTATACAATTGTCAGACTCTAGTAAATTCAATACATTCAATTCTAGACATCTTTTAGCTCTTCACTATAACAGTTTGTTTTAGCACTTCATCAATGGGGTGTAATCAATCAAATAGATAAATAAGATGAATCATCAACAAAACATAAATTTTATTTCCAACACATTCGATCTTGACACTGTCGAATGTGAATATTGTTTTGACTATGACATAATGGAATGTATCCATTGCATGGCATTTTTTACGTGTGACAATTGACTTTGGTGATGAATATTGATATATTTAACTTCTATCTTGGTGTTTTTTATGCATTAGATCGGTTTAGATATTACAAAACAAGTCAACAAGATGCAAACGTCACAGAATCACCCATGCCGACGTTATTATTGGAATCACAAAATATGAAAGCCATGTAGGTTTCTGAATAGTTGTTTGGACAAGTATACAATAATAAGAACATATTCTAATTGTTCCGTGTGTTTTATATTGTTTTAGATTGTTGGTGAAGACTCTCGAACAATGCAACAAGACAACATCAGTCGAGACTTTCAACATTTTGATGAGATTGCCGAAGGAACCCAAACCGAAGTTCATGTCAATGTATAAGTGCCATTGTCTTTCAAAGAGTTAAAATTGATTTGTTTACAACATTAATTCATGATTTGATGATTGTGTATAACAATACACGTAGATGACACCATTGGACAAAATGACAGTTGTGATGACAACTTCCTTAGTGCGAATGAACTCATCGCATTAGAGTTGATGAACCAAGAGAAAAACATGCAGTTTGTGGAAGTGGATGAAATTACACTAAACAATATTTTTGCTGGTGATGCATTCATTACAGGACAAGTAAAAATATATTGAATGTAGTGACGTTAGATGTGAAAAATTAATCCTATAATCGTTAATTGTTGGTATGAATCACATATGTAGCTATTCAACACTGACACAGAAGCTATTGAATGAATAACATCAATTGCACGAATCAATGGGATGGTACTAATCAGATGGAAGTCAGACTAATCTAATGGTAGCGGTCCTTATGTCAAATACACTTGTGAAAGGGTAGGCGATGTGCTCAAGGATTATGTGAAGAAGGTTAGGGGTGATGGGAAAGTTAACCCCAGAATACTTTCTCAAAAAAATGTGGGTGTCCATTCCATTTTTATTGAAGAGTGAGAAGGCAGTTGACGGGTTGTGTGTGACTGTGAAAAATTGTTTTCACAACCATAGTTTGAACAAGTCATATTTGGGATATTCGTTCAAGGGACGTCTGTCAAAAGGTGAGATTGACCTTGTTGCGATTTTGAGGAAGTGCGGAACATGCCCTAAAGATATAATAATGTCATTAAGGGATAAGAATGAAAATACTACAACTTCCATGCAAGCAATCTACAATCAAGGGGTGATGTTGAAGAAATTAGAGAGAAACAACCAGACGGTTATTCAAGAGGTCTTTTATAAGGCTCGTAATGATGATGCGTTTTTTCGTTATACAGAAGAAGGTGAAATTGTAAAAAATGTGTTTTGGGTTCCAAAGGACTCATTGTTGTTGGTCAATAATTTCCCTCATATATAGCATATGGATTGCACTTACAGGACAAATAATTATAAGTTTCCATTCCTACAGATTGTTGGTGTCACTACCAACATGACATTCTCAACTGTGTTTGCTTTTTTAGCTTGAGACCTTACTGAGAGTTACGAATGGGCTTTATGAAAAGTGTACGAGGGGCCTATCCACATTAAATCTCCAATTAAAGTGATTGTGACCGACAAAGAGCAACCTTTAATGACCGCAGTCCGCACAGTATTTCCAACCGCTAAAAATCTTTTGTGTGAGTGTAACTTCGAGAAAGCAATGCTAGCGAAGCTTAGACAATCACTGTTGTGTCATTTTCACTTTAATCACTAAATGCTATGGCAAGCACATGACTTATCGTGTAGTACTTAGGATGCCGATCCTACATGGACTTAGGACAATCACCAAATAGTTATCAATTTTTTATTAGCTAAACTAATCAACGGTGGTTTTTCATATATAAATTAACCAAAAGCTAAGGTGCTATTTATAACTCAACACAAGTCCAAGAAATTGCTAAAAATAAAGTTGAAAGAACTTCTAAGATGTCGGATTACCACGATAACGAATATATGATTTTGCAATGACCTTTCCATTTATTATTAATTTTTATTTATGTTGACAAATAATCAAAAGTGATTAACAATATTCTTTCGAACTACTATTAATCATGCCTAAATTAATATTATATCCGATTTCTCACTCATTAAACTAATAAAACCATTAAACATCATTATTCATAGCGTCACCAAAAATTTCAATTAACTTTCTCTCTAATGTATTTTCTTGATTGAAACTAAAGTTCTAATCTATCAATTAAATTTCAACTTTCAGTCTTTCATCAAATTGATAACAAATTCTTCATATAAATCTATAGAAATTCATATTTAGATCCATCAAGCCAAATATTCATACTGTTGGTCCTTTGAAAAGGCTTTGGTTAAGTTTAGAGGGGGGGGGGGGGGGGGTGAATAAATTTAACACTTAAAAATCTTTTTGGAGTTTTACAAACTCAGCAGAGTTCAATAGTCTGCTGACCTTCAGCAGTCTGCTGACTATTGAAGCTATTGAATTTGATGCAGCCGAATATATTAAATTAAGCCTTGTTACTTGTTGTTTTAAAGATGATACTAAGTATTGGATACTCAGTAATGTAAGAGTGTGTGATTCACTAGCTAGTTCAGTAGGTTAATGCGATAAGCATGCAAGTAAAGTAAATTGCAGAAAGTAAATGCAGTAAAGTAAAGTAGACAAGTTTTATAGTGGTTCCAGGTGGTGAAATCCTGTCAGTCCACTCTTCTCCTATGAAGTTGGAGGAAATTCACTAGAGATTCTTGAGGTAGCTGTTACAAAAATCCCTAAGGTGTTTGTCCTTGACCAATGACTATGGCATCACAAACTGAACACTAGAAACATGTAGGATTGCTTCTCCTAAGTATTCCACCGGTCCTTGAAGAGTATGATTGCCTCTTCACCAGCTCCACCACAAAACACAACAGTCCTTGACACTTCGGCAGTGCTTCACTGTCTTCAGGTTCTTCTTGAAAAAGAATGGGTGAATCAAGAAAGTGATTCAGCTTTCAGCAAGCTTTTGATCCGGATGATAAGATCAGCTGCTTGTAATCTTCAAGTTTGTATACTAGATAGAACTTGATTGCCGAAACACTTGAAGAAAATTCTTGATCAGTAAATTAAAGCTCAGATAGTATCAGCACGGTAAGATTGCACTTTGATCAATTTCTTGCTCAAAAACTTAGTTGCTCGTCTTAGTGTTTTTCATTCAATCTCTGAATCATGAGTCCTTTATTTATAGGTGTAGATCTTGTGATTAGAATTTTAATTTCAAATACATCCATTAGAGGATTGTCTGAATATTTCAGAAATTCCCTTTGCTGTACCTTACTGACACCGTTAGTGTCCTTCTGACAGCCCAGTCTGTCAACAAATGATTTAATTCCATTTGATATGGCTCTGAAATTCTTATAACGTCCCTTTCATCTTGGCCATTGATTGACTGATTAATCCAATGCTTGTAATTCATCCTTATCCATTTAATCTTCCAGAAAAACTTGGATTAATTCGACATTTGCATTCAGGAGACACCTGTTGTATAGGTCTGATTATGTCCATACATGGTCAGCTGACTTCTAGTCTACTGTGTTTTATAAACACCTCAGTTGACAGCTTCTCATCTAACTTTTTATTATGAAGTTGGAGTTTATCATTTCAATTATAAACAAGTTCCAATTATCACATTACTTTTAATGGAACTTAGACCTTCTACACAAGGTATATGTGATCAGTTTAGGTCATCACAGACTTCCCTAAATTCTGATCCTATATCCTTGACTTTTATTACTAAGTTTGATACCTTATCCTTCATTACTTAGTTTGAACCCTCAGCCTTCAACCATCAGCAGGTCCTAGACACACTACTGACCTAGATAGGTCAGCTGATCAAGTTAGCTGACTTCTTTACAGTGTTGGTTTGATCAAACTTATACAAAGATCCAACTCTAGTTAACCTATAGATTAAGTCTAGACATATTTTTGCCTTTGCTCTATAACAACTAGTCTGACACTCATCATTAAAACTAAAATATGTTCAACAATTTCCCCCTTTTTAGTGATGATGCCAATACCCTCGTTACAGCAAAGCAAAAAGATGAAAACACAAAAACATAGCAAATTTCATTCATGTATCATTAATTTCAAATTTGTTCAAAACTATTACAACTAGAATCAGCAAAAAGATAAAAAAAATGAATATGAGTCTGTTGATCTAGTTCCTGTCTTTATCTTGTTCTTTCTTCTGTTGATAATCCTTGATTTCCTTGACCATATCCAGCATCCATTGATTTTCAAGTGTAGTGAAGTCAATCCAGGTATGTACCAACTGCCATCTCTTCCAATCCTCAGGTAGAGACAACCATATGCTTTGAAAGTTGAACCCTTGTCTCATATAAAAATGCTTAAATTCTACCAAAGAGTCCTTTGCTGACAAGTTCCACAGTCTCTGTTCAGCAGTCTGTCCTCTACCTCCAGATGATCTTCCACTGTGACCTCCTCTTGCTGTATCTCTTAAAAATTTGATCCTTGCTTCCCATAGTTTGTTTGCAAGAAAAGCTTCTAGAACTTCTATGAAAGTCATATCATGATAAGGTTTCCTTCTTGCACCAAAAACAGCCTTAATATCCTTCAACAGATCATTTGTCAATTGTACTCTGCAAGGTTCAGGTGCTATAAAAGCATTTACATCAACTACAAACCTCTTATGATTGTAAATCCTTGCTGCCTTTTTTGCTTCTGCTGTTTGACCTTCTTCCCCTTATTGACATCATCAATAAAACGGTTCAGCAGGCCTATAACACTTTCTTGGTTATTAACCAAATTACTCAGTTGTCCCTCCATTATTTCTGTTCTTGTGTCAACTAATGTAATCCGGCCTTCCATTGTTTGCTCCAACATGTTTAGTCTTTTTGTAAGTTTTGGATCTATTGCAGCAGGGCTAGGTGTCTCAGCCAACTTATCAACTTTCTGATGTAAAGAAGAAATCTGCTCAGCTATGAATTTATCCTTTTTTTTTTGCAGAATCCTGCTTGACATAAGCAATGTTTTTGAGCATGTCATTATGGCAAATTGTACAGAGGTGACATTGGATGCAACAATCTCTGTAGTCCTTCCTCTATTCTCCACCAGATTTACCAAATCTTCAAATCTTTGCTCACTTTTTGTCAATTGAGTTCTCAGCTAGGTGATATCTTCTCTGACAGCTCTTAACTCTTCCAAAATATGTGCCGGTATTTCAACAGCCACACAAGACATACCACTAGCAAGGTTTTTAGCAGATTCTTCAACATTGTCATCAGCCCTTGTTACCCTCACCACAATTGCTCTTGTTCTGTCCCATACATAGGGCTCAGGACCTTCCACATCTAAAGCCGGTACTTGCTCAATGACATGTTCTTATCCTATTATTTCTTGAGGCTCTTCTTCTTCTTCTTCTTAAAGTAATTGAAATTCCTCATACTGAAATCATAGTCAAGAAGTTTTTCTTCAAATTGTTCCTCATCAACTTCTTCTCTATTTTTACCATTATTAGCTATTTCCACAGCATCCTCCAAACTAGACACAGGGGATTCCTCCAATCCTTACAAAATATCCAACCTTTGTCCTAATACTGTATAATCCTCAGTACTTTGGACCTCAAGTTATGACAGTTGCTGTCTGAACCTCAGCAGACTGAACCTCCACTTATCTAATATAGGGAAAAACATCCATGTTTTCCTCTAAAACACCTCTTACCTCAGCAATCTCTCTTAGTACATCAACAGCCTGTGCCAAGGTTTCATCAGTGTCAATGCTATCTTGATATTGAGCAGATTCCTCAAAATTAACATTAGTCTACTCATCCATCATAACTTCAGTAGCACTCTTCAAAATTGCATCTTCAAGAAGTGTTGATGCTGCAATTTTCTCCTCCAAATCTTTAGTAAATGAAGCAAACAATTCTTGGTCTAGATTATCAGTCTGCTGACCCTCAGCAGACTTATAACCCTCAACAGGTTGCTCTAATGTCTTTTCAGTAGGCTCTTGTCCAGCATGCTCACTTGATCTTTATTTTCCAACACCAATGGACTCACCAGGATGCATAGGATGATCATCATCTGAATCTGATGATGATGAATCATCACTATCATCTTCAATGAGTTCAAGCATTATGCTGCCTTTGTTTCTTCCATCTTCAATGAGTTCAAGCAACCTTATTTCAAGGAGTGATGTATCAATCAAACCCAACATATTTTCCACTTCAAGATTTGCAAAGGCCCATTCTTCAAATCCACTCATTGGTTCTGCTGTTGGCTTTTGCTTTTTGTGAAAACCAAACTTCCATGCCAAAAAATTTGTAATCTTTATAAAATCAGAATTTTCTTTTGGCTTCTTGGCCTTCTTTTCATATGGCATGATATGTTTTCTTGAAGCATGTTTTTCAACTTGTTGACTGCCAAAAGTCTCAACAAGATGAGTTAGTGTTTCCTCAGTAGACACAAAGAGATCAGTAGACTATTGAGCAGGTACATTTGTGTCTACTACTTCTAGTTGTTCTACACTTGCTTCCCCCTGAATTACATGCTCCTCGGCAGGGATCTCAACTGTCTTTCCTTCCCCCTGAGTCTTTGCAGTTTTAGTAAGGCCTTTCACAAACTCAGTAACCTCCACAGTAGGTTCTGTCTCTACAACTTCTTCTTCCTCTTCAACCCTTTGTTCCTCTAGAACTCTTAGTTCTTTCCCTTTTCCATGTCCCTTCTTTTTTGCAACTTGTTTCCTTCTTTTAGAAGGTCTTTCTGGGGACCCAAAAAGTGATTCTTCCAACTGCTCTTTGCTAGCAGCCTTCCTTTTCTTTGATGCCTCTCTGACCTGTTCTTTCAGTATATCTACATCAGTCTTCTTAACAGGCTCAGCAGGTTCATCAGTAGTACTAACTTCAGTAGATTTGGCAGTGTCTACTGGTTGGTTTGATCTTTTAGGCTTTAAGATCTCAATAATCTTTCTTGTATCAGTAGACATCCTCTTTTCTGTTGTCTTCTTTGGTGCATTAGTTTGCACATCATCTCTAGCTTTTGTTCTTTGTTCCTGCTCACCATCACTTTCCACTTCTTGTACTTTCCACTTCTTGTACTTCATCATCAACATTATCTAAGCCTAGGAAAGAAGTGTTAATCTCTGCCTTATATCATTCTTTGTTGATTGCTGATGGAGCCACATTAGAGATCTTTAGATGATTCAGCAGGGTTTGAATCATCAATCCTAAGGGCTTTGCTTTAACAAAGAAACCTGAACCCATATATCCAGCAGGTTTCTTCTCTTTCAACCTTTTGCTTATGGTTTCTCTCTCCTAAGTCATTAACTTTTTCATGTAATGCATACAGAAACTAGCCCAATCAAACTTTATATTTTGAGAAATGATAATCATCAGGTCTATTTTGGGTCCTGACAAAGTATCATAACTACCAACCAAGCCTAAAAGTTTTCTTTCTATGTACTTACTCAACAGGTTATACTCCAAGGCAATATTGTTGACATTGATGTTCAGGGCAATCGGTGCATCTGGATTTGTTCTGATTGATTCAACAAATGCTAACCTTGCTAACTCCATAGATTCTGGATTTGTGGGAGCCCCGGTTCCCTCACTGAATCCAAAGATCTCTCTTAGTAGGTCTGATGAGACTTCAATCTCCTAAGCATTTACAGTTGTTGTAAATGCCTCTATATTATCTCTAATCACCATATTCACCAAAAATCACAAACATTCTTGTAAGAATTCTTTTCCAACCAGATGTTGAGTGCATTTTCCAGTCCTTCATATCTTCTTATCCATCTTTCCACATTAATCGCCATTGCTGTTTTGTTTGCATCTGTGACATATCCTCTAACACTTTGCTGGCTAGATCCAAGATAAACATCTTTAGCCGCCATTGTTATGTTTAACTTGAAGAAATTTAATAAAGATGAAGATCGATAGAGCGCCTTCATACTTGTATAGAATTTTCAGAGGATATAAATTGAGTTTTGCAAATATGTCCTGTGTATATCTGTATATATATAGGCAGAGATAGTGGGTGGGAATCCCATAAATGTACTATGCATGTACTGTACCAAAATACCGATCTCAAGTTGAAATAAATATGATACTTCCACGTGTCCTACTAATTGATCCCACTAGTGTAAGAAACGGTTATGTCCTTGTAACAACTATAATAAAGATAAGATTAATATCCATTTACTCGGGTACTGACTTTCATTAAAGTCTAACTTTATCAGCAACCTTTATCTTCAGCAGACTTGAGCTTCAGTGGGGTCAGGGCCAATAAACACTGCTGATATAAACCTATAGGTTCAGCAGCCTACTGATGCATAAAATGCACAGCTGATCCTTATACAACATAGTTTTGTTCAACTGATAAAACAAGATGACGTTTAATACCAATGACTGATCTGCCAAGTGAGCTCACCCAGTAGGGAAAAGACCAATCCCCTTGGCAACTTCATTTGCTCAATTGTCCAAACTATAAGAGCACTTAGGAATTGTTGATACCAATGACTAATCTGCCAAGTTAGCGTACCCAGCATGGCAAAGACTAGTCCCCTTGGTGAATTCTAGTACTCTGTTGAGCTATCAGCAGGTCAGCCAACCTTGATGATGCCAAGTTCAGTTCTTAACTTTGCAAACCTCTCATTATCCAAAGGCTTTGTAATGATATCAGCAAGTTGATCTTCAGTAGGAATGTAAAGAACCACAACATCTCTCTTTTACACATGATCTCTTATAAAATGATGTCTTACATCAATATGTTTGGTCCTTGAGTGCAAAATAGGATTTTCTGTGATTGCTATTGCACTTGTATTATCACACATTATGGGAATTTATCTTTCTTCAATCCCATAATCCCTTAATTGTTGTCTTAACCATAAAACTTGTGCACAGCAGCTTCCAGCATCAATGTATTTAGCTTCAGCAGTAGAAGTTGATATAGAATTCTTCTTCTTGCTATACTAGGAAACAAGTTTATTACCCATCAATTGACAAGTTCCCGTGATGCTTTTTCTATCAATCTTACACCCAGCATAGTCAGAATCTGAATAGGATATAACTTTGAAATTTCAATCCTTTGAATACCAAATTCCTACTCCCAAAGTCTCTTTTTGATACTTGAGAATCCTTTTTACTGCAGCTAAGTGACTTTCCTTAGGTTTAGATTGAAATCTTGCACAAACACCTGCTGTAAAGGATATATCAGGTCCGCTGGCTGTGTGGTACAATCTAATTTCTATCATCCTCTTGTATAAGGTCTGATCAACATCTTCGCCTTCTTTATCTTATTCAAATCTGATGCTTGTACCCATAGGAGTTGATACTTTGGTGCTGTTTTCCATACCAAACTTCTTCAGCAGCTCACTGGTGAATTTTGTTTGATGAATGAAGATTCCATCTGGCATCTGGTTGACATGTAATCCTAATAAATAGTTCATTTATCCCATCATACTCATCTGAAACTTGCTTTTCATTTTCAGAACCAAATATTATGTCATCCACATAAATCTGCACCAGCAGGGTGCTGTTTCCTTCATTGATTCTGAAAAGAGTCTTGTCTATGGTTCATTTGGTAAAACCATTGTTCACCAAGAATTGAGATAAAGTCTCATACCAAGCTCTTGGTGCTTGTTTTAAACCATAAAGTCCCTTGTTGAGTCTGTACACTTTATCTTCTTGATCTTTTACTTCAAAATTAGGAGGTTGCTGAACATAAACCTCTTCTTCCAGAATTCTATTTATAAATGCACTATTTACATCCATCTGGTATACCTTGAAGTCCTTATATGCATCATATACCAAAAACAATCTTATAGCTTCCAATCTTGCAACTGGGGCATATGTCTCATCAAAGTCTATTCCTTCAGCTTGTGAATAGCCTTTTGCCACTAGTCTTGCCTTGTTTCTAACAATGGTACCAGATTCATCCAGTTTGTTTCTATAAAACCCTTTAGTACCAATGATATTTGCATGATCAGGCCTATCCACTAGTGTCCATACTTGATTTCTTTCAAACTCATTGAGTTCTTCTTGCATAGCAATTATCCAATCAGGATTAGAAATTGATTCTTCAACAACTTTAGGTTCTATTTGAGAAAGAAAGCATGTGAACATTGCTTCTAATTGTCTTCTTGTCTTTACACCTTGCTGTACATCACCAAACACTTGTTCAACAGGGTGATCCCTTAACCATTGTAAATCTTGGTTTGCTTGATTTACAGGAACCTGATCATCAGTAGGGTCCGCTGCCGGTTCAGTAGGGGGATCAGCAGATCCTTGAGCTGTATCTGTTGTTGTATCAGTAGAGTTACCAGCAGGTCCTTCAGCAGGGACATCTTCAATTCTAGAAACAGAAACCTCTAAGTCACTTATCTTCCTTAGAACATCAACATATTCAGGATCTGTGACTTCCAGATTTATGACAGGTTCTGGAACTTCTTCATTCTTCATTCCAGTGAACTTAGGTTCATCAAACACAACATGTATGTACTCTTCATGTTTGAGTGTCCTTTGTTCAGCACTCTAAAAGCCTTGCTGACTGAAGAGTATCCCAAAAAGATTCCTTCATCTGATTTTGGTTGGAAGGTCTTCTTAGCTCCTTATGATTTGGAATAAAACATTTGCTTCCAAATGGATGGAAGTGTGATATATTTGGCTTTCTTCCATACCATATTTCATAAGGTGTCTTCATCAGCTTCTTGTTCACTAAGGTTCTATTTTGTGTGTAGCATGATGTGTTAATCGCATCAGCCCAGTACCTCTCAGGTAACAATGCTTCACATATCATAGTCCACCCTGCTTCTTTTAAAGTCCTGTTTCTTCTCTCAGCAACCCCATTCTGCTGAGGTGTTCCAGCAGTAGCTAGTTGATGCAGAACACCATTTTGTTCATAGTATTCTCTTATTACTTTATTTAGGAACTCAGTACCCTTGTCTGATCTGATCTTCACTACTGTAACACTTTTCTCATTTTGTAGTCTCTTCAAAAGTTCAGGCATCTTTCAAGTGTTTCACTTTTCTTGTTCATGAAAATCACCCAAGTGTATCTTGAATAATCATCCACAACTACCAGAGTGTACTTCTTTCTTGTTTTTCTTGTTGGTATTACTGGTCCAAAAAGATCCATATGCATCAGTTTCAACACTCTCTTGGTTGATTTTTTAGTCTTTGACTTGAAACTTGCTTTTGTTTGTTTACCTTGCTGACATGCATCACATATTCCATCTTTCTTGTATGTGATCCCAGGTAAACCAATCACCAATTTCTTCTTCACCAACTGATTGATAACATCAAAGTTTAGATGATTCAACTTCTTGTGCCATAACCAATTCAATTCTGACTTTGTATGCACAATAAAACATGTTTCAAGAACAGCAGTGGTCCAGTCCACCACATACATGTTTTGTTGTCTTCTTCTAGCTAGCACAACTTGTTCTCCCATTTCACTCATGATGATGCAGTATTCCTTGTCAAAAGTGACTTTGTAGCCCATGTCACAAAATTTTCCAGTGCTCAGTAGGTTGTAGTCCAAGCCTTCAACATATGCAACATTCTTGATTGTTAATCCTTTCCTCACCAGTGTTCCATACCCTCTTGTATATCCCGGTGTATCCTTGTTTCCAAAGTTGACTTTAGGTCCATCCTTTGCCACAAAATTTGTCAAACAGTGCTTACTTCTAGTCATATGTCTGGAACATCCACTGTCAAAGTACCAGACAACCTACAAAACAAATTTAGTTTGTTTTAGGTACCCAAACCTGTTTGGGTCTATAGTGGTCAGTGTTAAGAACAACCTTGGCAAATTTCCATAAGGTCTCGTTTGAAAAGTGTTGCACTTTTGTGGGTGGATGATAGCAGATATTAAAGGAATAAGCCTGTCGGTATGCATGCATAAGATTTTTGTAGACCCTGAAAAGAAAGTGGTAGCACAACCACAAAGGAGGTTGACGCCAAAACTGAAGGATGTTTTTAAGGAAGATATTATAATGATGTCGGAAATGAGAATCATTTTCCCAATTGCAGACAGTGAATGGGCGAGCCCAATTCATGTGGTGCCCAAGAAAGGAGGATTCATTGTACAACCTAATGAGTTTGATGATTTAATACCTGTGAGACTTAATACTGGACATCGAGTTTGCAATGATTTCAGGAAACTGAATGACGCAACTCGTAATGTTCATTTTCCCCTACCATTCATTGATCAGATGTTAGAAAGATTAAGCGGTCATGATTTTTATTGTTTCTTAGATGGATATTCTGGTTACTATCAGATCCATATTGCCCTGAGGACCATGAGAAGACCACTTTGATATGTCCCTATGGAACTTTTGCGTACAATCGCAACCAACAACATTTCAAAGGTGCATGATGTCATTATTTGCAGAAATGATGGAAGATTTTCTGGAGATTTTTATCGACAATTTCTCTGTATTTGGAGATAGCTTTGATAAATTCTTGGACAATTTGAGTAGAGTGCTGAGGAGATGTGAAGAGACCAACCTTGTACTTATCTAGGAAAAATGCCATTTCATGGTTACAAAAGGAATAATGTTAGGTCAAAAGATTTCAAAGAAAGGAATGGAGGTTGATAAGGCAAAGATAGAGGTATTAGAGAAGTTACCCCCTCCAATAAACAAAAAGACGTTGTGAGCCTTTCTTGGCCACGCAGGATTTTATAAGAGCTTTATCAAAGACTTCTCTAAAGTTTCTAGACCTTTGACGGAATTACTTGCAAAGGATGTGCCTTTTGTGTTTAGAGAGGAATGCAAGCAAGCATTCAACACACTAAAGAAAATGCTTATAACCGCCCCAATTCTGGTAGCTGTAGATTGGAACAAACCATTTGAGCTTATGTGTGATGCAAGCGATACGGTAGTTGGAGCAGCCCTAGGACAAATGTAGGATAAAATCTTTAAACCTATCTATTACGCCAGTCGTACCCTTAACAGTGCCCTGAGGAATTATGCCACTACAGAAAAGAAACTCTTAGCTGTCATCTTTGCATTTGACAAGTTTTGACCATATCTGATAGGATCGAAAGTCACTGTATTCACTGACCATGCAACTTTGAAATACCTTTTAACCAAGCAAGACTCCAAGCCGAGATTGTTGAGATCGATTCTACTCTTACAAGAGTTTGATGTTGAGATTAATGTTAAAATGGGATTTGAGAACCAGGTGGCTGATCACCTATCAAGATTAACATTGTTGGAAGAAGTGCAACCGACTGAGATCAGGGAGAGCTTCCCTGATGAACAAATTTTTGCCGTCTCAGTGGTTGCTCTAGTTGAATCTCTGCCCCGACATCATACATCAAGAGTAGGCAAGGTATACCCTTGGTTTGCTAACATTGTCAAATATCTAGCGGGAAGATAACTACCACCAGAATTCACAAATGCAGATAAAAAAAAGTTCTTTACAGATCTGAAGCATTACCATTGGGATGATCCCTACCTATATAAGTTATGCCCTGATGCCATTCTTAGGAGATGTGTCCATGATGATGAAATTCCAAGTATTTTGCACCTATGTCATTCTAGAGAAGCTGGAGGTCACCATAGGCCAGACAAGACAGCAGGAAAGGTACTGCAGTGTGGATTCTACTGGCCAACAATTCATAAATCTTCTTACAGGTTTACAAGAGCCTGTCATTCCTGCCAAATGACCGGTAACATTTCTAAGCGGAATGAGATGCCACTGCTGAGTATCTTAGAAGTTGAGTTATTCAATGTTTGGGGAATCGATTTTCTTAGGCCTTTCACATCGTCAGAATCGAATCGTTACATCCTGGTAGCAGTTGATTATGTTTCAAAATGGGTGGAGGAAGTGGCCTCACCTACTAATGATGCTAGGGTTATCCTGAGATTCTTAAGAAAAACATTTTGACGAGGTTTGGAGTGCCTAGAGCCATAATTAGTGACGGATGGAGTCATTTCTGTAATAGGTTGTTTGAAAAACTGATGATGAGATATGGGGTTAGACATAAGATTGCAGCACCATATCACCCACAGATGAGTGGACAAGTAGAAGTCATGAACAGAGAGATTAATAGGATCTTAGAGAAGTCTGTGAATCCCACAAGGAAAGATTGGTCTTTGAAATTAGATGACGCTCTTTGGGCGTACAGAACAACTTATAGGACCACAATTGGGATGTCACCATATATGATAGTGTTTGGAAAAGCCTGTCATTTACCGGTAGAACTGAGCACCGAGCACTATAGGCTACGAGATTTCTAAACATGGATGAGAATTTAGCCGGTGAAAAGAGGATGCTAGAGTTGAATAGATTGGAGGAGTTTAGACTTCAAGCATATGAGAATGAAAAGATTTACAAGGAAAGAATGAAACGCCTGCACGATAAAAGCATTCGGAACAACAAATTTCAAGTTGGAGATAAGGTGCTGGTATATAATTCACGTCTTCGTCTTTTTCCTAGGACTGAAGTATAGATGGTATGGACCACATGTAGTCATGAAAGTTTTCAATTCAGGTGCAGGTGAAGTTAAGAATGAATACTCTGGGCAGACTTTCATAGTAAACGGCCACAGGCTGAAGCATTACCTAGAGCACAAATATAACCCTGAGTTGGAGGTCTTTACGTTGATGGATCCAAAGTGCGAATAAATGAGCCCTATTAGTATAGTCAAACTGGCGACTATAAACTTAGAACTATTTCTAAACCCTTATTTATTACTTTTGTTTATTTTAGTTATTTTGAGTCAATAAAGTAGCATGACAATCGTAAGGTTTTTTTCATCACCTATATCTTCGGTCTTCTGACTAGGGATATATGTGGTTTTTTCCTTCACGATTCTCATGTGATACACTCATAAAAGTTTTTGCATCTTGCTTAGGCCAATGAAAGAATAAAGTGGCTTAATCCGTTTTTGCGCATTCCTCTGGTAAGCACAATTACCACCACTTTATTTTCTTATTGCCTTTCGCATGTTACTCACCATTTTTGGAAGTATTTTGGAAATCAGGTAACAACTTGGAAGAGGAATGACCGAGGAGCTAATGATTCTGCTGCAGGACTCGCTTTGACTAAGCAGACAAATCCAGAGCTAAGTACCTATCCTTTTCTTTTTTATTAGTCATTGGGGACAATGTCTATAATAAGTGGGCGGTGGGCGGTCTTAGCTGGGTAATCGATAAAGGGAATCATTTTAAATTTAACATTGTTTTTAGATTGCTTATTGCACGTTTTCGAGTAAGGTATCGGTAGAAAATGAGCCCAAGTTCAATTTGAAGTTGGCCATAACATATTCAATTTATTATGGAAGAATGAGCATATGTTATGTTGCATGAAGTAGTAACCTATTAATTGTTATTCTATCATTGCAATCAATATTTGAGCACATAATCTGAGTGAGAAGTGTTTAAGATTAGATGATGAGTTTTTTTAACCGGGAATCATTATTTGTCTGTCTATATACTTTAACAAATTGTTGTAAGACAAGGGAAGCAACTTGAATGACACAAGAGGTAACCGGGACAAAACGGGCTTGTGAGAGAAAGAGAAAAAAGTGAGGAAATCTGCCAAAAGAAAATTTGAAAAAAGAAGAAGAAGAAGAAAAAAATATATGCAATCAAGGCAGTGAGGGAAGCAAACTCGTGTAAAAAGGGCACAACCCTCGCATAAAAAGAAACAAACAAGGACTTAAGAGCAATGCTCAGTCCCCCGAGTCCGCCCGACCCGATTAAGGTACCATGTTGTGTAACCAAGTCTGAAGGCAAGATGAGCGATTGTATGTGTAGGTAAGTTAAGATTGTGGGGTTAATACAACTTGATTCTCCTCACGAACAAACTATCACGACTGATTCATCACACGACACATTGATGCATGATAAGTAGTGATTAATGGGAAGCTTATGGATTGTGGCTTGATGTATGTTTCTGCTGGAAATCTTTGTTGAATATGTGGTAGTTGATGATGATTGCTCTTGGAGGTACATTCCGCAATGATACTCTGATCGCGGACGAGCAAAAGGCTAGTGGGGGGTAGTTGATGACGGTTAAAATAGTCTATCCTACGGCATCAACATTTTATCCATTATGAGCTAAAAAGAGTTGTTTCGACCTATAACATGAACCATTTAAGTTGAATATCATAAGTCGGGTTTGTGAGTCAAGAAATCTGCACATAACGTTTATTTTCCCTATTTCGATATTATTTCATACGTTATTTGATTATTTTCAGGATACGAAATATTGGACTGAGCATGGTGGAGGAATCTAGAGTGGCTTGAACGAAAGGAATAGGCCTAGGGTATTCCAGAACATTCCAAGCTAAGTCGGCAGAGAAAAAAGGACAAAATTGCCCTTGGTTTACCGAGAGTGGGCACCGACTTACCGAGGTTCCAGATCTTTCTGAAATGCATTTAATTTTCTTGGACGAGAGGTAGATCTAGGTGTTTCTAAGTCGGTTTATGTTGCTATAAATAAGAGGCTTCACCTCAGAACTCAATGTAACATTGTTACCACACAATTATTACAATTACTATGCAATAAAAGTTCTTTGTTCTTTATTATTTTATGAGTTTTGGTCGGAGAGACGATAGAGTCACCGCCTAAGGAGAGATCCGAGGGAGATCTACACTCGTCTTCGAGGGTATGATTTTCTATCTTTTCCAAGATGTAGATCTGTCGTTGTTCTATTCGACTAGTATGTTTTAATTGCCTATTTAGTTTAATTATGTAGTAGTTAGTTTATTTACCCCATGTGTTATAGATCTAATTCGTTGGTGAAGAAATCATGAAATAGTGGTTGCGTTCTTCAGATGTGCGACGGTCTATATCGTTAGATCTGAATACCCAGTAAATTATTAATTCATGATAATCGGTGCCAGGCACGTTGATCGATATATTTAATTTACATGTTAGTAGCTTGATCAACTATTTGCATGTCTTCTTAAAATTAGCATGAAATATGAATAGTGAAGTGTTAATTTGGACATTATCTTGATGGACCCGAGGAACGTGCTGATCAGTGTCGATAGCTGTCTAGGCGGGTTTGCGGTATGAGTTAGCGCTCAATATCGACATCTCTAGTTCTTTATGCATATGGGCTATTACAGACCAATTAAGGAGGGTAACTTGCGTATAGATTGTCTACTACCAAGGTCGGAGTAGATAGGGTTAGGAGTTGTACCCGTAGCTGAACAATGAATTAAAATTCACCAAATGGGGAGGACTATTGCATGTGTGGGGGGAATAACTAATTACTCATAATTGAACTAGTACATTAGAAACTCTTGTTTGCTTTGTGAGAACTCGCGTAACATTGTTAGTTTGTGGCACTAGTTTTACTACTGTCTATATATATTATAGTTGGTCGTAGACCGTTAAATGTGACAAGCTCAATCTTGATAATTTGACGTTCTTACGAGTCTCTGTGGGATCGACCTTGACTCGCCAGTACTCTACTACGATAGACCTAGTCCTATTGCTAGTAAGTGCTTTGCACGCGATCAACGCTTTCAGAGGAATGCGTACGCATTCGTGATTCAGTATGCAATTCCTCTTTCACAGCAGGTGCAATGAGCATGCATTCAAAATAATGCGCACGCATTTCTAGTTCAGAGTGGTTCAAGATGCTCCCAGCATGAGCAATACACATGCATTGCAAGCAATGCACACGCATTGGCTGGGCAGTGACTTTCAGTGTGTCTCTGGTTAGGGAATGCACACGCATTGATCCCCAGTTTTAATAAAAGGTTTTCTAAGCTATGTTTTGGGTTTTAAACATTGTTTCATAATCTATTAACATTAATTAAACCTGAACAAACCTCGAATGAGCTTCTGTTCGTTCAGTTTCGGCACCGGATGTACTCTTAAAGAGAGTTGAAGTTCGGATCCGTAGGAAGAGCATGAAAGGGCTTGTGCTTTGATGAACTAGAGTTCATCAATGTCTGTGTACTTGATAGGATGTGGTGTCTAGCTATCTAAGTGAGGGAGTAGAGTCGTTAAGGTGAGCTCTGCTTTGATAGCACTTAGGTGACTAGATGACAACATATAATAATTACATACGTGTAGTAAAAGATAAAACGTCACCTATTCTTGGTCAGGCACCGATTCATATTGGTGATGTTGTACGTTCATCAAGGTGAACAACACTACTGGCTCAAAAGGCTGAAGGGTAGTGGAGGAAATTCATCGAACGTATATGCATACCGGGGAGACCCCGGAGCTATTATGTGCTAATCACCGTTAGTTAGCAAGGATATCTTCTGGCTGATAAACGCCATGTGTAGTGCCCTTGAATGCTGACGTAACCAAGATAATTTAAGTTAGAAACGTATAGTCATGACATATCGATGGACATGAAGTGAACCTTATATCGAGTCGGTCTCATAAAGATAATTGTTATATTAAGACCTGTTAATAAAACTTAGTTCAATTGTAGCTTCTACCTCTTATTGAGTACTTTGTACTTACCTCAAATGCATTGTTTTCTATGTGTTTGTGGGAGAGAAGATGAGCAGGTTGATCTAGAGATCGATGAGAACTTTGATGACGACATTTAAGGACGCCGAAGTTGAAGTGTTTATTTATTCATGTTTTTTATAGTTATACTCTAGACTTGAAGTTTGGTTGGAGACTTGTATTTCCCTTTTAGCTTCTTTTGGATGTTTTCGTACGTTTTGGTTTTCGTTTGGTTTCTTTTCCAATGTAATAAATGTTACATTTCTATCTTTAGTTGAGTTTCTATTCTTGGTTGTTTGAAAAAAATTTATACCCGAGTCTTTTGCTTCTGTTTTGATTAACTCAATACGACGTAGTAGAGACTGACGTATAATATGTGATTTATTTTATATTATACGTGCCGAACGTTTTTTTCTCGGATAATGACCCGGTGTCCGGAAACGGGACGTTACAATTGTAATTGAAATTGTACTCTAAATTGTGTTGTTGTACATTACAATTGAATGTTGTAGGATTTTTCGCATTGTAAATTATGTTAATTATTAATCGAGTTCATATTTGTTTTTTAATGTGCATTTTGTGTAATGGAGGAGTATGTGCTAACGATTTCATGTTAATTATCAATCGAGTTCATAATGTAATGTCACGATTCTCTTAAAAAAAGTCGTTTAATCATAAATTTTAAGTCAAAGTAATTAAATGCAGCCGCCTAACTAATTTTCACACTACCGAATTGTCCTAATGGCTGATGAGTCATCTCTAAATTGGTAAAATATGGCAAGGTAACTTAGAGCTGTCATTGTCTCTTAAAAGATTCTCTACTTTACAGACTCATACACCATATTTCATTGTCTTACATAATCTCCACACAGAGTCAACTAATTTCTGTTATACAACATTAACAGAATAATTACAAACCAAAATAAAACATATTTTCACACATAAACGCAATTATACAAAAAACACACACACACACACACACACACACACATATATATATATATATATATATATATATATATATATATATATATATATATATATATATATATATAAACTCTCACAAAGGATAAAGAGCCTGGCTTAACTTGAATTATGATTGGAAACCTTTGAATTTGAGCAGAATACGAAGAAGGGGAAAAAATATTGAACATTTTATGAATTGCAAAAAAAAACTACCTCACAACATTCAAGACCCATCAGTGTTATGTACAACGTCCTCAGGGAAGCCAAGTCCTTTGATTGGCTTGGAATCGCCAACAGCAAGAAGCTTGTAAGCTTAAAGCGACGGCGGATTTAAGTTCACCTAACGAATTGGCATCGACATCTTCATTTACCAAGCTGTCATCCTCCGGCCTGAAATCGAAAGCAATTTCAGTCTTTCCGGCCCCGGCCTGAAATGGAAAGCATTTTCAATCTTTCCGGCCCGAAATCAAAAGCATTTTTAGTCTTCATGTAGTTTAGTAGAATGGAAACAATTTTAATTGTGGAAGAACTTGAGTTGGACATTGCAAAAGACGATGAAAATAAGATTACATAGTTTGAGAAAGGAAGTTGAAAGGGGAGCGGTTTGTCAAGGATAGCCACGATTCTGATAATCCGTGCGTCTGATGATGGGAGCTGATCATAGGGTACAATGTAATGAGAGAGTTCTGGTTATTCGCAGGAGTAAGGGGTAAAAAAACGGGTCAGAAGTGGGTCAATTGGCTAAAACGGGTCAATTGACAGTTAATTGTTCTGCTATATATATATATATATTCAAGAAAAAACTTGGAAGTCCTTCAGATTGCGGTAGAGGTAGGGTAGGATGTTCAGAATCTATTTAATACAAATAATATTAACAGATTCTGATACAACTGCATTTTATTTGGATATGAATGGTTAAAATATGTAAAAAACATATTTACCATCATTTACATATTCTTGTGTAATTGCTTATTTAGGTTGAATCCATTGTATTTAATTGTAAATAGACTATAAGGATATTTGATATTTGATATTTGATATTTGATATTTGATATTTGTAAAATTAAAATAGGGTAAGTAGAGATGATGGTTCATCTTAATATAAAGGCAATTAATGGATAAAATTATAAAATTTGTTATGACATTCACCTATGAGATACGGTTATGAAAAATCTCCGACCCTTATCTTCGAATTCCTGAAGCCTCTCCGACCCTTACTCTACTTCTCATCAACGACACTTGTATTTGAAAGACAATATTGAAAAGTATAATTGAAGTTATGTACTAAAAGTTACAAAAAAAATTAAATATTTAAGATGATTTCGGAATAAAAAATTAATATAATTACAAAAACAACTAGCATGATGGATAATTTTCTAGGATTTTATGTAAAATTTATGTCTATCTAACACTATTGATTTGGACGCTAGGCTATTCACTCACACTGGACCTTCTCTTAATTTCTTGTTTAAAGTTATATTTCATACTTTTTTTTCTTCATAATCATCAAATTATTTCAAGTTGGATTAATGCTTTTGTATAACAGTACTACCTCTGTCCCAAAATAAAATTCCATTTGGAGTTTTTTACACACATTAAGAAAATTATTTAATTTGGTTATTTGTTATTAATTTTGATTAAAAATTCTAAAATGACATTTGTTTGTTATTAATTAATGCAAAATAATAAAAAGTGAGTGATAAATAATAAATGAGGGTTAAAAGGAGAAAAATGTAAAAAATTGCTCCTTGGTTATCTAAATAGATTTAAATTATGAGACAAGACAAAAAAAACTAAATCGACTTACACTTTTTTCAGTGAGAGAAGTCGATACATATTATATATATCGAGTGCATAAAAAAAAAGGTATATATATCGAGTTCCACACTCGACTCAAAGTCAAGACACTGTCACAACAATACTCATGTTTTTTTTACCAAGGCCAGAGCTGTGCCCCTGCGGGGTGAAATCATTCAAAACATTATGTGGTGATTTTATAGTAGTCTTGAATAAATTAAAAAAGTTCGACTAAATATGTGGTGCTACAACCGTAAATTATCTAAAGCCAGTCAGGACTATGGTGGTCATGTCGAAATCTTTCTATTTGAATATCCGGGTTCAAATCCATTCACTCCTCTAATATAAAAAAATTATATAAACAAACGATTTTATATGTTTTGTCGCCACCAAATGTTGCATTTGCATAAACCTGGGACTGCAAACCAAAAACATTTCTTGGTTGACCAGATTCCCAATGTTGAATTTTGCCGTCTGATGTGGAAGAGATGCAACCATTTGGAACTTTTCGACTGCCGGGAATCCCAACATTACGTTGTAGATTGACCTGAAGTCGGCTAGTAGGAAAGTCATCGTCTTAGTTTTGAGAGGCTTGTAATCTCCTATCTGTACGTCCAAGTCGATGGCTCCTTTGGTTCAAACCTTATCATTGGTAAAGCCTTCAAGAATGCCTTCGTGTGGCCGTAAGTGAGAATCGTTGTAGCCAAGCTTTCTGAAGAAATCATAGTACAAGATGTCTTTGCAGGCCCGTGTCTATTAGAATTTGGCCTATGCTGGCCTATGCGAGTATCATTGATGACCGCGGACACGACGATGGGCAGGTTCAAAGGCTCAGGCAGGTTTGCCAGTTTGCCGTCGGTGAACGAAAGAGGTTGTTTGATCCCACACTGGATAACTGATTTCTCGCAGACTTGATTTGGAGAGTTGATTTGGCTCTTTATCTTGCTGCTGCTTCGGGGAGACTCTGTTATGACACGGATTTCATGTCCAAACCGGCAATCTGGAGGGTTTTCCCTATTTGTGTTATCCCCGTATCGTTTGTAGTGATTCAGAGATCCCTGTGCTATCAACCTCCTGATATCTTTTTGCAACTGTTTGTAATTTTCGGTAGTATGACCATGACCGTGATGATATCCATAACGTTTCGTCGCAAATCCATCGTCGCGCGAGGCTATCGCCATAGGGCGAGGCTTAGGGAGATTGCCTTTGACTTCATGCATGATCTGTGCAAGGGAGCTTTGAGAGGGTGTAATGTTCCTCTTAGAACTTCTCAGGTTTTTTTAAGTACCGATTTCTGTCGTTGTGCTCTTTGTTGGGTTAGGTTCAACCCTCAGTTTCCGTTTGCTGGATGATAGTTGGGAAGTGGGCTTAGATGATCCTTATTTTCCACCTTTGCTGAGCATTTCTTGTAGAACTTCCGGAGGATGAAGGGGGAAATTGGGCTTGAGGTAAGCTTTCATCAATCCGGTTTCAAAGCTGGTCATGACTATGCTATCAGTCAGACCTCTGGCAACTCATAGACCTTGCTGAAGTGCTCATAGTAGCCATGAGTTGACTCACTTTCTCCTTGTCGGATTTCAAGCATATCGGTCTGTATTTTCTTTGGTAGTCCAGCAGTTCTAAACTTGGGAATAAACTTAGCATGGAGATCATTGTATGATTTAATCGACCCGACCGGTAAGTTCCTGACCCAAGAGGCCTTTCTGTCTTGCATTGCACCTACGAAAGTGATGCACCAGGCTGATTGGTTTCCTGTTACTAGGGACACCATACTTTGGAAAGTGGTTAACCAGTTGTGTGTACAAGTCGCCCCTGAGTAAGTTTGAAATGAGGGATAGTGAAGGCCTGTTGGAGCCTCTTTTAGGACTCGCTCATCAATAACGTTGGTCCCCAGGCTTGCTTATCCTTCTTTCTGACCTTAAACTCTTGCAAGTCATCGACTTGCTTTTGTAGTACTGCAAACTGATCCTCGAGCGCATGTGGCACTTAGTGTTGATTACTACCTGCTGTCCTGGACATTTCGAAGTGGGCACTCCGATCTTCACGGCGATCACTCATCATTGACTTTATATTTCAACAAGCCGAGTTGGCTTATTCGCTTTTCTTTGGTGGGGGACCCCATCTCCCATGCCAGATTAGATCCTAGACGGTCCTGAACCGGCCATTTTTCATGAAATCGTCCCGAAGATGATTGGCCACCTCCTTCCCTTTCGAGGTGGTGGGAAGAAGAAACTACCATAGGGGCGACTGGCGCGGCATGTTTACGGCGGTGGGTGATCCCAGAGGAGGAACAAAGTCGCTGATCGGGAGAAGCGGATCAAGTCCCGATTGTTCTAATGGATCCTTTCGGCATAGGTGGCGTGAACGCTTAATTCCCTCACTTAGATTTTTCCGTAAGCTTCACTTTCCTCGTGGGGAGATACCCGATTAGAATGGACAAGGTTAGAAGCTCCAACCGCATTCTTTCGATGGCTGGTACCCGTAACTTTCACGAGATGACCCAGAGATTCTTTGGTCCTTGCCTTATTGTCGAGGTAGGATCTCACATCATATTGGTCTATTTTTCTTTGCGGGCTTGGAGTATGATGACCTTCAGGGTCCCTTGTCGCAACGTCATGACCCAAAGTCACGCCGTCAGTATTTTGCATTGTACCCTTGTGTGCTTTTTCGTAACTGGAGACAGACCGTCCTACAACGCAGCACCTACAAATATGGTATTTCACATGTTGAATTTGATAGAAACTTGTCACTTCTTGGATGAGACAGACTATAGTGTGTCAGTATCCGTTGATGATCCAAAAAGAGACTCTTTAAAGGAGTTCTGGCGCCGAAAATGATAAGATTTTCATTCTGGGAATCTTTAATGAAGAACTTGACGACCAAAGGGACTCTATGAACTGGATGGTGATTCCGGTGCTTTTTTTTTTGGAGAAAACTCAAAATGGGTGGCTCTATGTGGACGGACCTCAAGAACTACTAACAAACTCTCAAAGATTTGACCGGAGATGACGGCTTTCACAAAATCCTTCCTAGTAACGGAGCAAAACTGATACGGTGGAAAATATTATGAGTGTGGTGTTTATGTAAAACATGGATATATATTTAGATCAGTATTTGTGTGTGTAATTGCTTAGAGCTCAAGAAAGAACTATGAATGCTTGCAAGAACAATATGCATGTGTGTGAGAGAGTGTTAGTCGACAAATTGGCAGAGCTTGGCTGCTTATTTCATTTAAATGTCGATCCTTTTTAAATGTCGACAAAGGGGTAGTGCCGCAATTTATAGGGCTTACAAAGTCGGTTACAAGGCGAGTATGAAAATACAATATACAATCTACAGATCTGCGAGTTGAGCTCTCTTTATGCGAGATGGCCTGTATCTTGGCCTTTACTTGATCTTCTTGTATCCTGACTTGATTGCCTTGTTGAGCGGGCTTCATATTGAAGGGCGAGCTAATCGATCCCTGATGCGTCGTCTTGCATAGTACTCGGCATATGATGAAGGCTATTGATGCCCTTTGACTGATCGACTACCGAAGTCGTGACACCATAAGAAGGGATTAAACGTTCTCAGTCCAACTCGTCTTATTATAACACGAGTTGACGGACCATGGACCCTATTCTGGTGGGTTCACCCAACAAGAATCCACGGGGCGTTTACATGTTTGGCATTTAGTAGGGTACGTCGAGTATCGGTTGTGCTGTTATTTTTTGAGTTGTAATCTGTAAAATATAATTTTTAAATTAGTTACGGTATCTAGGAATTAGCAAGTACTCTTAATCAATGTGTGAATTTCTAAAATACAAAAAATTGGGACAGATATAATATGTCAAAAATAATCTACTCCGCGTGTTTACTTTCCATTATCTATACTATATGGAGGAAGCAATTTAGCCCGTTTCCCCTCAATTACCCGACCCAAACCCGGTTAGAAAATATTAATAAAAAAACCAAAAAATAGCCGCATGAAAAACCGCCCATTAATTGTCCATGATTTAAGCTAATTATCGGCATATCGGATCATCATATTCCTCAAATATCTTTCCGTAACAAATTCTGCCACTCTTCTTGGGATATCGTTCGGAGATTTTATAGTTTTCAAATGAAATCAAATCTCACGCCTAACAATATAATCAATTCCTTCAAACAAACAAATTTGGATCTAATATGTTCAATTAATTATTCATTGTATGAAATTCTTTATTTAAAACCATCAAACAAAGCCCATCTCACCTGATCGGTTAATTTCTTTTCTTTCTAATTGTTAGTTGAATTAACAATGTTGCTTTTCTTTTGTAGGGTTTTTTTTATTTGTTTTAATTGAATTAACGAAGTTACTTTTCTTTTGTAGGGGTTTTATTATTTGTTTGTTTGTTTTGTGGAATTAGAATTACTAGTATTCATTCAATAAATTTATGTATGAATTTTGTGCTAATTTGTTAACGCAGGATCTGTAAATTCAAGAATCTCCTCTCGCCTTCGCATGAAATGAGGGTAAATTCATTTTTTTGTTTTATTATTTTCACATATCCTTATAATGGAAAATTTCCTTTCTTTTTCCGTAATGTTCCAGAGCACGGATGTTTAGATGAATTTGTATAAATTCGAGAATATCCTCAGAGTCTCTCATGAAATGTATGTTAATTCATCTTTTTGTTCTTATTATTTTCTTAGATCATTATTGGTGTAAATTTCCTTTCTTTTTACGAGCATTTCAGAAGATTGTCCATTTGTCAATGCTATAAATCATTTTTGTGCTCATAGATCACATTTTCATCATCTGTGTGAAGCCTTTTTTTTTTTGCTTAAAGCCCCCGGTATCCGAGACTATTTTGTCCGACTAATCAGAGTTTAGTCCGGGTCGCGCCTGCTGAGTCTGACCCTTACTCAGAGGTAAGGTATGACCAAAAAAATTTCAACATAGCGCCTCAAAATAGAATCGAACCGGTGACGGTCGCATGTTTTGCTAAAATGCATATTTAACCCAATGCCCCAAACTAAAATTTATATACGAGATATTTTTAGATTATGTTATCTCTTACGAATTAGCCACCTCTTTTGATGCTTTTGGTAGGTAGGTAGCGTATTTGGATAAGGTGGGGTGGTGGGTAAGGTAGGGTATGATGACGTGGTGGGTAAGGTATGGTAGGGTAGGTAGGATGAAGTGGTAGGTAAGGTAAGGTTGGTAGGGTAAGTTAGGGTAGGGTAGGTTGGGGTAGTGGGTAGGGTAGGTTGAGGTAGTGTGGTAGGTAAGATAGGGTAGATTGGAATGGTGGGTAGGGTAAGGGTGGGTAGGGTATGGTAGGTAGAGTGAAGTTGTGGGTAAGGTAGGGTATGGTAGGGTAGAGTAGGGTAGGATAGGTTGGGGTAGTGGAAAAGGTAAGGTAGGGTGGTGTGGTAGGTAATATAGGGTAAAGTGGAATGGTGGATAGGGTAAGGTTGGGTGGTAAGTAGGTTACGGTGGGGTGGTGGGTAAGTTAGGGTGGTATGATAGGTAAATGTAAGGTACGGTAGGGTAGTGGGTGGGTGATAGTGGAGTAGTAGAATGGATAAGGTAGGTAGGATGTAGAGGGTAAGATATGGTGAAATAGGGTAGGTATGGTAGCGGTGGGTAGGGCAGGTGCAATGGAGTATGGCGTAGGGCTACCCCACCCCTTCGCCTATATCCTACTTTATGAACCATACCATACCCTACTCCAGCCAACCTTAATTCACTATCATACTCTACTCATCACTCAATGTGTCATCTTTTATATATTTTGTTTCATTCCAATCTTGCATATTTCAAACGCAGTAATAGACCTAATTTATTCCATTATATTCCATTTCGCATCTATTATTTTATTCCATTCAATTTCATTCCCACGTAAAAAACATACCGATAAAATATTTTTTTTCATACTTCAAAAATTTACTTCTTTTAAAATATACATTCTCCCATGCAACGCTAAAAGTGGAAATATAACCACATTTATTGGCATCAGTATAACTTTTGGACATGTTGTATTGTCTGTTTTTGACTCTATCTGACACCGGAAATGAATACTAATATTAAATAAAACAATTTTAATAGCTAGCATTACAATAAGTTTCGAAAGGTCATTGTTTTGTAGTACATATTATGCATATTAATTAAATGTAATCACATTATCATACGTTCCCGTGCAATGCACGGGTTATTGACTAGTTACTAAATATAACCTCGAGTCAAATTTACGCGTATCAGATTCTTTAAGCGAATTTCTATTTTATTATTTTACATACACATTTTCATATTTACTCTATCCACGATGAAATTAAGCAGATTCTCTATTTTATATAATACAGTAATATAAAAGAAAATTTACAAAATATGGATGCATACGATAGGTGTAAAGTAAATTTTATAGGATCTGTATTTTATAATACAAAATAGAGTATTTGTTGTAGTGTCATTTTTCCAACATCTGAATGTTGAAATGTTTAAATATTGTTTTTAAAATATTAACAGTATTCCTACAAGTGCTCCGAGAATGTAAAACTACATTTGTAGCTCGCGTTATTTTTTACGGTTCATTAAAACATTCTTTATTGATTTAACCGTTTTGAATAAAGAAGGATTTGGTAAGAAGGACTAAAAAATTGAAACAAACAATAAGGATAAATGACGTAAATACGGCAATAGTGACATGTTAGTTTCGCATGAATGTAATGAAATGGAATAATATCCAATGACTTCAATGGAATGAAATAAATTTATTTCATTTTTGTGTTTGAAATGTGACCAAATGAAATGAAAAAAATTTCATAATTGTTGAAGCACCAAGTGATAGTGGGTGGTGAGGGATAAGTGGGGTGGTAGGTGATGTCTATTTGGTACTACAATTTATACCATATTTCCCCCGAATTATCCTAAATTAATGAGGGATAGTGTGATTATTGTATGAAATGCGTGTCAATTGCCAAGTGCATGTTCCTTGGGTCGTATTTCTACATCTATATGTCTATCCTTTGGAATCAGTACTATCATGTTTCGTTTTGTTCTATTTTCAGGAAGTACCATTCTCTAGGAGCAAGAATTAGCTGAATCAAGGGTTGATGAAGAGTTATTGGGCTGTAAGAGAATAAGTACATGAAAAGTCTGCAGAAAGATCTTGAAACTCAGGCCCGACTCGGTGAGGTCCAGCCCCGACGAGTCGAGATCTTGGAAAGCACAAAACCGACCTTACAAAGTACAACTAAGTCGGCTAAGGTTTATTAAGTACGATACATGATGTATATAAGACTTGTAGCAGCCCCTTGTAATTCATTCATTCATATGCTTTCCATTATCATAGATTGTAAACATTATTGATGAAATAAAGGTTCTTTTGAAGTTTTAGTGAGTTATTGTTGGTTCCCATCTCCCCAAGCCTTCAACTAGCTTGAGTTGATCAAGCTAGTCCTCCATTGTTGAAGGTATGAAATCTTGAACGTTTTTTCAAGTCTTTAATTTGGTATATTAGCCTGTTTTGACTTCTTGAATTAATCTGAATGTTTAACGAACAAGTAATTCACTTGAATTAACCAGAATAATAATATGTACCCCCAGAATTATGAACCATTACGCTCAATGTGGCGGCGGTCTATACCGACACGTCGAGGCAACTTTAGGTCACCCTAATTCTAGAGATTCGGCATCAGCTACGTTTGATTAACAAGATTAATTAACGTTTATTTAGATCTGGCCAATCTAGTATTTGTATTCGTAAATTAGAATGAAGGACTATAGTTAAGTGCTAGTTAGGACATAGTCAAGATCGATATTTGGGATCGTGCTAGACATCAACGATAGCTGCTCGATGAGGTCTCGGACTTGTGCCGGCACTTTCTAAAACATAATTCATGTGATGTTAATACAACCTAAGGTAGGTTAACTACACATAGATGATTTTTGTCCTTGCAATAGGAGTAGACAAGGTTAGAAGACTACACCCATAGGTAATTATTAAGGCAAAAGATATGTTCTGGTATTCTGGGGAATTATAGGGGAAGTAAACATGAAATATTAATTACGCCAAGTTTGTTACAGTATATAGGCTGAAAGGAATGTGAGTACATAAGCTGCTGATGATATGAAGAGACCAGCAGCCTACTGATAGTGTAGAAGCCTGCTGACAGTATGGAAACCTCAGCAGCCTGTTGATAACTTTCAGTATGATGTAAATTAGAAAGCGGTTATTTTGTTATAGTTTGTTATAACCGTTTGTTACTTCTGACTGATTCAATGAGGTGAATGAAGCTATAAATACCCCATGATCAACTGCATTGTAATCACTTTGTAACCTTTACTTGATCAATAAAAACTCCACATTTTATTTTGTTTGTAATTCTACAAACTTCATCATGGCAGAGTAGAAATTTGAGAATTTCTAAATGCTTTCCTGCATTTTTTGACGAAACTTGAGAGTTGTTGAACCCAGAGAAGGGTAAAAGTATAGTGAGAGGGGGGTGAATAAAAACTTTTGGGCAGAGGATAAGTCCCTTCTTAAAAACTGTTTCAAAGTAGGTTATGCAAACACACACACAGAGTATGCAATAAAACAATGTTGTAAAGTAAAGTGCTGAAAGTAAATGAACACAAAAGTTTATAGTGGTTCCGGGTGGCGAAATCCCTTAATCACTCTTCTCATGTGATGATTGGAGGAATTCAGTATTGTCTTTCACCAATACAATAGTAAGATTGTCCTTGGCTACACAAGCTTCACAATCTCCAAGACTATCACTCCCTGGCTACAAAAGCTTCAGTGACTCAGTCTTCAACACAGCTTCATGGGAACAAATCCTTCAGTAGCTATCACAAACACAACTCATTCTCAGATGGCTCTGATTCAGTTGCTTGACTGGGGTGTGAATTGAATTCACAAAGTTGTTGATCAAACTCAGTGCTTGATGTGTATTTGTATATCTAAATGCTGAGTTGATCTTCTAGATGTGTCCTTCTAAGTTCAGAGAAAAGGCTTATGAAATTGACAGAGTTTCTGCTTGTTCTTGTTATTTCATATATTTCTATCTTTTGTCTGTCAATGCCTTCTATTTATAGCCTTGAATATCCTTGATTTGAAATATGTCCATTTGCTATGTAATGCGGGGAATAATCCTGAATTAATCCTTGATCCCCCCTTGATTATATTCTCCTTGATTTCAGTGTCCGGATTTTCTTCAAACGTTCATCTAAAAATCCGTCCTTGATTGATTATGCATTTAATCCTTGATCTTCCTTAATTTCAGAATCTTCCTTAATTTCAACGTTCTAAATAAGCTTAGATTGCTTTGTTGTTCCTACACTTGACTTTTACTTGACCGGTTAAGTGCTTCTGCTCACTTACCTGCTTGGTTCTTCCTTCACGATGGCTAAGTACTTAGCCGGTAGACAGTTTTACTTTGCCGGATTATTGCTTTCTTGATTCCTTTGATTTTCCAAGAATACTTGTACTTCACTGATCCTTAAAATTGTGTAAGATCAGTGCACACCATATTTATCATTGAATGTCATCTGTTGTAAAGTAACTTAGACTTATCCAAGTTCATCATAGTGTTCCCTGGTCATAAGTCAGTCCATAAGTCTTCTTGCTTATCTACTGGTACTAGGATGTCTCCACTTAGCTGATTATCTGCTTCACTTACCCATCATACCAACTAGTACAATACTTGTCTGAATGAACCTATACAACTTGTCAGACTCTAAGTAAAGACTTATACATATATTTCTAACTTATTTCAGGCTTGCTATAATAGCTAGCATTGCCATCATCAAAACAAATAAAATGTTCCTAACGATTTCCACCTTTTTGATGATGCCAAAACCTCATAAGCCTGAACATAAGTATGCAAGTTTTCAAAATAATAACAGAACAAAACTCAGAAAATTTATTCATCCAAAAAGGGAAAAAAGATATTGAAAGGCAACAACATATTACAACTACACCTTACTTAGAAATTTCCTTGTACTTCTTGAATTTTGTAGTGTGTGTCCCTTCCATCTCTTTCCAGTCAACCTCTGGGAACTTCCACTTCCAATATTCTAGGGAACAATTTTCATTCTTTTGTTGATGAGTCTGTGGAAGTTAGGCAATGTTTCATGTGCCTGTGGTTGCCCAAAATTCTTTTCCAACCTTTCCTTTGCTTCAGCAATATGTGAGTTAGTAAACTTGAGACTTTTAAACATAACCCATTGCTGTGGATGGTCTATCCTCCCCATAGGACTGAAGAATTTTACCACGTTGTCTTCTTGTTCTTTAGTGGATAAATCTTCTGGTCCTTTTGCAGTAAGAGGTATAGCTTGAATTATTCAGCTGGTTGAGCCAGATCCTGTATCTCTGGTTCTTTGTTTGAGAGATGCATACTCTCTCTTGAGATCATTATAGATTTTAGCCATATCAGCTCTCATCTTTTCATTATAATAACTGAGCCAATCTGCCCATGCTTCATTTTTCTGTCTATTTGAATAAAAATTATCTTGAACTTTGAAAAACTCTCTCACATTGTCCATTACCTCAGCATCATACTTTTGTCTGTTTCTGTGAGAAGTAAAGGTTCTTTTCTCACCGACCTATCTTCCAGCAGTGTGCCTTTGTCCACTACTGCTGCCTCTGTTGGTGCTGGATCTTGTAGATCCTCTTGGAAGCTAGATCTTTGTTGATTTCTAGATCTATCTTTGTCATCATCTCTTATTTGGAAAGGATGAGGGAATCCAATACAAGGTTCATTTGTGATCATTTCCCTCTCTTCCAAGGATTTTCTTTGTTGTTCTTCAGCCTCTGCTCTTATTCTCATCTCTCTATCTCTTGCTCTTAGCTATTCTTCAGAAAAATTTGGGGGTTTAACAGTTGATCCTTCTTCAGGCTTATCATATATTTCCCCTTTTTTGGCAGCATCATCTTGTTGTTGCAATAGTATGCTGTTGGTGGTTTCACCGGTACTGACAAGAGTGTCCAAATTTCTTTCAATAGAGGTGAGTCTCTTGTCTTGATCTGTCAGCCTTTGGGCCATCTTTCCTATTCTGGTGCCAAAAACCCCGCCAATTCCTCATTTTCCAAATATACATGCTTTCTTAGACCATATAGACTGTTTGTTAGTTGAAGTTCATCTTCCGTATCAAATCACCTTGCCTTAAAACCAATGTTCTGTGCATCAATATACTCAGCAACAACTTGTAATCTTCGTTCTAGTGATAGACTTTAATTCTTGAATGCTGTTGACATTGACCTAAGATACAATGCTTGTTGTTCCAGCTCATCCACTAATGAGTCTACTTGCTTTTTGAAAAGACTCATTGGATATACCAATGGTAAGCTGAGAGGATTCATGTCTGACCTCAGCTGGTTCATTCTCAGCTGGTTTTGATTCTTCTTGTTGCTCTCTATCTTGGTGCGGCAAAGTGGGAGGTACTAATACAAATTCCTCATTTTGCACAACCGGTTGAGTGACATCAACACCTGCTTCTACTTCTTTAAGTACTTGAGTAGATGTGATTTTTGGTGCAACACTTTCTCCTATTCCCCCTTGCTCTCTGCCGGGAGTTGACTTCGCTAGTGTTGTGGCAGCTGAGCCAATGTCCACGATTTTAAACGGATATCCATGTGTGTAATCTTCCATAAAATAATTCTCCATAAATTCTCTGATTTTCCACATGTGTAAAACAGATTTTGTTCACACACTACTTGACTGTTTTCTCCAGAGCATTTAGCGGTGAAGTGACTTGGCTGGTCACTAAGCCGGTGTAGTGACTTGGCTGGTCACTAATGATCGGGGTCAATCAGGTTATAATATACTTGACCACCATAAACCAATACTAGCAAGAGGACTAGGCCCATTGTAGTATAGCTATAGTGAATCAAGGTCGATCCCACAGGGAACCAATTGTGGATCATCTTATATACAAACAATTAATTAAACATGTCAAGGACATAGAGGCGGTCTATGACCAACATAAGACAAGAAAGGTAAAGACACGACTCGACACAACGTAATTAACCTCCCCAATTATAGTCTTTATCGTTGGGACCTAGATAATTTATATAATAAATTGAACTTATTCGTCAATCCGTTTGTATCTATCTTAGATTGGCTACGGGAGTCATCCTCTTTAACTTGACTTAGCACCGGTTAGGTTGCTAGATCACTGTGCTACATTACATGACTTCACCTTTTGGGTATCCATCTCATATAACTTGCACGCTTACGACACTAAGGATGCCGATATTAATCGTACACCTCGTCTAGGCAACATTCCTATGGTTAGGCGTACTTCCTAAGCGAATACTCAAGCTCTCGTCCAACTAGCAATTACCAAGTTATAGTCTTATGCTAATCTACGACGTATGTATAATCAGGTGCTAGCAATCCCTAAATATAAACCTACCTAGATAACGCTGAACGTCCGTGAAGAGCAATTCATAAGCCTACCTAAGAGTTTTATATTGGTATTTCCTTTTTACACATTTTAATTAAACTAAGCGAGTAACGTAGCCATAGCCATACCTACTGAGATAATAAATTCAACTAGGTTAACCTAACCATAAAGACGTGGCGTAATTAACAGATGACAGGGGCTCGGTCGACCGAATGAACTTATTCAGTCACCCGAATCGATTTTGTCCCCAGATTACATCTTAGAATATATCTCTCAGCGTTTCATCATACAGAACATATTAAACAGTAATTTGCACAGTATTCATATAAACTAACATAGATACGCATTAATTAAATCAAGTAGATTCATGAATAAATACTAAGTGTATGACGTAGGTTATGGGATCCCCATAGACAAGGTATCGCCACCTTCCCAACGTCATAGCCTAGATCTACATCATCTAGCTATGATTAACTAATTCAAACGATAAAGCATAATTGGGAGGGATTAATTACTTAAAAGAAAGAAACCGAAAATAAAGGCTTACATATTTGCAGCCATAATAAACTGCTGGACAGCTACATTGTAACGTACCAAAGCTATGAATGTAATTGATAAAAAGGTATAAGGTATTGTATGTATGTCTAAGGTGTCTGTTTACAAATTTCGTAGCTGCTGCTTATATAGAGGCTGTAACCGACCTAGGGAGGATCTAGAAGGTAAATACGAAAAAAATCCGATAACCGACCGAAAATCCCAACTCGGTCAACCGAAGCTCCCCACTCGGTCGATCGAAGCTATAGGCTCGGTCGACCGAACCTAACTTTGCACATGTTAATCGTTTTTCTCGTCTATCTTGCTCCCCACTGCATGCTTGCGTGTTGATCTGATTAATCTTTCATTTAATGCTCCGATTTTCTTCCTCTATTATCTTGAGACCATTGATTGAATGACATTAATCCTCTCGATTTATTGTGATCTACAAAATAAACATTTATAGCACAATAAATCGGCATTTTAATAATAAAAACAGTTAAATACCCAATATCATATTAATAATCTCTTAACATTAAATAATAAATATAAATGAGTGATTGAATATGAAATATACATTATTAATCTCGATTTAAGGTCAATGTTGATGACTTTTACGGGTATAATTTGACCGTCATCAACTACCCCCCACTTAGACTTTGATCGTCCCGAACAAAGCATCAATAAGTCATTCCCCAAGACAACATTTTCTATGGTCAAATCATACTTACACAAGAAACTCAAGTCAACTCATACTAGTCATGCTCATAAGATATCCATTATTCACTACTTACTATGAATCGAAGTGATGTGTGCATGTGCATTTAGTTTTATATATTCGTGGCAAGATTAGAGTTTATGCTAACTTCGCAATCTCAACCTACCAACCTCAGCATTCATACTTCTTATGCCTCGCAATGGTTAGAGCACTAGAGCAATAAGCAAGAGCGTATCTATGTGGATTTTGGACTTGGAGACCGAGTACTACTCAAAGCCTCTTAAAAGTTGAATTTCTTCAATTCTTCATATTTTTCAAATACTATCAATCTCAAGGAAGAAAACTTTTTTTTTAGTCTCCCCCTATCTTAGATCATGCATAGCATCGAATATTACCACAAGCGCGGGGCTACTTTGGTAATGTCACTACAAGCCCAATGTCTAACATTTTTTCTAAAACACAGGTACGTCTCAAGCTTATTACTCTGCTTTAATGGCTAAAAGATAAGAATGCATCAGCAGATAGATATTGAATCTAAGCTCACATAACCAATCATCTATGCAATGTACACATAATTTCTTCAGTTATTATGATTTGCGCGGTATACTCGATTCACAGGTTGAGTAATTGAATAATAAATAACTACTCGCAAAAACGGGCATGAATATCCTTAAATTTACTTAACATAAGTATAAAATGATCACGTACTCATGAAACTTGGTTCATTTCCTATCAATTCTTAGCTAGGAACTCACAATTCTAAGGGTATGAGATACATAATATGGTATTTATTCAATTTTTTCAATCATGTGCCATTTCATTCAATTTTCAATTATAACATAACATGGCTAAGTCTCCTACCCCCCACTTAAACATGGCATTGTCCCCAATGCCAAAAATAAATGAGAATTTAAGAAAAAGACTTAGCTCTGGAAACGGCTCTCAAGTAAAGGAACAATATCGGAGTAAATGTCAGCACATCGTGGAGAGATAGACACATCCTGTATAAGCAAACAAACTCCACGAAACCGTCAACTACCATGTCTATGGAAGTTATAAAATAATGTGGCAGTAAGGAGGTATAAATACCTAAAAACAGTTTAAGCCACTTTATTTTATACAACCAATGACAAGGGAAACCAAAAAGAAAAATACTAAATAGAAAGAAAAATAAACAAGCAACTAAAGATGGTGGTCTTCATCTACAACCTCCACCGCCTAAATATTCTTAAAACCGGGTGGAGAAGACAAAGATCAAAAAGCAGTACCCGACGTGGGAAAACACGAGGGTGACTCGATCGAAAAGGTATTCAATCCAGGAAAAGAGAAACTTGGTAAGGTATAACAGATTGAATGCTACCTATTGGCGAAAGATAAAATTGAATACTTAGCGCAGAAACTTCTCGCTTGCATTGGATATCAACAACTTTAGGGAGATGTAACTACTCCTCGAAATTACTAATAACCCAATGTATCACGTAAAAGTCATAACCGTCATCAACAAGGTCGGATCGGTGTGATAGTTCAGAACAAAACTTATCATCTAGAAATCCGAATAGACGGAAAAAATGTGAAATTTAAAACTTCCGGTAGAAAGATAAGTTGTACTTTGATCGAACCAAAAACCTTTAAAATCTAGCTAGGGTCAGAGCTACACTTCCCCCAACTAGGATCATGAAAATCAAAATGATAAAAAATAATCAATAAAACATAGCAATATTTCAAATTCCGCAACACAAGGGTATTGTGTAAACAAAATGGAGGTTGACAGTATGATGGGTTTAGAAAAAAAAAGATACACATAAGGATGGGAAGAAAAGATAAAGGATGGGTAAGAAATTGTGTTTTTGGGATTGAGAATTGTTTAAAGGAATGGGATTGGGTGGGAGAGTGAAACGGATGGAAAGAAAGAGAGGCGATGAAAGTATGGGTAGAAATGTGAACTGTTGGGGTAGATTGGTGAGAGGATCGAAAAGTTTGAAGGTGAAAAAGTGTAAAGGGAAAGATAAGGATAATTGCAGAATGAATTGCACATCACTTTGGATTTTCACTTGGATCACCTTTCTAAAAGGTTTTAGAATTTGACCAAGATTGTTCTTGTTCACACCAATCATTCTCTGTTACATTTTCAATAATTCTCAAGCTCTCTTAATGCTTCCATCTTAAGGTTGTTTGCCAAATTTCCTTTTCTTTAGCAATTTCACGACTCTCCTACGGAAATCTAATTCACGTGGCCTATATTGAGTAAAAAAGTTTTGCACATCCTTAGCCCAATGGCCATCAGAACACGGCAAAATAAAATACCTCAACATATGTCACGTTACTCTTATTGGACTCAAAGAAAACAAAACCTAAAAACTAACTAACTAAAAAAATCCTAAGGGTTTTAAAGAAGTAGTTCTGAGTTTAAAGTCCTCAGCTCGACTTTCCAAAGATTATCCTTGTCAGTTATCATTCTTGGATCGCCAGACTTTGACCCTCTGAGCACTATTAGAGGTGGCTTGTCGCTTTTGCTGATTAATACCCGACATTTATCCATACCATTTATACAAAGCTCTTACCTCGGCTCTCGTTTTAGGAACTAGTGAATTCTAAGAAGATTTAGTCCTAAGGACCCATTCTGATCACATCCTCTATAATGCTGCTTCATTATGCTCTCTCAAAACTCAACGTCTTCTTTAGATTGAGAATTGTCAAAAACTACACAAATTGTTGCTCCCATGGCCAGTAGAAGCAATCTCATGCATAGGACAATGAGATTTTAATAGAACTACGAGGAACACTTTATTCACTGCTTCCTTCAACTACTACATGTTTCCCTACACCCTCTAGATGAGACAGATTTGGGGCAGAACCTTCCACACTAATAAAATTAATCTTACAAACCAACTCCGGGCTAAGATTCATACTAAGGTTCATGTATAGGCTAACTTATGCTGAAAAAACCAAAAGGTAGTAAAACATAAGCAAAAAGGGTAGTACCTTGCCTTCAACATTGTACCACGAAGAATTTAAGCCTTTAAAATTTTTTCGGAGCCATCTTGGTGCTTTAAAGGTATTGCTTCCATCGCTTTTCCCATCTTAGATTCGTAGCTCCACATGTTTGCTGGGTTATTTTCTCAGCGCCCGCGAAAAATTATTGACTTGGATTATTGCTTCCCTGGTTTCTGCAAACAGAAGAAAAACAAAACAGACCGTAGACTGATTTTAACATGGTTTCCCATGCTGCTATCAAACCTACGGATTAAACATACGGTGATAAACAGACACGCGAAGTCCCAGAAAATAGAACCAGGCTCGCTGGCAACGAGAGGCAGTCTCGCTGGGAGCGAAACCAGCTGTTCCAGATTCTGGAATTTTTACACATAGCAGACAACCAGAGGGACTCAAAAACAAACTCTAAAACAGAAAACTTGACATGAATAAGAAATTATTTATATATAAAATTGACCGTTGGTTCCCCGGCAAAGGCGCCAAAAACTTGATCGGGGTCAATCAGGTTATAATATACTTGACCACCATAAACCAATACTAGCAAGAGGACTAGGCCCATTGTAGTATAGCTATAGTGAATCAAGGTCGATCCCACAGGGAACCAATTGTGGATCATCTTATATACAAACAATTAATTAAACATGTCAAGGACATAGAGGCGGTCTATGACCAACATAAGACAAGAAATGTAAAGACACGACTCGACACAATGTAACTAACCTCCCCAATTATAGTCTTTATCGTTTGGACCTAGATAATTTATATAATAAATTGAACTTATTAACTGTCAATCCGTTTGTATCTATCTTAGATTGGCTACGGGAGTCATCCTCTTTAACTTGACTTAGCACCGGTTAGGTTGCTAGATCACTGTGCTACATTACATGACTTCACCTTTTGGGTATCCATCTCATATAACTTGCACGCTTACGACACTAAGGATGCCGATATTAATCATACACCTCGTCTAGGCAACATTCCTATGGTTAGGCGTACTTCCTAAGCGATTACTCAAGCTCTCGTCCAACTAGCAATTACCAAGTTATAGTCTCATGCTAATCTACGACGTATGTATAATCAGGTGCTAGCAATCCCCAAATATAAACCTACCTAGATAACGCTGAAAGTCCGTGAAGAGCAATTCATAAGCCTACCTAAGAGTTTTATATTGGTATTTCCTTTTTACACATTTTAATTAAACTAAGCGAGTAACGTAGCCATAGCCATACCTACTGAGATAATAAATTCAACTAGGTTAACCTAACCATAAAGACGTGGCGTAATTAACTGATGACAGGGGCTCGGTCGACCGAATGAACTTATTCGGTCACCCGAATCGATTTCGTCCCCAGATTACATCTTAGAATATATCTCTCGCCGTTTCATCATACGTAACATATTAAACAAGTAATTTGCACAAAGTATTCATATAAACTAACATAGATACGCATTAATTAAATCAAGTAGATTCATGAATAAATACTAAGTGTATGACGTAGGTTACGGGATCCCCATAGACAAGGTATCGCCACCTTCCCAACGTCATAGCCTAGATCTACATCATCTAGCTATGATTAACTAATTCAAACGATAAAGCATAATTGGGAGGGATTAATTACTTAAAAGAAAGAAACAGAAAATAAAGGCTTACATATTTGCAACCATAATAAACTGCTGGACAGCTACATTGTAACGTACCAAAGCTATGAATGTAATTGATAAAAAGGTATAAGGTATTGTATGTATGTCTAAGGTGTTTGTTTACAAATTTCATAGCTGCTGCTTATATAGAGGCTGTAACCGACCTAGGGAGGATCTAGAAGGTAAATACGAAAAAAATCCGATAACCGACCGAAAATCCCAACTCGGTCAACCGAAGCTCCCCACTCGGTCGACCGAAGCTATAGGCTCGGTCGACCGAACCTAACTTTGCACATGTTAATCGTTTTTCTCGTCTATCTTGCTCCCCACTGCACGCTTGCATGTTGATCTGATTAATCTTTCATTTAATGCTCCGATTTTCTTCCTCTATTATCTTGAGACCATTGATTGAATGACATTAATCCTCTCGATTTGTTGTGATCTGCAAAATAAACATTTATAGCACAATAAATCGGCCTTTTAATAATAAAAACAGTTAAATAGCCAATATCATATTAATAATCTCTTAACATTAAATAATAAATATAAACGAGTGATTTAATATGAAATATACATTATTAATCTCGATTTAAGGTCAATGTTGATGACTTTTACGGGTATAATTTGACCGTCATCAACTAAGCCGGTGTAGTGACTTCTTTACTGAGCTGCTGTACAAAACTGTTCCTAACAATCAGTGAATTGTACTTCACTGGTTACCAGTGCCCTACCTTCCAAGTGAGTGCACCCAAAATGGCAAAGGTTCAGTCAGCTGGTGAAGTCACTCAATTGATTACTCCAATTAGCTGCTCCTTTAACTTAATCAATTTCAGTCATTCCAACTCAGTTCTCTATTTACAAAATCTTTCATGACTGAGTGGTTTTATGAAGATATCAGCTAATTGATCTTCAGTAGATATGTATCTCAAGATAACATCTCCTTTTTCCACATGATCTCTGATAAAGTGATGTCTTACATCAATATGCTTTGTTCTTGAGTGAAGTACATGATTGTCTATGATTGATATTGCACTTGTGTTGTCACATATAATTGGAATTGTCTTTTCTTCTATGCCATAGTCTCTTAGATTTTTTCTAATCCATAATACTTGTACACAGTAGCTGCTTGATGTTATATATTCTGCTTCAGCTGTTGAAGTGGATATAGAATTTTGCTTTTTGCTTAACCATGATACTAGTCTGGTGCCTAGCATCTGATAAGTTCCTGAAGTGCTTTTTCTATCAATTTTACATCCTCCATAGTCTGAATGTGAATAGGATATCAATTGAATCCTTCATCTTTTGGATACCAGATTCCCACATTAACTGTGTGTTTCAGATAGTTAATGATCCTCTTGGCTGCTAGCAAATGAGATTCCTTTGGTTGAGCTTGGAATCTTGCAGATACTCCTACTGCTAATGCTATATCAGGTCTGCTTGCATTCAAGTAGAGTAAAGATCCAATAATTCCTCTATATAACTTTGGATCAACATTTTCCATTTTCATCCTTACCAAGAATAACTCTTGCACACATTGGTGTATCTGATGTGCCACTTGTGTCCATACCATATTTATGTATCAAGTCCTTTGTATACTTGTCTTGATTGATAAAGATGCCATCTTCCATTTGTTTTACTTGTAAACCAAGAAAATATTTGAGTTCTCCCATCATACTCATTTGAAATTTGCTTTTCAACAGATTTGCAATTTTTTCACACAACTTTTCATCTTTTGATCCAAAGATGATGTCATCTAGATAGATCTGATCTAGCAAGGTGCTTGTTCCATATTCTAGTATGAAGAGATTATTGTCAATGGTTCCTTTGCTGAATCCATTATTGATTAAGAACTGTGATAGTGTCTCATACCAGGCTCTAGGTGCCTGTTTGAGTCAATATAGTGCCTTTTTGAGCTTGTACACCTTGTCTTCTTTTCCATTGAGGTGGAAGCCAGGAGGTTGTTCCATATATACTTCTTCCAAAAGTCCATTCAGAAATGCACTCTTGACATCCATTTGCTATACTTTGAAATATTTATGTGTGCTACAAAAGCTAGGTAGGTCTGATAGCCTCAATATAGCTACTGGTGCAAAAGTCTCATCATAATCTATTCCTTCTGCTTGAGAATTGCCTTTTGCAACTAGCGTTGCTTTGTTTCTAACAATAGTTCCTTGTTCATCAATCTTGTTTCTTAATACCCATTTTGTTCCAATGATGTTTGTCGTTTCTGGTCAGTCAACAAGTTCCCAAACTTCATTTCTCTTAAATTCATTGAGCTCTTCTTGCATGGTAGTAATCGAATCAGCATCTTGGATTGCATCATCTATTGTCTTGGGTTCCACCTGTGATAGAAAACAAGTTAGCATACTTCCCAGATGTATTCTGGTTCCGATTCCTGTATTAACATCTCCAATGACTTGTTCTTTAGGATGATCTCTCAGCCATTTCAGATCAGGTTGTAAGTGTTCTTGATCTGGTTCTTCCACCATTCCGTTTGTGCATCAACTTCATGATCTTGTGTTGGTGCCTCTGTTGAGGTATTGGCTTGTGCTTTATCTTGATTTTCAAAAGTGTGTTCCAGGATTTTAGCTGGTATTGTTGTATTCATATAGAATTTTCCTTATGCAGCTTCTTCTTCAAAAGTTTGTAAGCTTTCACCATTGGTGTTTGGTTCATAAAAAACTACATGAATTGATTCTTCAATCACCAAGTTTATTTTGATCAGCACTCTAAAAGATTTACTGGTGTCTGAGTATCCCATGAAGATTGCTTCATCAGCTTTTTCATCAAAAATATGCATCTGATTCCTGTTCAAAACAAAACATTTTGATTCAAACATATGTAGGTGAGAAATATTAGGTTTTCTCCCATTCCATATCTCATAGGGTTTTTTTTTTATGATATTTGTTGATGATGGATCTGTTTTGAGTATATCATGCTGTATTTGCTGCTTCAACCCAAAACCATTTTGGTAAGCATGCTTCTGCATTCATGGTTTTCACAGCTTCTTTGAGTATCCTGTTTCTTCTTTCTACTACACCATTTTGTTTTCGAGTCCCTGCTGCTGATAATTGATGATGTACACCATTTTCTTCACAATAAGATCTGATTACTTCATTTAGAATTATGTTCCTCTGTCTGATCTTATCTTGATGATCTTCAACACTTTTTCATTCTGAATTCTTCATAGTAGATGTTGGTCCCTATGAAAGGCTAACACAAGTTTATAGGGGGTGAACAAACTTGTCACGGAAAACTGAATCTTAAAACAGATTGAGTTCAAATCCAAACTTGTGTGTAGTTAAGCTAACTAAGTTAAGTATTAGTCAGACTGGCTTATACTTGAACTGAGTTAACCGGTGGTAGATTAATAAAGCCTTTTTGTAAAATATGAGTTTATCATTTTGTATAAGTGTAATGCAATGCTGTGTGACTCAATTTCTAATGTTTGCTGAGTTGTGATTTGAAGAGATATAAACTAGAATGCTGTAAATAAATGCGCAGAGTGAATAAATAAATGAGGCAGAAATTATAGAGGTTCTAGGTGGTGTAATCCTGTCAGACCTATCTTCTCATGTGATGTAGGAGGCCAAATTCACTATGTTCTTGAGGTTTACAGTTACAAGACACAAAGCAAATTTAAATACTGATTGTCCTTCACTAATCCTTAGCTTCACAAGCTTCAGCTCTCAATAGGTGGAATGTTGTCTGAACCAAGCTTTCTTCGCTGATCTCCACTGGTCCTTGAAGGGTTGAATTTCCTCTTCACCAGCACTTCACAAACACAGTCTTCCTGACTGCACCTCAACTGTCCTTCACACCTTAGTGTTTCACAGTCTAAAACCTTAGACAAAATCAAAGTTGAGACTTGAATCAATAACTATGATTCAACTTGTGATTTGAGCTTCTTCTTCTAAATAAATATGATTTGCTCAAAGATCTGTTTTTCTTCAAGTGTTTGATCGTGATGCTTCCTTGAACGTTTAAGAACACTTGGAAGAAATCTTGATCTAGCAATAAAGCACAAAGCAGGAGTTATTTTCAATTCACTTTCCCTTTTTAAAATCTTTCTTAATATCTTTTTCCTTAAAACTCCGTACTTCTTCTTGAGGTAGAAGTGACCTATTTATAGGGGTTTTTCCAACGTTCAATTCTTTGAATTTGAATCCTTGTATCTGTTGGTGGTCCTGCTAGTTCTGTTGAAGGTCAATGTCCTTTCTGACATTTCCGTGTATCCAATAAAATTGCTTGCTTTATAACGGTCAGATCCTTTTTTAGTTTCTTTTGTTTAACTTCAGCTTGAAAATTGAGTCAACTGGGATTTGTCAGATTTCAGCTTTAAGAGTGTTAACTGAGTTTTTACTCTTCTTCAAAAACTCAGTATTCTTGCATCATCTGATTATTGTTTATTTAATCAGCGTACACCATGACATATAAAATCATTTAAGATATCATTGTCCTTATTTATCTTAGGTCTTCATACAAGATCCATAAAGTCAGTTCAGGCCATCATAGACTTACCTGAATTCTAACTTTATAGTCTCGACTTTAGTCTTCATAAACTGAGTTTGAACCCTCAGCTCTTCATTCTTCAATAACTGAGTCTGGGTCCTCATCCTTCAGTTCTAGATAAGTCAACCGAGTCTGTGTCCCTAGTGAACTTACATTCTTCAGTATCTATAGGTGTGCTCTAAGTCAATTTCTCAATCTTCAATTGCGAACTCAGTTCTCATAGTCTCATCAAGTTAGTTTCTCGTTTTCTCAGTTCTGATCCTAAAACTATTACAGTGCTTGTCTGATTTACTTATACAAATATCAGACGCTATTAAATCCTATACATTAATATCTAGACATCCTTTTGCTTTACACTATAACAGCAAGTTATGACACTTCATCAATGGGGTTAAAAACAATAACTGAATAACTGATAAATCAACATCAAAACATAAATTTTATTTCCAACAGTAGATCTGGAATCTTCTTGAGATTTTCTTTCTTCTTGTTCATGAAGATAGTCCATGTGAACTTTGAGAAGTCATCAACCACCACCAATGTATATTTCTTTCCACTTACACTCACATATGTAACTAGTCCAAAAAGATCCATGTGTAGTAGATTTAACATCCTGGTTGTTGATTGTTGTGGTTTTGATTTGAACGAACTCTTTATCTGATTTTTCTTTTGACATGCATCACAAAGGCTCTCTTTCTTGAATATGATGTCCGGAAGCCTTCAACTAGTTTGTTCTTAGATAACTGGTTGATTGTCTCGAAATTCAAATGATTCAGTCTTCTGTGCCAAATCCAACTGGTTGATTGCTTATTCTTGACAAGTAAACAAGTCTTTGCTTTTGCTATCTTCCAATTTACCACGTACATGTTGTCTTCTCTTTTTCCTACAAGTACACTTGTGATGGTTTGATTGTGAATCACTTTGCATCCTTCTTGGTTGAAATTCACATTGTAGACTTTGTCACAAAACTGACTGATGCTCAGAAGATTGAAACTCAATCCTTTGACATAAGCCATATTTTGAATCATCAAGTTGTTCTTGAACATAGTTCCTTCCCCTTTAATTTTACCGGGGTTTTTCTTTGCTTCCAAATGTAAATTTAGGTCCATCAAAGGCTTTGAAGTCAGTCAACCATCCTTTGTTTCCTGTCATGTGTCTGGAACATCCACTGTCTATGTACCAGACATCCTACAAAAAAAAATTAGGCAAGTTTAGGTACCCCACACTGTTTGGGTCCATACATGTTAGCAGTTAGGCCTCTCATTCCAAGTGTGTATCCAAAGGATATCCTTCTTGGATTGTTGAAATCATCAACTTCATATATGTAAGGCATGGTAGACTAATTTCTTGTAGGTTTACTAAAATTATTCTGATACAATTCTCCACTTTTTGGTGCATTTGCATCCTTTTTCACTCCAATATGCAGGAGGAAACCTATTCTCATATTGCTTCTTGTATCCAGGAACATGCCTGGGTTGGATTTTCCTAAACACATGTTGCATGGCATGAAATGGTTTCTTCTTGTATTTTGGGGGTGCAACATTCCAATCATCCTCTGAAGGGCAAAGTCTTTCCTTACCTTTCAGTAACCCTTTTACCTTTACTATGCTGGAAAGATGATTTAGTAGGCTGTGACACTTCACTGGTCTTTGGCTTCACTAGTGCAGGGTGAGTAGTGGAAACCATGGTACTTTATTTTTTGAATTTTGGCCCAGTTTTGGTCCTCAGTTCAGATTTGGATTTTCCTTTGTTTCTATCCTCATCTTGACTATTATAGCCAAGACCTGATCAGGATTCAAACCTTTTTGGGGGTTTGTAAGCTAGTGCTTCAAGTGGTGCATCGGTGATCTTAATTGGTAGGGAGGTTTTCTTAGCCGGTCTGTCAGCATCAGATGAGTGATCATCTGTTACTTGCTGACATGCTAAGTGTACTTCTTTACTAGTTGATTCAACTTTTAACTTATCAAGTTCTTTTTTTAATCTTCTATTTTCTTCCCTCATATTCTCACATTCTTGTTCCAGAATTTCATGAGTTGTTTGAATTTCTTCAAATTTGTTCATGAGATTTTGGATTAGGTTTGCAGAATCTAATGGAGAAATAGAAGATTGTGCAGTGTCAGAGGTGGATGCTTTAGAAGAGCATGAACTAGATAATACCTCTGTATCTTCAATTTCTTTTGCCATAAGACATATATAGGCTTTGTTATTGTCTGAGATTGTGGATTCACCATCAGCTGAGTCATTGTCAGAGGAATCTTCATCCTTCTCACTACTAGTTTTAGCTTTTAATGCCTTTTTACTCTTTCTTCAATTTGAGGATTTGTACTTCTTCATGTCTTCCTCATTTTCTTTCTCTTCAGGACAGTCAGCCTTTGAAATGTCCTTTTTTTCTTGCAGTTGAAACATCTGTATTCATAATCTTTTTTCTTCTTTTCTTTGTTTGTGGTTGATTTCTTGGTTGATGATGAAGTTCCTTTGGATTGTTTCTTGCTAAACCTGTCAAAACGATTGATCAGCAAAGCGATTTGTTCTTTGAGCTCCTATGTCTCTTTGATGGTTAAGTCGGCCGCTTTATTCTACTAGGGTGCTACCAGTGCACTGGCCTTGTGTAACTCGGCTGATGCTCTGTCTTCATCATTAAGTTTGAATTCATGAGCTTTTAACTGAGACATTAATGTTAATGTGTCAGTTTCTCAAGATCTATTGTTCCTTTGAGTACAAATGAGATGAATTTCCATCTCTCTAGTAGGCTCCTCAATATTTTCATGCATATTTCTTTTTTAGCACATTTGTGGCCGAGTTGTTGCAGCTCATTGATGATACTTGAAAATCTGCTATCCATTTGTTCAATGGATTCACCATTCTTTATTTTGATGTTCTCAATTTTTGGTTAGCAACAGATAATTTGTTTTCTTTGATAGCTTTAGATCCTTCATTGATGAGCACGAGCTTGTCCCACATCTCCTTCACCGTTTTGCATTCCTTGACTCTCATGAACATATTGTTGTCAACATAATCAAAATTTGCTCTCCTTCTGTCATCCTTGGTCCACTCCTTTTTGATTTTGTCTATTGTGATTGGTCCATCACTGATGACATCTAGATCTCTTCATGTGTTGCAGTAAGGTGAGACAACATCCTTATTTTGAATTCATCAAAATTGTTTACATTAAAAACATGTACTTTAGACACGAAGTTAGAAGAATCCATAGTCATAGATAGAAGATGTATGTAGAAAACACGGATATCAAAAACAACTTTGAAAATATATGATCTCCTTGTTACCAGAAATCAGATCTGAATAGGTTCTGATACTAGGAACACTGCTTTGATACCAATTGTTGGTCCCATAGAAGGGTAAAAGTATAGTCATAGGGGGGTGAATGACTATACTGGAGTTTCAAAAACATTTCTTGTTTTAAAAGATTTTGGGCAGCGGATAAGTCCTTTCTTAAAACTGTTTCAAAGTAGGTTATGCAATCACACACATATAATATGCAAACAAAACTGTAAAGTAAAGTGCTGAAAGTAAATGAACACAAAGGTTTATAATGGTTCAGGGTGGTGTAATCCCTTAATCAACTCTTCCCGTGTGGATTGGAGAAATTCACTATTGTCTTTTCACCAATACAATAGTAAGATTGTCCTTGGCTACACAAGCTTCACAATCTCGAAGACTCACTCCTTGGCTACAAAAGCTTCAACTACTCAGTCTTCAACACTGCTCATTGGGAACAAATCCTTCAGCAGCTATCACAAACACAACTCCTACTCAGATGGCTCTGATTCAGTTGCTTGACTAGGGTGTGAATTGAATTCACAGAGAGGTTGATCAATCTCAGTGCTTGATGTGTATTTGTAGCTCTGAATGCTGATTTGATCGTCTAGATGTGTTCTTCTAGATATAAAGAGAAGGCTTCTCAAAATGACAGAGTTTCTGCAGTATTTGTATTCTTGTGTGTCTATTCGTTCATCATATTCCTTGTCTGTCAATGCCTTCTATTTATAGCCTTGATAATCCTTGATTTGAATTTATGTCAGTTGGCTATATAATGCGGGGAATAATCCTTGATTTAATTCTTCATTCCTCCTTGATTATATTCTTCTTGATTTCAGTGATCTGGATTTTCTTCAAACGTTTATCTTAAAATCCATCCTTGATTGGTCCTTGATTGATTATGCATTTAATACTTGATCCTCTAAATCTTTCTTATTTTTCACATTCTGAATAAGTGTGAATTGCTCAGCTATTCCTTCACTTGTCTATTACTTGACCGGTTAAGATTTTCTTCTTATTTAGCTGTTTAGTGCTTCCTTCACTGCTTTTCCTTTACTTAGCCGGTGGACAGTTTACTTAGCCGGTTTACTGCCTTCTTTGATCCTTTTGAGTTTCCAAGAGTACTTGTACTTCACTGATCCTTGAAATTGTGTGAGATCAGTGTACACCATATTTATCATTGAATTTCATCACTTGTAAAGTAACTTAGATTTATCCAAGGTCATCACAGACTTCCCTGGTCATAAGTCAGTCCATAAGTCTTCTTGCTTATCTGCTGGTACTTCGCTATCTCCTTTTAGCTGATTATCTGTTTCTCTTAGCCATCCTACCAACTAGTACAATACTTGTCTGACTAAACCTATACAACTTGTCAGACTCGAAGCAAAGGCTTATACATATATTTCTAACTTATTTTAGGCTTACTATAACATCTAGTATGGTCATCACCAAAACACATAACAAACAATATGTTCCTAACATTAGAGTTTCCAGATGCCCTTCCATGGCGGTAAAGACCGCCTTCGCGGCTGGCATTAAGGAATCCTAAATTCTAGGTTTTTCATGTTACGAACATTATTATATCATGAATTAAGGTGCGTTAATCATATTAATTGGTTGAATTCACGTCATTTTTTCTTTACACGATCATCTTGATCCTAGAGTATGAACAAACGTTCAAGGAATTCATACCTGAGACGATGACGTATACGAAGAACAACTCCAGCTAGTGATTGATTGGGGGAGAGATTATTGCACAAGAAAACTACCTCAATAACTTGAAGATCACATGAAAATAAATCAAGGAAATTTTATTGTAAATGAAATTGTATTCTAAATTTTGTTGTTGTTCATTGTAATCGACTGTTGTAGGCTTTTAAGCACTGTAATTCATGTTAATTACTAATCATGTTCATACTTTTTCATTTTGTATTTGGTGTAATAGAGGAGTATGTGCTAACGATTTCATGTTAATTATTAATCGAGTTCGTAGTGTAATGTCATGATTCTCTAGAGAAAATAGCCGTTTTAATCATAAATCTTAAGTCGAAGTAATTAAATGAGTCTTAACTAATTTTCACACTACCGAATCGTCTTAATGGGAAATGAGTCATTGCCAAAGTGGTAAAATATATCAAGGTTCCTTAGAACACTCGTATTGGTGTCTCTTAACACATTATCTACTTTACAGACTTACACACCATATTTCATTGTTTTGAACTTGAAAATGGTATAAAAATCATTTTTATTTCGAAAGTAGTTTAAAAAATGAACATTGCTCACCTTTGAAAACATTAAAAATAATATTATCTCATATTCAAGAATCGGATTCGGTCTAATGGTAAGACATCATTGCATATCCTGGTGACAACCATGTCTGATTCTAATCCTTGCCCAGAATAAAAATCCCCTTCCTTGCGCCGCAAAAAAACAAAGAAAAAATATTGTCCTAGATTCAAATCAATAAAAAAAAGGAAAAAAGAAGTCGGTTTTCATCAATTCAAAGAACAAGAAGAAGCCCCCTAAAAACTAATAATAAAAAAGACAGAAAGAACAAGAAGAAGCATTGACATGATGTTCTGAGTAAAAATTTAAAACAAGTTTCAAAAGCATTCAACCCTTCTAAAGAAATTTTGTTACCACAACCAAAATTACACACCTAAACGCAACATAAATATACATAATTGATTATTGTGTATGATATGTTGATTTATCTAAAACCAACCATAATCAATAATGCAAGAAAAATGGTCGTGTCATAAGTTATGTCAATTTGATTGCGATTGTAGCTTTATTCAATGGAAAGAATCCCCTCATCTTCTCAAAACAGAGGAAGACAGCCTTGAATGGGAGCATAGTGGGGCAAAACAAAGATGTCGCCGTCGCCGCCAGGGGAGGAACGTTCACTTGAACACCATTGTTAATGCTACTGCTAGCTCCACCTCCACCAAATGTTGATGTTCCTGCATAGGTACCAATTGCAGGCGCCGCCACCGTAACACCATTGTTAATGCTACTGCTAGCTTGACCTTGATTGAATGAAAGCCACCACCACCAAATGTTGACGGCCATGTTGCATAAACCTGGGACGTCAAACCAAAAATAATTCTTGAAGCAACATAATAAGCAAAAGTAGACATATACCCAGGGGCGGATCCACAGCCCCCAGGGGGGGGTGCTGTGACCCCACTCATAATAAAAAATTTTATCGATAAAAATTGATGTTTTAGGCCCCGGTGACCCCACCTTTGGAATTTTTTTTTTGGATAAAATAAAGAATTTAGATCCGCCACTGCATATACCCACCACGATCATTTTCAATGTTATGAGCATCATAAGGATGTTGAAAAACATTCTGAAAATGGAAAGTAGGTTCCCTCTAGATCACCAGATTAATGTTTTGGGTTTTCACATTCTTCTCAACCATTTTGTTGAGTTCTTAAAGTACATCTTTCAGTTTCTCAAGTTGCCCCTCTTCGAGATTCCCAACAGAAGCCTCCGAACACTGGTTATTATCTTTTTCTTCAATTGCACTTATCTGATCCATGAGCTGCTTGAGTTTTCTCTCCACCTTGTGCTATTTTTTAGGAGATCGGTCTTTTCAGCAACATCTTTCAGTTTATCCTCCTGATGAAGTTGGTACGACCTCTTGGTTAATTGGTCATTATTTGGAATCTACAGGTTTTGGAATATGTTTAGGATTGTTTCAATAGAAGGGTTACCCAAAGAGAATGCTCTGTTTCTAGGAGAGAAAATGAGAACAGCCATTTCAGCAACTGTAAGAGTGCTAAACTCGTTGCATTTTTTCATAATCCCGTCATGGCGTTTGGGTAAGGTAGGGTTGCTAAAGTAGGGTAGGATATTGTGTGGTGGGGTATGTTAAGGTAACGTATGAAAGGGTGGGGTATGGTATGGTAGGGTAAGATATGGTGGGGTGTAGTATGGTAGGGTGGGTTGAGGTATGGTATGGAATGGTAACGTAGGTGATACGGTGGAAAATATCATGGGTGCAGTGTTTTTGTAAAACAAGGATATCTAGATCAGTATTTGTGTGTAATTTCTTAGAGCTCAAGGAAGAACAATGAATGCTAGCTAGAACAATATGCATGTGTGAGAGAGAGTGCTAGTAAAAAAATTGGCAGACCTTGGCTGCTTATTTCAATTAAATGTCGATTCCTTTTGTAAAGGGGTAGTGCCGCTATTTATAGGTATTGCAAAGTCAGTTACAAGGCGAGTAGAAAATACAATATACAATCTACAATTTCGCGAGTCGATCATTCTTTATACGAGATGGCATATATCTTCGCCTTTACTTGATCTCCTTGTATCTTGACTTGAATGCCTTGTTGAGCGGGCTGCAAATTGAGGGGTGAGCTGATCGATCCCTGATGATTCATCTCGCCTAGTACTCGGCGTATGAAGGTTGATGATGCCCTTTTTCTGATTGACTACAGATGTCGTGATGGCATAAGATGTGCTTAAACATTCTCGGTACCACTCATCTTATTATAACGCGAGTTGTCGGGACCAATGGCCCCATTCTTGGTGGGTCGACCCAAAGAGAATCCTCGTGGGCGTTTAGGGGTTTAGCATATCAATGGCCCCCTACTTTCTGAGATCATCATTTCTTGGATGTGAATCAGGGAGTAGTAATAATGATGTCTTGCCTTAGATAGCAGCACACTTATGGTGTAGACACGACTGGCTGCAAGGTTCTGCACGTGTACAAACCCATTGCCATGCTCTTTCGATGGTCTTTTGCCCAACGCTTTTGATGGTATTTTGCCATGCGCTTTTGATGGTCTTTATTGGGACGTTTATGGCATATGCGCAACTTGCCAAAAGGTTCCACACGTTGAAGCCTATTGATCTAGAGTCGTGCACCTGGGCGGCAGACTCGATTTTCTAAAACTTGTGTTAGTCTTAGCAGCATGTTTATGGAGTACATGTGACTGGCTGTGAGATTCCGCGTGATCGCGTGTAAGTCACTTCTACGCATGAAATACTAACAAGAGTACTAGGTCAATCATAGTATAGCAAGGGTGAGACAAAGTCGATCCCACAGAGAAAATGCAACACATATAATAGATCCACTATCTTAATTAAGAACACAAAGAATGGTCCCTAGACCAACATAAAGACATAAAAGTAATTGGGTTTTCCCTCCTCACCTATCTTCTAACTTGGTGTAACTAATCATTATGTTTACTTTTCCCCGTAATTCACCGATTCAACCAGAACACGAGTTTTAATTCAGTTTTTGCTAAGGTGCAGTCTCCTACTTTGTCTAATTCTATTGAAAGGACAATAGACACCTATGTGCAGTTAACCTCCTTTGTTGGTTGTATTAACCCACACACAATATGTTATGGAAAGTGCCGGCTTATGACCGAGAACCTCCCTAAGCAGCTATTGTGGATTGACTAGCACATTCATAGGGATTGATCCAGACAATATCATAACTAACACTTCACTTTGTCGTCCTTCATGTTAATTTATGAATACAATAATAAGATTGGTCAGATCTATATGAATGTTAATTAAACTTGTCGATCAACGTAGCTAACTCTAAATCTCCAGATTTAGGGTTACCTAAGGTTTCCCTGGAATTGCGGTAAAGACCGATGTAATTGCGGAAGCATGGTTCCTAATTTAAGAATATTATCGTTCTGGTTTGATAAATTCGGGTTAATTATGGGTTGTTTAATCATGTAGATTAATTACATCATGTTAATCTAACTAGTCTACCATGATGAAAACATAAAGGAACATTCAAAGCTTCATTCCTTTATCAATGGCGGATCTAGCTTGATCAAGTCAAGCTTGATGATGGCTTGCAAAAGAAAACCAAAGAAAAACCCAAAGGAAATATTTATTTCATAGATCTATAATCAAGAGGTATTAGTCATAAAAGAATGCATACATAATAGTTCTGACACATGCTTATTATAGCCATATAACCGACCTAGTTTTCTAACCCTAACCGACTTGATACATAACATCGAAGCTTCAATTTTGTGTTCTCCAAGTTGCCGTGATTATGGCTAAGGTTTCCTCATTTGCGGCCTGATTGCCTGCTATTAAGGCCCAGTAGAATTATCATGGAGTTCATTGACTTCGACCCACTAAATTTTTATCACCAAGATCCATCCTCTCAGCACCAGAATAAGGCATACCCGAAAAGCACGGAAAACGAGACATAACAGTACCATATTTGCGGTATAAATGTATAGATGCAGAATTAATAACCAAGGAATACACACTAAGCAATCGACATATATTTCATAAGATAATCGAACTATCTTTATTTAATTGAGCATAATTCGGGAAAAATAATGGTTTAGTTTATAATACTAATTACAGTGTGATCACCGCGCATTGAAGCGTACAGACTTAATGCCATGGGCTTTCGATGGTCTTTTTATGCCGAGCTGAGCTAGGTGTTTTTCTGCCGAGCTGGTCAGACTTATTGTGCTGAGTTTATCGGTCTTATTGTATTGAGTTCATCGGTCTTGAGAGTTGATGTGTGATGGGATCTGATCTGCTCTAGGAAAGATCAGTCGATGGCGCAACCTTTTTAGCATTAACCCAACCGCCGTATTTGCATGATTATCATTAACTTCTTGAAACCGTTGTCGCTTCATGATAAATCCACCATATATGGTTATTCTATGATCGTTTTGGCCACTTTAATGCCTATTTTGTGATATTCGTATGATAAATTGCCTCTTTTGGTCTAGGTTACTGCTGTGGCTTTGATATTTTGCAGATATGATGAATCTGAGAATAAAGGCAATGAAATTGAGTTAAAAGGAGTCAAAGGCATGAAGAATCCCAGGTGTGGAAGAATGAAACAAGGTGTGAAAATTATTCAAATTGTTTTGCAGGTGAACAAAATATTCTGATTGGTGGAGACAATTTCCTACGTTATTTTTGTGAAGATGTCTTGAAGAGGAGAAAATTAGAGAAATAATGAACTACATTATCCTATTTTATAGAAATTTTATTTTAGGAGATAAATTACACAATTTCAATTAAGGAAAATTCCTGTTATCTTAAAATAATTTCCTTTGATTGAAAAAAATCACAATTCACGCCATCCATCAACCTCTTAGTCGAACTTGGTTCCTTTGTTCTTCATCATTATCACTTGTCCCAAGAACAAGGATTTTATGTTTTAAGAAATCAAGAACAAAGTTTTTTCAAGGTTGGATTCTTTTATGCAATATTTTGAAGGTTTATTTCTCTATCTTTTTCTCCTTTTATTTATTTATTTATTTTTCTTGTCAAAGTATGAATTCTGTGATTGAATCTTGGAATTTCGATATGTAACGTGAGTAGATATCAGTTTCTAGGATTAGGAGCAACCCGAATATTAATATATGATGTAAAAACTCAACCTTTCCCTTGTTTTATGAAATTGGTGCTTAAAAATTTATTCTTGTATGCTATTCTTGTATGATTGTCGAAATTAATAGCTCCAAATGGTGAATAATCACAATTCTACGTCGAAAAGTTATTTAATTAATTAGTGACCGGAAAAATACCAATGAATTGATACTTTAGGAAACAAGAATTGAATCCAAAGTTTTATTGGAATGAAAATTTTGTAAAAACATTGATGAAATTATGATTTTTTTAAGGGATCTAAATTCATTCTTTATCGTGGGAAACCGAGTGTAGTTTGAGCTTAGGTATGATCACAAAAATAATTCGAAAGAATATTTTTGTGATAAAATTTGATAATTGCCTTCATAAATGTTTAATTCGTATCTTAGGAGAAATATTGTTAGTAAGTCATATAGTAATTCCGTGGTGACTCTAAAATCATAGAAATGCTTTTAAATTGAATCTTTACCTAAGTCTTGAAGTTCATGGTTCGTAGATATACTTTATTTAATTTTACGATTTTTAGATAAAAACCTCCCAAAATTTGATTGGTCTAGCTAATATAAATCGAGTACTGTTTGGTGATTGACTACAAGTCCTTGTGGGATCGACATCCTAAGTACTACTCAATAAGCCGTATGCTTGCTGTTAAGGGACAAATTCATAGTTATTATTATAACTTTTTACCCCACTTCTGATATCATTTTGAGTATTATTATATCATTTCGAGTAATAAATTCCTTAGATTTATCTAAGTATGTTTGTAGTAATAATTATATAAAATATCGTGTTTTTATATGTTTTTGTACCGGTTTAGTAACCGGAGTGTCGTGTCGATTTACGTGGGTATTTTTGGTGATTTATTGCGTAATTATAAGATGACCGCATCCCACGTAACGACATGTTTTGGGGCCTAAGAGAGGTATTTTGAGGGATAGAAGAAGATGCCACAAGCTTACGAGTTCGAACGGATCAACCGTCCTCGGTGCTTCTACCGTAATTCATCTTCAACGGACATTTGACCTAACTTAGAGGCATTTTCAGAGAAAAAGTCCTGGATGAAAGTTGTAGATCTTCGAAGAGCTTTCCAACGAGTATTAAATCATATCAATCCGAGGTCTACAGCTCGAGATAGGTTTTTACGAACATCCGATATGTTGGATGACCGGCACGCGCCGGACAAGGCCGAATCTTGCGTAAATATCTCCGACATTGGGCCCACCTTATCCCGACAATCGAATATGTATCGTGTCACCGGCACGCGCCGGTGAAGCTCCGGCACGCGCCGGTGACCACCTCTATAAATACTCCTCTCAGCCCCTTTGTTCAAGATTGCCCCTCTTCTCCTACTCCTTTCTTTTTATTATGTTTTGGGGGGGCCTATATGTAGTTATATATGTAGTTATAATGTCGGTGTAATAACCCGACTAGTTATCGTTTTAATATAATTTCGTTTCCGTTTTTCTTTTATTGCTTTCTTTCATTTTTATGCAATTAGTATAAATATATATATATATATATATATATATATATATATCTATATACTTATATACTCATATATATATATATGTATCTATATATGTATTTATATCTCGTTGTAACTTTCGTTGTTGTAATGAGTGGTTAAGGCTCGGTGCTAGGATCACCCTTGTGAAGCCACCCTCACCAGATTAAATAAGGATTTATGCATTTATTCGTAAGATTTCTTGTTCTTCCTTCATGTTTAGACTTGTTTAAAGTGTAATGTAGTGTTGCATGCTGTTCGAATTTAGAAACACGATAGTTGATAAATTCGTCGATTACCGTGAAGGAGAATGATGATATTTTCCGAACATACGAAAGTTGAGGGATAATATTATTAGATTAGGATTTTATATCCAAATCTTTGTTTCGTAAAATCTTTAGTTGTACCCTGTGGTAAACTAATCAACGGGCGCTAAATCCGAAAGAGAAAGTACCGCCTCTTTAGCAGATTATTAATCCAAGACTTACAAATGAATGTGTCTTTCTTGTTAATTTTGGTGGGATGGTGGAACAATGGTGCGTCTTAGTTGTTTTAATTATTATTTTTGTCTTTGTTCACTTTGGTATTTACAAACCACTTATCTCTTGGGATCGACCTCGTACTCCTGTAGCTATTCTAACAATTGATCCGGTACTCTGCTGGTTAGAGAGTTAGTTTACCCACGGTTGTTTTCGAGTCTTTTATAAATTTAAATTTTGAAGGGTAGATTTTTCGCTCAACAGTTAGTTGACGTGTTTTTCTCTCAACACTTGCGGTAGTATTTAGTGATTATCTATCGAAAATCACACATCACTTCAATACTAGGAGTAGTAGCACCGATCGAGACACTCGATCTTTGCACAGCGGAAGCTTATGCGATTTACGATATGAGACACAACTAATTAATCCTACGAGAAGCTTGAAGATTTACCTTATCGGATAGGGATGATAAAAACGAGCAAGGGAGAAGCCACAATCTTCCGGATTGTATCTCATAGCGACGACCGGTGGACGTCGATCCTCGCCGTAGAACCTCCTCGGATATGCACAAAAAAAACCCTAGGTTTTTCTTCTTCTAATGACTAGAACGAGAAACTAATTTTTCTCTTCTTTTATTTGTGTTGTGGCGCCAATATCAAGTGTGTATTGTGTTGGGAGGAACTCTCTTTATATAGGAAAATAACTAGTCAAGAGAGTTATCATTTTCACACCATAAAAACTCATTCCCACAAGGAAAATATATTTTTGCTACAAAATAAGAGATAATTCTAAAAAATTCAATCTCTTAATTTTTCCATTAATTATCCAACAAATAGATAATTAATTAATTACACATGTGACATAATCTAGAAAAATTTATTTTCCTAATTTATCAACAATAATGGCGCCATTTACGTCATCATTTTAATAGAAAATGTCTTTTATATTTTACATATTATTTACCAAATAAATAATATTGCATATTCATTAAATAGACCAACTATTTAATTTATTCTCGAGGTTCCATAAAATGAGAAAACACTCGCGTGTTATGAGCCAACCCGAGGACCATGGACCTATAACCAGTAGCTACAATAAATTGAATAAAATAATCATCGAACAGAATATTTCTACTCAACTCATTAATTCCGGAATTACGCCACCATAAATCCGAAACTGAACTCTATCGATTATAGATATAACTTATTCTCAACACGCCGAGTCGAGTCGATAAGTGTCCATTGATATAACCATTACATATAAACTAACCCTCTATAGACTATCCGTAACGAAGCAGGATTATTTCCGTAAACCTTCTTTAATACATCTTATCCTTATTTACCATCAACCTATTAGTGATCAATTAGTTCATAACCAATACGAACTCGGCCGATCGATCAGTTGCTCGGATCAACAAATATGGGGATTGTCTTTCTACTTCCCGCAGGAAGGAATGGATTACATATCTGTGAGACACACACTTCTCACTCATTCTAGAATAGTGCCAACATGAAAGTGATTCGGACCGCGCCTATTAACGATCCTTTACGAACACATCAAACCCTATCCTGAAACAAGCAGGAGTCTGTAATCACTTCAGGATTAAGGTTAATCCATATATGATCATCTTGTGATTTAATAAGATTTCTCAATCACGGAATTATATGAGAAAATCAGATTAAATCGGTCCAGTCTTATATGACTCTCATCATATATAAATGCCCCACTTAGACTACCAATGTCGACGGTCCGGATAAGACGGGCACACCATATAGTGTTCTGCGTGCATTAATGGTGGTTTAATCAATAGACCCCATACTTTGATTAAGTTCACCACGGACTAACAGTTCAAGTGTATCACCACAAACTTAATCCTCATGTGTATCACACACTAAGTTATATGGATACATTTGTTACGACTTAGGGTTTTCAGTAGTGTATTACTTACAAGCACGAAGCAAGTAATAAGATGAGAATAAATCCGTCATTTATTAATCATAAAAACAATTACATAAATTATCTTTCGGGCACTACTTCCAACAATCTCCCACTTGCCCGTAAGGACAAGCAAACAATTGTCTTTCGGGCACACTATATCTAACAATCTCCCACTTGCCCGTAAAGACAAGAAATGATTGTTTTTAGAGCACCACACCCTTATTCTATATATCCACAACATTCTCCCACTTGCTCTAAAGTAGATGAGACATATCTCCCAATTTCATACCCGCCAAGCGCTTACCAGTGACATTAGATGCCATGCGACTTGGTAAACTGATAAGAGGTTATCGTCTCGAGTGATCTTTTAGGACCGATACGTCGCCTGTTTGCACGATATGTCTGACCAGGTGGTACTCTCTTTCAATTAGCTTTTGACCTCTTGTGATTGTGAAGATCCTTTGCACAAGCTACCTCTAAACTGTTTTAACAGTAAAAATGTATTGGCTTATCGAGACCTGGAATTATTTCCAGATCAGCAAGGAACTTTTCAAGCTATACTGCCTCTTTAGTTGCTCCGAAAGCTGCTATGTATTCGACTAACAGAGTCAAATTGGAAATGCTGGATTCCTCTAGACTGTAGCTCCATCACAATGAGTAAACACTGAGTCTGAGATCGATTCACGATCATCCTTAATCCAACAAAAATCAAAATTAGTGTAGTCAACGACACTCAGGTTCGCACCCGAATGCACAAGCATATGATTCCTCGTTCTCTAAAGATACTTGAGGATGCACTAAACTGATTTCAACGTCCGAATCCAAGACTCGACTTTTATTGACTTTTAATAAACTGACTTTCTCTATCCAAAAGAGAATTTATCCCATTTTCTCTATATCCGAAGATTGAGAGAATTATTCCGTGAGGGGTTGCGTAGGAAACCTCTCGTTGAATATTGCATGCATAGAAATGCATTATCATCTTAACCAATAAGATGCATGGGATATTGCCAACAACTTGTTCTCATGAATTCGACCGAATCAAATTCTAAGAATATCGTCCACTTCTCTGACTCGGAGAAGCTTTGGATCGTCAGTTTCTAACTTCATATAACACACCCATGTTGTTTCCAACTATTGCAATGTTATATTTTATTAACACTAATGTCTACTATTTTACCAATATTGATTCTCCAGTCTACAAAAGACTCATCAATATTCTGGTCAAGCCCACACAATCCAAAACATGTGACTTTTAATGACCTAGAGGTATGCTTTAATCCATCAATGGATATAAGCACGGGCAGTCAATCTGCCATTGGATTTTTGGTAAAACCCTTCTGTTCCGAATGAATCTAAGCTGCATTGTATGGCAAGAAAGTTTTAGGGCATCACCCCTATTAATCTTTCTGCTTTCCATAGAGTCAAGCAAGGCTGAGTGGTGAGAAAGTTTCAAGGCATCACCCCTATTTAACTATCTACTTCTCTGGGAGTTACCCCTAAAACCACTTGGCTTTGCTTAGAAAGATAAACTTTCTCATTCATTCAACTCTTTTCAAAGTAGATCCAATTTCTCCCTCTGGGCCTGAGACACTCAGGTGGTTCTACAAGAGTGTGAACAGAACTGGAGTACCAAAACTCCATTTGTAGGTTTATGGCTTTAAAACATCCTCTATATATCAGAATCATATACAGTCCTTCAAGAGGACCCAAGGTTATCAATCACCCCCAGCAGGCTGTAAAGTCTACATAATCACAGCGGGTCAATGGTTAAACCATACTCCCACTGCATTTGGGTGGATTGACATTCTGATCTAGTTCAGTAGTATTTCTCCATGTAATTCCCAACAACCAATGTTGGATGTAGTCTGATTAAACCAGATAGTAACTCCTTGAGTACTGTACTTCAAGATCTAAGGTTGTTATTTATACATTCTTCAAGAAAGGCTGTGACAGTGTAACCGTCATGATCCGATCTCAAGAATTTTATAACCAACCTTTACTCATTGAACTAAGATATTTCACGAACAGTCACTATCTGAATCGCCTATAACACTTTGTATCGCCTTTAAAACTTTGTCGACTGCATCGCCTTTAACACTATGCTGATTTCCCTACTCGTTGTCGACTGCATCTCCTTTAACACTTTGTATCACATTAGACATGTAATGTTACGGCTATAAATCCTAACAAATATAAGAGCATCTCGAGGAAAGACATGTTTAATAGAATAATTATGAAATTGTCACATGGACTTATTACAAGATTTAAAAATGAAAAAACAGAAATTGATCGAAATAAGGCTTAACTTAAACATAATACTTCCTCAAGTTTTTGGCGTGCCATTGTCGAGGAACCGTGGTTCCATCTGCTCGTCTCAGTTGATAGATCCTTTGGGGTGAACCTTCAGAATCTGGTACAAGCCTTCCCAATTTGGTGTCAATTTTCCCACTGCTTCTTGTCGACTTGCTTCGTTCTTTCTAAGAACCAGATCCCCGACTTTGAAGTATCTGTACTTAACCCTTGAGTTATAATACTGCGAGATCTTCTCTTTGTATCTTGCCATTCTGGCTGAAGTGATCTCTCTTCGCTCCTCAGCGTTGTCTTTTACATGTCGAAGGTCGGGAGCGTTTGTTTCTACATTATAGGCTAGGACTCGAGGAGAAGGAACACCAATCTCGGCGGGTATCACCGCTTCGCACCCTCCTTCTAGCGCCAATGATGATGGCGAATTGTGTCGCCTAATTTATCCGGGCCTGTGTGAATCCAGTGATGAACACCCAAAACCCTAATGCCTAAAGAACGAGATGGTGGGTTTGATGATTTGCAGCTGAGTCTAAGAGCCTATATTAGATTGCCTACGTATCCTGTATTTTTTCCAGGAATCAAGCCTTACGTAGTTCCTGGAGTGTGGTATTTATAATGACAACACATGCCTTAACCCTAATATTAATTCGGTTTGAGCTATTGTCATATTTACCCTTGATGGGCCTTAACCCTTGCCCAAGTTATCACACTGTTAATTGGCCTTGACAACTGGTGCGGACTTTGTCCTCGATGTCGATATAACCGACTTGCGGTACTAGACTTTGGGACCGTTGTCATACACTGCTCCATTGTCGATTATCGTAGCCCGAGTCTGGAACTTGACATGTATAACTTGGTACTCATTCGCACTCTGGGGACCAACTGCAAGACGACACGTGGAGGGGTGAAACCCGGTATCGTCATAAGCCCCCCAGATCTATCTGAGCTCTTGAGGTCATGTCTGATTTATTATTTGAATCGTCTCTGAGTTGGGTCATTATTTGGGCAGGAAAAAGCCCGCCACCTGCAGCCCTAACTGCCTGTAGCTACGCGGTATGACATCATGGCGCACAAACGCTTTGTATTCCGTCAATCATAATGTTACTACCTTGATTCTCACGATTTACATAGGGTTATAACTTCCTATCACTCACGTCTTTTCAAATCCGTTTCATTATTCTGCAAGCATAAAAAGGGAAGAAAAGACTACAGAGGAAACTTCTTGCCAAATCGTGTGCATTAACCTTCAAAGTTCAAGTAAGCGTCTTTTTTGTACTCTTCCTCTTTCTCTTGCATTCATCCATGCCAAGTAGTGCTACTGAGTCTGATAGGGGTAGTGAATCACCTTCTCATAGTCAAACTCCAGTATCCATTCCTTCCGATCATCCTCTCCAACCAGTCTCCGACGAACCTGCAGATTCTTCTCCGTTTTGCCCATAACCAACCTAAAAGATTAGTCACTAGGATGGATGGCAAAGGTCATAAAGGCTACCTTAGTGCCCTCTCCCTCGGGGATGTTGACAGAATCCGCAAAAAATTCAATATTGCTAGCCCTTAATTCGAAATCCAACTCCCCTCCGGTCTTCATCAGTATGCCGACGAGCCTCCAGAAGGGTTCTGTTACGTATACGAAGCCCATCTTTACCAGTGGGTTGGTATTCCCCTTATGCCCGGCTGTCCTAGAAATCTTAAACCACTATGAGATTGGGGTCTCTCAACTAGGTCCCAATGCTATTAGGATATATTAATGGGATTAGTGATCGCTTGTCGGGTGACCGGTGTCTGCTTTTCAGTTCCACTTTTTCGCTACTACTACAAGATCGCAAGTATGCCAGACAAGATGTGGTATACTTTCCAGCGAAGGATGAATCGACACGAGTTTGTGTCCAAGGGACCTTCATCTCACTGTGAGTGGAAGCCGAGGTTCTTATTACTTCACCATGGTATGGATAATCCGTACATCGGGCAGTGGAGGTCGAGAGGCAAGAAACATGACAAACTGGGTAGTGACCCCATCCCTCGAGATGCCCGCATAATGGATAACTCCGATCTCGAGGTGGTCACCCGAGATCTGCGCCTTTGTATGGCCTAGCCAACTTGGGAGAGAACTGTAGGATTTTCCTCTGTTTTGCTTTTGTTTTACCGAGGTTTGATATTGTAGAATGTCGATACTAACTCTGTCTTTTCTTTTTTTCGAGGGAAGTTCTCACTCATCACTGATCAAACTCAAATTCCGAAGCCGATGAAAGTGCGAGCCCCTCCACTCGAGGGTCGGGTGGCTTCTACCTCTATCGTTGCCGAGAGGGGAACATCGTCCATTGATGGAGGAGAGGACACTATCGATATACGAAAAATAAAGCAAAAGCAAAACATAGCCAAGGCTCGACAGGCGAAAAGCTGAAACGTATCGATGGGGAAAAGAAAATAAAAGAAAAAGGAAACAAGCACAACAAAATCACGAAATATAAATTGCAATTTCTGTTTGTATCTTGCCATTTTGGCTGAAGCGATCTCTTTTCGATCCTCAGCGTTGTCTTTTTCATGTCGAAGGTCGGGAGCGTTTGTTTCAATATTATAGGCTAGGACTCGAGGAGAAGGAACACCAATCTCGGCGGGTATCACCGCTTTGCACTCTCCTTCTAGCGCCAATGACGATGGCGAATTGTGTCGCCTAATTTATCCGGGCCTGTGTGGATCCAGTGATGAACACCCAAAACCTTAATGCTTAAAGAACGGGATGGTGGGTTTGATGATTTGCGGCTGAGTCTAAGAGCCTGTCTTAGATTGCCTACGTATCCTGTATTTTTCCCAGGAATCAAGCCTTACGTAGTTCCTGGAGTGTGGTATTTATAATGACAACACATGCCTTAACCCTAATATTAAGTCGGTTTGAGCTATTGTCATATTTACCCTTGATGGGCCTTAACCCTATCCCAAGTTATCACACTGTTAATGGGCCTTGACAGCTGATGCGGACTCTGTCCTCGATGTCGACATAACCGACTTGCGGTACTAGACTCTGGGACCGTTGTCCTACACTGCTCGATTGTCGATTATCGTAGCCCGAGTCTGGAACTCGACATGTATAACATGGTACTCATTCGCACTCTGGGGACAAACTGCTAGACGACACGTGGAGGGGTGAAACCCGATATCGTCACATATACATACATACATACATATATATATATATATATGCGCCCAGTTAGTTAACAAGTTATAATAGTTATTCCTAATTTAAATGTAATAATGTTATCCTAATTATCAATAATATCACGATGACAATATTTTGAAAGATCTACAATTTTATGCATAAATTAATATGACACAAATTTTGTAGAATAACTAACCAAATAAAAAAAAGGATTTTTTTCTTGATATGAAAAACAAAAATAGCTTGAAGTTTATTTGTAAAAAAGGAAAAAAAAAAAAAAAAAAAAAAAACACGTTCTTCATTTTTTTTAGTGGAACGTAGTACTTATTTTGAAAAAAAAAAAAAAAAAAAAAAAAAAAAACACACACACACACGTTCTTGACAAGATATAAAAAAAAAAAAAAATAAAATAAAACAAATTGGGATACTGCTTGACTTAGCATTATTTTAGGGTTTTCTATTTCATTTTGTAGCGCCTTATTTTTTTATATATTTTTTTGAAATGAGCGCCTTCTTTTTTAGCGCCTCTTTTTCCTACCAAAAATTTCACGCTTTTCTTTCCTACAAAAACTGAAAACACATCTTCCCACTTATAATTAAACTCCTTAAAAGTGATAAGAAAAAAATTCAACTCTTAAATTATAACACAATCTGATCGAAACAATAATCTTTACAGAGATAATCACTGTAACGCCCCATTTCCGACACCGAAATTCCTTATCGGAAAGACACATATATTATCAAATAAATTCAATAATATATGTAAGGGCCTGTTTGGTAAACCAAATAAGTACTTATTCTAAAAAAATTAAGTGGTGGTTATAATTAGAAGTGTTTGGTAATATTTTTAACATATCTTAATTAATTAAGTGTCACTTAATTTCTCATGTAAAAATGCTAAAAAAATTCAGCGCTTCTCCTCTTGCTTATCGCTGAATTAAAAAGTAGCGCATGTTGCAACCACGTTTGACACCATTATGTAGTGTTCCTTCTCTCAAGCAAATGATTTTTTTATTATTATTTAGTTTTACATGTTTGTTTTCATTTTAATTACTTTGACTAAAGTATTTATATTTAGTATTTCTTATGAATTTATTTTATGTGAAACACATACACACACACACACACACACACACACATATATATATATATATATATATATATATATATATATATATATATATATATATATATATATATATATATGCTAATGTGCATACATAAAATAGTGAAAATAAAGTTGTATGATTTCAGACTTTAGTATTACCAAACAGTTTAATCAATTTCAGCACTTAAATCATTCAGTTACTTAATTTATTTAGATTTCGCCTTCGTACTTCGATTTCGCATTTCGTACTTCAGATTTAACAAACGGCCCCTAAGTCTTACGTCATACATCAGAACCAAACGACGCGGAAGATAAAACAACTCAACAACTCGGGGAAACCAAAAGATCGAACACACGGTAATCAATGCTGTGAAAAACTAAATCCAATAAAGAATACTAAACATCCAACATCCAAATCCCAAAAGATCTCAAAAGAAGCTAAACCAAAAAGAAGGACAACATTGTTCAAACGTGAAACAACTGTTTTAAGAAAGAAACAACTAAAAGAACTAAGTCTTCAAAAACTTCATCTCAAACTTCGTCATCAAAGAACTCGTCAACCGTAGCAACCTGTTCATCTTCTTTGGGGAAAGGGGAAGACAAACACAACGTAACGGGGTAAGTACAAAGTACTCAGTAACGCGTAGAAGATCGTATAACTATGATCTCATAAAGAAATAAAAGCAACGCCATCTTTTATTAATTCATTTCCGTTGTTAACCCTAGCTAACTATCATATTATGTTCATAGCATAACATGAGGTTCCAAAAGTATCTAGCTTAGCTCAAGTTTGTTACATCATGAATAACAAGGGCACTACGCCTAGTAATAGGATGTACTAGGACAACTGGGTGCAACCTACTTAGAGACTCGCTCTAGTAGCCCCGGTAATATCTGAATCCCGATAGTGTGATAACCGGCAGAATGCACCAGACGCTTTATCTAGCCAATCGATTGACCGGCGTGGGTACAGTCTACTTTGTCTGGTCAGAGAACACATCGCGATATTGTACTATGCCTTACCAAGCATTGCATGATGTTTAAGATTATTAATCTAACACATATGTTTGATTAGATGTTTAACTAGCCATGTTGGGGAGATTTTGCATCATTAAAAGAAAAGAAAATTTATAAACCTATACTACCATGCAAAACTACCTCCTAACCGGCCGAATACCGGGTAGTTGCTAGTAAAGTTGGATAAGTACGGGTATCGATCCTCAGGGAAAAGGGCTATTGAATCTAGCTTATTAATTCTTCTTTATTAACCTAAACCTAAACTAAAACGGAAAATAAACTGGACAGAGGATTGTTAATCCAAAGCCAGGAAGGATAAAAGCGATAAAAACATAAATAAAACTACATCTACGAAAGCGGTAAATCTATCTACTGAACAACCATAAACAAACCATGATCAACCTCTTCCCAACAACCATCACCTCACCGAAAGAAATAAGATTAACACATATTCATTCACAAGTTATCTTGGATTATTATCTTATCTAAAGAAGCGTTTCCTCTTCCGATTTATCACGCCATTAATTAGTTTACCTTCCGGTCTTAACTAATATCGATACGAATCAAAGATATGGATTAAATCCTAATCTAACAACATTATCCCTCAACTTCCGTTTGTTGGAATAATTATTGTCAACCTCCCTCACGATAATCTAATGAATCTATTAACTTCCGTTATCTAAATTCGATTAACATACGGCATCTCAAAACAAGAAAAAGAACAAGTTAACTCACAAAATAAACACATGAAAAATCTCATCTTTCCGGTGATAATGATACTCAATATCTCCCTAGGATAATTTTGCAACGAATTAATTCAAATTGTGGTTCTCTCGTAAACCTAGATAATTAATCTACGAACTTCCGTTATGTATAGATTAAAAATCCAAACTTTCCTACGGTGACCTAATCTACACCGACTTCCGTCATACGGTAGCATCGACAAACAATCATATCTCTCGATATAAATTGAATCATAACAATTAAACATAGGAAATAAAACAATCTCGAATTAAACTTACAAAAGCATCCGAAAAAAGAATCAAAGTTGCCGTCGCGTACAGAAGCTTCACAAGCCTATGTCCATGGTCGTTTCACACGCCTTTATTCATAAAAAAGATCGAAACACGGAATTAAAAAGCACTAATCTAACCACCGGCCGACCAAGCAAGGAGCTTGGCCGGCCGGGCTGCTCCTCTCAGTTCGGATTTTTAGGGTTCCAAGGGCTGGGGGGCTGCGTGTATAATGTAAGAATTAGGGCTGAATTAAAGCTGTGATATTTATAGGAAAAGAATAAGTCGGCTGCTGTTGTGTTTAGGTCGGTTGCTACAGAACATGGCCGGACGCTCGTCCGTTGAGGAGAACGCTCGTCCATGGAGTGAACCGAGGTTGGACGTCCGTTTATGCTCGCCTCCGAAGTCTCGCACCGAATTTAAGCTTTGGACGCTAGTTTGCGTCATGGACGCCGGTTCACAATTCTCGCTCGTGCATGGAATATTTATTGGAATAAGACTTCTAAAATCCATATCTTGAGTTGTAGACCTCCAAAAATTATGATCCGAATGTCATAAAAAAGCTCTCGGAAAACTCTACAACTTTCATTAAGGACTCTTCTTCGTAAAACGCCTTTTTGACTAGCCCGTCGTATTACGAGTCGTTTTCGGGATTTTCCCAAGCTTTATTTCATCCTCATCCTCTTGTATCTCTTTCTTTCCTTTTTAATCTTCAATCAAACATCATTTAGACCTCTTCCATTCCACATTTGTGCACCTAAAAGATGACAAAACCGAGCAAAACGTAAAACCATACAAAATAGATAATAAAACCACGATATTTACTCGATTTTGCATTTTAACTATTCAAAACGTCATTTGCTCAATTAATCGATTATAAGCTCGAATTCTACGAAAAAACATCCATATATGGGGAATATTGATATAAAATATATCCGTATAAAACACTACAAATTGACCCTGAACAAGCCACCTAAGTGTTTTCAAGTAAGCTCCCTCACATCTCCTACTCTCTTTCCTAGACCACTAGACACGGACAAGGCCTAGAAAATACATTGACATCGATAAATTCTAAGCACAAGGCAAATCCAAAGCTTTCGACGGTCCCACACTTCATCTTTTCAGGGAAATCCATGTGGTGCCGGAACTAAACGCATCAAAAGCTAATTCAGAGCTTTGTCACGTAAGGTTATGCACTAAATACGCTATTATAAAGCTTGAAACACATAAAAAGAAAAAAACAGCACTGGAACAGTCCCTGTCCGGACGGATAAACTTTCTGTCCGTACGGACATCTCTCCTTTCTGCCCTCAGTCCGATACCGAGAAATAGCCATACGGATAGGCAACTCATCTGTACGGATGGACCCACACTCGGTCGACCGAATGGATAGGCTCGGTCGACCGAGCCTCTCTCTTGCACCTGTTACACGTTTTTCTTGCACCAAAGAGGACAGTTTTATGCACTCTGCATTTTCTACTCAAATTCAACCCAAACTCGACTTAAACAAATTAAAACCATGAAAAACAATCATACAAATTGCTCTACCACTTTACGAAACCTTAATCATACGATAAGAAAACCACGTTACCTTAAATTGCGTGGTACAACGATCCAAAGCTTCAACGCGTCAAAAGTTTAACCTTTAAATCCAAACGTTAATGGATTTAAGGATTGTTGATATCAAAACGATCCTCGTCTCGCGGTGATCCTTTCTCTCTTGAGACGTCTGTTGAAAAGAGCAACGGATTAGCCTCGAAAATCGAAAGCCTCTTCTCCTTTTTTTTTTAAACTTGCGCCCCCTCCTATTCTGCGTCCCTCTTCTTTTTTTTTTTGTCAAAAACAACTAGGTTAAAATTAGGATTAGTTTTCCTTTTATAATCCCAATTATCTATTTATTTTCTTTAAAAAGAAAAATCCTTGTTTATCCCTTTTTTTTTTCCTTTTTCTTAAATCTTCTAATTAAATAACATAATATTCTGATTTTTGCTAAAAGACCGAATTGCCCTTTTTCAAAAATCGGGATATTACATTCCTCCCCCCTTAAGAGGAGTTTCGTCCTCAAAACTAGATCGTACCTGGTAGATGAGGGAACTCTGGGAACTCGTCTAACATGTCTGCTTCCACTTCCCAAGTGGCTTCCGTCGGTGCATTATTGCTCCATTGCACTAATACTAACGGAATCACTCGTCTCTTTCTCACCTTCTCTTTCCTATCCAGAATCCTTATCGGCTTCTCCACGTAGGATAGATTATCTTGCAACACTTCCGGGTCAATCTCTGATTCCACGTCTACCTTAGATAGACACTTCCTAAGCATCGATACATGGAAAACATTGTGGACTCTAGACATCGACTCTGGTAACCGAAGTCTATAGGCCAACTTCCCAACTCTTTCGATGACATCAAAAGGTCCTACATACCTTGGACTTAGCTTTCCTTTCTGTCCGAACCTCTTGATACCCTTCATTGGAGACGTTCGAAGGTAAACTCTATCCCCGACCTCAAACTCTAGCGGTCTTCTTCTAACATCGGCCCAACTCTAATATCAACTTGGGGTGTGACTTGAGCACATCTAGTGACTCTGCCCAAAGGTGTGGTTATACTCAAAGGTCTCTCCAATTCCTTAAGAGGTAGGTTCAACTTCTTAGGTATCTTAGAGGAAACAAAAGTCCCCGAAGCTCCGTATCAAACAGTAGCCGAAAATCGCTAGATTATCTATGATTATGGTACCTAACAAGTGAATCAATTTAAGTATAAATATGTAATATCATATGCGCGCTATATCATATTAAATATTTATAATAAACACAAACACCGAAAAGTACCGTCACCACAAGGTCATCTAACTCTTCCGGTTCTGCATCTGCTGCGAAGACACGAATTGGTCTGCTACCTGTGGTACGATTACCCTGCTGGTTACCTCGTCCTCCTACCTGATTACCTTGAGAGAGCTTCTTAGGACACGCTCTCGAGTAATTTCCCCCTTCCCTACAGTAGAAACAACTCACGCTACCTGCCATGCACTCACCTGTGTGTGTCTTGCTACACTTAGCACAAACCACTGGCGTTCCCCTTGCTGAACTCTTCGTAGCCGGATTTCCTGTCCTCTTAACATTCTGCTGCGGTGCTCCTCTATTACTTCCTTGAAAATTTGAGAAAGACCTCTTATCTCCAACTACAACCGTCTGTCTACTGGCAAATCTCTCCGCAATCAAAGCTCTATCCATGACGCTTGCCATGCTCGTAGGTCTATCTCCTAGCATGCCCTTCGCCACCTCGTGTGACAATCCTTCCATGAATTTATCAATCTTTTTCTCTTCACTTTTCATGATCTCGGGTAGAATCGCCCAACTCATGGAACTTCGGGAGTACCGAGTTACCGTAGTATATCTCCCTTGTTTCAAACTCAGGAACTCATTAGCTTTCGCATTCCGTGCTGTCCTAGGAAAGTATTCCTTGTAGAACAGATCATTGAACACTGCCCAATCCGTGATCCTTGGGTTAACTTGCTCATATGCTTCCATCCAACTTTCTGCATTTCCTACCAACAAGGATATGGCTAAATAAGCCCACTCAGATTCTGGAGCTTTCATATTTCTGCACGCCTTCACGAACCCACGAATCCATGAGTCTGTTGCTGTTGGTTCGACATTGCCAAAGAACTCTGGCACCCTATGTTTCTTCATCTTCTCATACCAATCCACCGGTCCGTCATAACCCCAAACCGATGATGATGTACTGGCTGCTGCACTGGTGGGGCATTCTGATACTGATAGTCCTGTTGGGGATGGGTGTAGCCAGGTCCTACGAACGAATCCGACCTAGGCGGTGGTGGAGGTAGAACCATCGGTTGCGGTTTAAAACTCAGCGGTGCAGAAGGAAACGTCGATACCTGTGGATAACTGAAAAACTGACTAGCCAGTGGATGAGAAAGTCCCAACCCGGTCCAACTCGTGGTCCTTGGAGCTGAAGTAGTAACCGGTACGCGGGTGTTAAACCGTGAAGGACCCCCTTGTTCCACTCTACCTCTGGTGACAATGTCTGGTCCCTGATTCACCCTACGCAGGATGTTGCTCACAGACGGGGTATTAACTTGGGAAACTGTAGGGCCCTGGGTAGCTAGTCCACTTCTCCTCCTTCTCGAAATCACAACCCCGGTAAATCCTGCCTCGGTGTTACCCGTCTGGGTGTTAGCTGCCTCGGTGTTACTCGTATTAACTCCTCCTCTAGTAAGAACCATTCTGTTACGAAGAAAAGAGAGGGGTCACTAAAGCTCTAAAACTTATCTTAAAGAAGAAATCAAGTCCTACACAGCAAGGAAAACCTTTCTCTCTGATACCAACTGTAACACCCCATTCCCGGACACCGAGTCCTTATCCGGAAAGAGCGCTCGGCACATATATCATCAAATAAATTCAATAATATATGTAAGCCTTATGTCATACATCAGAACCAAACGACGCGGAAGATAAAACAACTCAACAACTCGGGGAAACCAAAAGATCGAACACACGGTAATCAATGCTGTGAAAAACTAAATCCAATAAAGAATACTAAACATCCAACATCCAAATCCCAAAAGATCTCAAAAGAAGCTAAACCAAAAAGATGGACAACATTGTTCAAACGTGAAACAACTGTTTTAAGAAAGAAACAACTAAAAGAACTAAGTCTTCAAAAACTTCATCTCAAACTTCGTCATCAAAGAACTCGTCAACCGTAGCAACCTGTTCATCTTCTTTGGGGAAAGGGGAAGACAAACACAACATAACGGGGTAAGTACAAAGTACTCAGTAACGCGTAGAAGATCGTATAACTATGATCTCATAAAGAAATAAAAGCAACGCCGTCTTTTATTAATTCATTTCCGTTGTTAACCCTAGCTAACTATCATATTATGTTCATAGCATAACATGAGGTTCCAAAAGTATCTAGCTTAGCTCAAGTTTGTTACATCATGAATAACAAGGGCACTACGCCTAGTAATAGGATGTACTAGGACAACTGGGTGCAACCTACTTAGAGACTCACTCTAGTAGCCCCGGGAATATCTGAGTCCCGATAGTGTGATAACCGGCAGAATGCACCAGACGCTTTATCTAGCCAATCGATTGACCGGCGTGGGTACGTCTACTTTGTCCGGTCGAGAACACATCGCGATATTGTACTATGCCTTACCAAGCATTGCATGATGTTTAAGATTATTAATCTAGCACATATGTTTGATTAGATGTTTAACTAGCCACCTAAGTGTTTTCAAGTAAGCTCTCTCACATCTCCTACTCTCTTTCCTAGACCACTAGACACGGACAAGGCCTAGCAAATACACAGACATCGATAAACTCTAGCTTATCGAAGCATAAGGCAAATCCAAAGCTTTCGACGGTCCCACACTTCATCTTTTAAGGGAAATCCATGTGGTGCCGGAACTAAACGCATCAAAAGCTAATTCAGAGCTTTGTCACGTAAGGTTATGCACTAAATACGCTATTATAAAGCTTGAAACACATAAAAAGAAAAACAGCACTGGAACAGTCCCTGTCCGGACGGATAAACTTTCTGTCCGTACGGACAGCTCTCCTTTCTGCCCTCAGTCCGATACTGAGAAATAGCCGTACGGATAAGCAACTCATCCGTACGGATGGACCCACACTCGGTCGACCGAATGGATAGGCTCGGTCGACCGAGCCTCTCTCTTGCACCTGTTACACGTTTTTCTTGCACCAAAGAGGACAGTTTTCTGCACTCTGCGTTTTCTACTCAAATTCAACCCAAACTCGACTTAAACAAATAAAACCATGAAAAACAATCATACAAATTGCTCTACCACTTTACGAAACCTTAATCATACGATAAGAAAACCACGTTACCTTAAATTGCATGGTACAACGATCCAAAGCTTCAACCCGTCAAAAGTTTAACCTTTAAATCCAAACGTTAATGGATTTAAGGATTGTTGATATCAAAACGATCATCGTCTCGCGGTGATCCTTTCTCTCTTGAGACGTCTGTTGAAAAGAGCAACGGATTAGCCTCGAAAATCGAAAGCCTCTTCTCCCTTTTTTTTAAACTTGCGCCCCCTCCTATTCTGCGTCCCTCTTCTTCTTTTTTTGTCAAAAACAACTAGGTTAAAATTAGGATTAGTTTTCCTTTTATAATCCCAATTATCTAATTATTTTCTTTAAAAAGAAAAATCCTTGTTTATCCCTTTTTTTTTTCCTTTTTCTTAAATCTTCTAATTAAATAACATAATATTCTGATTATTGCTAAAAGACCGAATTGCATTTTTTCAAAAATCGGGATATTACAATCACCTTCAAACACCCTTTCAAAGCACGGTTCTCCTAGAAAAGTTCTACAAACCTTCGAACACCCTTTCAAAATACGGTTCTCCTAGAAAATTTCCACAATTGTTGCAGATAACAAGGAACTCGAGCGCATTTCAAGGGTGAATTGCATTTTATTTCCGTCAAGGTAACACACGAATATGAACAACTGTTAATCAAGGTAAATATCTATTTTCCCCAAAAACTATCCCAAGTTGATCCACCTTCAATATCCGATTAAAAAACACAGCTCATACCACCAAAATTACATGATTTCCTACCATGATTATGCAAAACGAGGGTGAAAAAACATATGTGCGAATACACCATCACTGCAATACCCGAACAAACTTTCGATTTCCACCAAAAAAAAATAAATTCTGAAATCGATGCACCATCATTTCTTGAATAAAAAAAACACAAGATTTCCTATTACAATGATGTATTTAGAAGGGAATATGTGCAAATCTGAAGGGAAAAAAATCTGAATTTGATCTAGAATTTTAACTATATATTTCGTGCTTGGCCTGTAAAGATTCAGACTTGCTCATTGTTTTCGCTTCTTCTTCCTCTAGCCATTTCTTAGACACCACACGTCACTTCCATTATCCTTCTCTTCTGCAAATTTGATTATTTTTTTTGAAAGAGAAATTGGATTGTTTTGAAAGCCTTGTTGTTCGAGTGTTGTTCCATAGCCATATTTCGTTGTGTTTCTAGATTGATAATGCAGATGGTTAATTTGCATAAAGATTGTTTTTGGGTTTTTTTTTAAGAAAAGAATTGATGGTTTTGCTTGATTTTCTGTTGAATTTTTGGAACAATTTCAGGAAATCAAGTCGTGCCAGATAACTACATGTTCCGTACATTTATTTGAGGGTAATATAGTAGATATATTGTGCATTTGTCCTCATGAACATTGCAAAATTAAAATTGTCCTATTTTTCTATTTTAGTACTTTATGTCTCTTTCATTCCTTTCTTCCTACTTTTTTTTCCCTTTCTATTTCCCTTTTTCACATGTGTTTAATTAAATCAAAATTATCAATAATTATCGAGATTTGTTTTTTTATATTAATTTTAAACACCATAAGTTAAAGATAATTATATTAAAAAAATTTGATTGCATTCTAAAAGGTTTCACAAATTTCCTCATAACAAAATGATCAAGTTATGTTACTTGTATTATAATAAACGGCTGCAAGTTAGAGATTTTTTTTTGAGTTAAAAAGGTTTAAATTGTATCAAATTGTTATGTTGTGGTATTTTGAGTTTGGGAGGTTTTAAAGTATGTCGTAAATAAGCCGATTCTTATTTCTCTAGTTTATGTCATTTCTTGTTTTTATGGTTGAATGCATGGCCACATTATACGATTCTTCGCTCAAACGTTAAGCTCACTTGTATTTTTATTTTATTTCATATTCTTTTGATGATATTTCATAAAATTAATTTTTATTGATATGTGTTGTCGTGAATAATTGTTTGTTTTCTTCTCAATAGATGCAGGATAAAGCAATGAAGAGGAAAAAGAGACAGAAGAGTTGCATTTGAAAGGTAAAATATACGTTCATATCATACATATTACAATATTTTTCTAATAAATTCTACAACTTTTCATACCATTCAACTTACCTTCTGCAGGACATACTCATGTTATTGGGATTGAAAGTTATTGAGATTGGACGCTTGTTCTTTTTCAGGAGGAAAATAGTTGCGTTTTTTAGTATTGGACGCATTAATCTCTTAAAGATCGTTTCGTTTTCGTTTTTCTAGTTAATTTCAACTTATTGTTAGATTGAATGTTTGGAAAATAATCGTTCTTTGGTGTTTAGTATTCATTTCCTTCATTTCAACATCAACCTATATGTTCAATATTCTGAATAATTTTATTTCCTCCCATGTCTTTGTTCAAATGTGGATTATTATTATATATGAATGTCATGTAAGAATATTAGTAGGTCAGTCGTATATTGATAAAAAAAAAAGACATAAACATGGTGAACAATTCAGTTACTTTAAGACAATGCACAAAACAGACTCTTAATAATTTTTTGACAAACATACCACATGTCATGAAAGTGCTATTAAAGCAAAACCGATATTTTCAATATGTGACATACAACGTTCCATACAAATTTTGTGAGATTACTGACAATGAAAATTAGTGTCGGTAAACTACCATTTAAAAAACCACGTCAAATGGAATGAATGCCGGTTTAGTGCCAAAAACACGTGTCCCTCTAAATGAAAAGTGTCGGCGAATTAGCCACAAAGTACGTGTGACAATTCAAATAAGCGTCATGAAAATGCCACAAAGTTATGTTGGTCACATTAATCAAGTGCCGGAAAAACCGTCGTAAAATATTTCGACATATTACAAAAGCGTCAGCAAAGTGCCACAAATAAAACATGCGTCATTTTGACTATATGCCGTATAATCGCCGCAAAACTTCCTGGCAAAACTACAAACTGCCGCAAAACATTGCCGACATCACTATTGACGACATTTAAATAACCGCCATTTTATGTGCCGGGATTGCTTTTTACGGCACTTATTTTCAATTTTCCGGCATTTATATTGCGCCGTAAAAAGCCAAAAATGTTGTAGTTGTTAGATGTAATATCGTCGGATCAATCATAGATTGACCCGATTACGCAGCGGAATGCATCAGATCTAGATCTAAACGAAACAAAGAACATAAATTAAAAATCTAACTACAAGGGGGTTTAGGAGCCTACCTTTTTATGGTGCTTAACTCCAAGAACAAAAGGCTCCTTGAACACGTGTATGAGCAGCCATAGCCTTCCAACGTGTGTCTCCCAGCAACACCAGGTGGATGGTGTTTCCCGCCGCCGGACCTCCTTGATATGCTACCGGAATAATCCCGAAGATTATTCCAACTCGAAACCCTAGTATTATAGCCGAAAATTCCAAGCTATAATACTCTCAATATGGAGTGTTTATGATATAACAAAAGGCTTGGGAGAACTCTCTTTATATAGGAGAGTAATCCTAGTCCTCCAAGGATTTAATAATTAAGAGATAATTATTAGATTAATCATTTATTCCAAATAAAAGATAAATAAAATGATTATCCTAAACAAATTAAGATAAATCATGTTATTATCTAATATTCCATGAATTATCATTTAACAAATAAAAGATAAATCACATGTCAAATAATTATCCAAGAAAACTAATTTCTTGACAATTAAATAACAAAAATGGCGCCACCTTTTATTAATAAAAAAGGTTCACACGCATTTTACTACACCTTGGGCCGAGTCCACGAAAAATTTCTTTTTTCGTGTATTTAATTATCTAGTCCAACTAAACAATTAATCCACACATCAAATTAAATAGCCCAATGCACTATTTAATTACAATTGAGGAGAAACGACAAGAAAACTAATTATGCTATTTTGGGAGCCACGTCGGGGACCATGGGCCCATATTCAGTAGGTACAATGAATCGAATAAAATTATTTATCAGACAGAATAATTATATCCAACCTATTAATTCCGGGATTACACCACCATAAACCCGAAACTGAACTCTATCGAATATAGATAACTTACACTCAATTTATAAGTCGAAAGCGTCCACTGATATAATCATTACATACGGATAAATCCTCCATAGACTGTTCACTTCGATTCGGGATATTTCGGTAAACCCTTCTCGAAACATATTATCCTTATTTACCATTAACCCCCTAGTGATCAATTAGTTCATATCCAATATAATATGAACTCGGCCGTTCGATTAGTTTCTAGGGTTAACAAATAAGGGAACTGTCTGTCTACTTCCCGAGGGAAGGAATGGATTCCATATCTGTGATAACATAGACTACTCACTCATTCTAGAATAGAGCCAACGAGAAGTGTTGGACCACATACTACGAAGTGATACTTACTAACACATCAAACCCTACCCCCGCCTAGCGATCGTCGTGATCACCTCGGGATTGAGATTAATCCATATATGATCATCTTGTGATTTGATAAGACTTCTCGATTACGGAATTATATCGAGAACTCAAATCAAATCGGTCCAGCCCTATATGATTATCATCATATATAAATGCCCCATTAGGTACCCTATTACCGACAGTCCGGATAAGAATGTCACACCTAAAGTGTTCTGGGCGCATTATTAGCAAATTAATCTTGAGACCCGTACTCATATTAATAAACGCTACGGACTAAGTTAATTTTAAGTACATCTCACTAACTCAATCCTCTTGTGTATAGCCATACACTGAGTTATGTGATTACATAAACGAGGTAATTAGGGTTTTTAGTAGTGTCTTAATTATAAGCACACATGCATATAATAAGATGAATGATTAATTATGTCCTAAAACAATTACATAATTGTCTTTCGGGCACTACACCTAATAATCTCCCACTTGCACGAAAGGCAAGTGGATTAATTGTTTTAAAGCACACCCTTTATTTCTATATCTACAACATTCTCCCACTTGCTCAAAACAAGTGAGACATATCCCTAAGATTCATACCTTCCAAGCGCATCCAAGTAATTCATGTTTCCAAGTACGACCGGAGTATGCCGCCGTAGGGTAGGTCAGTGACCCGGCGCGTTCTTAAAACTGAACATTATGTGACTTGGTACACTGATCAGGTAGGTTGGCGGCTTGAGTCAATCTTTGGGATCGAAACTTCGCCTTTCCATCTAATCAGGTGGTACGATTTTAATATGCCTTTGATTCAACACTGAGGACTAGATCGACTTAACGATCATCCTTAATCTGACCTAAAGCCAGAATCAGTGTTTATCACTTATATTCTAGTTTGCACCTTAATATACTAGCATATTATTCCTCATTCTCCCAAAGATACTTAAGGATTCACTAAACATCCCATTTCGTATTCATCCTCAGGTTTAGATAACCATTCCTGAGAGGTAGGGTAGACTACATCGTTGAATGTTGCATAAATGCAAAAATATCTTAACCAGGTGAATGTATGGGATTGCCAATGATCGATTCTCGTGAATTTGAGCGAATCAAATCCTTTAGAATGAATCCCGATGGCATGTCAGACTCTGACTTCAGATAACACACCCATGTTGTTTCCAATTGTTTCAGTGTTACCATTCATAAACACTAATCTACATACTATTTTACTAATATTGATACCCAGTCTACGAAAGACTTATCAACATTCTGGTCAAGTCCACATATTAAAATATATGACTTTGAAATGACCTAGAGGTTTGCTTTAAACCCCAAAGGATATAAGCTATGGAAGGCATCATGGCAAAGGTTCTTTCTGAATAAATTAAGATACCGTTAGTCTCGCAAAAAGGTCTTAGGGAATCACCCCTATTTTCTGCTTTGTAACGAATCTGTTATTTGTTCTTAGCTAAAACCCTTCTAATCTGAATGAATTCAGATTCCGTTGTTCGGCAAGGAAGTCTTAGGGAATCACCCCTATTTCCCGTTTTCTGACGCAATCAAGCAAGACTGAGTGGTAAGAGAGATCACGGTCTGGTTAACACTCTACCTTTTAGGGAATCACCCCTAAATTACTCAGCTTTGCGTTGAAAGTTAAACTTTCATATTCATTCGACTCTTTTCCGTGTAGTTCCAATTACTCCCACTGGGCCTGAGTTACTCAGGTGGTTCTACAAGAGTTTCAACAGAACTGGAGTATCAAACTCCATTCACAGGGTTATGGCTTTTAAACCAACCTCTATGATCAGGATCCTATACAGTCCACGAAGGACTATAGGTCATCAATCTACCCTATAGACCATAAAGTCCTACAATGGCTAATGGACAAACCATACTCCCACTGCGTTTGGGGTGGAGTGATATACTGATCTAGTTTAGTAGTTTTTATTAGTGTTATCACCAACTTCCGGTGTTGGATGTGGACTGAACAAATCAGTTAGTAACATCTTGAGTACAAATACTTCAAGATCTCTTGTTATTTATAGACTCTATCAGACCGAGTTTGACAGTATCACCGTCATTCTCTGATTTTATGAGTTTTATAACCAACCTTTACTCAATGCATAAAGATATTTCACGACCTGAACGTGTACGCAAAATTTCCAGTCCTACCTTCAAGCACTAAATGCTAAATGTCTATATTTACGGAAGTGGGGTGAATCGAATTCACTCCTTATCCACAAATGCGTAGGCATCTTTTTGGTAGACTTCTCGGTTTTTCATTACAACCGTTATTTTGCAACCAATATCTTAAATGAGTTCAGCAGCGTATCGTAGCACATCAATAACTATATAAGGCAAATTTATGGTGTATCCCTTAGTGAAAACATTTCACTGGGAGGCAGGCCGAGCATCAGTCCCGAAGACTACGCAATAACCTATTTCTGAGTATGGAATACTCTATCTCTGGTGAAATCAGAGATTTCCTCCAAATATTTTGGATAAACTAACCGGAGTCTCGAATAGTTGTCAGACAAGATGTCACTACTTCAAAAGCTCCCACTAGCTTGTATCTTTCATATGACCCCGAAGGTCAATATGAACAAGCTATGTAACTTCTTTAAATCTATTACCCTTTCCCGATTGAGAGGAAACTTAGGCATTGTTCCTTTGAGACAGGGTTCCTTTGACCGGGAGATAGGAATCACCCTAAGCCGGTCGAGATCTTGTCGTTGGGGAATATGCACTAATTAATAGTATATAAAGAAGTGTTTATCTAAATACGGAAACCATTTGCGTTTATATTGTTTAAGATGTGTTACATATACCTATTCAAAGCATTTCTTAGTGGTTCTGACTTTATCAAACAAAAATCCGAGTCTTGGGTTCGTGCTACGAATGTTGTATTTATCGTCAATAAGACAAACAAATTATCCTATTGAAAATGAATACGTTCGTTCCAACGAATCCGAAAACAGAAAATGAATTTTCCGTGATACTCAAGAATTGAATCCGAGATTCATTTCCTTATATCACTCCCACTAGTCTATCTGAAATAACTGCCCGTTGTCTATTTTATTTATCGTTTAATGCAAAGCTACCTAGTTCTTCCAACGAACTTTAGCTTTTTGAGAAAATTGCTAAGGATGCATTGGTCAGTGATCCGAAATCACTTTCCTTATCCTCTAATTTCCAATTAATTTTCTGGTTTAGCCTTAAAACTATTTAGTTTAGATGACTAACACGTATAAACATTCTTTCCCATTCTCAACTTTCCTTAGATGGAAACAGTCTTGAACTAGCAATTCGTTTGAGTTTACACTACTCTTGAACTGTGGGATGTTCAGTATTACTTGCTTGGACTATCGATTTTTTCTAATCATCAAATCAGAAGACCAAAGCTCCCACTAGTTTATCGGTTCCAAATACCGTCTAACTAGCAATACTTTGTATTTATTATTTTTCAAAGATTAGAACATCACCTAGAACTAAGCTCCCACTAGTTTATCAGTTCCAAATACTGTCTAACTAGCAATGCTGTGTTCATGATGTTTCAAAGATTATAAAATCTCCAGAACTAAGCTCCCACTAGTTTATCAGTTCCAAATACTGTCTAACTAGTAACGCTTTATTCTTGTTTTTTCAATGAATGGAGAAACTCTTGTGCATTCCATTACACATTTCTAATGATTCAAGAAAACAATAAATCATAAGACTAAGGCTCTCACTAGTTTATCGGTTCCAAATACCGTCTAACTAGCAATGCGTTATGTATATGATTTTCCAATTTTTCAATTAGAAATTTGATGTGTAATATTTACACTTTTAAAATTCACTAAATGAATTTTATCTGATAGTCCTATGTCATCTTTTGTAAACTAAGTATGGTCGTCTCTCATTCAACACGAGTAACACCCGTGACATACCTGTACTATGTCACTTAAGTTTTTAAAGGCTCAAGAGAAAAATCTCTTACGAAAAATTAACTGCATTTATTGATAATTACAACGTACTTGTTACTCTCCACATTTTTAATGAAGTCCTATTACGAACAGTTTAGTAGCCTAGAGATTAAAGTTGTAAATAAACATGACAGAAAGTTAAATTCAAAATTAAAATTTCACTACTAGATTTTTATTTTAGGAATTATAAACTAAAAAAAAGAGTTTATCCTACCATTCCAAGGATTTAACCTCGCATCGTACATTGAGACAATCTCTCTCAATGATTAAGCTTTGAGAATCGAACATCTCACGGGAATCAGACATCCTGGCTCTTAATCGTTGATTACCTTCCTTTTTCTAGCCTAGCTATTTCGAAAATATCCATAAAGAGTGTGACCTACTATATCAGATCTCAAAAGTACGCCCCGAGTATACCGCCTTTAGGGTCGGACAGTGACCCAACGAGTACCCGAAATCCTATCCTTTCGGAGACCAAGCCTTGAATTTTGATAAGGGTGAACACTATCCGAGGGGGCCGGAATCAAAGCGGCACGAGGCGTCACCCTTCTCTCGTGCTTGCATCTATAGTAGAGGCCGTGGGGTTGGCTGTCGCCTTCCCCGCTCCCACTCAATATTTTAAAAAAGTGGGTTTACTAATTACGGTTTCGGTATTGACAATAAGAAAAAATAAATCAAAGTACTCCGAATAGGGTTGGTTATGTAGGCAAGCCTACGCCGTCTTTTTCGTTGGAACATATGTGACAGTTCAGGCTAATCCGGCAAGAGAAGCCCCGTTTGGCCCGAAGGCTTATCGGCTATGCTAAGTCTTATCGAACTACTGTATCGTACATCACACGTGGAGGGGAGTCGATTGAGCCGAAGCTCGGTTGAACTCGCCCAACCATGGTTAGACCATTTCCGAACCCATGTACTAAGATTCTCCAATTTTTAAATTGTCACCCAAAGCGTAATCTCGTTTCTATTTAAGGTGGGTTCACTGAGAAGCCATCACCGAAAAACTCAAAGATTTATCCAAGTGGGATTCACCGAGAATCCATCACTAAAATCGTAACGATTGACAAAACCCGGGTCCTCGGTTTTTATAATTAGTTACTTATTATTTAACTACCAAATATTAAATTAATAAGCATTCATACTAATTATTCGAGTTATACACGTCTATTTTAATTCAAAATTAAAAAACTACGTGTATGCATTGGAGTGGAATCATGAAGATGCAAGTCATGGCAATTTTCCGGTTTTAAGCACGTAATCTTGATCAAACACAAAATTATACCGAAAAATAAACACCGAGATGGACCGTTGGTACTCCCGACTAACTATTTTCTAAGGAAAAATAAAACTTAATCTATGTCTTCGAGTCTTGATTTTCGAATCTTGAACTCGAACCGCCGGATCACGAACCACGAACACCCGAGAGGAAAAAAGACTTTTAATTAAATAAAACCAAATTATTTTAATTAAATAAAACCTCTTTTTTTTTTATATTCTTTCGGCTGTTACAAAAATTATATCCAAAAAAAATAAAAAAATTTCATTTTAATTATGACGGCTGAATAAGTCGTCCAGTGTAAAAAAAAATTGCAGATTATAAAAAAAAAAAAAAATTAAACAGCCGCATGATTTACCCTAGCAGCAAGCTATGGTTTTAATAAAACTTTTGCGGCGGCAGTAAGCGCCACTACAGGTGCAGCTGCCGCCTATTTAAAAAAAAAAAAAAAGTAAGTCGTTCTAACGATTTTAACATCGCTAAAGGTCTTTGGATGACCTTAAAAAACAAGGTTTTTAGCCGTTTCTCCTCGTTCATACCTTGGGTTTCGCCTTGATCTTCAACTTTTCAGCAAGATCTTCGTATTTCGAGCCCGGAATAACAAAATTACAATAAAAGATGCTACTTTTACATGGAATTTCGAAAAATGCATAATTAAAGATACAAATCCTATGCTCAATTGTTACTAAACAAAGGAGCTACAAAATAGATCTACGGGTAAACAATACCAACCCAATCCAATCCATCAGTTTCTAATGTTTCTGAATTGTGATCTGATGAGATATAATCTAGAATGCCGTAAATAAATGCGCAGAGTGAATAAATAAATGAGGCAGAAATTATAGAGGTTCCAGGAGGTGTAATCCTGTCAGACCTATTTTCTCCTGTGATGTAGGAGGCCATATTCACTATGTTCTTGAGGTTTACAGTTACAAGACACAAAGCAAATTTAAATACTGATTGTCCTTCATTAATCCTTAGCTTTACAAGCTTTAGCTCTCAACAGGTGGAATGTTGTCTGAACCAAGCTTTCTTCACTGATCTCCACTGGTCCTTGATAGGTTGAATTTCCTCTTCACCAGCTCTTCACAAACATAGTCTTCCTGACTGCACCTCAACTGTCCTTCATACCTTAGTGTTTCACAGTCTAAAACCTTTGATAAAATCAAAGTTGAGACTTGAATCAATAACAATAATTCAACTTGAGATTTGAGCTTCTTCTTCTAAATATATATGATTTGCTCAAGATTTGTTTTTCTTCAAGTGTTTGATCGTGATGCTTCCTTGAACGTTTAAGAACACTTTGAAGAAATCTTGATCTAGCAATAAAGCACAAAGCAGGAGTTCTTTTTAATTCACTTTCCCCTTTTTAAAATATTTCTTAATATCTTTTTCCTTAGAACTCCGCACTTCTTCTTGAGGTAGAAGTGACCTATTTATATGGGGTTTTCCAACGTTCAATTCTTTGAATTTGAATCCTTGTATCCGTTGGTGGTCCTGCTAGTTCTGTTGAATGTCAATGTCTTTTCTGACATTTCCGTGTATCCAATAAAATTGCTTGCTTTATAACGGTCAGATCCTTTTTCAGTTTCTTTTGATTAACTTCAGCTTGAAAATTGAGTCAACTGGGATTTGTCAGCTTTCAGCTTTAAGAGTGTTAACTGAGTTTTTACTCTTCTTAAAAAACTCAGTATTCTTCCATCATCTGATTATTGTTTATTTAATCAGCGTACACCATGACATATAAAATCATCTAAGATATCATTGTCCTTATTTATCTTAGGTCTTCATACAAGATTCATAAAGTAAGTTCAGGCCATCACAGACTTACCTGAATTCTAACTTTATAGTCTCGACTTTAGTCTTCATAAACTGAGTTTGAACCCTCAGCTCTTCATTCTTCAATAATTGAGTCTGGGTCCCTCAGCCATCAGTTCTAGATAAGTCAACCGAGTCTGTGTCCCTCAGTGAACTTACATTCTTCAGTATCTATAGGTGTGCTCTGAGTCAGTTTCTCAATCTTCAATTGCGAACTCAGTTCTCAAAGTCTCATCAAGTTAGTTTCTCGTTTTCTCAGTTCTGATCCTAAAACTATTACAGTGCTTGTCTGATTTACTTATACAAATATCAGACGGTATTAAAACATATACATTAAAATCTAGACATCCTTTTGCTTTACACTATAATAGCTAGTTATGACACTTCATCAATGTGGTTAAAAACAATAACTGAATAACTGATTAATCAACATCAAAACATAAATTTTATTTCCAACAGTAGATCTGGAATCTTCTTGATAGTTTCTTTCTTCTTGTTCATAAAGATAGTCCATGTGAACTTTGAGAAGTCATCAACCACCACCAATGTATATTTCTTTCCACTTACACTCACAGGTGTAACTGGTTCAAAAAGATCCATGTGTAGTAGATTTCAGATCCTGGTTGTTGATTGTTGTGGTTTTTATTTGAACAAAATCTTTATCTGATTTCTCTTTTGACATGCATCACAAAGGCTCTCTTTCTTGAAGATGATGTCTGAAAGCCTTCAACTAGTTTGTTCTTAGATAACTGGTTGATTGTCTTGAAATTCAAATGATTCAGTCTTCTGTGCGAAATCCAACTGGTTGATTGCTTATTCTTGACAAGTAAACAAGTCTTTGCATTTGATGTCTTCCAATTTACCACGTACTTGTTGTCTTCTCTTTTTCCTGCAAGTACAGCTGTGCTAGTTTGATTGTGAATCACTTTGCATCCTTCTTTGTTGAAATGCACATTGTAGCCTTTGTCACAAAACTGACTGATGCTCAGACGATTGAAACTCAATCCTTTGACATATGCCATATTTTGAATCTTCAAGTTTTTCTTGAACATAGTGCCTTCCCCTTTAATTTTACCGGGGTTTTTCTTTGCCTCCAAATGTAACTTTAGGTCCATCAAAGGCTTTGAAGTTAGTCAACCATCCTTTGTTTCCTGTCATGTGTCTATAACAACCACTGTCTATGTACCAGACATCCTACAAAAAAAAGGCAAGTTTAGGTACCCAGCACTGTTTGGGTCCATACCTGTTAGCAGTTAGGCCTCTCATTCCAAGTGTGTATCCAAAGGATATCCTTCTTGGATTGTTGAAATCATCAACTTCATATATGTAAGGCATGGTAGACTCATTTCTTGTAGGTTTACTAAAATTATTCTGATACAATTCTCCACTTTTTTGGTGCATTTGCATCCTTTTTCACTCCAATATGCAGGAGGAAACCTATTCTCATATTGCTTCTTGTATCCAGGAACATGCCTGGGTTGGATTTTCCTAAAAACATGTTGCATGGCATGAAATGGTTTCTTCTTGTATTTTGGGGGTGCAACATTCCAATCATCCACTGAAGGGCAAAGTCCTCCCTTACCTTTCAGTAACCCTTTTGCCTTTACTTGGCTGGAAAGATGGTTTAGTATGCTGTGACACTTCATTGGTCTTTGGCTTCACTAGTGCATGGTGAGTGGTGGAAACCATGGTACTTTATTTTCTGAATTTTGGCCCAGTTTTGGTCCTCAGTTCAGATTTGGATTGTCCATTGTTTCTATCCTCATCTTGACTATTGTAGCCAATACCTGATCTGGATTCAAACCTTTTTGACGGTTTGTAAGCTAGTGCTTCAAGTGGTGCATCGGTGATCTTAATTGGTAGGGAGGTTTTCTTAGCCGGTCTGACAGCATCAGATGAGTGATCATCTGTTACTTGCTGACATGCTAAGTGTACTTCCTTACTAGTTGATTCAGCTTTTAACTTATCCAGTTCTTTTTTTAATCTTTTATTTTCTTCCCTCATATTCTCACATTCTTGTTCCAGAATTTCATGATTTGTTTGAATTTCTTCAAATTTGTTTATAAGATTTTGGATTAGGTTTGCAGAATCTAATAGAGAAATAGAAGATTGTGCAGTGTCTGAGGTGGACGCATTAGAAGAGCATGAACTAGATAATACTTCTGTATCTTCAATTTCTTTTGGCATATGACATAGATAGGCTTTGTTATTGTCTGGGCTGGTGGATTCACCATCAGCTGAGTCATTTTCAGAGGAATCTTCATCCTTCTCACTACTGGTTTCAGCTTTTAATGCCTTTTTGCTCTTTCTTCTAATTGAGGATTTGTACTTCTTCATGTCTTCCTCATTTTCTTTCTCTTAGGACAGTCAGCCTTGAAATGTCCTTTTTCTTGCAGTTGAAACATCTGTATTCATAATCCTTTTTCTTCTTTTCTTTGTTCTTGGTTGATGATGAAGTTCCTTTGGATTGTTTCTTGCTAAACTTGTCAAAACGTTTGATCAGCAAAGCGATTTGTTCTTTGAGCTCCTATGTCTCTTTGTTGGTTGAGTCTGCCGCTTTATTCTACAGGGGTGCTACCAGTGCACTGGCCTTGTGTTACATTGCTGATGCACTGTCTTCATCGTTAAGTTTGAATTCATGAGCTTTTAACTGAGACATTAATGTTAATGTGTCAGTTTCTCAAGATCTATTGTTCCTTTGAGTACAAATGAGATGATTTTCCATCTCTTTAGTAGGCTGCTCAAGATTTTCATGCAGATTTCTTTTTTAGCACATTTGTGGCCGAGTTGTTGCAGCTCACTGATGATACTTGAAAATCTGCTATCCATTTGTTCAATGGATTCACCATTCTTTATTTTGATGTTCTCAATTTTTGGTTAGCAACAGATAATTTGTTTTCTTTGATAGCTTCAGATCCTTCATTGATGAGCGTGAGCTTGTCCCACATCTCCTTCACCGTTTTGCATTCCTTGACTCTCATGAACATACTGTTGTCAACATAATCAAGATTTGCTCTCCTTCTGTCATCCTTGTTCCACTCCTTTTTGATTTTGTCTATTGTGATTGGTCCATCACTGATGACATCTATCATCTCTTCATGTGTTGCAGTAAGGTGAGACAACATCCTTATTTTGAATTCATCAAAATTGTTTACATTAAAAACATGTACTTTAGACACGAAGTTAGAAGAATCCATATTCACAGATAGAAGATGTACGTAGAAAACACAGATATCAAAAACTACTTTGAAAATATGATCTCCTTGTTACCAGAAATCATATCTGAATAGGTTTTGATACAAGGAACACTGCTTTGATACCAATTGTTGCTCCCAGAGAAGGGTAAAAGTATAGTCAGAGGGGGGTGAATGACTATACTGGAGTTTCAAAAACGTTTCTTGTTTTGAAAGATTTTGGGCAGCGGATAAGTCCTTTCTTAAAACTATTTCAAAGTAGGTTATGCAATCACACACAGAGAATATGCAAACAAAATAATACTGTAAAGTAAGGTGCTAAAAGTAAATGAACACAAAGGTTTATAATGGTTCAGGGTGGTGTAATCCCTTAATCAACTCTTCTCCTATGATGATTGGAGGAATTCACTATTGTCATTTAACCAATACAATAGTAAGATTGTCCTTGGCTACACAAGCTTCACATTCTCCAAGACTATCACTCCTTGGCTACAAAATCTTCAACTACTCAGTCTTGAACACTGCTCCTTGGGAACAAATCCTTCAGCAGCTATCACAAACACAACTCCTTCTTAGATGGCTCTGATTCAGTTGCTTGACTGGGGTGTGAATTGAATTCACAGAGAGGTTGATCAATCTCAGTGCTTGATGTGTATTTGTAGCTCTAAATGCTAATTTGATCGTCTAGATGTGTTCTTCTAGATATAAAGAGAAGGCTTCTCAAATTGACAGAGTTTCTGCAGTATTTGTATTCTTGTGTGTCTATTCGTTCATCATATTCCTTGTCTGTCAATGCCTTCTATTTATAGCCTTGATAATCCTTGATTTGAATTTCTGTCAGTTGGCTATATAATGCGGGGAATAATCCTTGATTTAATTCTTCATTCCTCCTTGATTATATTCTTCTTGATTTCCATGATCTGGATTTTCTTCAAACATTTATCTTAAAATCCGTCCTTGATTGGTCCTTGATTGATTATGCATTTAATGCTTGATCCTCTAAATCTTTCTTATTTTTCACATTCTGAATAAGTTTGAATTGCTCAGCTATTCCTTCAATAGTCTATTACTTGACCGGTTAAGATTTTCTTCTTACTTAGCTGTTTAATGCTTCCTTCACTGCTTTTCCTTTACTTAGCCGGTAGACAGTTTACTTAGCCGGTTTACTGCCTTCTTTGATCCCTTTGAGTTTCCAAGAGTACTTGTACTTCACTGATCATTGAAATTGTGTGAGATCAGTGTACACCATATTTATCATTGAATTTCATCACTTGTAAAGTAACTTAGATTTATCCAAGGTCATCACAGACTTTCCTGGTAATAAGTCAGTCCATAAGTCTTCTTGCTTATCTGCTGGTACTTCGCTATCTCCTTTTAGCTTATTATATGTTTCACTTAGCCATCCTACCAACTAGTACAATACTTGTCTGACTAAACCTATACAACTTGTCAGACTCGAAGTAAAGGCTTATACATATATTTCTAACTTATTTTAGGCTTGCTATAACAGCTAGTATGGTCATCATCAAAACACATAACAAACAATATGTTCCTAACATTAGAGTTTCCAGATGCCCTTCCATGGCTGTAAAGACCGCCTTCGCGGCTGGCATTAAGGAATCCTAAATTCTAGGTTTTTCATGTTACGAACATTATTATATCGTGAATTAAGGTGCGTTAATCATATTATTTGGTTGAATTCGCGTCAGTTTATCTTTACACAATCATCTAGATCCTAGAGTATGAACAAACGTTCAAGGAATTCATACCTGAGACGATGACGTATACGAAGAACAACTCCAGCTGGTGATTGATTGGGGGAGGGATTATTGCACAAGAAAACTACCTCAATAACTTGAAGATCACATGAAAATAAATCAAGGAAATTTTATTGTAAATGAAATTGTATTCTAAATTGTGTTGTTGTTCATTGTAATCGACTGTTGTAGGCTTTTAAGCACTGTAATTCATGTTAAATACTAATCATTTTCATACTTTTTCATTTTGTATTTGGTGTAATAGAGGAGTATGTGCTAACGATTTCATGTTAATTATTAATCGAGTTCGTAGTGTAATGTCATGATTCTCTTGAGAAAATAGCCATTTTAATCATAAATCTTAAGTCGAAGTAATTAAATGAGTCTTAACTAATTTTCACACTACCGAATCGTCTTAATGGGAATGAGTCATTGCCAAAGTGGTAAAATATATCAAGGTTCCTTAGAACACTCGTATTGGTGTCTCTTAAAACATTATCTACTTCACAGACTTACACACCATATTTCATTGTTTTGAACTTGAAAAGGGTATAAAAATCATTTTTATTTCGAAAGTAGTTTAAAAAATGAACATTGCTCACCTTTGAAAACATTAAAAATAAGATTATCTCATATTCAAGAATCGGATTCGGTCTAATGGTAAGACATCATTGCATATCCTGGTGACAACCATGTCTGATTCTAATCCCCGCCCAGAATAAAAATCCCCTTCCTTGCGCCGCAAAAAAACAAAGAAAAAGAATTGTCCTAGATTCAAATCAATAAAAAAAAAAGGAAAAAAGAAGTAGGTTTTCATCAATTCAAAGAACAAGAAGAAGCCCCCTAAAAATAATAATAAAAAAGACAGAAAGAACAAGAAGAAGCATTGACATGAAACTTCTATGTTCTGAGTAAAAATTTAAAACAAGTTTCAAAAGCATTCAACCTTTCTAAAGACAACAACAACAAAACAAATGAAAACGGAAAAAAGAAATTTTGTTACCACAACCAAAATTACACACCTAAACGCAACATAAATATACATAATTAATTATTGTGTATGATATGTTGATTTATCTAAACCCATCCATAATCAATAATGCAAGAAAATAGGTCGTGTCATAAGTTATGTCAATTTGATTGCGATTGTAACTTTATTCAACGGAAAGAATCCCCTCATCTTCTCAAAACAGAGAAGATAGCCTTGAATGGGAGCATAGTGGGGCAAAACAAAGGTAACAACTGCGGGCGATGTCGCCGTCGCCGCCAGGGGAGGAACGTTCACTTGAACACCATTGTTAATGCTACTGCTAGCTCCACCTCCTCCTGGAATGAAATGAAATCCACCTCCACCAAATGTTGATGTTCCTGCATAGGTACCAATTGCAGGCACCGCCACCGTAACACCATTGTTAATGCTACTGCTAGCTTGACCTTGATTGAATGAAAGCCACCGCCACCAAATGTTGACGGCCATGTTGCATAAACCTGAGACGTCAAACCGAAAATAATTCTTGAAGCAGCATAATAAGCAAAAGTAGACATATACCCACCACGATCATTTTCAATGTTATGAGCATCATAAGGATGTTGAAAAACATTTTGAAAATGGAAAGTAGGTTCCCTCTAGTTCACCAGATTAATATTTTTGGGTTTTCACATTCTTCTCAACCATTTTGTTGAGTTCATAAAATACATCTTTCAGTTTCTCAAGTTGCCCCTCTTCGAGATTCTCAACAGAAGCCTCCGAACACTGGTTATTATCTTTTTCTTCAATTGCACTTATCTAATCCATGAGTTGCTTGAGTTTTCTCTCCACCTTGTGCTCTTTTTTTAGGAGATCGGTCTTTTCAGCAACATCTTTCAGTTTATCCTCCTAATGAAGTTGGTACGACATCTTGGTTAAATGGTCATTATTTGGAATCTACAGGTTTTGGAATCTGTTTAGGATTGTTTCAATAGAAGGGTTACCCAAAGAGAATGCTTTGTTTCTAGGAGAGAAAATAAGAACAGCCATTTCAGCACCTATAAGAGTGCTAAAATCGTTGCATTTTTTCATAATCCATCATGGCGTTTGGGTTGGGTAGGGTAAGGTTGCTAAAGTAGGGTAGGATATTGTGAGGTGGGGTATGTTAAGGTAATGTATGAAAGGGTGGGGTATGGTATGGTAGGGTAAGATATGGTGGGGTGTAGTATGGTAGGGTGGGTTGAGGTATGGTATGGAATGGTAACGTAGGTGATACGGTGGAAAATATCATGGGTGTGGTGTTTTTGTAAAACAAGGATATCTAGATCAGTATTTGTGTGTAATTTCTTAGAGCTCAAGGAAGAATTATGAATGCTAGCTAGAACAATATGATGTGTGAGAGAGAGTGCTAGTCGAAAAATAGGCAGACCTTGGCTGCTTATTTCAATTAAATGTCGATACCTTTTGTAAAGGGGTAGTGCCTCTATTTATAGGTATTGCAAAGTCAGTTACAAGGCGAGTAGAAAATACAATATACAATCTACAATTTCGCGAGTCGATCATTCTTTATGCGAGATGGCATATATCTTCGCCTTTACTTGATCTCCTTGTATCTTGACTTGATTGCCTTGTTGAGCGGGCTTCATATTGAGGGGTGAGCTGATCGATCCCCGATGATTCGTCTCGCCTAGTACTCGGCGTATGAAGGATGATGATGCCCTTTTTCTGATTGACTACAGATGTCGTGATGGCACAAGATGTGCTTAAACATTCTCGGTACCGCTCATCTTATTATAACGCGAGTTGTCGGGACCAATGGCCCCATTCTTGGTGGATCGACCCAAAGAGAATCCTCGTGGGCGTTTACGGGTTTAGCATATCAATGGCCCCCTACTTTCAGAGTTCATCATTGCTTGGATGTGAATCAGGGAGTAGTAATAATGATGTCTTGCCTTAGATAGCAGCACACTTATGGTGTAGACACGACTGTCTGGAAAGTTCCGCACGCGTACAGACCCAATGCCATGCTCTTTCGATGGTCTTTTGCCTTACGCTTTTGATGGTATTTTTCCAAGTGCTTTTGATGGTCTTTATTGTGACGTTTTTGGCATATGCGCGACTGGCCAAAAGGTTCCACACATTGAAGCGTATTGATCCAAAGTCGTGCACCTGGGCGGCAGACTCGATTTTCTAAAACTTTTGTTAGTCTTAGCAGTACGTTTATGGAGTAGATGTGACTCGGCTGTGAGATTCCGCGTGATCGCGTGTAAGTCACTTCTATGCATGAAATACTAACAAGAGTACTAGGTCAATCGTTGTATAGCAAGGGTGAGCCAAAGTCGATCCCACAGAGACAATGCAACACATATAATAGATCCACTATCTTAATTAAGAACACAAAGAACGGTCCCTAGACCAACATAAAGGCATAAAAGTAATTGGTTTTTCCCTCCTCACCTATCTTCTAACTTGGTGTAACTAATCATTATGTTTAATTTTCCCCGTAATTCACCGATTCAACCAGAACACGAGTTTTAATTTTTGCTAAGGGTGAAATCTCCTACCTTGTCTACTTCCATTGAAAGGACAATAGAGACCTATGTGCAGTTAACCTCCTTTATTGGTTGTATTAACCCACACACAATAAGTTCTAGAAAGTGCCGACTTATGACCGAGAACCTCCCTAAGCAGCTATTATGGATTGACTAGCACATTCATAGGAATTGATCCAGGCAATATCATAACTAACACTTCACATTATCGTCCTTCATGTTAATTTATGAATACAATAATAAGATTGGCTAGATCTATATGAATGTTAATTATACTTGTCGATCAACGTAGCTAACTCTAAATCTCCAGATTTAGGGTTACCTAAGGTTTCCCTGCAATTGCGGTAAAGACCGATGCAATTGCGGAAGCATGGTTCCTAATTTAGGAATATTATCATTCTGGTTTGATTAATTCTGGTTAATTATGGGTTGTTTAAACATGTAGATTAATTACATCATGTTAATCTAACTAGTCTACCATGATGAAAACATAAAGGAACATTCAAAGCTTCATTCCTTTATCAATGGCGGATCTAGCTTGATCCAGTCAAGCTAGATGATGGCTTGCAAAAGAAAACCAAAGAAAAACCCAAAGGAAATCTTTATTTCATAGATCTATAATCAAGAGGTATTAGTCATAAAAGAATGTATACATAATAGTTCCGACACATGCTTATTATAGCCATATAACCGACCTAGTTTTCTAACCCTAACCGACTTGATACATAACACAGAAGCTTCAATTTTGTGTTCTCCAAGTTGCCGTGATTGTGGCTAAGGTTTCCTCATTTGCGGGCCTGATTGCCTGCTATTAAGGTCCAGTAGAATTATCATGGAGTTCATTGACTTCGACCCACTAACTTTTTATCACCAAGATCCATCCTCTCAGCACCAGAATAAGGCATACCTGAAAAGCACGGAAAACAAGACATAACAGTTCCATATTTGCGGGATAAATGTATAGATGCAAAATTAATAACCAAGGAATACACACTAAGCAATCGACATATATTTCATAAGATAATCGAACTATCAATATTTAATTGAGCATAATTCGGGAAAAATAATGGTTTAGTTTATAGTACTAATTACAGTGTGATCACCGCGCATTGAAGCGTACAGACTTAATGCCATGCGCTTTCGATGGTCTTTTTATGCCGAGCTGAGCTAGGTATTTTTCTGCCGAGCTGGTTAGTCTTATTGTGCGGAGTTGATCGGTCTTATTGTATTGAGTTGATCGGTCTTGAGAGTTGATGTGTGATGGGATCTGATATGCTCTAGGAGAGATCAGTCGATGGCGCAACCTTTTTAGCATTAACCCAACCGCCGCATTTTCATGATTATCATTAACTTCTTGAAACCGTTGTCGCTTCATGATAAATCCACCATATATGGTTATTCTATGATCGTTTTGGCCACTTTAATGCCTATTTTGTGATATTCGTTTGATAAATTGCCTCTTTTGGACTAGGTTACTGCTGTGGCTTTGATATTTTGCAGATATGATGAATCTGAGCAAAAAAGGCAATGAAATTGAGTTAAAAGGAGTCAAAGGCATGAAGAATCACACCCAGGTGTGGAAGAATGAAACAAGGTGTGAAAATTATTCAAATTGTTTTGCAAGCGAACAAAATATTCTGATTGGTGGAGACAATTTCCTACGTTGTTTTTGTGAAGATGGCTTGAAGAGGAGAAAAATAGAGAAATAATGAACTACATTATCCTATTTTATAGAAATTTTATTTTAGGAGATAAATTACACAATTTCAATTAAGGAAAATTCTTGTTATCTTAAAATAATTTCCTTTGATTGAAAAAAATCACAATTCACGCCATCCATCAACCTCTTAGTCACACTTTGTTCCTTTGTTCTTCATCATTATCTCTTGTCCCAAGAACAAGGATTTTATGTTTTAAGAAATCAAGAACAAAGCTTTTTCAAGGTTGGATTATTTTATGCAATATTTTGACGGTTTATTTCTCTCTCTTTTTCTCCTTTTCTTTATTTATTTAATTTTCTTGTCAAAGTATGAATTCTGTGATTGAATCTTGGAATTTCGATATGTAACGTGAGTAGATATCAGTTTCTAGGATTAGGGGAAACCCGAATATTAATATATGATGTAAAAACTCAACATTTCCCTTGTTTTATGAAATTGGTGCTTAAAAATTGATTCTTGTATGCTATTCTTGTATGATTGTCGAAATTAATAGCTCCAAATGGTGAATAATCACAATTCTACGTAGAAAAGTTATTCGATTAATTAGTGACCGGAAAAATACCAATTAATTGATACTTTAAGAAACAAGAATTGAATCCAAGGTTTTATTGGAATGAAAATTTTGTAAAAACATTGATGAAATTATGATTTTTTTTAAGGGATCTAAATTCATTCTTTATCGTGGGAAACCGGGTGTAGTTTGAGCTTAGGTATGATCATAAAAATAATTCGAAAGAATATTTTTGTGATAAAATTTGATAATTGCCTTCATAAATGTTTAATTCGTATCTTAGGAGAAATATTGTTAGTAAGTCATATAGTAATTCCGTGGTGACTCCAAAATCATAGGAATGCTTTTAAATTGATTCTTTACCTATGTCTTGAAGTTCATGGTTCGTAGATATACTTTATTTAATTTTACGATTTTTAGATAAAAACCTCCCAAAATTTGATTGGTCTAGCTAATATAAATCGAGTATTGTTTGGTGATTGACTACAAGTCCCTGTGGGATCGACATCCTAAGTACTACTCAATAAGCCGTATGCTTGCGGTAGGATTTAGTGATTATCTATTGAAAATCACACATCACTTGATTGCTAGGAATAGTAGCACCGATCGAGACACTCGATCTTTGCACAGCGGAAGCTTATGCGATTTATGATATGAGACACAACTAATTAATCCTACGAGAAGCTTGAAGATTTACCTTATCGGAGAGGGATGATAAAACTGACCAAGGGATAGAAGCCACAATCTTCCGGATTGTATCTCATAACGACGACTGGTGGACGTCGATTCTTCGCTGTACAACCTCCTTGGATATGCACAAGAAAAACCCTAGGTTTTTCTTCTTCTAATAACTAGAACGAGAAACTAATTTTTATCTTCTTTTAGTTGTGTTGTGGCGCCAATATCAAGTGTGTATTGTGTTGGGAGGAACTCTCTTTATATAGGAAAATAACTAGTCAAGAGAGTTATCCTTTTCACACCACAAAAACTCACTCCCACAAGGAAAATATATTTTTTCTACAAAATAAGAGATAATTCTAAAAAAATCAATCTCTTAATTTTTCCATTAATTATCCAACAAATAGATAATTAATTAATTACACATGTGACATAATCTAGAAAAATTTATTTTCCTAATTTATCAACAATAATGGCGCCATTTACATCATCATTTTAATAGAAAATGTATTTTCTATTTTACATATTATTTACCAAATAAATAATATTGCATATTAATTAAATAGACCAACTATTTAATTTGTTCTCGAGGTTCCATAAAACGAGAAAACACTCGCGTGTTATGAGCCAACCCGAGGACCATGGACCTATAACCAGTAGCTACAATAAATTGAATAAAATATTCATCGAACATAATATTTCTACTCAACTCATTAATTCCGGAATTACGCCCTCATAAATCAGAAACTGAACTCTATCGATTATAGATATAACTTGTTCTCAACACGCCGAGTCGAGTCGATAAGTGTCCATTGATATAACCATTACATATAAAATAAGCCTCTATAGACTATCCGTAATGAAGCAGGATTATTTCCGTAAACCTTCTTTAATACATCTTATCTTTATTTACCATCAACCCACTAGTGATCAATTAGTTCATAACCAATACGAACTCGGCCGATCGATCAGTTTCTGAGATCAACAAATAAGGGGATTGTCTTTCTACTTCCCGCAGGAAGGAATGGATTACGTATCTGTGAGACACACACTTCTCACTCATTCCATAATAGTGCCAACGTGAAAGTGATTCGGACCGCGCCTCTTAGCGATCCTTAACGAACACATCAAACCTATCCTGAAACAAGCAGGAGTCTGTAATCACTTCAGGATTAAGGTTAATCCATATATGATCATCTTGTGATTTAATAAGATTTCTCAATCACGGAATTATATGAGAAACTCGATTAAATCGGTCCCAGTCCTATATGACTCTCATCATATATAAATGCCCCACTTAGACAACCAATGTCGACGGTCCGGATAAGACGGTCACACCATAAAGTGTTCTGGGTGCATTAATGGTGGTTTAATCAATAGACCCCATACTTTGATTAAGTTCACCACGGACTAACAGTTCAAGTGTATCACCACAAACTTAATCCTCATGTGTGTCACACACTAAGTTATATGGCTACATTTGATACGACTTAGGGTTTTCAATAGTGTATTACTTACAAGCACGAAGCAAGTAATAAGATGAGAATAAATCTGTCATTTATTAATCATAAAAACAATTACATAAATTATCTTTCGGGCGCTACTTCCAACAATCTCCCACTTTCCCGTAAGGACAAGCAACAATTGTCTTTCGGGCACACTATATCTAACAATCTCCCACTTGCCCGTAAAGACAAGAAATGATTGTTTTTAGAGCACCACACCCTTATTCTATCTATCCACAACATTCTCCCACTTGCTCTAAAGCACATATCTCCCAATTTCATACCCGCCAAGCGCTTATCAGTGACATTAGATGCCATGCGACTTGGTAAACTGATCAGAGGTTATCGTCTCGAGCGATCTTTTAGGACCGATACGTCGCCTGTTTGCACGATCTGTCTGACCAGGTGGTACTCTCTTTCAATTAGCTTTTGACCTCTTGTGATTGTGAAGATCCTTTGCACAATCTACCTCTAAACTGTTTTAATAGTAAAAGGGTATCGTCTTATCGAGACCTGGAATTATTTCCAGATCAGCAAGGAACTTTTCAAGCTATACTGCCTCTTTAGCTGCTCCGAAAGCTGCTATGTATTCAACTAACAGAGTCAAATTGGAAATGCTGGATTGCTCTAGACTGTATCTCCATCACAATGAGTAAACACTGAGTCTGAGATCGATTTATGATCATCCTTAATCCAACAAAAATCAAAATCAGTGTAGTCAACGACACTCAGGTTCGCACTCGAATGCACAAGCATATGATATCTCATTCTCTAAAGATACTTGAGGATGCACTAAACTGATTTCAACGTCCGAATCCAAGACTCGACTTTTATTGACTTTTAATAACCTGACTTTCTCTATCCAAAAGAGAATTTATCCCATTTTCTCTATATCCAAAGATTGAGAGAATTATTCCGTGATGGGTTGGGTAGGAAACCTCTCGTTGTATATTGCATGCATAGAAATGCATTATCATCTTAACCAATAAGATGCATGGGATATTGCCAACAACTTGTTCTCATGAATTCGACCGAATCAAATTTTAAGAATATCGTCCACTTCTCTGACTCGGAGAAGCTTTGGCTCGTCAGTTTCTGACTTCAGATAACACAACCATGTTGTTTCCAACTGTTGCAGTGTTATCTTTTATTAACACTAATGGCTACTATTTTACCAATATTGATTCTCCAGTCTACAAAAGACTCATCAATATTCTGGTCAAGCCCACCCAATCCAAAACATGTGACTTTTAATGACCTAGAGGTCTGCTTTAATCCATCAATGGATATAAGCACGGGCAGTCAATCTACCATTGGCTTTAAGGTAAAACCCTTCTGTTCCGAATGAATCTAAGCTGCATTGTATGGCAAGAAAGTTTTAGGGCATCACCCCTATTAATCTTTCTGCTTTCCATAGAGTCAAGCAAGGCTGAGTGGTGAGAAAGTTTCAGGGCATCACCCCTGTTTAACTGTCTACTTCTCAGGGAGTTACCCCCAAAACCACTTGGCTTTGCTTAGAAAGATAAACTTTCTCATTCATTCAACTCTTTTCCATGTAGATCCATTTTCTCCCTCTGGGCCTGAGACACTCAGGTGGTTCTACAAGAGTGTGAACAGAACTGGAGTACCAAAACTCCATTTGTAGGTTTATGGCTTTAAACCATTCTCTATCTATCAGAATCCTATACAGTCCTTCCAGAGGACCCAAGGTTATCAATCACCCCCAACAGGCTGTAAAGTCTACATAATCACAGTGGGTCAATGGTTAAATCATACTCCCACTGCATTTGGGTGGATTGACATTTTGATCTAGTTCAGTAGTATTTATCCATGTAATCCCCAACAACCAATGTTGGATGTAGTCTAATTAAACCAGATAGTAACTCCTTGAGTAACTGTACTTCAAGATCTAAGGTTGTTATTTATACATTCTTCAAGAAAGGCTGCGACAGTGTAACCGTCACGATCCGATCTCAAGAATTTTATAACCAACCTTTACTCATTGAACTAAGATATTTCACGAACAGTCACTATCTGAATCGCCTTTAACACTTTGTATCGCCTTTAACACTTTGTCGACTACATCACCTTTAACACTATGCGGATTTCCCTACTCGTTGTCGACTGCATCGCCTTTAACACTTTGTATCACATTAGACATGTAATGTTACGGCTATAAATCCTAACAAATATAAGAGCATCTCGAGGAAAGACATGTTTATTAGAATATTTATGAAATTGTCACATGGACTTATTACAAGATTTAAAAATGAAAAAACAGAAATTGATCGAGCATTGAATACTCGGTTCTCTGGTAATATCAGAGACTCCTCTAAATATTTTGATAAACTTATCTGCGTTTCAAGTAGTCATCAGCCAAAATGTCTATTACTCAAAAAGCTCCCACTAGATTGTATCTTTCATAAGACCCCGAATGTCAATATGAATAAGCTATGATACTTCTTTAGCTCTATTAACCTTTCCTAATTGAAAGTGTACTTAGTCATTTTTCCTTGGAGATAGTGTTCTTGGACTGGGAGATAGGAATCACCCTTAGCCAGTCTTTAGATCTTATCTCTAGGATATATGTACTAAATAATAGATGCTGAAAATCGTTTATCTAAATACGGAAACCGTTTGTTTATGATGTCTTACATATACCTTTTCAGCATTACTTAGTGGTTTTGACTTTATCGGACAAAAGTCTGAGTCTCAGAATCGTATACAAATGTCATATTCACTTTCTTTAGGGCAACTATATTATCGACGTGAAAGTGAATCTATTTGTTCCAACGAATCTGAAAAAACAGAAATTAGATTTCTGCGATATTTAAGGATTAAAATCCGAAATTTGTTTCCTTATATCACTTCCACTATCTTAGCTGAATTAACTGCCCGTTGTTTACTCTTCATCATGAATGCCCAGCTACCTTGTTCTTGCAAAAGAACTTTAGCTCCCGAGTCAAAATACTCGGTTAAGAAAGTCTCTAAGGATTCATAGGTTAGTGATCCGAAATCACTTTCCTTATCCTATACTTTCTTTTATTAATATTTCGGTTTAGCCTTTAACTTATTTAGTTTAAATGACTTGTACTTGTGGTCATTCTTTCCCATTCTTGGATTTCTTTAAGGAAATAGCTGCGAACTAGCAGTTTATTTGAGTAGACACTACTCGTGAACTGTGGGATGTCTAGTGAGATTGATACCAAATTATTCTGGTCATCTTTGAACTAATTTTAATTTGTCTCCCATTCAACACGAGTGACAGTAGTTACATACTTATCAATGTCACTTAAGTTTGTTGGCTCAAGAGGAACATCCTCTTCCGAAAAATTAATTTGCATTCTCGATTATTGAGTTGAACTTTCTTGTTACTTTTCCACTTTTACGAAATCATTATCAGTCAATATATTATGTTTAGCAGTTTAGATACCATGAGATAATATGCAATTGAAGAATATAAATCATGACAGAAAGATAAATCAAATCATACACCACAACATATAATGATTTTAGGAATAATAAATGTGATGTCATGCATGCATTTTATCCTACCATTTCAAGGATTTAATCTCACACCTACAGTGCCGCCTCAGGGTAGGTCAAAGAGGTGACGATTAAATTGAGACAATCTCTCTCAACAACTAACTGAGAATCATACATCTCTATTTAATTGCTGATTACCTTCCTTTTTCAGCCAATATATTTCCTAAAATATCCTTTAGAGTTTTACCTACTATTTCATATCTCAAAGTACGCCCCAAGTATACCGCCTCAGGGTCGGTCAGTAACTCGACGAGTACCCAAAATCCTATCCTTTCGGAGACCAAGCCTTGTATTTGATAGCGGTGAAAGCCACCTTCAGTGGGCCAAAATCAAAACGGCACGAGGCGTCACCATTCTCTCACGTGCTTGTGTCAACAGTAGAGGCCGAGGGGTCGGTTGTCACCTTCCCCGCTCCCACTCGTTATTTTGAAAATTAGGTAGTCTTATTAGGATTTTTAGAATTTCTTAATCATCCGAAAAACAATAAATCATGAATATTTAAAAATCATACCACTAGTTCATCGGTTCCAAATACCGTCTAACTAGTGTCACCTATTCACGACTTTCCAAATTTCTCGGATTTTTAAATTCTTTGTGTAGTCACTTCACAATTAAAATTCACCAAGAATTTTATAATTCTAATCCATTAGGACTTCATGATTTTTCTTATAATTCAAAAACAATAAATCATAAAATTTAAAGCTCCCACTAGTTTATCGGTTCAAAATACCGTCTAACTAGTGACACTATTCATGATTTTCCAATTTTCCGAATATTTAGAAATTTCTTGTGTAGACACTACACAATTAAAATTCACCAAAGAATTTAAAAAAAAGCCCTAATTTTGTCATGATAAAAATTTAGGATTCTAGAATTTTTCGAATAAATCGAAAAACAATAAATCAAGAAAAGCAACCATCAACTTATCGGTTCCAAATACCGTCTAGTTGGTGTCCAATTTTTCATGATTTTCCAATTTTTTATTATCAAAATTCTAATTTATTTAGAATTTTATCTCAATAATTTGAAAAACAATAAATCTTGAAAAGCAATCACCAACTTATCCGTATTAAACCCTAGCTGAGCTTTAACCGAGCTACCGAATGGTGTCGGGATTGGCTAAGCTGACCCGTCCTCTTCGTTGGTTCATGTACGACTGCTGTATTGAGCTTTAACCGAGTTCACCGAATGGTGTCGGGATTGGCTAAGCCGACCCGTCCTCTTCGTTGGTTCATGTACGACTTCTGGATGAACCGGGCTAAGGTTGCCCCATTGAGCCTCAGCTCGCCGGATAGCTTGACCTTGCCGGACCCCCGATGTTAACGTCGCACTTGGACGGACAAGTCGAGTTGAGCCGAAGCCCTGTTGACCGCCCGAGCAAATTTTCAAACCTTTTTCTTAGTCGGTGTCCAACTTTTCCGGATTTTCCAATTTTCCAATTATTAAAATTCTTTTATGTAGACACTACATAATCAAAAACCACGAATGCTTTTTAGATCCCAAAATTAAATTTACAGTGTAAATTTTGTTTTATCATGTGAATTTTATGTCCTGATAAAATTTCGTTGTTTTTAATTAATTTAATTAATTACCTAAATTAATTACGTCTCATACATGCCTAATTAATATCACGATTAATTATCTACATGTATGCATATGCTAGGTGTGGAATTCATGAATATGATGCATGTCATGGCATGGTTATTTCACATAAATTATCAAATATGAAAATCAATGCGTAAAAGTAAACCACTGAGATGGACCGTTGGTACCCCCGTATCTAACCTATTTAAACTAGGAAAAACACAAAATTTATATAGCAAGTCTTCGTCCAGCATCTTTAAAAAAAGTTTGACACTTTATTTTCTTTTCTTGCTTCTCTCGTACATTGCCGCCGCCTTTTTTTTCTCGTATGAACAGTGCCTTGTCACATGAACAATGCCTCGTCGCATGAACTGTGCCTGGAGCACAATATTGTTGCAGCGCTCCTTTTTCTTTCCATTGAAGATTTCTTATGGCCGACGGATCCGACGAAATAAAACTACTACTCTGAAATTTAAATTGCAAATATAAATTACATAAATTGAAAAATAAATTACATATATCCTATACTCGTATAATTCTAATTATACGAGCTTACAATAGATCTAACGGTAAATAAGTACCAACCCCAGTCCATCTCGTCAACCACAACATTCAATCATATAAATAAAAATAAAATATGCAATCTTATATGCAATTCCACTCCTAAATTAATTAATCATGCACTCGATATCGTAAAAATTTAACCTTGGCTCTGATACCACATGTTAGGAGTAGTAGCACCGATCGAGACACTCGATCTTTGCACAGCAGAAGCTTATGCGATTTACGATATGAGACACAACTAATTAATCCTACGAGAAGCTTGAAGATTTACCTTATCGGAGAGAGATGATAAAACCGACCAAGGGAGAAGCCACAATCTTCCGGATTGTTTCCCCTAGCGACGACTGGTGGACGTCGATCCTCGCCGTAGAACCTCCTCGAATATGCACAAGAAAAACCCTAGGTTTTTCTTTTTCTAATGACTAGAACGAGAAACTAATTTTTCTCTTCTTTTATTTGTGTTGTGGCACCTAATATCAAGTGTGTATTGTGTTGGTAGGAACTCTCTTTATATAGGAAAATAACTAGTCAAGAGAGTTATCCTTTTCACACCACAAAAACCCATTCCCACAAGGAAAAGATATTTTTACTACAAAATAAGAGATAATTCTCAAAAAATCAATCTCTTAATTTTTTCATTAATTATTGTTGGTCCCTTGGAAAGGCTGACACAAGTTTAGAGGGGGGAGGGGTGAATAATCTTGTCACCAAAAACTAAATTTAAAACAGATTAAGGTTCAGATAAAACTTGTGTGGAGTTGAGCTGACAAAGCTGAGATTAAATCAAACTGACTTAAGCTGAAACTGAATCAACCGGCAGCGGATATGATTTTAGCCTTTTTATTGATCTTGTTATTCTCGTTGTGGCGAGTGTTGTGAATCGAATTTCGGTGAATGTCAGTTGTGACTATGAAATGTATAACAATCAAGTATCACAATGCTGTAAGTAGATGCTAAATAAATAAGTAAATGCGTAAAGTAAATAGGGCGGATGTTATAGAGGTTCCAGGTGGTGTAATCCTGTACGTCCTCTCTTCCCCTGTGGTGTGGAGGAAAATTCCACTAGAACTTCTTGAGGTGAACTGTTACAGAAAGTCCTAAACAATAGTCCTTGGCTAATCCATAGCTTCACTATCTAAACAATTGTAGAACAGGTAGAATTGCTTCTCTTCAAATGCTTGAATCACTGGTCCTTAGAGGGTAGGATTGCCTCTTCACCAGCTACCACCACAAAGACAGTCTACCCGACTGCTTGTCACAACTGTCCTTGGCGAAACCTTCCCGGTTTGCTTCACAGTCTGAAACCTTTGAATTAGAATCAAAGTTGGGCTGAGAATCAATAAATTGATTCTTGTTTGTGGTTCTTCAGAGTGTTGAATTCTTGATAAATTCTTTGTAGTTTGAACACTTGAAGAAATACTAGATATGATCGTGTTATAGTTCAGAGATGATAGCAATTCAAATAGAGTGCACAAATAGCTTGTTGATTCCTGTATATACTCTTGTTCTCTGTATTTTTGTTGTTTGTGCAAAGTCTTCTATTTATAGTGTGAAGTCCAACGTTCATCTGACTTCGATTTGAATTGTATCAACGTATATCTTGCAACGGCTATATTTTCTGACCGTTCCTGCTGTGTCAGTAACTCATCCAATGAAATTGCTTTCTTTACAACGTTCGATTGTACTTTCGGCTTGTTGGATGGCCGACTTATAAAGCGAGTTTCCTTGTCAGTTTTATACTGAGTTTTTCATTTGTCAGTTTCCTAACTGACTTGGAGCATTAACTGAGATTTAATCAGTACTCCAGTTTTCATCTGATTATAATTGACTTAATCAGAGTACACCATGATACATTTATCATCTAAGAATTCATTGTCCTTATGATTCTTATGTCTTCATACAAGATCCATAAAGTCAGTTCAGGTCACCACAATCTTGCCTGAAGTCCAACTTTACAGTCTCGACTTGTAATCTTCATAACTGAGTATGAGCCCTCAGTTCTTCATTCTTCAATAACTGAGTTTGAACCCTCAGTTATTCATTCTTCTAGATAAGCCAACCGAGTCTGTAACTCTCAGTGAACTTACCTTCTTCAGTTCCAAGTATGTGTATTTCGAGTCGGTTGCTTGTCTTGATGATTTCCAGTTTTCTAATTGATTTCCAGTTTTCAGTTTTACGACACACTATCAATTACAGTGCTTGTCTGATGTAACTTATACAAATATCAGACTCTAATAAAGCTTATACATTCAGTTCTAGACATCTTTTAGCTTTCCACTATAACAGCTGGCTTAAGCACTTCATCAATGGGGTCAAGATAATATTATAACAAACAAGATGAATTATCATCAAAACATAAATTTTATTTCCAACAATTTCCCCCTTTTTGATGATGCCAAAACTCTCCCTAAAAGAAAAGCTTAAAGATCAAAACAATGAGAAACAATGTAAAACTGGAAAACTGGTTTTCAATAGAATGAGCAAAAACTGGATACATGCATTTTGTTCAAATATCTATGATTAAAGACTGAGCTTCTTCTTAGCTTTTTGCATGACTAAGTCATATCTTTTTGCTTTGTCATACAAGCGAAAATCTTCTTCAAGTTTGGAGTCTTCCTTTGAAAAGGTCTTGTTGTAGTCAACTTGAATACTTTCTTTCCATCTTCTCCATTGAATTAGCTTGGGTAAGCTTGAGTCTTCCAAATAGTACTTTTCAAATTCTGTTAGATCGGTTTTCATTTGTTCAACCTTGTCTTTAATCTTCAGTTTATCTTCAATCCTTCGATTTTTCTTATGTTGTGCAATTTTTTGCTTTGAGTGAATATCAGACAAAAAGTAGTTCAAGGATTCCTCAAATGTTCTGTCCTTGTACTTGGCTTTAATAGGATTGTAGTCTTTGATAAACTGTGTCCACAGATCCTTTGTAAGAGTAACTCTTCTGTCTCCAGGTTGATTGTATTTTGCAATAAGTTGATCATCAGTTAAATCTTTCTTCAAAAATTTAGGATCTGATCTATATCTTTGTAGTTCTTCTTCAAGTCGCTTCATTTCTCTAAGTAATTTCAGCTTTTCTTCTTCAGCTTCCCCCTTTTTGGCATCATATAACTGATCTACCAGGGCATGGGTTGCTTTTTGATCTTCTGAAATTTGTCGCTGAGAAGCAAGTACTTCCTTAAGTTGAGTTTCTAACCCGTAGATATGTTGATTAATATGCCAATGAGCTTGAGCATGAGTTTCTCTATCTATCTACGCGGTTGAATCTTCAAGTTGTTGTTTGAGTAATACAATCTCTGAAGCAGAACTTGAACTTGATTTGTGAATCATCTCTAGTCTTGCATGAACCGAAACATCAGTTCTAGTTCTATAATCAAGATATCCAGAGATGTTTGATAAAAGGCCATTCTGTGTATCTCTTTGACTGAGTACTATTTTCAAGTTTTCATGAACCTTGGCCAATTCCTCCTTAGATAGAAAATCGGAGGGATCATATGTAGCTTCTACTTGATCCTTATCCTGAGTATCAATAACCATCAGTTGTCTGATTTCATCATCTGCTTGCTGATTGACAGTTGTCTGGTTTTCTACTGACAACGCTTCTTGCTGTGGTACAGTTTGCATTACAAGATGTTGAGATTGAGTGATTGTTTGCAAAACTGTAGTATCATCAGCTTCTTTTCTTGACTTATCATGATCATCATCATCCTTTTTCTGGGAACTGTCTTTAGATGATGTGCCTGATTCTCTTCTATTTGCTAATTCAGTAAACCTTTTGAAACAGTTGTCATGAAATTCCTTAATAGGAAACAGAGAGTAAAGATCTCTTACTTCCAATTTTTATAAGAGTAATTTTTCTTCAGTCTGTAAACTGGCATCACGAGAATCTTCTGGTTGAAGTTTCATTTTCATCAGCTTGATGATTTTGTCAGCTTCGAAGACTAGTGCTGATTGTTGAACTGACTGTTGTTGTATCTGAGAAGTAAGGTCTGCAGTGACATTCTCTTGAGTATCTTCAGTTGTCAATTGTTGTTCCCCCTCAGTAGGTGCTTTCTCACTTGAGATTTCAGGATACAAACATCTTACAACTGATCTTCCTTCTGTGGATTCTGCTTTTCGCTTGGTCCCTCTGTGTTCAGTTTCCCGCTGAGACACAGTTGACTGTCTTGCTTCATGTTGGGAAGTTGTTTCTGCGATTTCCTTCGATGTCACAGTCTCCCTTGCTTGCTTCCCTTCCTTAATTCTTTCTAAATAAAACGGAATGATTCCACTAAGAGTTTTCTTTAGTCGGAATCTGCCATCAGTTACTTGTCCTTCAGCTTGAGCTTTTGTCATACTTTCTAATTCAGCTAAGTGTTGCTTCTTGAATTGATTGACTATATAACCTGCCCAATTAAATTCTATGTTGTCCCAGATTATGTTCATCAGCAAAATATTTTCTTCCGAAAGTATATTAATCCCTTTGGATTTTCCAATGACGTGTTTGCCGAGCCATTTGCTGAGATGTCCAAATTCCGGCTTGATTTTATCGACATGAACACCAGGTTTGATTGGTTCTGTAGACGAAGTAATCATTGCGAGAAAAGTTTCTTTCTCCAATGGTAGGGTTGCTAATTCTGTTGAAGTTGCTGTTGTATTTGCGAACCCAAAGAGTGACCTCATAACTATTTCATTGAACACAATGCGATCTCCACGAACTGTAGTTATCAAGGAGTCTCTGATTAATCGCATATTTTGCCAAAACTGCAAAATGCCTTCCACATCTCGTTTTTCTTTGAAGCGAACTTCGAGGATGTTGTTCAATCCTGGTTGCTTTTTGATTTTATCTCGTATACAGCTGGCTAACAGAGTGTTTTGACACATAGCTTCATACATTTCAAGTGTTAGTTCATCCAGCTCTGTGATCAATCGTCTGTCTTTCGAATCATTTGAGGTGGCCATATTTGAGTGTGAACACAAAAATTTGATTTTGAAGGGTAGGTTTGAAAAGAGTCTGTTTTCCTTAATAAGAGAATAATGTGAACGGAGATTGAATAAATAGGTAGGATATTCTGGCGGTTGAATGGTACAACTTTTCAAATTCCATGATGGTTTTGATAACCGATACATGTACCGCTTTCTGACAATTGTGGGGTGTACACACAAAATTCTGACAAAAAGAACTATGGCAATTTAATGCGATATAACAGCTGTTGATTCTATCTTATCAACCTTTGACTAAATTTGAATAAAGTGAAAATTGATGCTGAGGTCAGTTTTATAGATAATTCAGTTCCTTCAAAATATTCAGTTTTGTCCAATTCTTCAATTTGTCAGTTTGAGATTGTTGATGTCAATGACTAATCTGTTAAGTGAGCGCACCCAACATAACAATGATTAATCCCCTTGACGAATCTCTGGCTTAACTGACTTAACTGACTTTGATTATTCCCAACTCAGTTCTTAATTTTGCAAATCTCTCTTTGTCCAATGGCTTAGTAAAGATATCGCTAACCGATCTTCGCAGGTACATAAAGAACTGTTATATCCTTCTTCTCTCGCATGATCTCTTATGAAGTGGTGACGAACATCAATGTGCTTTATCCTTGAATGTAAAACTGGATTATCAGTAATTGCAATTGCACTTGTGTTATCACACATTATGGGAATTGTTCCTTCTTCTATCCCATAGTCTCTTAATTGTTGTCTGATCCATAAAACTTGAGCACAACAACTTCCACTGCTATATATTCCGCTTCCAGCTGTTGAAGTTGAGATTGAGTTTTGCTTCTTGCTAAACCATGACACAAGTCTATTTCCTAATAACTGACATGTGCCTAATGTGATTTTTCTGTCCACTTTGCATCCAGCATAGTCTGAATATGAATAAGAAACCAGCTTGAATTCTCCTTCTTTCGAATACCAAATACCAACTCCATCTGTGTCTTTCAAATATTTCAAAGTTCTTTTCACAACTGTGAGATGGCTTTCCTTTGGTCTTGACTGAAATATTGCACATACACCGACAGTAAAAGATATGTCTGGCCTACTTGCTGTAAGATAGAGTAAGCTTCCAATCATCCTTCTGTAGAGTGTTTGATCAACATCTTTACCTTCTTTGTCCTCATCTAATCTGATGTTGGTCCCCATTGGTGTAGAAATTCAAGTAGATTTCTCCATACCAAACTTTTTGATAAGTTCTCTTGTATATTTGGTTTGATGAATGAAAATTCCATCGGCTAGTTGTTTAACTTGCAATCCTAGGAAATAATTTAATTCTCCCATCATACTCATTTGAAATTTGCTTTTCATCAAACTTGCAAATTTCTCACATAGCTGTTCATTTTCTGATCCAAAGATGATATCATCAACATAAATTTGAACAAGTAGAGTATCTTCTCCATTCTTCATCCTGAATAATGTTTTGTCGATTGTTCCTTTGATAAATCCGTTATCTACTAGAAATTGAGACAGAGTTTCGTACCAAGCTCTTGGTGCTTGTTTAAGTCCATAAAGAGCTTTCCTTAGTCTGAAAACTTTATCTGCTTGATCCTTGATTTCAAATCCAGGTGGTTGTTGAACATACACTTCTTCTTCAAGAATTCCATTTAGAAATGCACTTTTAACATCCATCTGATAAACTTTGAATTTCTTGTGAGCTGCATAGGCAAGAAATAGTCTGATTGCTTCTAGTCTTGCAACTGGTGCGTAAGTTTCATCAAAGTCTATGCCTTCTGCTTGAGAGTATCCTTTGGCTACTAGTCTGGCTTTGTTTCTGATGACATTCCCATCTTCATCAAGCTTATTTCTGAAAACCCATTTGGTTCCAATGATATTGACATGAACTCGGTTTATCTACCAGGTTCCCATACTTGATTCCTCTCAAATTCATTGAGTTCTTCTTGCATAGCTAATATCCAGTCTGGATCTTTCAAAGCTTCTTCAAGTTCTTTAGGTTCTGATTGAGATAGAAAGCATGCAATCATCGCATCTAGTTGATGTTTTGTTCGAACTCCAGCTTGAGTATCACCAATAACTTGTTCTTCAGGATGATCTCTCATCCATTGATGTGTGTGAGTTTGTATCAGCTGATTTGTATTTTGTTCAACTGATTCTCCAAAAACTGGTTCTTGAATTTGTTCAACTGAATCTGATTGAGGTTGTTCAAATTGTTGAGTAGTTAGAAACTGAGGCTGATCTTGATCTGAACATTCTGAAATTTGTAGTCTTCCAACATCAACTGAAACAGGTTCTGGTGTGATTGGTAACTGAGACTGAGGAACTGGTTCTGGTCGGTCTTCAGTTGTTTCACTAGGAAAATTTGGTTCATCAAATACTACATGTATTGATTCTTCATGCTTGAGTGTCCTTTTATTCAGTACTCCAAATGCTTTGCTGACACTTGAGTATCCTAGGAAAATTCCTTCATCAGCTTTGGGTTGAAAAACGTGAAGTTGATCTTTTCCATTATTGTGTATGAAACATTTGCTTCCAAACGCATGAAAGTCTGAAACATTTGGTTTTCTTCCATTCCAAATTTCATAAGGAGTCTTTTCATGTCTCTTGTTCATGAGAGCTATGTTCTGAGTGTAACAAGCTGTGTTTACTGCTTCTGCCCAATATCTATCAGGTAGTTTAGCTTCACAAATCATAGTCCTCCCAGCTTCTTTGAGTGTTCTGTTTCTTCTTTCAGCTACATCATTTTGTTGGGGTGTTCTGTGTTGCAAGTTGGTGTAAGACACCATTTTCTTCACAATATTCAATAATCACACTTGTTGAGGAATTCGGTTCCTTTATCGGATCTTATCTTCACAACTCGAAACTCCTTTCGATTCGAAGTCTCTTAAGAAGTTTCGTGAGCTTTTGCTTGGTTTCACTTTTCTTGGTTAGAAAGATTACCCAAGTATATCTTGAAAAATCATCTACTACCACCAATGTATACTTCTTTCCACTGATACTAATTGGTGTAATAGGTCCAAATAAATCCATATGTAGCAATTCTAGATGTCTGGTTGTTGAATGCTGAGACGTAGTCTTGAAACTTGCTTTTGTTTGTTTTCCTTGTTGACATGCATCACATAAGCTGTCCTTCTTATATGATATCTCTGGTAGTCCAATGACTAGCTGCTTCTTATATGATATCTCACTATTTGTGCTCATCCTTCAGCAACTGAAGTAGTGACTTTTGTTGGTGAAACAATATCAGATTTGTCTTTCTCTGAATCTTCCAATTGTTTCCTTCTTTTCCTTAATTCTTCAACCTGTTCCAAGGCTTCATCTCCAGTTACGACTTTCTTCCACTTTCTGCTTTTCTTCTTTTTAGGTTCACTCACAAAACCTTCAGCTTTTCTTTTTCCAGGTTTTTCTTCTTTAATAACAATCTTCCCATCGGAAATCGGTGTGTCTTTCCTTTTTGCGATTCCAAAATGATCGAGTATTCTTTGGACCACCAGTACAAGAGTCTTCTTATGATAGAATCGACCTTTCTTGACATCGGTCTTCTTTTTGGGTGTGTCAATTGATTGTGCCACTAATTGATCAAATAAATATCTTTTCCAATTGACATTTTCTCCAAACCAAATTACATATAATAAGTCCAATTTTGCTCCCGAGAGATTGCTAAAATTTCCTGCATTTCCAATAATGAAATTTGCTAACATTTTGGTGAGAAAATTGAATTCCGGTTTGAGTAAACTTGTGCTCCCGGTTTGTAAAACTGTGGAGTCTGCATCAATTGCTATATCTTTCCATAATTTCTCCCTCTGTTCTTTGGTCAACTTGATGGCTGCCGTACCTCCAGATTTGTCGAACCCAAAAATCTCTGTAATTAGGTCTTCAGTAACTTTGATCTGCTTACCATTGAAAGTTGTGGTAAAAGTGTGTGTGCCCTCTCCTTCTAGAGCTGTACTTCCAAATTCATAGAAGTCTCCCATGCTCTCCAGACATACACTTTTCAGATTGATGTTGAATACAACATCCAATCCTTTGATTTGCCAAATTTTTGTAGCAATAACTTTGGCTAGAGTTTGATCAGCATATTTTGCAATAAACTGATCAAGAGAGACGATCATTCCAGGTTCAACATGTGTAGAAGTCATTGTTTTCTGGATTTGGTTGAGAATTTGAAAACATGGGGATTTAAAGAATAGATTCAAAATTCGAGTGTGAAGAATTATAAAAGAAAATTATGGTTTATTTATAATTTGTAGCAAAGGTAGTTAAGAATTGAGTGGGACTCAAAACGTCTTGTCATAAATGTTTTGAAATTGCGAAAATAAGGATGAGTGGAAAAGATGGACGGTTGAGATTGAAAATGTTGGTCCCTTGGAAAGGCTAACACAAGTTTAGAGGGGAGGGGTGAATAAACTTGTCACCAAAAACTTTCCCAAAAATGAAAGTATCCCAGGAACTGAGTTTCTCCGAAACTCAAACTGACGCTCAGTTCAGTTTTGTTCCTATCCCCTAACTTGTGTGGAGTTCAGCTAACTCAACTGAGTATAAGTCAATACTGACTTATTCTTAGCCTAGTTAACTGGTAGTGGATAGAACTAGCCTTAATATAACAAATAGTCTGTTGACTTGGTTTTAACACGAGAACTAGATAATTAAAACTGTAATGAAGTAAGTAAATGCATGAAATAAATAAACAAGAATTATAGAGGTTCCAGGTGGTGTAATCCTGTACGTCCTCTCTTCCCCTATGATGCGGAGGAAAATTCCACTAGAACTTCTTTGAGATGGCCCGGTTACAAAAAGTTCTAAACTGATAGTCCTTGACGAATCCCTAGCTTCACTATCTAAACACTTGTAGAACATGTAGGATACCTGCTCTTCAATTGTTTGAAACACTGGTCCTTGAAGGGTAGAATTGCTTCTTCACCAGCTCATCACAAACACAGTCTTCCTGACTGCACTCAACTGTCCTTCACACCTTCTTGGTGTTTCATAGTCTTGACCTTTGATGAAATCAAAGTTGAGACTTGAATCAATAACTATGATTCAATTGTGATTTGAGCTTTTCTTCCAGATAATTAAATTTTGCACGGCTCTGTATTTCTTCAAATGACAGAACTTGATTTTGCTTGAATGTGCTTGGACACTTGAAGAAATTTCTTGATCTTGCAATTAAGTACTTAGTAGGAATTCTTTCGAAATTGGCTTTCCCCCTTGATTAGATGTTTTAATTAAATCTGTTTTTAATTCCTCCTGCACACTTCTTGTTGATGTAGAAGTAGTCTATTTATAGGGGTTTATTCACCGTTTATCCTGCTTGAATCTTGTAAGGGCTATATTTTGTGACCGTTCTGATTTGTCAGTAGTTCATCCAATAATATTGCTTCATATGTGACGTTCGACTGTACTATCAGTTTATTGGATGACTGATATATAAAACTGAGTATCCTTATCGGTTTTATACTGAATTTGCCACTTGTCAGTTTCTAGACTGACTTGGAGCGTTAACTGAGATTTTATTCTTCTTCAAATATCAGTACTCCAGTTTTTCATCTGATTATAATTAACTTAATCAGAGTACACCATGACTCATTGTCTTCTAAGAATTCATTGTTCTTATGATTCTTAGGTCTTCATACAAGATCCATAAAGTCAGTTCAGGTCACCACAATCGTGCCTGAAGTCTAACGTTACAGTCTTGACATAGTCTTCATAACTGAGTATGAACCCTCAGTTCTTCAATCTTCTATAACTGAGTATGTGACCCTAAGTTCTTCATCTTCTATAACTGAGTCTGTGACCCTCAGTTCTTCATCTTCTAGATAAGCCAACTGAGTCTGTGTCCCTCAGCGAAATTATCTTATTCAGTTTTAAGGATGTGCTATGTATTTCAGTTTCTTATTGAATCTCAGTTTCTTAATTTTTCTCAGTTCACAGCCTAGAACTATTACAATGCTTGTCTGATACAAATATCAGACTCTATAAAATCCTATACATCAGTATCTAGACATCTTTTTGCTTTGCACTATAACAGCTAGTTATGACACTTCATCAATGGGGTTAAAAACAATAACTGATTAAGCGATGAATCATCATCAAAACATAAATTTTATTTCCAACAATTTCCCCCTTTTTGATGATGTCAATACCCTCCTTAAAAGCAATGCAAAAGGATAAAACAGAATATAGTAAATGACAGGATGAACTGATAAACTGAGTATTTATTTGATAATAGAGTTACAAAGCTGAGTAATAAAATACAACACAAATAAAAAGAACTAGAAGATAGTTTCTTTTTACTTGATAGTTAAAGTAAATTGATTATCATAAGTTTCTGCAACAGTTCTCATAGCATCATTTGTGGCTGAGTTTTCAATTCCATGGATGCTTGCCCAAATGTTCCATGATTCAGATAAATTGTGTTTCCTGAAGAATTTGCTTTTGAAAAGAACTGTGAAAGTGAAGACAGTTGCCCTTAGTCTTTCATTTGTGGCTGTTCTTAGTAGATTTTGAACAAATTCAGGTTTAGCCTTTTCGATTTTCTCTGATTCTTTATCTATAAAACCATCTGCTTCCCACTTCTTAAGTTTATTGAAGTAGTGCATGAGCAACTTCTGCATATGTAGAAACGATTCTAGAGATTCTTCTCTTGATACTCCTTCTCTTGCTGGTAAATCTCTGAATAGACTGTATTGGCGAGAATCCAAACCAACTCTTTTGTCAGTGGGCTCTGAGTATTTAACAATTATCTCCATTTCTTCATCAGTAAACTCTCCTCTAGCTTTCTTTAGTTCATTCAATTTATCATCAGCATTTGCAAGGACTTGTGGAATCTCAGTTGCATTGACTTTTAGGATGTCCAAACTTTCCCCCTTATTGACATCATCTTTATGAATCAGGCTTCTGATGTAAGCGTTCAGATTTTGTTGAGTTGATGCCAAAATGGTTTGAGCGACAACTGAGTCCTTCATGCCTTGTTCCATTAAAATCATTCTATCAACCAGATTATTGAGAATGCCTTCCCATCTGTCTTGAGTTTCATCTCTTCTTGTGTCATTCTCAATGGTTGTCTTCCGAAGCTCAATCAAGGTGTTTTGACAGTTTTCAGTGACATAATCCATCTTCTTTTCAAGTTTGGTTCTTTCATCTTGACTAGCTTCTAAGGACTTTAGGACTTTTTCGAATAAGCTGTTGTCATCCATTTGAATTCTGATTATCTCATTGTGATAATACTTAATGAGATCAACTTGAGTGGGAACATCTTGTGAGCTTCCAGCTTGTTGTTCATTTGCTTTGTGTGTCTCAATTCCAGTTGATTTAGCTTGCTTCAGTGGTGAGACAACAACCTACTTTAATTTTTCCCTGTATTCTGCCGACTTTCTTCTTTCTTCAGATTGTTTCCTAATTTCTTCCAAGTTTGATTGATCAATATTTCTTGCAGGTGATAACTGAACATTTAATTCTTCATCTGATTCTTCTCCAGCCATCTTTGCCACTGTTCTCGCTATTTCTAGCAAAGACTTGTCTGTAGGAGATTTAAAACCTTCTTTTTCTTGTTGTTGTGCATCAGACACATGTTTAGAACTAGAGCTTTCACTGGATTTTTCAGAACTCATCATCAGTAGTCTGATCAGTTTCAGTTCTCTTTTCTTGTAAGGAGGCTAGAATCCCTTTCTGCATATTGGCATCTTCCTGAGAATCATCATCATCATCATTCTTTTTGAAATTTTCACCAATTGTGGCTTCCTCCCAGTAACTGTTTCTGATTAGTGCATTTCCTTGATTCAGATATTCTTCGGTATTGATTATCTCTGATAGACTTGTGATGTTGCATAAATCAAATACCCATTTTTTAGCAGCTTCCATTTCTACTAGCTGACTCATTTGATTGGCAATGGAACTGAATTTCCAGGTTTAATATTTGCGCAATCGTTCATAATCAGCTGACATTAATTCTCCATGATCTCTTGATGATTTAGACTGAGTGATGTTCTTTCCTGATTCTCTCGTGACTTCCTGACCACTTTCTAGAATAACATCTTCAGTTTGCATAGGGTAAGTTCTTGCAACATCTTCAGTTTGCACAATATCAGTTCCACTGATTTCTCCCTTAGCAGTGATTGGGATTTCTGACGACTCTTTTTCAATGACTGAGACTGGGATTGTCGGCTCTGTTTCTAAAACTTTTTCTCTTACCATTTCTTCAGCAACTTGTTTTTCAGTAGGCTCAAGTTCCAATTCAATAATTGGAACTTCTTTCACTGTTGGTTCAATAAGTTCTTCTTCATTGACTTGCTCATCCAAGTTAATGATTTTAGTTGCTCTTGAGTCTGCTTCGGTTCCTTTTTCCACAGATTGGGAAGCTGAAAATCCTTTGGCTGATTCTTCAAATTCTAATATGGAAAAGGATCTTTGGGGGTAGATATAGATTTTGAAAGTAACGAAAGCATTTCCAGTGTTGTTTTATCGATCAATCTTTCATCACTTTCAGAATCTTCATCATGTTCAATTCTCAGGGTCTGTTCCCCCTGAGTCTCAGCTTCCTTCTGTAATTCAGTTTCAACATTATGTTCTTTGTTGACAACTTCAGTTTCCTCTGCCATCTCAACTTCTCGTGGATGTGAAACTGGTTCTTGAATGGGTAAAGCTTCAGTTATTGGTGTTGGGGGAGACTCAGCAAGAATAACTTCAGTTCTTTCCGTCTGTGCTGATCCTTCAGCAATTGTTGTTTCAATTATTGGTGAAACAAGATCAGATTTATTTCTCTCTAAATCTTCCAATTGTTTTATGTTCTTGCTTAATTCTTCAATCTGTTCCAAGCTTCATCTCCAGTTACAAGTTTCTTCGATTTTCTGGTTTTCTCCTTTTAGGTTCACTTACAGAACCCTCAGCTTTCCTTTTTCTGGCTTTTTCTTCCTTAATAACAATCTTCCCATCAACAACTGCTGTTTCTTTTCTCTTTTTGATTCCAAAATGGTCGAGTATTCTTTGGTCCACTAAGGCAAGAGTCTTCTTATGATAGAAACGACCTTTCTTGACATCGGTCTTTTTCTTGGGTAAGTCAATTGATTGTGCCACTAGTTGATCAAATAGATATCTTTGCCAATTGAAACTTTCTCCAAACCAAATCACATAAAGTAAATCCAACTTTGCTCCAGATAGATTACTAAAGTTTCCTGCATTTCCAATTATGCAATTTGCCAACAATTTTGAGAGAAAATTGAATTCTGGTTTGAGTAGACTTGTGCTCCCGGTTTGTAAAACTGCGGATTATGCATCAATTGATATATCTTTCCATAGTTTTTCTTTTTGTTCTTTGGTCAACTTGATGGCTGATGTTCCTCCAGATTTGTCAAACCCAAAGATTTTTGCAACTACATCTTCGGTGACCTTGATCTGCTTATTATTGACAGTAGTGGTATAGGTGTGTGTGTCTTCTCCTTCTATAGTTGTACTTCCAAATTCATAGAAGTCTCCAATGCTTTCCAGACATACACTTTTCAGATCAACATTGAAGGCAGCAACCAGTCCTTTGATTTGTTTAATTTTTGCTGCAATTTTTTTGGCTAAAGTTTGATCAGTGTATTTTGCAATAAACTGGTCAAGAGATATGATCATTCCGGGTTCAACACGAGTGAAAGTCATTGTTTTCTGGATTTGATTGAGAATTTGAAAATTTGAAGATTGAGAAAGCAAATTCAAAATTCGAGTGTAAACAAATATAAAAGAAAATTTCGGGTTATTTATAATTTGTAGGAAATGTAGTTTTGAATTGGGTGGGATTCAAAACGTCTTGTCATAAATGTCTTGAGATTGCGAAAAGGGTGGATGAGTGGAAAATATGGACGGTTTACATTGAGAAGGACCACGTCTTTTCTTGACATCTGTAGCTAGACGGAAGTGAATAGGGTAGATGAGGTGTATCTACAGCTGTATACGTTCAGTCTTGTCCTTATACTGAATTCAAAAATTCAGTTGTGAACAAAACTCAGTTTTTCGGCTTCCAGTTATCGATATTTTCCTGCAAAACAAATTTAGTTATTTTTGGTACCCATATCTGTTTGGGTCCTAACTGGTTAGTTTTCGATGATACAATTTTATTTTTGACTTTATACGTCTCTTGATATTTTGACTGAGTAAAGTCAGTTTTCACAAGCTTTTCCTGTTTTGTCCAGACAGTTTTTGGTTTGTTCAGTTTGTGAAACTGATGTGAATGTTCATTCCAATCTTCATCAGTGGGAAATAGTCTTCCTTTCCCTTTGAGTTTATCATACCATGAATGATCTTCATTTTTGAATGGATATGGCTTGAAGATTCTTCTTACTGATCTCTGATCAGGTCTGCCTTTTTCAGCCTTCTGAGTCTTTCTGTAAAATTTGTTGGCTTGGTGCGTTTTACCACCTGATTTTTCAGTTCTCTCAGCCTGTGCATTGGGCTGTGCTGAGTTCGTGTCAGTTCTAATAATTTTATCAGTTTTTTGAGTTCCTGACCGTTGTACAGTCACAAATTTTAATGCAACTGAAAATGAACTGAAATTAGAATTATTCTGATTAACAAATCCTAAACCAGATCTGTCTCCAAAAGGTTTTCCAGGTTTGTATTGAACACTGGGAATTTGATCAACTGATGATTCTGTGGCATTTATTACTTCTGTCAGTTCATCAGTTGGTCGAATTACCTTGGTTTGATTATTAGACTTGATTAAATTGATCTCAGCATTCAATCTCAAAATTTCAGATTTCAATAACTTTTTCTCCTTTTTGACATCCTTATAATTCTTCTGAATTTCCTCCAATTCCTTTATGAGTATGTCCAAGGATTTATTGAAATCTTCATTTTTCTGATTGTTCATGGCAGTGTGAGAGTTGGATGTAGATGCAATTACCTCCTGATTTATGATGGATAGATTTTCTGTTGAGGAATCATCACCAATTAAAATTTGCTTCTCTTTTTTATTAGCATTTGCCTGTGCTGCTCCTAGCAGTATGATTTCCTCATCACTTTCCCCTCCATAACTCATGGGTAGTATAGCATCTTTGGCCTTTGTAACGGATGGATCTTTAGTAATGTTTTCAGTCAATGTTTCTTCTATATAATCAGCCACTCGTAGCCATTCTTTTTCTGCTTCTTCTCAAAGATCACTTAGGGATGGAAATCCTCTTGATTCATCTTTATATGCCTTAAAGTCAATATCTTCATCATAACTGAAATGAGGTTCCGGATTTGTGTGAGAGCTTGTAGTACTGAATTTTTCAAAATACATGATCCTGAATATCATAAACAACATTCTACAAATATTTAGGTAGGGGGTTATTCAGCCAACTTCTAATTCTAGATGTATCCATTTAATTTCACTAAAGTATTTCTACGACTGATATAGTAAGGGGTCTTCAACAACTGGTTTGCAAGATATCCTTGAATCACTTCCAAATGGAAGAACCGCTCCGATACCAATTGTTGGTCCCTTGGAAAGGCTAACACAAGTTTAGAGGGGGGGTGGTGAATAAACTTGTCACCAAAAACTTTCCCAAAACTGAAAGTATCCCAGGAACCGAGTTTCTCCGAAACTCAAACCGACGCTCAGTTCAGTTTTGTTCCTATCCCTTGACTTGTGCGGAGTTCAGCTAACTCAACTGAGTATAAGTCAATACTGACTTATTCTTAGCCTAGTTAACTGGCAGTGGATAGAACTAGCCTTAATATAACAAATAGTCTGTTGACTTGGTTTTAACACGGGAACTAGATAATTAAAACTGTAATGAAGTAAGTAAATGCATGAAATAAATAAACAAGAATTATAGAGGTTCCAGGTGGTGTAATCCTGTACGTCATCTCTTCCCCAGTGATGCGGAGGAAAATTCCACTAGAACTTCCTTGAGATGGCCCGGTTACAAAAAGTTCTAAACTGATAGTCCTTGACTAATCCCTAGCTTCACTATCTAAACACTTGTAGAACAGGTAGGATTGCTGCTCTTCAATTGTTTGAAACACTGGTCCTTGAAGGGTAGAATTGCCTCTTCACCAGCTCATCACAAACACAGTCTTCCTGACTGCACTCAACTGTCCTTCACACCTTCTTGGTGTTTCATAGTCTTGACCTTTGATGAAATCAAAGTTGAGACTTGAATCAATAACTAAGATTCAATTGTGATTTGAGCTTTTCTTCTGGATAATTAAATTTTGCACGGCTCTGTATTTCTTCAAATGATATAACTTGATTTTCCTTGAATGTGCTTGGACACTTGAAGAAATTTCTTGATCTTGCAATTAAGTACTTAGCAGGAATTCTTTCGAAATTGGCTTTCCCCCTTAATTAGATCTTTTAATTAAATGTGTTTTTAATTCCTCCTGCACACTTCTTGTTGATGTAGAAGTAGTCTATTTATAGGGGTTTATTCACCGTTTATCCTACTTTAATCTTGTAACGGCTATATTTTGTGACCGTTCTGATTTGTCAGTAGTTCATCCAATAATATTGCTTCATATGTAACGTTCGACTGTACTATCAATTTATTGGATGACTGATATATAAAATTGAGTATCCTTATTAGTTTTATACTGAATTTGCCACTTGTCAGTTTCTAGACTGACTTGGAGCGTTAACTGAGATTTTATTCTTCTTCAAATATCAGTACTCCTGTTTTTCATCTGATTATAATTGACTTAATCAGAGTACACCATGACTCATTGTCTTCTAAGAATTCATTGTCCTTATGATTCTTAGGTCTTCATACAAGATCCATAAAGTCAGTTGTCTCGGATTTTATCAATGGAAAATAACAAGTAATAAATTTATAAATCCGGTATACCCCAAGTGTAGGGATCATAGTATAGCGATTAATACCGGAGTCGATCTCAGTGAATCGGGGTATCTAGTTCATTAATTTTCCTAAGATTGATACTATTATTATTAAAACCTAAACTAAAACGGAAAATAAACTGGACAGAGGATTGTCAGTCCAAAGCCAGGAAGGATAAAAGCGAAAACGAAATCTAAACTATAAACTATAAAATAAACAGTAAACAAGAAGATGATCATGGTGATTAAACAATGAACAAACAAATATTCCTCCGCTCCCGCGACCCTTAATTTCCTCTCTAAAGTTATCTTGTGATGATCTAATTAAAGATGTGGTTCACCTCTCATAAGTATGAATTCCTACTCTCGTAGATAATTTGCCTATCAATCTCTCATCTCTCGATCTATAAGATTGACGCTCTCAAACCAAGGTATAAGATCTCTCAATCTAACAACCTAGAAATCTAACCTATCAACTCTCGTTATGTCAAGGTTAAAAATCCCAAACTTTCCTATGGTGATCTAGTGTTTACACCGATTCTCATCATATGGTAAACATCAAATAGCAATACATCTCTCGATATCGATTGCATAACAAATAATCATGGAAAAGATACAACTTTAATCAAATTCACAAAACAAATCTAGATTGAAAATAAAGAACCTGCTGAAACGAATTCACATGGTTTGAACAATTGCTCAGCCTCCAAGCATTCAGCATAAAACAACAGCAAAACGAAATAGAAAAAACGAATATAAAACAAGAAAAATCTCAACCCCAGCCTCCCCTAAGGGGGCTGGGGCCGCCTAGGGTTTTCTCCTAATGATTGTGTATCAATAGGTCTCAATAATATATGTTTAGGGTTGAAATGCGCGCTGCTATTTATAGAAAACTGAGGCGGCTGCTGCTAAGAAGGTTTAAGGACGCCCGTCCAGCTTGTTGGACGCCCGTCCAAGATGCCTTGGACTTGCTTCAAACGCCCGTCCACTTCAGCGTCCAAACTCTCTGAATCAATTTTCCTGTCTTGGACGCTCGTCCGGTCTTCAACAAAAACTTCGAGTCGGGCCGAGGCTTCATCAGACGCCCGTCCTTCACAAAATTGGACGCTCGTCCACTAAAAATCTGAACATCCTGAACCAAATTTCTCCTCCTGGACGCTCGTCCACCTATTCAGACGCTCGTCCACTATGGACGCCAGTTCAAGCTTCTGGACGGATGGCAAACGCTCGTTCAGTCAGTCTTGCATGCAATTCTTTATTCCAATCCTCAACTTGCATCTTCCTTTTCCATTCAAACTCCTTTTATGACATGTTTATGCACCTTCAAAACCACAAAAACACGCAAAGTGTAAAACCATAGAAAATTACCAATAAAATCACTAAATTAGCTCAAGTTTACACTTAAAGACTTTTAAAACTCATGTGCTCAATAATTCGATTAAACCCTTAATTTCTATGCAAATAATACGAATATGGAGGAAATCATTATAAAATATAACGTTACAAATCGTATAAAATCACCCTTAACATCAGTTCAGGTCACCACAATCTTGCCTGAAGTCTAACTTTACAGTCTCGACATAGTCTTCATAACTGAGTTTGAACCCTCGGTTCTTCAATCTTCTATAACTGAGTCTGTGACCCTCGTTCTTCATCTTCTATAACTGAGTCCGTGACCCTCAGTTCTTCATCTTCTAGATAAGCCAACTGAATATATGTCCCTCAGCGAACTTATCTTCTTTAGTTTTAAGGATGTGCTCTGTATTTCAGTTTCTTATTGAATCTCAGTTTAACTAAATCTCAGTTTCTTAATTTTTCTCAGTTCACAGCCTAGAACTATTACAGTGCTTGTCTGATTTAACCTATACAAATATCAGACTCTATAAAATCCTATACATTAGTATCTAGACATCTTTTTGCTTTGGACTATAACAACTATTTATGACACTTCATCAATGGGGTTAAAAACAATAACTGATTAAGCGATGAATCATCATCAAAACATAAATTTTATTTCCAACAGAAAAGGATCATGTCTTTTCTTGACATCCGTAGCTAGACAGTAGTAAGTAGGGTAGATGCGGTGTATTTCTAGCTGTACACATTCAGTCTTGTACTTATATGGAATTCAAAAACTCAATCTGAATACAATTCAGTTTTGTGAATCATACCTCTTCAATTCTCAATTATCAATATTCTCCTACAAAACAAAATGAGAGATTTTCGGTACCCATATCAGTTTGGGTCCTAACTGTTTAGTTTTCGATGATATAATTTTATTTTTGACTTTATACATCTCTTGATATTTTGACTGAGTAAAGTCAGTTTTCACAAATTCTTGTTGTTTTGTCCTAATGGTTTTTATTTTGTTAAGTTTGTGGAACTGATGTGATGGTTTGTTCCAGTCTTCATCAGTGGGAAATAGTCTTCCTTTTCCTCTAAGTCTATTATTCCATGAATGATCTTCATTCTTAGGTGGATGAGACTTGAAGATTTTTCTTACTGATCTCTGATCAGTTTTATCTTTTTCAGCCTTCTGAGCCTTCCTGTAAAATCTGTTGGTTTGATGCTTTTTACTAACTGATTTTTTAGTTCTATCAGTTTGTGCATTTGGTTGTGCTGAGTTGTTGTCAGTTCTAATAATTTTATCAGTGTTCTGAGTTCCTGACTGTTGTGTAGTCACAAATTTCATTGCAACTGAACTTGGTCTGAACTTAGAATTATGTTGATTAACAAACACTAAACCAGATCTGTCTCCAAATGGTTTTCCAGGTTTGAACTGAACACTGGGGATTGGATCAACTGATGATTTTGTGATGTTTATTACTTCTGTCAGTTCATCAGTTGGTCGAATTAACTTGGTTCTATTATTAGCCTTGATTAAATTGATCTCAGCATTTAATCTCGAAACTTTGGCTTTCAGTAACTTTTCTCCTTTTTGACATTCTGATAATTCTTTTGAATTACCTCTAATTCCTTTATGAGTATGTCCAAGGTTTTATTGAAGTCTTCATTTCTATGATTGTTCATGGCAGTGTGAGTGCTGGATGTAAATGCAATTACCTCCTGGTGTTTGATAGGTAAATTTTATGTTGATGAATCATCATCATTTAGAACTCGCTTCCCTTTATCATTAATATTTGCTTGTGCTGCTCCTAGCAGTATGATTTCCTCATCACTTTCACCTCTATAGCTCATGGGTAGAATCTCAACAATATATTTGGCTTTTGCGATGGATGGATCTTCAATAATGTTTTTAGTCAAATTTTCTTCTATATAATCAGCTACTCGTAGCAACTCTTTTTCTGCTTCTTCTGAGAGATCACTTAGGGATGGAAATCCTCTGGATTCATCATTATACACGTTAAAGTCAATATCCTCATCATTACTAAAATGAGGTTCTGGATTTGTATGTGAGCTCGTAGTACTGAATCTTTCAAATACTTGATCCTGAAATTCAGAAACAACATTCTACAAATAGTCAATCAGGGGGTTATTCAGCCAACTTCTAATTCAAGATGTGTCCATTGAATTTCAATAAAATGCTTTTATAAATGATACTGTTAAGGGTGATTTTATACGTTTTATAAGGATATATTTTATGTCAATTTTCCCCATATGTGGATGTTTTTCATAGAAATCGAGCTTTATATTGAAATATTGAGAAAATGAGTTTTAGAAGTATTAAAGTGCAAAATCGAGCTAATTATGTGATTTTATTGGATAAATATCTTTAGATGTAAGATGTTACATTTTGCATGTTTTTATCGTGATGTAGGTACGCTTGCATGAGGCGAAAGGAGCTTAAAAGATGTTCAAGTGATGATTTGCATGGGAGAGAAAGAGATAGAGATGAAGTTGGAATGAAGATCAAGATGAATTTGGAAGAAAAAGGCACTGAACTAGCGTCCGGCTGGATCGGCGTCCAAAGAGTTGGCGTCCGGGGAGAAGAAAGTTGAACGAGAGAGTTTGGACGCCGAGTGAACGAGCGTACGCCCTAGCGTCCGAGCATCCGGACGGGCGTCCAAGCGGCGGACGAGCGTCCGTCCACCGCCATTGCGCAGCCGCCTCAAAAGTCTATAAATACAGCGCGATTTCTACCCTAATGGAGATATAATTCGATCCCTCTTGACACACAAACATTAGAGAGGAGCCCTAGGCGCCCCAGCCCCTTTTGGGAGGCTGGGGTGGCGGTTAGATTAGGTTTTATTTTCGTTTTTTTTTTGTTCTTGTTCGTCCATGCTGATGGCCTTCAAGCTGTGAACTGGAGCATCCATGGTTACTTTTCAGCAACGTTTTTGATTTCTCTCTTGGATAATCTTGTGAGTGATTTTATTTAGAGTTCGTATCTTTCCTTTGTTTATTTGTTTATGCAATCGATATCGAAAGATGTATTGCTATTTGATGTTTACCGTATAATGAAAATCGGTGTAAACCTTAGATCACCATAGGAAAGATTACACTTTTAACCTTGACATAACGGAAGTTGATAGGTTAGATTTCTAGGTTTTTAGATCTAATAAATCTTGCACCTTGTTTTGAGAGCGTTAATCTCTATAGATCGGAAGATGATGAGATTGATAGACGGATTACTTACGGAAGTAGGAATTCATACCTTTGATTAGGTGAACCACAACTTTGATTGAATCATCATAAGATAATCTAGGGAAGAATTAAGGTTTGCGGGATGGTGGATCATGTTTGTTCTATGTTGATTTGCTTCGATCATTATCATGATAGTTAGTTTTATTGTTTTCTTAGTTGTAGTTTTATTTTATTTGCTTTTGTTCGCAACGATATTTTCCTGGCTTTGGACTGACAATCCTCTGCCCAGTTTATCTTTTCGTTTTAGGTTTAATTATAATAGTAACAATCTTAGGAAAATTAATGAACTACATACCCCGATTCCCTGAGATCGACTCCGGTATTAATCGCTATACTACGATCCCTACACTTGGGGAATACCGGATTTATAAATTTTATTACTTGTTTGCTTTGTTAGATAAATCCGTGACAGATACAGAAGGGGGTTTTCAACAACTGGTTTGTAATATGTCTTTGGATCACTTCCAAACAGAAGAACTGCTCCGATACCAATTGTTGATCCCTTGGAAAGGCTAACACAAGTTTAAGGGGTGGGGTGAATAAACTTGTCACCAAAAACTGAATCTTAAATCAGATATAGTTCAACTAAAGCTTGTGCGGAGTTAAGCTAACTCAACTGAGTATAAGTCAATACTGACTTATTCTTAGTCTAGTTAACTGGCAGCGGATAGAATTAGCCTTTGTAAAATATAAGTTATCAGATAATTTGTTGACTCAGTTTCTTAAGATTGCTGTAAATAAGAACTAGATAATTATGACTGTAATGAAGTATGTAAATGCGTAAAGTAAATAAACAAGAATTATACAGGTTCCATGTGGTGTAATCCTGTCAGTCCTCTCTTTCCCTGTGATGCGGAGGAAAATTCCACTAGAACTTCTTTGAGATGGCCCGGTTACAAAAAGTTCTAAATTGATAGTCCTTGACTAATCCCTAGCTTCACTATCTAAACACTTGTAGAACAGGTAGAATTGCTGCTCTTCAATTGTTTGAAACACTGGTCCTTGAAGGGTTGAATTGCCTCTTCACCAGCTCATCACAACCACAGTCTTCCTGACTGCACTCAACTGTCCTTCACACCATCTTGGTGTTTCACAGTCTAAACCTTTGATAGAATCAAATTTGAGACTTGAATCAATGACTATGATTCAATTGTGATTTGAGCTTTTCTTCTAGGTGTATAAGTTATGCACAGCTCTGGATTTCTTCAAATGAGTGATCTTGATCTTTCTTTGAAGCTAATGAACACTTGAAGAAATTTCTTGATCTTGCAATTAAGTATCTAGTAGGAATTCGTTTAAAATGGCTTTTCCCCCTTAATTTGATCTTTCTTGACTATATTGATTCTTAGAATTCCTCTCTCTTCACCTCCTTTTTTTTTTCTTTTTAATAGAAGTAGTCTATTTATAGTGGTTTTTCTAACGGTCAAATTTCTGTGAGTTCAAATCCATGTAGCCGTTAGTGGTCCTGCTTTCTTGCTTGTACGTTACTTGTCAGAACGGATAGATTATCCTCAATCATGATCCTTGTACAGTAACGGTTGAATATTCTTCAGTTTGGTTAAACCTTAGTTTCAAAACTGATTTACTGAGAACATTATCAGTTCTCAGTTTGTAAGAGCTTTAACTGAGTGTTTACTCTTCTTCAACAATCAGTACTCCAGTTTTCATCTGATTATAATTGACTTAATTAGAGTACACCAAGGAATTAATTAGCAAAGACATCATTGTCCTTTTGTGTCTTAGCTTCCCATACAAGATCCATAAAGTCAGTTCAGGTCATCACAATCTTGCCTGAAGTCTAACTATACAGTCTCGACGTTCTTCATAACTGAGTTTGAACCCTCAGTTCTTCTGTCTTCAATAACTAAGTCTGAACCCTCAGTTCTTCTGTCTTCAATAACTAAGTCTGTGACCCTCAGTTCTTCATCAACTGAGTTTGAAACCTCAGTTCTTCAATCTTCTAGATAGGCCAACCGAGTTTGTGTCCCTCAGCGAGCTTATCTTCTTCAGTTTCATATTGGTGTAGTCTGAGTCAGTTGACTAAATTCCAGTTTCACGTTATCCCAGTTTTCTAGTTATCTCAGTTCACAACCTAAAAGTATTACAGTGCTTGTCTGATTTAACTTATACAAATATCAGACTCTATTAAATCCTATACATTGATATCAAGACATCATTTTGCTTTGCACTATAACAGCTAGTTATGACACTTCATCAACGGGGTCTAGAACAATGACTGAATAAGTGATGAATCATCATCAAAACATAAATTTTATTTCCAACACCATTTTTGTTGTTGTTTCTTGGATGGAGAATCTTTATTTCTTGTAGGCACGATGATCTCTTCTCTGGCGATCCGTTGTATTTTCCGATAATGTAGGTTTTCTATCTTGCGAGATGGTAGCAAGGTGTTGGGGTGGATGAATTCTCATGCCCGGGCTCGGCAGTATAGTTTGAGAGATCTAATCCATCCACCTCGCTCTCTCTTTGAGATGTCAAGTGATTAGGGCAATATGAGCTCTAAGAAGTCGTTTGCTAGAACTGAGCAAACTGAAGAAAACGAAGACACACAAATCGATCAGGGTGTTGTGGTTGAGCAGGTCGAATGGCCAGGACTTCGCTATCCGGATAGGGAGGATGCTCAATAGAAGATCTTTGATAACGGCTCTAAGACCTTGTGGAGGGTCCAAGTATATAGATCGGAGACCATCCCTTACCGAGTTTCTAAGTATGATCCAACTTGGCCAAGACTATCACTTTGCGTATTTCAACTAGGATAAGTCACGAACAGGTTACCACAATGATCAGGATTGCATAATTGTCAATCTTGATTCAATGTTGGGCAGACTTAGACCTCCTTACGACCCACTTTTTTGTGGAATTCATGAATGCAACTAAGTCGATGCCCGCTGATCTTAGATTGGGAACAACGAGGATAATATCTGCATTCATTGCACTAAGACGGGTGTTAGGATTTGAACCGATGCTCTCGGCCCTAGGACATTATTATACCTTTCCTGTAATGGAATTTGGGCAGATTCAGGCCAAGAGGCCTTCAACGAAAGTGAAAGAGAGACTATTCTACAAGTTTCCTTCTAAAGTTAATAACCGGAGTCATCATTGTATGCTTCTAGATTCTCGTATCAGCTGGCCGTTCAACCAGTGAGGTATTAATGAGGCCAAGATCCCAAATGAACTCAAGTAGAATAAGGTGAGTTGGCTATCGGAGGTAGAGAGGAAACTCAAACTCAAGCCCGCATCTTTAACATGCCAATATTAGTCACTAGAGATCGGTATAACACTCGAACGGGTATAGCTGGTTTTTGATTGAGATATCTACAACCCTTAGTTGAGATCATTCCTGTCAAATCCGATCCAAGCTCGTTTGCTTCTTCTCATGAAGGAGAATTCCCGACTGATTGTGAGTTTTGTGAAGGTTACGAAGAAAGATGTGGCCTCAACCCTAGTAACTTGTAGTGTAGCTTTTATTCTTTTTCCAGTTCATCTCGTATTTTTGCCTTGCATGTAGTTTCTTTGACTTGTGCTTTTTGTGGTTTTGATTCTATATGCTTAATGCTCTCAGTTTTGTGTAGAGAACATGGACCCGACCCAGTTGCGAGCTGAAAGATGGAGACTGGCTTGCGAACAAAAGGCTGAGAGAGCCTAAGTGTTGTCTGCTCTTAGGGGCAAACTGTTCTTCCTCTGATCGTGCATGACCTGAACGTTCCTCAAGTCATAGGTCAACCCCAAAATCCAAGATCAGGCCCCGTGAAGGAGGCGATATGATACTTTGAGGATTCATGAACATGAGTTTTTTCTTGAAGTACTAGTAAGGCAATTGAAATCGAGAAGGGATGATGGTGCTAGCTCTTCAGCCATTGCGGCTGTTTTGATTCCAGAGCAAGGTACCCTTGTTATTGCTGAGTTGGAAAGGGAAGTGGTTCTGACCACCATGAATCGAACAGATGAAAGGCCTATTGTCGAGGCCATTCATGTTGAAGATCCTTTGGGCAATCATCCCGTTTTCAAAAGGGATCAAGCTCCGCTTCCTTTTGTTGGAGAGGGCCTTATTTTGGATAGGCCTATCTTTCATCAACCCATAAATCATAATGAGGGAAAGATGCTGGAAGGAGCACTGGTGGAGGGTGTTCCAAAGGTGAGATACCTTAATTTAACAACTTTGAATAATTCGGCTTACATTATTGGTGTTGGTCTTACAGACTGAATCGTTATGGCGGATAGAGTGCCTGATATGTTGCCTAACCCTAAATATTTGTATGGGCTGACAAGAGATCTCGTATGCTTGGTAAGTTTTCCCTTATTCTATTTTCCTTATCTTTCTTGTTTCCGTTTGACTAACCAGCACTTTGCTTTTCTCCGGATGGTGACTGCGGGAGGGAAGGTCTATCATGCTTGAAGAGATGTGGTGAGTCATTGCCAACAATAATCAGACGAATTCGTATCATTGAAAAGGCAATTGAGCGAGTCGAAGGATCATGCCGTCGAGGTCGAGAGGAAAATGAATGTTGATCTATTAGCCGCAAATCGTGGCAAGGCGAAGGCAGAGGATGAACTAGGCACGATGGTTGCTGTTGCTGATGTGATACATTTGGCTAATTTTGAGAAGATGTTGCTTGAGGGAAGACGCATGTTCTCCATTTGGCAAGAAAGAATGGACTCTTTTTGACTTGGACATAGAGCAGATATTTGTATATGTAGAATTATTTGAGCATGGATTTCCTATGGCTGAGCCCTCTACCTCTACTCCTCCTCACCTTTGAATGAAGGAGGTTCCGGACGAAGGGGTTCAATTGGGTGATTATGATCAGATTGTGGAGTCATTCTCTCCTACTACAGATGAAGTGCCTCAGCTGTATGGGGAGAATAGTGGTGAGGACGTTGAAGATTCACATGAGTATGGGATTGGTATGAGTGAGATGGTGACGAGAGAAGTTGAAGAGTTAGGAAGATGAAGATGGGAAAAGTTACCAAATTCAAGGTACTATGAGTTTATGAAACATACGACGGTGGAAAAATAAAAGTTCTTTGATGTGCTTATCTAATCCATTGACATCCTCTGGTATTCTCTATCATCTTACACACTTTGTATATTATTCCTATTTTTCGGATGCACATAGGAGATATCTAGCAACTGTGACTACAAGAAATCCTTCCCGTTCATTTAAAGGAGTGGTGAATTATGACGGTTGGCGGAAAGCTATGGGTGAAGAAATACTTCCATTGGATGACAAGGGTACAAGGGTACTGTAGGAATTACAACCTAAAAAGAATGTGTTGGCAGTAAATGAATTTATACAGAGAAATACGATGAATTTGGGAATCTTATACTGTTGAAAGAGTGATTAATGGCATTCGGGAACCACCTGGTGGAATGTATTGGATATCACGAGACCTTTCCTCCCGTAGCAAATATAGTGATAGTTCAGGTTTTCTTAGCAGTGGCCGCCATTAGGAATTGGGAAATTCATCAGATGGATGTGCATAACGCGTTTCTGGATGGGGATTTGGATGAAGATATCTATATGAAAATTCCTCCAGGTTTTGGCTCAACCACCAGAACTTGGTAGGTCGTATGTGAAAATCTTGGTATGGGTTGAAGCAGGCCCCGAGATGCTTGTTTTCAAAGTTTGCATCGGCAATGAAAACTTGTGGGTTTCAGCAGTCGTACTCGGACTACTCTTTATTTACATTGGTTCACGGGGACATCCACATTTGTGTTCCGGTATACGTTGATGACATGATACTTATAGGGAATGATACTACTGCCTTGCACCTTTTCAAGGAGTCTCGGGACATAGTTTTAATTGAAAGATTTTTGAAATATAAAGTATTTTCTTGGGTTAGAGGTGACAAGAAATCAACATGCGTTGCTTATTAGTGAGGAGAGAGGTTTGTTAAGTGTGATACCGGCGGAGTTCCCCATGGAACAAAACATTAGTTGGCGGTTGTCGAGGGAAAATTATTGGATGATCCTGGCACATATAGATGCTTGGTGGGGCGGCTTATTTATCTTGGAGTTACGCACCCCGACTTGACTTATTCGGTTTATATCATATCATAGTTTATGCGGGCACCATGGGAACATTGGGTGGCAGCGCTATGAGTGGTTCATTACTTGGGTGGCAGATAGCCCGTTGCGTTTGGAGGGTTAGTGTGATTCGGATTGGGGAAGTTGCCCGCTTACTCGTCGGTCCTTTAGTGCATGGTTTGTGTTTCTTGGGACCTCACCTATTTCGTGGAAGACCAAGAAACAGCAGACAGTTTCCCGATCTTTAGATGAGGATGAGTATCTCTCTATGGCTACAACTACTTGTGAATTGAAGTGGCTTTGGCAGCTCCTTGGGACTTGGGTGTTCGCATTCCTGACAGTATTCCTCTTCATTGTGATAATCAGTCTACATTATAAATTTCTTAGAATCCGGTGTTCCATGAGAGGACAAATCACATTGAAGTGGATTGTCAAATTTTTCATGATGCAATTACGGATGATCTCATTTCTCCCACGTACGTCCCTACATGGGTCCCACTGGCGGATATTTTCACGAAAGCTTTGGGGAAGCAGCAACTCAAATTTTTGTTGCTCACGTTGGGCGTTCAGGGTCTTCATGCTCCAACTTGAGGGGGGTATTACGGAGTATTATTATTTAATATTTATTATTAATATTGTTATGTAAAGTAAAGGACGGATATGATATTTTGATATGTGGTATGTTTTTGAATTTGATGTATAAATATGGGGATGTGGTGATAAATAAAAGATGAAAAATGCATTGGAAAATATTCTTGTTTCTCAAAATTCATCAAAGATCACATGAAAATAAGTGAAAGGAAATTTTATTGTGGACCGAGGTGATTCCTCTCTCTAAAATTTTCTCCTCCCTCTCTCTACCCTTTCGGCTGTTTCCTTCAACCAGGAATACCTCCGGCGTCGGTGGCCTTTGACTGTCGGCGTCTCACATGTTTCTTAATTTTATTTTACTATGTGTCTTAATTTATCCTTTTAACCTCTGAAGAAGGAAATCGTAAGGGAATCGGTTTTCTTCCCCAATTTTGTTGGTGGATTTGCTTGTCGTTTTTCTTCTCCCTTTTGATATTGATAATCAAAGGCTTATTTCGTTGTTTTTCATTTGGATCTGGTGTTTTGGTCGCTTTCCATGGAATCTCTTGGTGGCTATGGGCGGCTACCATGGTGGGTGGCGGTGTTGGTCTTGCATGCTCATTTTTGCCTCTTTTTTGTCATTTGAAGGCTTTTGTTGTTGATCTTTGGGTTCCACACTCTCTGGCCGTGGCTGTGGAGTCTGGTGGTCAACGGCGGTGATGGGGCGATTTTTTATTTATACTGTAGACGGCAACAGTGGCGGCGGTGATGTGCCGACTATATGTGATGGAAGTTTTTGGTCTTTCTTGGATCGGGTCGGTAATAGTCGATTATTCCGGATTGTTTTTTAGATTTATAGTTTTGTGTAAGTCTGTTATTATTCTGGTAAAGCCTGAATTTTGTAATTTGGTACCAAATCAAGTCCTCTCTAATGAGGTAGAATTTGGTGGAGATGGGTTTTCCCATGTCCTTTGTTTTCTTCTTTCGTTGCTGGTGGTGGTTTCTGGCTTTAGGCCGGTGGTGATCCGGATTTAGTCTGGCTATTTTCCGGCGTTGGTCCAGTGTAACTTGTTCGTCGTTTTTTATTTTAATGAAATCCTTTTGTTTCTAGTATAAAAGAAAAAAGGAAATTTTATTGTGATTGAAATTGCATTCTAATTTGCGTTGTTGTTCATTGTAATCGACTGTTGTAGGCTTTTTAACATTGTAATTCATGTTAATTATAATCAAGTTCATACCCGCTTTAATGTGTATTTGGTGTAATAGAGGAGTATGTGCTAATGATTTCTTGTTAATTATAAATCGAGTTCATAGTGTAATGTCACGATTCTCTTGAGAAAATAACCGCTTTAATCATAAACCTTAAGTCAAATTAATTAATTGCGGCCTAACGTGTATTCACACTACCGAATTGTCTTAATGGCCGATGAGTCATTACCAAAGTGATAAAATATATCAAGATTTCTTAGAACACTTGTTTTGGTGTCTCGTAACACATTATCTACTTCAAAGACTTACACACCACATTTCATTGTTTTAAACATGAAAAAGGTATTAAAATCATTTTTATTCCAAAAGTAATTGAAAAAAAGAATATTGCTCACCCTTGAAAACATTAAAAATAAGATTATCTCATATTCGGAACCGGATTCAGTCTAATGGTAAGATATCATTGCATATTCTTGTGACAACCATGTTTGATTCTAATCCCCATCCCGAATAAAAATCCCCTCCCTTTCTCTGCAGTAAAACAAAGAAAAAAAATATTATCCTAGATTCAAATCAATTAAAAAAAAGTAAGGTTTTCCTCGATTCAAAGAACAAGAAGAAACCCCCTCATCCCAAAAAAAGAAGGGGAAAAAATGGATAGAAAGAAAGAAAGAACAAGAAGAAGCTGTAACGTCCCGTTCTCGGACACCGAGTCCTTATCCGGAAAGAGCGCTCGGCACAAATATTATCAAATAAATTCAATAATATATGTAAGCCTTACGTCATACATCAAAACTAAAACGACTTGGGAAAACACAAGATCGAACACACGGTTTTTAATGCTGTAAAACTAAATCCAATAGAGAGAACTAAATCATCCAACATTAAATCCAAAAGAATTCAAGCGGAACTAATACAAAAGTACGACAACATTGTTTGAACTTGAATCAACAACATTATTGAAAGAAACAGACAAAAGAAACTAAGTCTTCACGAGCTCCATCTCACATGTCCTCGTTGAAGAACTCATCATCATTAACAACCTGTTCATCTCTTTGGGGAAAGAGAAAGACAAACACAAAGTAACGGGGTAAGTACATAAGTACTTAGTAACGCATAGAAGATCGTATAACGTAGGTCTCACAAAGAAATAAAAGCAACGCCGTCTTTTATTAATTCATTCCATTATTAACCCTAGCTAACTATCATATTATGTTCATAGCACAACATGAGGTTCCAAAGTTATCTAGCTTAGCTCAAGTTTGTTACATCATGAATAACGAGGGCACTACGCCTAGTAATAGGATGTACTAGGACAACTGGGTGCAACCTACTTAGAGACACGCTCTAGTAGCCCGGGAATATCTGAGTCCCGATAGTGTGATGACCGGCAGAGTTTACCAGACGCTTTATCTAGCCAATCGATTGACCGGCATGGGTAAAGTCTACTTTGTCTGGTCAGAGAACACATCGCGATATTGTACCGTGCCTTACCAAGCATTGCATGATGTTTAAGATTATTAATCTAAAACATACGTTTGATTAGATGTTTAACTAGCCACCTAAGTTGATTCACATAAAAGGTTCACCTATCAGTCTACTCCCTCTTCTTAAGACCACTAGACTCTAACAAAACCTAGCACATACACAGACATCGATAAACCCTAGCTTATCGAAGCACAAGGCAAATCCAAAGCTTTCGACAGTCCCACACTTCATCTTTTTAGGGAATCCATATGGTGCCGAAACTAAACGCATCAAAAGCTAATTCAAGGCTTTGTCACATAAGGTTAAGTAGTGAAAAAATGATTATAAAGCCTGAAACCAAGCTGACACGAAAAACAGTGAAAAACGGAATAAACAGGTCAAACGCCCGTTTGAAACGCCCGTTTGCCTTGAACGAGCGTCCACAATCCCCCAAACGCCCGTCCGTGAAAATCAGCCACATCCTGTATCAAAACCAGACCCTCAAACGCCCGTCCAAAACACCCAAATGACCGTTTGAGCTACCGCCATCGCAAACGCCCGTTTGCCTTTGTGCAAACGCTCGTTTGCCTTTGTGCAAACGCTCGTTTGCCTGGGATTTACCCAGAAAATCTGCAACTGTCAAAACGCGATTTCAAACCCAATTATGCCCCAAACTCCGACTTAAACAGATTCAAAACCATGAAATTAAGCATACAAATTGCTCTATAACTTTATGACACCTTAATCATACGATAAGAACACCACGTTACCTTAAATTTCGTGGGACAACGATCCAAAGCTTCAACCCGTCAAAAGTTTAACCTTTAACTCCAAGCCTATAAACGATCAATCCAAAGACGATCACTACGATGTTTAAACTCGGAAAAACACAGCTAGCAACGATGATGAACAAACCCTAATGACAAGAACAAGGAGGGAAAAACTTACGTTAACGGATTTAGGGATTGTTGATATCAAAACGATCCTCGTGTCGCGGTGATCCTTTCTCTCTTGAGATGTCTGCATTTTTATCAACGGATTAGCCTAGAGATTCAAAAGTCTGTCCTTTTCTTTTTTCTCCAAACTTGCGCCCCCCCAGTATTATTTTTTACGTAAAACAACAACTAGGTTAATTTATGATTAGTTTTCCTTTTATATAATCCCAATTAAATCTAATTATTCCTTATTAATTAAATCCAATTAATCCTTTTCCTTTTCTTTTCCCTTTTTCTTTTAATCCTTAAAAAACAAAACTAAATATTCAGATTTTCCATGAAAAGACAAGGATGCCCTTTTAGAAAAATCGGGATATTACAGAAGCATTAACATGAAACTGCTATGTTCCAAGTAATAATAAGGAGAACATACAACCACTCAAAAAAAAAGTGATAATTTTAAACAAGTTTCAAAACCATCCAACCCTTCTATAGACAACAACAACAACAAATGAAAACGGAAAAAAATACTACATCCAAAACAAAAAGTACACACCTAAACACAACATAAAGGTACATTATTGATTATTATGTATGATATATTGATTTACGTAATATCCACTATAATAAATAATGTAACAAAATATGTCATGTCATAAGTGATGTCAATTTGATTGTGATTGGAGCTTTATTCAACAGAAAAAACTTCGTCTTCTCGAAACAGAGGAAGATAGCCTTGAATATAGCATAGTGCAGGTGCCGTCCCCATCGCCCTCACGGGAGAAACGCTCATTTGAACACTATTATTAATGCTAGTGCTGCTTGCTTCACCTCCTCCAGGAATAAAATGAAAGCCACCGCCACCAAATGTTGATGGCCCTGTTGCATAAACCTAGGACGACAAACCAAGAAGATTTCTTGAAACAGCGTAGTCAGCAAAAGTAGGCTTATACCCACGACGAGCATTTTCTGTTATAATAGGATAGGGAATCCAGATGCAAGATAGATAAATAACAGATGCAATCTAGTAGTAAACAATCAAACAGAGAAACACAAACAAGAAGAACACAAGATTTAACGTGGTTTCTGGAGTTATGCCGACAACCCCACGGACAGAAAAGAGATATTTATTATGCAATGAAATTCAAACGGATTACACACTTTTAAATGAACAATACAGTTGGTATTTATAGGCACAGATCCCTAAATCCTAACCGCCAAGAATCTTTGTCGGATTGCCATAAATGCCCCAGATGTTGGATCACTATGCTATTCCCACTCAGTTGATCATTGCACAGATGTAGAACTCTGCTGCATCCAAAACCTCACCAGACTCTCAGCAAGCTACTGACACCGGAAGAAAGTTCAGCAGGCTTCCAGCTGACTTTCACAGACTTGGATACAATTCTTCAGCAGACCATCACTCTGCTGATAACCAGATTAGTTCTACCCAATGTAGAGTTTAAGTCACTTTATTGATAAATCTCCACCTTGACTTGAACTCTCATTCACAGTCAACCAGATTGCATAAACATATGTACTTGTACTAGATGCATTCGTCAATGCCAGATGTATTGTACTAGATTACTCTATCGAATCCACTCAGCTGACCTGCCTTCAGCTGAGCTTTCAGATTTCCAGATAATAAGCTTTGAATCTTCAACAAGTCTAGACACAACTGAAACTTGCTCTGCTGAACTGGTTTAGGGAACATATCAGCCGGGTTATCCTTGGTGCTGACCTTTTTCACTTGTACCCTTTTCTCATTTCTCAGAAAATGATATCTCACATCAATATGCTTGGTTCTCTCATGATGAAACTGATCCTTAGCCAGACAATTTGCACTCAAACTATCACAATAAATCTCTATTAGATCCTGATGTAGCCCCAAATCATTGACTAGTCCCTTCAACCATATACCCTCCTTTGCTGCTTTAGTAAGAGCCATATATTCTACCTCAATAGTTGATAAATCCATTGTTGCCTGAAGAGTTGCTTTCCAGCTGACAACTAAATTCCCCAATGTGAAAACATAACCAGTCAAAGATTTCCTATTGTCCACATCACCTGCATAATCAGCATCACAGTACCCTGTGATCAGACCTTGAGTATCACCTCCATAAATAAGACCAACATCAGATGTACCCTTAAGGTAGATGAACATTCTTTTCACTGCTTTCCAGTGTTCCTTTCCAGGTTGAGCCATGATCTTGCTGACAACACTGACTGCCTAAGCCAAATCAGGCCTAGTGCACACCATACCATACATCAGACTACCAACTGCACTAGAATAGGGAACTTTTGACATATACTCCTTCTCCTATGCTGATTGTGAAGCATAAACAGACAAATGAACATTAGATGCCATAGGAGTATCTATTGGTTTTACAGCAGACATGCCAAATCTGGCCAAAATCTTCTGTATATAGCCTTGCTGAGAGAAGAACAACTATTTTTGACTCCTATCTCTCCAGATCTCCATCCTTAAAATCTTTTTGGTTGCACCTAAATCCTTCATTTCAAACTCAGCACTAAGAAAGTTCTTCAGATTTTGAACATCAGAGTTCTTTTCAGCAGCTATTAACATATCATTCACACACAGGACAAGATAGATATGTGATCCAACATTCAGCAGACTATGATTTGCACAATAGCCATATGGACACCTATTATAACCCAGCTGGATCATGTAGGTGTCAAACCTTTTATACCACTATCTAGGAGCCTATTTCAATGCATATAAGGACCTCTTCAACATGAATACAAAATCCTACTTTCCAGGAACTTGAAATCCCTTTGGCTGAGTCATGTATATCTCCTTATCTACGTCCCCATGTAGAAAGATTGTCTTCACATCTAACTGCTCAAGTTCAAGATCCTGTTGTGCCACCATTTCTAGTAACACTCTGATTGAAGTGTGTCTGACCGCTGGTGAGAATATCTCATCAAAGTCTACCCCTTCTTTCTGACTGAACCCTCATGCAACCAAACGTGCCTTATACTTGACCCCTTCTACCTTAGTCATTCCTTCCCTCTTCTTGAAGATCCCATTGCAAGTAACAACTCTCCTATCAGCTGGATGTTTAACTAGATCCCAAGTCTGATTCTTCAATAATGACTCTATTTCATCTCCCATGGTAGCAAGCCATTGAGATGCTTCAAAACATGTCACTGCTTCCCTGAAAGTAGAAGGTTCAAAACCATCCATTTCTTCTGCAACTTAAAGTGCATATCCAGCCATATAATCAAAACCATACCTCTTGGGAGGTACCCCAACATTTGATCTTCTAGCCTTGCTGACAGATATACTCTGTTGATCAATGTTCCCTGTTTGATGCTCTGTTGATCCTTGTTTAGCGGACTGGCTTGGATCCGACTCTGGTTCAACAACCAGATCAGACAAGTGCTGACTTGGATCAGCTGACTTCACTTGAAGCTCCATTTGTTTCTCAGCCCTCTCAGATTCAGCACTGGTTTCAATTCAGCAGACCTCTCCACTAATGAGTTAATCATAGAATTTTCATCAAAGACCACATCTCTGCTGAGTATGAACCTAGACTCTGCTGATGACCAAATTCTATAACCCTTAACTCCATCACCATACCCCACAAACACTCCATTCTTTGGCCCTTGGTTCCAGCTTTCCTTCATTCACATCATAGTAAACTCCGCTTCAAAAAACCCTTAGAGCTGAGTAGTCAACAGGCTTGCCTGACCATATCTCAAAATGTGTCTTGAGATTGATCCCTATATGAGAACTCATGTTGATTAAGTAGCATGCTGTGGTTACAGCTTCTGCCAAATGTCCTTGATAAACCAACATTAGAGAGCATACATCTTGCCCTCTTCAGAAGAGTTTGATTCATCCTTTCAGCTACACCATTTTGGTGAGGTGTATTCCCGACTGTATGATGTCTGGAAATTCCCTCATTCTTGCATAGTGTATCAAACTCTGACTAGCTTAATTCCAGACCATTATCTGTTCTGAGCCTATTAATTTTCTTGCCTGTCAAATTTTCCACTAAAGCCCTCCACTGCTTGAAACTGTAGAATGAATCACTTTTGTGTTTCATCATCACCACCCAATTCATTCTTGAATAGTCATTTATGAATGACACAAAATATCCGTGACCACTAAATGACTCCACCTTTGATGAACCCCGGAAATCAGAATGGATATAATCAAGTGATGCCTTTGTACCATGTATGCCTGTTGAGAACTTGTTTCTATGTAGCCTTCCTAAACACACAGTGCCCATAAAAGTCAAGAGTCTTGACCTTATATCCCCTAAGACAACCTGCTGAAGAAAGGACTTGCATTCCTCTATCACCCATGTGACAAAGTCTCATGTGCCACAACTGAGTCTGCTGTGACTGATGAACTGCTGAGGATGCAACAGCAGCAGAGCCAGATACAGTAGAGCCTTGTAATATATACAAGGTTCCCTTCTTGATACCTTGGAGGACTACATCTGAATCTTTGTAGACATTCAACGCTCCACCTTCTCCCTTGAAATTGAACCCTTTGATGTCCAGTACCAAATTCTTGTTCACATGTGGAACATGTCTAACATCTTTCACTAAGCAGAATCTACCATCCCATTTCCTCAACTTGACTGAGCCAATGATAGACTTTGTTGTTTTCCATAGAAATATGGCCACCATCTATCTGTTCATAAGTAGAAAACCACTCCATGTGTGGACAAATATCATAGGATACTCCAGAATCTAAGATCCAAACATCAGCATGATGTGATGAATCCCTAGCTACTAGAACCAGATCATTATCAGAGTGCTCCGCAGCCACAGCTGCAGTGCCAGAATTGCTCTCCTGATGAATTTTCTTCTTTGGACAATTGGACTTCCAATTCCCCTGCTCTTTATAGTAATTACAGACATATGTGGCTTTAGGACCTTTGGACTACTTGGATTTCTTTTTCCCAGACTGCTGTCCACATCCTTTACCACTGCTGCAGACTACCAGTCCAGCAACGTGACTATATGTCATTGCCGCCTTGTGTCTCAGCTTCCTGGCATGCAAGGCTGTCCTTACATTCTCTAAAACCACTGTATCCTTACCAACTATGAAGGACTGCACAAAGTTTTCATATGAACTTGGTAATGACACCAACAGAATTAAGGATGCATCTTCATCTTCAATTTTAACATCAATATTCCTGATTTCAAGTAATATTGTGTTCATCTGATCAAGATGTTCCCTCAGCAGACCTCCTTCATTAATCCTCAGACTAAACAGTCTTTTCTTCAGCAGCAACTTGATGGCTAATGACTTAGTCATATACAGGCTTTCAAGCTTTGCCCAAAACTTGGCAGATGTGTCTTCCTCAGCAACTTCAATGATAACATCATCAGATAAGCACACCATGATGCTTTCACTTCTAGATTGGCAGAATCTGCTGAACTGGCGTCTTCTTTACCAGATAAAGGACTCCATAATCCTTGTTGTTTTAACAAGGCCCGTATCTTGATTTTCCACAGACAAAAACTGTTTCTTCCTGTAAATTTATCAATTTTTATGTTAACTGCAGACATATTTCTTACAAAAGAACAGAACATCACACAAGCCTAGCACCAGTGAGGGTCTTGGTGAAGATAAAATTCTTTCGTACAGATGATTCCCAGAACCTACGCTCTAATACCAATTTGTTTTAACATGATAGGGAATCCATTTGCAAGATACTTAAATAACAGATGCAATCTAATAGTAAACAATCAAACAGAGAAACAAAAACAAGGAGAAAATAAGATTTAACGTGGTTTCATGTGTTATGCCGACTACCCCACGAACAGAAAATAGATAATTATCATGCACTAAAATTCAGATGGATTACACACTTTACAATGACTAATACAGTTGGTATTTATCGGCAAAGATCCCTAAACCCTAACCGCCAAGAATCTTTGTCCGATTGCCATAAATGCCCCAGATGTTGGAGCACTCTGCTGATCCCACTTAGCTGATCATTGCACATATGTAGAACCTTGCTACATCCAAAACCTTAGCACACTCAGCAGGCTACTTACCCCAGAAGAAAGTTCAGCAGACTTCCCAGCTGACTTTCACAGACTTGGATGCACTTCTTTAGCAGACCATTACTCTACTGATAACTAGATTAGTTCTACCTGATGTAGAGTTTAAGTCACTGTGACAAATCTCTACCTTGACTTGAAATCTCATTCATAGTCAACCAGATTTATATAAACAGATGTACTTGTACCAGATGCATTCGTCAATGCTAGTTGTACTGTACGTGATTACTCCACTGAATCCACTCAGATGACCTGTCTTCAGTTGAGCTTCTAGATTTGGAAAAGGTTACTTGAAGGCTGCTTTGGTTTTGCATTTTCACCAGATCTATACATCGTGTTATATTCAAAACAGATCTATCATCAACAAACATTATGGAAAAAACCATATGAAATATGGAATGGAAGAAATCCTAACATATCTCACTTACATATGTTTGGATCAAAATGTTTTGTGTAGAACAGGAATCACTTGCATACTTTTGTTGAAATAGCTGATAAAGCAATTTTCATAGGATATTCAGACACCAGCAAAGCTTTTAGAGTAATAAACAAGAGAACCTTGGTGATTGAAGAATCAATTCATGTAGTGTTGATGAACCAAACACTAGTGGTGAAAACTTACATATTTGTGAAGAAGATGCTGCACAAAGACAAGTCTATATAGATACCACAGTACCAGCAACATTACTTAACCACTATGTTGATAATCAAGATGTTGCACCAGCTAATACAACAATAGAGTCACCAACACAAAATCAAGAAGTTGATGCACAAGCAGGAACAACAGAAGCACCAGATCAAGCATAGTTTCAACCTGATCTGAATTGGCTTAGAGATCATCCAGAACAATAAGTCATTGGAGATGTTGATACAAATGTTAGAACAAGAAGAAAACTAAATCATGCTAACTTGTTTTCTGTCACATGTGGAAGCCTAGACAATAGATGATGCAATCCAAGATGATGATTGGATTACAGCCATGCAAGAAGAACTCAATGAATTTGAGAGAAATGAAGTCTGGGAACTTGTTAATAGACCATACATGGACAACATCAATTGTACAAAATGTGTATTCAGAAACAAGATGGATGAACAAGGAGCAATTGTCAAGAACGAAGCAAGACTAGTTGCAAAAAGATACTCTCAGACAGAAGGCATAGATTATGATGAAAATTTTGCACTAGTAGCAAGATTGGAAGCAATCTGACTTTTCCTAGATTTTGCATACCACAAAGATTTCAAAGTCTATCAAATAGATTTAAAGAGTGCATTTTGATGACGGAAAAATTCACTGTTATTTTTATAACTTTTCAACCCATTTCTGATATCATTTCGAGTATTTTTATATCAGTTCGAGTCATTAATTCCTATGTTTCATCTAAATATGTTAGTAGTAGTTATTATATAAAATATCGTATTTTTAGCGTGTTTTTATAGTTTTTGTACCGGTTTAGTAACCGGAGTGTCGTGTCGGATTTACGTTTGGTATTTTGGTGGTTCATTGCAGGATTATACATTGACCAAGATTCCACGTAACGACATGTTTTGAGTCTAAAAGATGTGTTTAGAGGATTAGAAGAAGATGCCACAAGCTTACGAGTTCAAATGGATCAAATTATCTTGCATACGGAGATTTGACCCATCTTAGAGGCATTTTCAGGGGATGACTTCTTAATGAAAGTTGTAGATCTTCACATAAGCTTTCCAACGCAATTTGAATCACGTCAATTGGAGTTCTACAACTCAAGTTATGGTCAATTGACTAATCAATTCGGATTAGTAGAAATCCCGAAATATCTTCGTAATACGAATGGCTCATCAAAACGACATTTTCTGAAGAATCTTTCATGAAAGTTGTATATCTTCAAGAAAGCTTTCCAATGGATTTTGAATCAAGTCAATCGGATTTCTACAACTCAAATGGTGGTCAAGTGGCTAATTGATTTGTATTAAGGAAAATGCCGCAAACGACACGTAATGGGAATGGCCCATCAAAACGACGTTTTCTGAAGAAGTGTCCTTCATGAAAGTTGAAGAATTTTCCGAGAGCTTTCTAATGACGTTTGAATCATGATTTTTGGAGGTCTACAACTCGAGATATGAATTTTAGAAGTTTAATATATAATTATATATAATTATAGAAGGAAAAATGTCGCATGTTACCGTAATCATTAGTGATGATGAGCTCGGATCGATCCGGCACAATTTCGGATCGATCCGGCCCCCTTATATTTGCCTATATATAGCGAGCATCGCAACAAAGCAACGGTGCCCCCTTCTTTCCCTCCTTTGCTTCATCTTCTCCCTTCTATTTTATTTTGGGGCCTATATATATCTATATTGATATATATATTTGTAGTAATTTATGTCGTTATAATGTCGGTGTAATAACCCGACTAGTTATCGTTTTAATATAATTTCATTTCCGTTTTTATTGCTTTCTTTTACTTTTATGCAATTAGTATAAATATATATATATACGTATACTATATATATATCTATATCTATATATATATATATATATATATATCTATACATATATCTATATAGCTGTAGTTATCTTTTTCGTTTTGTTTTCTTTCGTTTTGTTATTTTCGTTGTTATTTTCGTTAAATATGAGTAGTTAAACTCAACATAGCCGAATTATGTGAAAACGGGTAAAAATTAACCCTCGGGAGATGAGATGGGAGTTGTGTGCGCTTAAATTAACGTTTTTATGATAAAATCATGTTTTAAAGTTGTTTCGATCATTTTAATAGCTTTGAATAAAATTGACAACTTTGTTCACGGTTACATCGAGCTTATAAATGTATTTTGCGGTGAGATGTGAGATATGGATATCACTAATCATAGTCCGGATTGTTAGATTGACAATCTAAGTGACAGATCTGGACTATGCCTAAGTGAGATTTGTATTTTTACGAGATGTGCGAAACATGTTTTAAAATCACTAAACCATAGTCTTAATCGTTAGATTGGCAACCTAAGTGACACGTTAAAATTATGTTTTATGTGAGGTTTTTCAGCGGTTTTTTTTATTCCGGTCAACCATGTTAGGCAAGTTAGCTCTCTAAAGGGAGGGTTAATAAACCTAGTGTGGGGGTTAAGTGAGAGCGTTCGGATCTTAACGCAAGAATAAAGAGTTGACTCCCGTGATTATCATATGAACCGAATCGGATAAAACACACTCCTTATCAAGTTTTTCTGTGGGGAGATAACTTTGTTGGATCATGGCTCGGCTATGCTTTTTAATCACCTAGTTAATCTCGTTAGTTAAAATTTATTTTTTTCGCATTAGTATAAAAACTCCACCTAAAACTTTGATCGCCTAGACTAAGAACCACGTTCGCTTTGGTACTCACAACCACATTTCTCTTGGGACGACCTCGTACTCCCGTAGCTATCCTAGCAATCGACCTGGTACTCTGGCAGTTAGAGAGTTAGTTTACCCACAGTTGCGAGTCTTTATAAATGTATTTTTAGTGGGTGAATTTTTCGCTCATCAAAAAATTGGCGCCGTTGCCGGGGACCAATATTTTAGTGGGTGTATTTTTCTCTCATCAAAAAAATTGGCGCCGTTGCCGGGGAAATGTGTGATATTGTTGTGATATCTTGTAAGTGAACCGAAGGCTTGGGCCTAGGTTTTTATTTTTATTTTACTTCCGATAAGAGTCTTGGGATGCTGAAGTGATATTGTCCTGAACTCGGTTTGAATACGACTTTGGTACTCAACCCAATCTCTTTACGGGGTTGTTATATTAGGTTGATATCTTGTAAGTCTGGCTAGAACTGAGGCTTAGGGCCTTCGGCTACCATAAAAAAAAAAAAAAAAAAGGAAAAAAAAAAGAATTTTATTGTTTTCGTGTTGTTTTACGAAATCTTGCGAGTTTGAGCTTAAATGGATCAATATTTCAATCAATATTACTCACCCGAACAACAATACCCCTACCAACCTTATCAACAACAAGTTCGTGTCCGAGCCTCGGTATCAACGACGGAGTAACCAAGGATTCTTGGTCCTATAATTGCCCTAGTGCATACCAGGACCAGAATTATGGTTATTCGAGTAATGAGCCACCATATTACGAGGGTTACCCGAACCCTAATGCTTATCAGGATTACAGTGTTCATGCTCAATGTGTTGATAGCTTCAACCATATTCAGCCACCTGATCAGTGTCTGGAATGGCAAGAAGACTGCTACTCACCTCCAATATATCAAAGTCAATATGATCAGTTTTCCCCCATGCCACAAGAAGAATTCACCGACAGTCAAATAGAGCAACTCGAGCGATTGAACCAGATCTTGGAAGAACGACTGTTGGACATGCAGGAGTTCAAGGTAAGTACTGACTCCGCCATAAGAAATCTTCAAGACAAGGTGGGGGAATTGATTGAATTAGTGAGGTATGTGAAAGAGGCGAGAGACAAGTGCAATAGAGGTGGTTAGGGATGAAAATGTTATCACTGAAAAAGTTCAGGGTGAGAATGAGGTTGATAATTTAGTTTGTAAAGAAAAAGTGCAAGATTTGGAGATGACAGAGTTAGAGGAGCGAGAGATTGATTGGCCATCTTTAGTAAAGCCACTGGGAGAGTTGGTAATAGTTAATATATCGGTCCCGGATTACTACATTCGTCCACTCGTGAGGATGAATTTTTTCGCGGTCCGCTTTGTATACTCCCCAATGGATGAGCTTTATGGGAGTTTTCAAAAGAAGATGGTTCGACGATCGATAAAAGAAGATTTTCGACGGCCGGGAGGAGGTAGCGTCGAGAGCCAAACGAGGTACGTTTCTAGACAATTTAATTTCGATGGTTCTCGCTTTGTTAATTTTTCTTAAGCTATTGATCTTCTTGAGTTCGGATTTTGGTTGATTGAGTCGACGTTTAAAGTCACCCCGCCCGGGTGAAATTAAATAGTTGTTTATGTGTCGAGCAAACGACGTTAAACAAAAGCGCTACCGGGAGGCAGCCCGATAATAATAATAATTTGAATAAGCCTAGTCTTAATGAAATGTAGAATCTGTATGAAAGATGAACACAAAGCACAACCAAGTCTCAGGATGAATGTTTGAATTTCATTAAGAGGGAATGATTAGGTGGTTATCCGAAAATCCCGATAAAGAAAAAAGATAAAAAATTCAAATGTATCATTTCTTGGACTTAGGTTATTGAACCCTTGAGGATCTGGGTATAAAAGACTCTATACTCTTTCACACATTTCATTTTTATGATCTAGTCTGTTTCAAATTTCTGGTCGTTGTAGTATAGTGGTGAGTATTCCCGCTTTAATAAAACTGTGTGTAATAAAAATGAATCTAGGAATAGCTGACTTGACTATGATATATGATACATATATGCTTAGATGTTCTGTGCTTTACCAGTATGGTTATTTTTCCATCTAAAGCTATTATATTGCCTATTGAATTTTCTGACGTGACGGGGCCATTATCTTATTATTCCCATATCCCTATTGCATATTTTGGCACGAGGACCATGTCCCGTGTTGGCTTTGTTTTGGTTGTTTTAGTACGGGGATTCGGGACGTGCTTTCTCATGGTTTGTTACGGGATTCGATAGCATCTTTTTACGCTTGATTTATAAGCTAAGTCTTCCTCTCTATCTCATTTACACTTTGAGAATAATGCAAAATCGTAAGTGGGGGGTAGAGTATGGTTGGTATAAAAATGGCATTAAGTGTTTAAACCCTTAGTTTTTTTATTCTTTTTCGAGCATTATTGAGTTGATTAAAATGAACTGTATAAGGTATATTTGTCATGAATTTAAAGATGTAATGATCGATTTGGATGTATATAACCAATGTGAACCGCAAGTGTATTTTAACCGGAAATCTATTTGTATAACATGAATTCCTTGTTCACGTAAGCCTTTGATATTGAAGCGAAAATTTTAAAGCGTATCCATTCGGTATCCTAGTGGTTTATCTAGAGATAATAGCGGTAACTTAGTACCTAATTTTGAACGTGTCTTGTGAATATACGAAGGTTTGAATGTGATAGGAAGAATATTAAACTAAGTTGAATTATTTATATGTCGGTAGTAGCTACCAATGATTTGAGTGCGGTAGGGCGTTATCCCGAAACGTCCTATATCACTATGAGGTTTAAAAGCTCCCGATTGCACGATGATTGTAGTCTAGCTAGGGTGTTATCACGAAACATCCTATTGCTAGGAATGAGGGCATATACTATACATGTAAAAAAAAAAAAAAAAAAAAAAAAAAGAGTTAAATAGGTATTAATGTATTCGATCTCACCTCATGACGCTTGCAAGATAGTTGATTTTGGCAATGAGTTTGGATATGTTAGTATTCTATGAAAAGAAAAAAGAAAAAAAAATAGAAAAGAAAAGAAAGAGTTGGTTGAAAACTTAGTTATCTTCTGACTATCCCCAGTATAAACTAAATGATATGCTTTAGGGATTATCCTAATAAGTACACGGGAGGACTTTGTGTGGAACTGTTACTGCCTATACCTAGGAAAGTTGTTAGGATTGTCTGAATGGATACTAGTGCGTTTGCTTGATTTATTCAAGAGAGGATAGTGGAAATTGAAAAGGCTTGTCACACACGCACTCGTTATACACTTATATTGAGGTTAACACGTGTTGTAATTCTAAAGGTTATATCATTTGATTGTCCTTACATCTTATCTTGCATGAATTTTTCCTCATTCATTTTATTTTATCGCTTATTTTGTTCGAGGACGACCAAAAGCTAAGTGGGGGGTTGTGATGACGGAAAAATTCACCGTTATTTTTATAACTTTTCAACCCGTTTCTGATATCATTTCGAGTATTTTTATATCAGTTCGAGTCATTAATTCCTATGTTTCATCTAAATATGTTAGTAGTAGTTATTATATAAAATATCGTATTTTTAGCGTGTTTTTATAGTTTTTGTACCGGTTTAGTAACCGGAGTGTCGTGTCGGATTTACGTTTGGTATTTTGGTGGTTCATTGCAGGATTATACATTGACCAAGATTCCACGTAACGACATGTTTTGAGTCTAAAAGATGTGTTTAGAGGATTAGAAGAAGATGCCACAAGCTTACGAGTTCAAATGGATCAAATTATCTTGCATACGGAGATTTGACCCATCTTAGAGGCATTTTCAGGGGATGACTTCTTAATGAAAGTTGTAGATCTTCACATAAGCTTTCCAACGCACTTTGAATCACGTCAATTGGAGTTCTACAACTCAAGTTATGGTCAATTGACTAATCAATTCGGATTAGTAGAAATCCCGAAATATCTTCGTAATACGAATGGCTCATCAAAACGACATTTTCTGAAGAATCTTTCATGAAAGTTGTATATCTTCAAGAAAGCTTTCCAATGGATTTTGAATCAAGTCAATCGGATTTCTACAACTCAAATGGTGGTCAAGTGGCTAATTGATTTGTATTAAGGAAAATGTCGAAAACGACACGTAAGGGAATGGCCCATCAAAACGACGTTTTCTGAAGAAGTGTCCTTCATGAAAGTTGAAGAATTTTCCGAGAGATTTCTAATGACGTTTGAATCATGATTTTTGGAGGTCTACAACTCGAGATATGAATTTTAGAAGTTTAATATATAATTATATATAATTATATTCTAGAAGTGTCGCATGTTACGTAATCATTAGTGATGATGAGTTCGGATCGATCCGGCACAATTTCGGATCGATCCGGCCCCCTTATATTTGCCTATATATAGCGAGAGCATCGGCAACGAGCAACGGTGCCCCCTTCTTTCCCTCTTTGCTTCATCTTCTTCCATTTTATTTTATTTTGGGGCCTATATATATCTATATTGATATATATATTTGTAGTAATTTATGTCGTTATAATGTCGGTGTAATAACCCGACTAGTTATCGTTTTAATATAATTTCATTTATATTTTTATTGCTTTCTTTTACTTTTATGCAATTAGTATAAATATATATATATACGTATATATATATATATATATATATATATATATCTATATATATATATATATATCTATACGTATATCTATATATCCGTAGTTATCTTTTTCGTTTTGTTTTCTTTCGTTTTGTTATTTTCGTTAAATATGAGTAGTTAAACTCAACATAGCCGAATTATGTGAAAACGGGTAAAAATTAACCCTCGGGAGATGAGATGGGAGTTGTGTGCGCTTAAATTAACGTTTTTATGATAAAATCATGTTTTAAAGTTGTTTCGATCATTTTAATAGCTTTGAATAAAATTGACAACTTTGTTCACGGTTACATCGAGCTTATAAATGTATTTTGCGGTGAGATGTGAGATATGGATATGATAACGGTCATTTTGTGCCCATTATTCTATGACCTTTATCCCCGATTCTAGTTTAAAGGAGCTATATTAGAGTAATAATAAGTCGTAATACGCTTAATTCACATATGTCGAGAGTTACGATTCATTATTATGTATTAAGAGGTTTTATTATATTATTTGATATTACAGACTGTATTTCACGTTATATTTGTAGTAACTCATTTGGGAGCACATGGATGGACTTCGGAAAAGCTTTGATGGATCACGGACAAGTTCGGGAGGCCCAAGACATAGAAAAGAGGAGAAAGCCAGGAGCATGTAAGGCTCGGTCGACCGAGCCTATGCATTCGGTCGACCGAGTGGGCCTATAGTCCAAAGGAAGTTCGGCACATTAATTGAGTCGGTTAGGGTTCAGAATGTCGGCATTTTTAAGTCGGTTGTCTATGACGGCTGGGGCTCTATATAAACACAAGTCCTTTGTATTTTTTAAGAGGCATTCATCAACATTATTTCATACTTACAAATAAACACATAAGGATTCTTTAGGCTTGTGGAGGTTGCAAGGGTTGCAAACATGTAAGCCCTAGTTTATCTTCTTGTTTTCTTTTTAGTAATCAATTTCCCAATTATGCTTTGATTATTTGAGTAGGTATTCATATCTAGATGATGTAGATCTAGGATATGACGTTAGGGCGACGGTGATACCTTGTCTATAAGGATCCCAAACCCTACGTCCTCTACCTAACATCTACGGATGAATCTGTGTGTTTAATTTACGTGTATTTAGATTAGTTTATATGATGTCACGATAATTCGCTATATAATCCGATTTGTATATGAAACGGCGAGAAATATGTTCGGGGATGTAAATGCGGGGAGTTAGACTCTCGGGTGACCGAGAGGTGTCACTCGGTCGACCGAGAGCACCTATTCGGTCGACCGAGAGTTAGCAAACTTGTTTTCATCGTTAATCGATCACGTCTTTATGATTAGGTTAGCTTAATTGAATCTGTTATCTCGGTAGGTATGGCTATGGCTACGTCACTCACTTGATTTAATTAAAACGTGTAAAAAGGAAATACCGGTATAAAACTCTTAGGTAGGCTTATGAATTGATCTTCGGACTTTCGACATTATCTAGGTAGGTTTATATTAGGGAATTGCGCGCACCTTGATACACGTAGATCGTAAACTAGCATGAGACTATAACTTGGTAATTGTTAGTTGGACGAGGGTTTGAGTGATCGTCTAGGAAGTACGCCTAACCAAAGGAATGTTGCCTGGACGAGGTGTACGGTTAATATCGGCATCCTTAGAGTAGTAAGCGTGTGAGTTATATGAGATGGAGGCACCAAAAGGCGAAGTCACGTAACAATACCACGGTGATATAGTGACTACCGGTGCTACATCAAGTTGTAGAGGATGACTCCCGTAGCCAATATAAAGGGATATGAACGGATTAATAGTAGATGAGTTTTGTTGTCATATAAATTACCTAGATCCAAATAATTATGGTTATAATTGGGCAGTTGATTACGTTATGTGTTTACATGTTGTTTATATATTTGAGTGTGTTTTTCTTTCCTAGTACTTTATGTTGGTCATAGACCGTATTTGTTCAACGAGGTAACTAGTTGACTATTTAAGTAGGATCCACAAATTGATTCTCTGTGGGATCGACCTCGACTCTATCTAGCTATCTTTGCGATTGAACCTAGTTCACTTGCTAGTGGTTATTTAGGCATCGAGTTAGTAATTTAACTTGACCTTCCATCAAGTTTTTGGCGCCGTTGCCGGGGAATCAATGGTCCGGTTGCTTAAATAATCTACTTGATTATTTCGTTTTTGTTTGTTTTCTTTTGCAAGTCGGTAAAATAAAAAATAAAAAAAAAAATAAAAAAAAAAATATATATATATATATAATAATAATAATAAACAAATAAATAAATAAAAGAAAAAGTTATATATGTGTTACGTATGTTCGGTCGACCGAACGATGTCACTCGGTCGACCGAACCCTTAATTGTTCTATATTATACGACGATCTTGTTTCCCCTCTGTTTCTATTTTTCCCCGTCAGTAGGTTGTAAGCCTAGCAGCAGTACGAGTAATCGTACCGACTGCTAGTTTATTGACCGTTTGTTGTTTTTCAAATATTGCAGATAATTGGACGGAAATCACTCACATAACCTGCTCAAGATCAGCAAAATGTCATCAAACGATTTTACCAAAGACCAAGAAGAAGTCAAGGTTTTACGAACAAAAACTACACCAAGGAAGCCGCTAACACCGAAGCTCATGGAAAGGATAGAAAAGATGAAAGCGAAAATCCGAGAGGCGAGGAAATCAAGAGAGGCTAAAGAAGCCTATTGGCAAAAAGGTATGTCTATTTTGAATCCAGAGGAAATCTCTTCGGATTACGATTCGACTTTAGATTATGATGATTACATGTCCGAGATAGAATGCGAGTCGAGAGGGTAGCACGGCTATGAAGAGCCCTGTTGTCATACGTTCAGAGATGAAACATTGATTAAAGACGAGTCTCGACCGATGCCAAAGTTAGCGAGACCCGGGAGCTTTTATGGTTGGAGTAACCCTAGAACAAACCCATCTAGGTTTAGCCTTGATTGATTCCGGTTCAAGCCTTAATATCTTTCCTAAAAGCCTTTGTGATAGGAATGTCATTTTAACACCCACTAACACCCCGCTCCAAGTTAGATTAGCGGATGGAACTAGGACAATCATGGTAATTTGGGAGGCGAACAACATGATTATTGGTGTGGGGCAACTACGGTTTAAGATAGACGTAGTGGTAATGGAAATCGAGGAACATCACGAATGCCCAATCATTTTGGGTAGATCGTTTATCAACACCGCTAGAGCTTTCATGCGGATGACCGGACATGAGATAGTATTGTTTGACGCTAAAGGTTCGAGTGTTATGGGATAACAAATCCGAATTTCCCTGTACCGGCAAGTGTGAATGTGTTAGAAGTAGTTGGTTCGGAAAAGCTTGATGCCACTCAAAGTCTAGGAAAGGATGCGATGATAATGTCGATGATAAAGATGAGAGGGAAGTCCTTACTATTCTAAGTCGGAATAGGTCGGTTCAGCCCGCACCGGCCCCGACCAATGTTGAAGTTTGTAGACCTACCTAAGGATAGGAGGACCGGAGCGAAGAAACGAACTAGGAGAGTTCGTAACAAAAGCTCGTCGAAATCGAGAGACAAATCCAAAAGTAGGCGCTTGTACGGATGGTCAATTCGGCTTGTCTTTTCATTGGACCGAAACCCAAGGGAAGGGCACTCGTAGAAAAGGACGGTAAAACTTTTTCGGTGAGAGGTGGCCGGGTGAAAGCCTGGCAAGTCAAGGGCAATGTTTTAGAGTGATATTTTTGGAAGTCGAGCTACCGACTTAAAGTTTGTAGAACTATTTCTATTCTTCGTTATTTTTATTTTTTTTTTTTTTTATATTTATTTATTTATTTTTTTTAAATAAAAGTAGCATGAAACGATAAGAAGTTTTTTTTTTCTATTTTGCCATGTTCCGACGACTGTTGAGTTAAGGATGTGCAAAATAATTTTTTTTTATTCGAATCGTTTTTATGTGAAGTGAAGCGTTGCAATTGAATCTTTGTAAAAAAATTGTTGATTAAGGAAATGATAATGCGTTATTTTACAAATGCTTAGACCAGATTGTTTGATTTATTTATGATAAAAATGAGGTTGCTTTTATGCTTGAGACGACCTATTGGTTAGAAAATTTTTTGCGGTGAGAGTGAAATAATACATTTTGGCACTGTTATATATTGTAGTTATTTTACGGTATGTGTCAAATTTATTAAAATGGTCAACACCATTAATTTCTACACATCCCCACTCACCTTTCCCTCTTCCCAACCTTTCACCCTTTTCTCTTCCCAACCTCTTTATTATCCTAATTCAAATTTTCAAATTCCACCTTTCCACCTCATCAATCCCCAACAACTTTTCTACACCAATCACATTCCATTTCTTCAAACTCCATTTTTCTATTTAACCCACCATCCTCTCTTTCATTTTCCTCATTCCTATTCCCCAATTCCTTCATCCCAAATTCTCCATCCACCTTGTTTTCTCAAACCCCTGTAGAAATCAAATGGAAATGTTCTGAAAATCTTCATCCATTTCACCATTTTCACTCACCTTGAAAAGCCTATCGAAATTTTTTCTGATCAATTGATTCAGTCACGGGAAGGGTAGAGAACCAGAGGTTGTTTCTGTCGATTCTCCACACTCGGTCAACCGAGTGATTGCTCTCGGTCGACCGAGAGTCGGGCCGCCCCTTTCGTCTGCTGCTGCGCTGTTTATCTGTCAGGATGCCACCAAGAAGACGCAGAGCCGCTCAGTTTGTGGCTGTGGAAGGCGATATTCCAATGATCAACGGGGTCCCACAATTCGCGAGTCGGGAGGTATATTCTTCGTTTACTAATCATTTCGTTAATGCCCCCGTACATCGAGCTCGAGGTCTAGATTTGGAAAATTGTGGAGACGAGCTTCTAGAATTGGTGGAACGCTATCAATGGCGCGATGTCGTAGCACCCCCCGGCCGAGTCAACGTCAGCGGGTAAGAGAATTTTATGCTTATTTACGCGTACACCCCGACACCAATATCGTCCATATTCGTGGCCGACCAATTGTAATTTCTCCGGGTACGATTAATGCTTATTTTGGGGTGGATGTCTCGGAGGACGGGCCGAGTATATGGCTACGTTTGATGGGTCCGATGCTTGGTTGGAGGAAGTTGGTGCCTATCGGGAATAGAATGGACGGTAGGGGAGGTTGCCCGCACATTTGCGGAAACGGACTTTAGGAGATGGGAGGATAAGTGCCTTAATCGGCTTATTCGTTCCAATATCTTCCCGGCTAAGCATGTATCTACGGTTTACTATACTCATGCCACTCTACTCTATTGGTTGTACATGGGATGGCTGTGAATGTGGGGGCATTGATACGCAAGGAGATGACGAGACGATGCTCTCAAGCCTCGGCATACCTTACCTTTTGGTTCACTAATCACTACATTCTGTGAGGGAGCTGAGTGCCCGGTGTTAGGCGGCGATTCCTATGTGGAGCCAATGCCTATCCTATCTTTGAGTTCTGTCCCACCGCCTGTCGTTCACGGCCACGACCAAGAAGGGGAACCCGAGGATGATGCTGACGACGCCGGCCCGAACAATTTGCAACTAGCACCATTCAATCCAGGATGGGATTAAGTATTTTAATTTGAGTGTTTGCATTTCCTATAATTAACGAGTTTTTATTTTGACTCAATTCTACTAGTGTGTCGTGTTATATAGAGCAAGTTTCTCTGTTACCTAAATCGAACTCATGTAATGTTTTGGACTTGTTGAAATGTATTGCAATGTAATCATTAAATTATGGACTTAAATATGTTTAAGGAAATTGTTATCCCTTTTACGGTCCCTTTTTCTGATTATTCTTGTTTAGACTAATCTGTAACGAGTTGCGAGCTTTGTTTAAGATATGTGTTGCAGTGATTATGCTTCTGACCTGCTATGGAGCCAATTCCTGTGCCTGATGAACTTTTCCGGTTTCCTAAGACTTGTTCACACTTCCACGCTTATCCAGAGCTAAGTTCCTTTTTTTTTTGAGTTTGTTCTTTCGTTTTTTATACATTGAGGACAATGCATTGTTTAAGTGGGGGGTACAAGTCACTTAGCTCAAATGAGTAATTCCATATGTTCCCATATATCAAATAGTAAATAAAAAGAGTAAAAAAAAAAAAATTTAAAAATTTACACTTAGAATCACATTTACTTTTGTGAAGTCCGATAACTATATCTAATAAGGAATAACCCATATTTCATGAGTACGTGATCACTTTATACTTCGCGATTTATTGATTAGTAAACTTAACGATATTCATATTGTCCGTTGCAAGTAGTTGTTTATTATTCAATTATTCAATACTGAATCGAGTTGTACTCCGCTTGTTATAAAAAGTAAAATTATAAGGTGTACATTGCATAGATAATTGATTATGCTTACCTAGTGTCAAATTTATCGTCGATGTGTTCCTAAAAATTCTAGCCACAAAAGTGAGTAATAAGTGGAGACGTACTGTGTTTGACAATGTTAAAAACTTTGGGCTTGTAGTAAGTTACCAAAGTAGCCTCGCGCTTGTGGTAATATTCGATGCTAATATTTGATCTAAGATAGAGGGAAATTCTAAAAAGTTTTCCTTCTTGAGATTGATAGTATCGAAAAATATGAAGATATGAAAAGAATATTCAACTCTTCAAGAGGCTTTGAGTAGTACTCGGTCTCCAAGTCCAAAAACCCTATAGATACACTCTCGCTTATTATTCTAGTGCTTGAAAAAAATTAAAAGGCTAAGAAGTGAGAATACGAAGTTGGTAGGTTAAGACTACGAAGTTTGCATAAGCTCTAATCTTGCTACGAATGTTTAAAACTCAATGCACATGCACACAACACATCGATTCATGATGAATAGTGGATAATGGATAAGCGATGAGCATAGAGGATATGAGTTGATTCGAGTTTCTTGTGTCGGTATCTTGTAACCACCCTTTGGAAAGTAGTTTATGGGGAATAACTTGTTGATATTTTGATCGGGACGATCAAAGGCTAAGTGGGGGGTAGTTGATAACGGTCATTTTGTGCCCATTATTCTATGACCTTTATCCCCGATTCTAGTTTAAAGGAGCTATATTAGAGTAATAATAAGTCGTAATACGCTTAATTCACATATGTCGAGAGTTACGATTCATTATTATGTATTAAGAGGTTTTATTATATTATTTGATATTACGGATTTGTATTTCACGTTATATTTGTAGTAACTCGGTTGGGAGCACATGGATGGACTTCGGAAAAGCTTTGATGGATCACGGACAAGTTCGGGAGGCCCAAGACGAGAAAAGAGGAGAAAGCCGGGAGCATGTAAGGCTCGGTCGACCGAGCCTATGCATTCGGTCGACCGAGTGGGCCTATAGTCCAAAGGAAGTTCGGCACATTAATTGAGTCGGTTAGGGTTCGGAATGTCGGCATTTTTAAGTCGGTTGTCTATGACGGTGGGGCTCTATATAAACACAAGTCCTTTGTATTTTTTAAGAGGCATTCATCAACATTATTTCATACTTACAAATAAACACATAAGGATTCTTTAGGCTTGTGGAGGTTGCAAGGGTTGCAAACATGTAAGCCACTAGTTTATCTTCTTGTTTTCTTTTTAGTAATCAATTTCCCAATTATGCTTTGATTATTTGAGTAGGTATTCATATCTAGATGATGTAGATCTAGGATATGACGTTAGGGCGAGCGGTGATACCTTGTCTATAAGGATCCCAAACCCTACGTCCTCTACCTAACATCTACGGATGAATCTGTGTGTTTAATTTACGTGTATTTAGATTAGTTTATATGATGTCCGATAATTCGCTATATAATCCGATTTGTATATGAAACGGCGAGAAATATGTTCGGGGATGTAAATGCGGGGAGTTAGACTCTCGGGTGACCGAGAGGTGTCACTCGGTCGACCGAGAGCACCTATTCGGTCGACCGAGAGTTAGCAAACTTGTTTTCATCTGTTAATCGATCACGTCTTTATGATTAGGTTAGCTTAATTGAATCGTTATCTCGGTAGGTATGGCTATGGCTACGTCACTCACTTGATTTAATTAAAACGTGTAAAAAGGAAATACCGGTATAAAACTCTTAGGTAGGCTTATGAATTGATCTTCGGACTTTCAGCATTATCTAGGTAGGTTTATATTAGGGAATTGCGCGCACCTTGATACACGTAGATCGTAAACTAGCATGAGACTATAACTTGGTAATTGTTAGTTGGACGAGGGTTTGAGTGATCGTCTAGGAAGTACGCCTAACCAAAGGAATGTTGCCTGGACGAGGTGTACGGTTAATATCGGCATCCTTAGAGTAGTAAGCGTGTGAGTTATATGAGATGGAGGCACCAAAAGGCGAAGTCACGTAACAATACCACGGTGATATAGTGACTACCGGTGCTACATCAAGTTGTAGAGGATGACTCCCGTAGCCAATATAAAGGGATATGAACGGATTAATAGTAGATGAGTTTTGTTGTCATATAAATTACCTAGATCCAAATAATTATGGTTATAATTGGGCGAGTTGATTACGTTATGTGTTTACATGTTGTTTATATATTTGAGTGTGTTTTTCTTTCCTAGTACTTTATGTTGGTCATAGACCGTATTTGTTCAACGAGGTAACTAGTTGACTATTTAAGTAGGATCCACAAATTGATTCTCTGTGGGATCGACCTCGACTCTATCTAGCTATCTTGCGATTGAACCTAGTTCACTTGCTAGTGGTTATTTAGGCATCGAGTTAGTAATTTAACTTGACCTTCCATCAAGTTTTTGGCGCCGTTGCCGGGGAATCAATGGTCCAGTTGCTTAAATAATCTACTTGATTATTTCGTTTTTGTTTCTGTTTTCTTTTGCAAGTCAGTAAAATAAAAAATATAAAAAAAAATATAAAAAAAATTATATATATAACACTCCTTATCAAGTTTTTCCTGTGGGGAGATAACCTGTTGGATCATGGCTCGGCTATGCTTTTTAATCACCTAGTTAATCTCGTTAGTTAAAATTTATTTTTTTCGCATTAGTATAAAAACTCCACCTAAAACTTTGATCGCCTAGACTAAGAACCACGTTCGCTTTGGTACTCACAACCACATTTCTCTTGGGACGACCTCGTACTCCCGTAGCTATCCTAGCAATCGACCCGGTACTCGCGTTAGAGAGTTAGTTTACCCACGATTGCGAGTCTTTATAAATGTATTTTTAGTGGGTGAATTTTTCGCTCATCAAAAAATTGGCGCCGTTGCCGGGGACCAATATTTTAGTGGGTGTATTTTTCTCTCATCACATTTCTGAATGGACTCTTGGGAAAAGAAGTATATGTTGAACAACCACCTAGTTTTTAGATCAAAGGAAAAGAAGACAAAGTATACAAGCCCAAGAAGGCACTATATGGACTCAAACAGGCACCAAGAGCCTGGTAAGAGACATTGTCACAGTTCCTGATCAACAATGGAGTCAACAAAAAAACCATTGGCAAGACTCTATTCAAACTAGACGATGGAACAAGCACATTGCTAGTCCAGATCTATGTGTATGATATTTTTTTGGATAAGAAGATGACAAGTTATGTGAAAAATTTGCAAACTTGATGAAAAGCAAATTCCAAATATGTATGATGGGAGAACTCAACTACTTTCTAAGATTACAAGTGAAACACATAGAAGATGGTAGCTTCATCAATCAATAAAAGTACTCAAAAGACTTAATAAAAAAGTATAGTATGGACACAAGTGGAACTTCTGAAACACCTACGCGTGCAAGAACTATACTTGTTAAGGATGAAAATGGGAGGGATGTTGATCAAAAGTCATACAGAGGAATTATTGGATCCTTACTCTACTTAACTGCAAGATGACCAGATATAGCATTTGCAGTAGGAGTGTGTGCAAGATTTCAAGCTCAACCTAAGGAATCACATTTTCTAGCAGCAAAGAGAATCATCAAATATCGGAAGCACACAATCAATGTTGGAATTTGGTATCCAAAAGACAGTGGATTGAAACTTATATCTAACTCATATTCAAACTATGTTGGATGTAAATTTGATAGAAGAAGCACTTCAGGAACATTTCAGCTGCTAGGCAGCAGACTAGTATCATGGTTCAGCAAAAAGCAGAATTCCATATCTACTTCAACAGTTGAAGCAGAATATATAGCAGCAGGTAGCTATTATGGACAAGTACTATGAATCATACAGCAGCTGAGAGATTATGGAATAGAGGAAAAGACAATTCCAATCATATGTGACAACACAAGTGCAATATCAATCATAGAAAATCCAGTACTTTACTCAAGAACAAAGCACATAGATGTGAGACACCATTCATCAGAGATCATGATGAGAAATGAGATGTATATCTTGAAATACATACCTACGGAAAATCAATTGGCTGATATTTTCACAAAACCACTCAGTCATGAAAGACTTTGTAAACTAAGAACTGAGTTGGAAATGATTGAAATTGACTAAGTCACAAGGAGCATCTAACTGGTGTATTCAGTGAAGAAAATTTAAAAGCTGACTAAACCTTTGCCATTTTGGGATTGCTCACTTGGAAGGTAAGGCACTAGTACTAGAGAAGTTCACTTCACCGATTTTTAGGAAGAATTGTGATGAAGCAGCTCAGTGAAAAGAAGCTCACTATTTCCACCACTCCACCGGTGAAGTAACTCTCAAGTGTGAACTGAATAATGCATTTACACATATGGAAAATATGAGGATTTTTATATTTATTATGGAGGATCACACGTGGATATTCATTTTTAAATCATGGAGGTTACTTTTTGAGAAGACGGAATGACAGCAATGCCTCGATTCTCGGGCACTATCATTACTTGCCAAAATCCTTTCCCATATTACCCTTATTAGCCGTGATTTATGTACAAAAACTCACGCCATTACATCACCAAAATCCTACCATATTCAACCGTGTTCACACTCTCAAAAATCAACCTATATAAACAACACTTCTGTTTTTTCACAAACTCTACGCTTATTTTGAATTTCTTAAACCCTATTTCTCTCTAGAAATCTCAAATCTTTCAAAAAAAATCTCTCAAATGGCTTCATCTTCCTCAAACGCCATGTCCGAAAATAGTATGAAAAATCGATCGTCACCAGGTCATTGTTCAGACCTGAGCATTACCTCACGTTATGTGGCAACAACCTATAGGCCAGACGTCTGGCGGATGGTTGCAAAAATTAGGGTTGATGATGTTTCTCAATCCACTGATCAAAGGGTTATGGTATGAGAATCTGATCTCATTCTTGTACAATGCAACTTTTGTTCCCGGAAAGAAAGGCACACCGAAGTCTATAACCACATACGTGAACGGAAGAGCCATAGTCATCACACCGGGTCTACTCAGACACTATCTTGAACTCTCCAGCACCGGACCAGCTCAGACACAATTAGTGGAAATCGACACAGATGCATTTTGGCTGGAAATTGGCCAGAATGCTACATATGAAAACAAGAGGCTCAACTACAATAGATCCGATCTCAAAAACCCATTTGCCGAATTTGCTCATCTTATCATCAAAAATATAGAGGGCATACTGGGATCGATGCAAGGGATGACAGAAGTGAGAACACGACTGGTGGCTATTATCTATGAGGGGAAGAATTTCAACTGGGTTACCTTCATATTCAACCAACTCAAAGAAATGGGACCAGAAGAATGGCGAATTTTGGGTCAAGAAATGTTTTGGTTCCACTTCAACACCTACTTGACTGTATGAAAGTGGAACCAATACACTTGCACAAGTTACATAAAGCAAAGGTGATGTTCATATATGTTAAGGAATCAAGAAAATTGCCAACTAGAACGGGGCAGAAAATAAAGCAACTTGAGAGCAGAAGTTCTGCGATCAGAATAAGAACCAGATCTCTGACCAAAGAAGCCCAAATCATGATTCTTCCAATTAATGAGGAAAAACCTTTGGTATAAGTGAGGATGAAGAAGATCCAGAGGTTGATGTCATCATCAATCTAATGAAGAACAGGAAGAGAATGATCAAGAGTTTCGTCTCACAGAAGATGAAGAAGTAGAGACAGAAGGTGCTCATCACAGTGATGAACAAGAATAAAATGAGGATTCTGATGATAATATGACACTCCAGGAGGTCATTCAAAGAAGTAAAGCTGAAAGTGAACAGCGTATGAGAGAACCAACTAAGAGAGCACCACTAGCAGACTCGACACAGACCCCCGGCACTGAGCAAGGGGAAATGACATCTAACCAATCCTTTGATGCTACTGAAGAAGATGAAAAAGCAGCAGACAACCTTCACCAATCTATATCAAACATGGAGATTGAGGATGAAAGTGAAGAAGCACTAACTGATGCAACTACACATGCATCACCTGCAACAAGTGAATTCTATCTGGATATTGGACCCTTACTTGTTGATCTGGAGAAGAAAGGTCCAAGTCTGGAGAATTTGAAAACTACAACGACGGAAACATGCACATCAATGATTCAGAAAGTTGAAGCCCTACTCAGCCACATTGAGGTACATGATGCTCTTATTGAAAAACAGGGAGACTTGATCGGTCAGTTGAACTCCCTGATCGCTCAGCACGTACATTACGAAAATAGAGCATCTAGCAGGATTAGTTGATGACAAGTTTAAACCTATGGTTGACACTCTAAACACTCACTCTAAATAGATTCAGGCAATTGAAAGCACCTTAGATGATGCAATCCAGCAGCTTGACACAATAATAACTGTATCTGAGGCCACAAAGAAGATTCTGGAAGAGAGACATGATGCTACTAAAAAGAGGGAAGGTAGTGATAAGCCTGAAGGCTCTAAAGGTAATGGCACTGGAAGCACAAGAAAATGCATCAGATTTCAAGAGAAAAAGTAGACTGTAATAATTTTCTCTATTTTGCCTATGAATAACTTATGCCCTTTTGATGAATAAAATTGTTGAAATTTATTCCTTATCATAAGAAAAATGTTTACTTATGTCCAGGCTTATGAGGGTTTTGGCATCATCAAAAAGTGGGAAATTGTTAGGAACATTTTATTTGTGTTGATGATGGCTACACTAGTTGTTATAGCAAGTTTGAAATAAGTTAGAAATATCTGTATAAGTCTTTACTTAAAGCCTGACATGTTGTATAAGTTCACTCAGACAAGTACTGTATTGGACTGGTAGGATGGCTCAGTGAGAGCCAAGCACCAACAAAGTAAAGTGAAGACATATGGACTGACTTATAACCAGGGAAGTCTGTGATGACCTTTGATAAGTCTAAGATATATATACATTCATGGTGTAAACTGATCTCACACAAATTAAGGATCGATGAACTACATGAATACTTGGAAAATCAAAGACATAAAGGAAACAACAAAACGGCTAAGTAAAAGCTCTACCGGCTGACCATAGAAATAACAGTGAAGAGAACCTCAATAGCAGAGTAAGCAGATTCATTGATCCGGTCAACAAACAGCCAAGTTAAGGAACAGCAAAGTCAAGTATGTTTTCTTCAATTTATTCATAATGTGGAAATTAAGCAATTAATGCAGAATCAACCAAGGACGGATTTTATGAAGAACGTTTGAAGAATATATGGATCACTGAAATCAAAGAGAATAAAATCAAGGAGAAATCAAGAATTAAATCAAGGGTTATTCTCCACATTAAATATCCAACGGACGGAATTTCAAATTCAAGGAAAATGAAGGCTATAAATAGAAGGCATTGACAGACAAGAAAAACAACAACACTGAATATAAAAAGAGCAGAAACTCTGTCAATTTGACAAGTGTTCTCTCTGAACTTAAAAAGAACATCTAAAAGATCAACTAAGATTTCATAGCAAAAACATATACCAAGCACTGAGATTGATCGACACTCTTTGTGAATCTTATTCACACCCAATTGCAGCAATTGACTCGGATCGTCGGAGAAGGAATTGCACCCTTTGTGATAGCTACTGAAGGATTTGTTCTCAATGAGCAATGTTGAAGACTGAGTCACTGAAGCTTTTGTAGCTAGGGAGTGATAGTCATAGAGATTGTGAAGCTTATGTATCCAGGGACAATCACACTATTGTATTGGTGAAAGTCAATAGTGAATTCATCCGATCATCACAGGAGATGAGTGGACAAAGGGATTACACCACCCTGATCCACTATAAACCTTGTGTTATTTACTTTCAGCATTTATTTATTTTTTCTATGTTTAGTTGTGAGGTTTGAAAATACGCTTTCGAAGAGTTTTAACATTCCACTGCCCAAAAGCTTTTCATCAGAAAAGTTTTTGCAACTCCTAAGTTTTAATGTTTTTAAACTCACAATATAGTCATTCACCCATTGACTATATTTCACCCTTCTCTGGGACCAACAGGACCGCCGACCAAAACCCTTTGGTTCACCATGTTTGTAGGCGGAGTGTTCCACGGTTCACCACCTTGCTCCTTTAACTCCATAGTAGCAGCCTCCAACTCGTCAACATTATACGGGATCTCAGGCTGAAAGACCCTCAGCTTCGGATCATATTGATCATTAAGGATCCAGTCTTGTAAAGTATCCAAGCTTGGAGGCGCCTCTCTTTGAGCCCACTTAAGACCATGAGAAATATGGTAGAAGCCCTCGTCGAAGGCCTTCAACGCTTCATCATTGAATTTCTTTGCAAGCTCATCTGAGGCCTTGTATGCATCCATAGCCTCTTTCCTTGTGGCTTCCAACTTGGCTGCAACTTCGGCCTTCACTTTAGTTGCCACACTAGCCTCGGAATCAGCAAGTATCCTCCCAAGATCAGCGGCCTAAGCCTGCTCTTGCCCACACAGCTCATTGGCCTGCTTAGTCTAATTTGCAAGATCTTCATCCAACTTCTTAAACTCAATGACTTCTTTCTCATAAAGAGTTTGAACTTTGGCCAACTCCAACTCAGCTGCGGCCTTATCCTCAGCATTTGTCTTCTCTAAGGCCTCAGAGCAACTTTGAGCTGTCCCGACCTCTAGGGTAGCATAGTTCTGATCAGCCTCAAGATTCTTCGCCCTACCAAAGGCCGCATTCTTAGCATGAACTACTTTAGCATTCATCTTCTCAGCTTGCTTCATGACAGTTCCGAGCAGATACAAGAATGGGCAAAAAAGTCAAAACCGCAGCATGAAAACAAAATAAATGATATATATTTGAAAGGAATAAAGTTGGAAGAACTTACCACACAAATGGAATCCCTAGCAATTCCTATCAGATCCTTGAACGTATTCATACGGACGCTCCTAGTCCTAGGATCGGTCTGATCATATTCCACAACTCGGGCCAGAATTCCTCGACGGTCGTCTTCCATACTTCATTGGGTTGCGGCAATTTTAAGTTCTTCGGACAGGGAACGTCAGCAATTGCGTTCGCCATTATATCCACATTCGCTAGATTATCAGGTTTTTGGAAGTCCGGCCTCACCCACATTACTTCTTTCCCTTTAGTCCTTGGCGGGATTTTACTTAGATTTGGGTTAAACATGATGGGAATAGTCGGTTGGCTCGATTACTTCTCAATAGCCTTAGAAGCCTCGTCAGTCGCACTTTTATCTTGACCCGTGGGTAGAGCTTTCACCTTATCGGCAGCAAAAATGGCATCCTTTGAGCCTTGACCATCATGGGTCTTTGACTTCTTTCGAGTCCAGTTCTTTTCTCTGCTATCCAGACTATCAACTTCTATGGGTTGTTTGCTTGTGGCGGCATCAAATTCCCTGATAAGTTTCTAAAAAGTCGAATAATTCTAGATGTTTTGGACTCAATTTGGTGTCGTGTGTTGCTATTTTGTGATGTTTTTATCCTTTTTGGGCTAGATTACTACGGATGATTGAATTATTGTAGGATGATTCGAGATTGGAAGAAAAAGACCCAAAAACGGAGCTAAAGTGGAAGAATTCAAAAACCAGTCTCTGTCATACCCAGGGTGTGACAGTTTTCAGAAATCTGATCCTAGCCAATGAAATGTTCTGATTGGTCGAAATTTCACCAACGCATTTTCTATCATATTGGCGTGATTTTCAGTGAAAAATGAGGAGCCCACACACTAGAAGAGTCCAAGATTGATAGATATTTGATTTTAGAGATTTTCTTGATTAAATTAATTATGAAAACTTATTAAATTATGTAATTATCCCTTTTTTAATCCCCCAAGTCATACAATTCATGATTCACGCCTCCCCATCAGATTTTAGTCGACTATTTTCCCCTCTTCATCATCATCATCTCCCATCCCCAAGAACAAGGATTTTAGGTTTTAAGAATTCAAGAACGAGGCTTTTTCGAGGTTTGATTATTTATGCAATACTTTGACGGTTTCTTTCTATCTCATTTCTCCTTTATTCTATTTATTTATTTTTCTTGTCAAAGTATGAATTATATGGTTGAATCTTGGAATCTTGATATGTTACGAGAGTAAATATTAGTTTCTTGGATTAGGAAAAGCCCGGCAATGATTATATAGTTTTAAAGATACAATCTTTTCATTGATAAAGGATTTTCGTCATGTTTATGAATTTGATCTTGTATGCTTATTCATGTATTTTTCCGGAAATAATATCTCGAAGGAGTGAATGGCCGTAGGATTGCATGAGAAACTTCATTCGATTAATTGACGACAGAAAAAGTATTAATTAATCGATAACCTAGAAACCAAGATCAAATCTTTAGGGATTTCTTCAATGAAAATTAGGTTATACCTAAAGTGGCCCATAATTATGGTATTTCAATGCATCTAATTTTATTCTTCATTGTAGGAAACTAAATGTAGGATAAAACTAGGTAGAATCACGATAATAGTTCGAAAGAATGTTTACGTGTAATATTTGATAATTGGTCTTCATAAATGGAAGATTCATATTGATAGAAAGATTGTTGAAATTCTCGTGTAGACAACGCCGTGGTGGATCCGAAATCCAAGAAATGCCTTTAAACCTTGAATTCTATTACCTAAATCTTGAAGTTCTTGGCTCGTAGTTATATTATCTTTATTTTATTTAATTTTAGGATTCGTAGATAAAAACCTCCAAGAATTTGATTCGTCTAGCTAATAAAAATCAGGAATTGTTTGGTGATTGACTACAAGTCCTTGTGGGATCGACATCCTAAGTACTACTCGATAAGCCGTGCGCTTGCGGTAGGATTTAGTGATTATCTATTGAAAATCACACATCATTCCCCCTCTTGAGTTTGTGGTCCTAGATTAGACCATGTCCTTTTTCCTGATGGGCCGAGATCGATCACAATGGTTCTCCTGCCCGCACCGGGGGAGAGCTCAGCGGTTTTGCCTTTTTGCCTTTGAAGACGTGTCTTCAATCGAGGTTGGGAGGCATATAGTCGGCAACTCGACCTCCCCGATCTCCTCGAGCTTCTTGATTCTAACCGCCTCAGCGGTCTTCTTTTTCTGAGTTTGTTCATTGCGCATCCGTGTCACGTTCACCATATCTGCAAGTTGTCGGACTCATCAGTACAAAGCAAAAGACAACAATATAGACATAAGTAAAATTTTAAAAAGTATGAATAACTAAGGTAATCGACGGAGGAGGCCGATTTGAAGGATCGCCTCGACAAACATCACAGGCAGAGGGCATGCATCATCCGAAATGGCACTCTCTGTACCAGTTCGGATTACAAACCATGGGTTCAACTTTTATAAGTGTTCCCCAACCTCCAGCCATGGGATCCTAGTGGCCTTACTAATGGATTCATCTACATCGAGCAATGCTCGCAAGTTAAAGGTCCGCTCCTGTGAAAGAGGTTTCTTAACAAATCCTAGTATCTCATTAATCCTTGCAATTATGGTCTCATCATCATCCTGGTCCTTGTATTCTTCAGACCGTCGGTATCCGACAAATTCACTGGAAAATTTGGCATCGGCCAGCCCACTCACGATTCGACCCGTATACACCGCTTATACCAAGAAGACACTTTATCTGGGAGGTCGAAAAAGAGTTTACACTGCAACCTCCTAGGCACGATTTGCCCGTCTTCTTGGTGCCTTGAGAAGGAGTCAAAATGTAGCAACACCAGAATCAAGGGTTCTTTAACTAGCAGCCGACTCATGATGATAAAGCCCATCACGACTCTTACGGATCCAACGGTTAGATCACAGGGCAACACCTCTATTTCCGTCAGGAAATCTACAAAAAACGGATCAAATAGGGGCCTGAGTCCGGTAACAAAGAGTCATCATAGAGCCATAAGTAATCCTCGTCATCTCTCTTACAGACGCGGGGCCTGCATTTCCTACCAAATCTAACGAAGCGATAATCCTGGGACGTGTCATTATGCGGTCAAGGAAGGGGTGAGGTCATCACGAGCCTGGAATTATTTCCATTAGTACTTTACTTCTTTGTCAAACTCTTTTTGCTGTTTGAGCTCGGCGAAACCCTCCTCGGTATACTGTTTTGGCATCTTGGGTTTTTTGGCCTTTTTTTGCACGTTTCTTTTGACCGACTGCAACCTGCTCGCTAGAATCGTCCTCCCCGACGGACCTTTCGACATCGTCATCCTCCTCTACATATCCGTGCATCTCAACCTCTTCGTCGGATCAATAACTGCGGACCGCCACTCCTCTTCGACGCTGTGAGTTCTCACTGATGACATGCTGAAAAACAAAATGGAGAGGTGGAGCATTCTTCACCTAGACTCGGAAGTCGGGCCGATAGGAACGAGTCCACTAATATCGATGCCTCGCCCCTTCGTTTTTTCTCAAAGACAGGGGACAGAACCCTAAGAATTACATGCTCGATCAAGAGCACAACCTAAGGGGCAAAAGGATTGGGCAAGTCGAGAGCGTGATAGGGCAAAATCAAAGGAAAAAACGTGTTTGTTCATGCAAGACGTGAGAAAAGTGTGTAAACAAGATTTTAACTCCTACAATCTGCATGCTTTTACTATAAAGGATGTGTTTCACACACCGAAATAAAAATAGGAAGAAAAGAAGACATAAATTACTTGGAAATTTGAGAAATCTGGGATGAAGACTTGATTATCAGCCGGAAAACTCTTGGTCTCTCCCGAATCAAAGAACCCTGCTGGAATCTTCAATGTTTACGCTGGAATCTTCTTAATCTAGCTGCAAAGTTCTCGTTTCGACGGAGTTTTTTTGTTGTGATTGAGTCAGTTTGCCCAAAAATGTATAAGTTCCAGGGGAGGACTCATTTTATAGACGGGCGGGAAAGTGAAACGTCGCCTCATAAATTCTAAATTCAAATACCATTATGACACGGCACGTGAATCGACACACCCTCAGCCAAGCAAAATTTGAGGTTATTCATGTCTGCCGTCATGTCAACTACAAAACCGAGACAACACCTCGAATCTCGTGTCTAACCGTTACAAGCCTCACAGGTCAGATCGACCCCACCATCGGATTCACTCCATCTCAAACAATAAACTTGTCCACTTCATAGCACGGCATCATAAGCCGTCCGCTTCATAACACGGCATCCTGGTTCAACCGCTCTACAATGTGGCCCTAGAAGTGAGTTGTTTTACGCCATAAAAGCTACCAAAGCCTATCTGCTTCATAGCACAACACCCCTCAACAATTCGCTTTATGCCATAAATGCTGATCTAAGACCATCCGCATTATAGCTTGACATCTAAGCCCAACTGCACTTGAGCTCGGCCTCTAAATTGCGTTCACGAGCCAAACACTAGCACCACTAGCCGCTTCACAGCCAGTTACCCCGATACAAGGCACATCAATCTGCTGACAAATTTACTCCCCACCTTACCTTATGTACAAATGCTTAAGGCACGGAGTGGAGGGCCATTGATACCCAAACCCGGAAAATACCCCGCGGATCAGTATTTGTGTCCGTCCGGTGAACCAACGGTGGATAAGATTTTTGTCCTGATGATTCCACATAAATATATGTCGGATATGGTCGGGCACAGTCAAATCCATCCAAAGCCTTCAGTCCGCCACATACAGCGTGAGGAAAAGCAAAGGGCCAGCCAGCCCGCCCCTCTTATCGGCAGTCTACAATTCTAGACCAAGACGGCACATCAAGGCAAATAGGATTAAAACATGGCAAAGGCACCTAGCAGACGTAGCGGAATGTCCAAGTGATGCCATGAAGACGCTATAACAGCTGTCAAGTTTAATTAATGTCACATCGTACTTAATTATGTATGTCGAACCTTATTAATTGTCATTAGCAATTTTCCTATATATATATGGGCTCAATGTAAAGCATCTATATATTCAATATTATACAATGAAAACCCGACTCTGCCAATTTGTGGACTATTGAGTCCGCTATTTGTTCTTCATATAGTCTTCATAGAATCTTCATCACCGCCTCCGTGCACCACCAGCAAAATCACTTATAAATAGCCAAATATCCAAATTGCATCACCATTACCGCCACCGAGATAATTCCGACATTATAAACATGGGCTTAGAATGCTTTAACTAGTCGGATTCATCATATAGTTGGTCTCAGGTTTTTTCTATAGAGGGTTCAAAATTTGATGTGTCTTGAATTCATTGCCAACCCATAGCGTCAGCTTGCCTTGGTCCATGTCCATCACTGAACGGCTTGTATCTAGGAATGGATGACTTGGAATGATTGGAGCTCTAGGATCCTTGGGTACGTCTATAACCATAAGGTCTACAGGAAAATGTAATTTCCATACACCAATCACACAATCCTCGAGCTTACCAGTGATCATATCAATACATGACGGCCATCAAACCTCATACCAGTTGGACAAGTTTTGATATCCGCCATAAAACTATGTCTTTGATAGAACGGAAAAGGAATAATGTTGACACTTGATCTTGAGTCACATAAAGTTAGGCCTTATGGTTTGCCATTTGTTAAAACTACTAGCCGGAAGCTACTGGGATCACCCAGCTTCCCAAGCTCTTTAAGGTCCGGAAATTCCTCGGCCTCTAAGGGCTTAGACTTAGGGAAATACCTAGACTCAAAATCCAAAGATATATCATTAATGGAAATAGTAGCCAAGCCTTTTCTTCGTCTGAGGTAATACTCCAAGTCAGCGCTCTTCTAGTAGCTTCTTCAGCTTCCCTCAAATTCTAATGTCGTTTCCTCTCAAGCTCCGACTTGCATCTTGACGTTCCCAGGTATATTGAAATCGACTTAGCTTCAAAGAAAAACTCCACAATAAGTTTCATGGTGAATAATTCATAAAATTTGATGAAACTGAATGCCTGTATTTGTGGGTGGGGGGTTGGAAAACGAGTCTTAAATTTCTTGTCACCGGTTTACGCCTGTTAATTGGTCAAAGTCCCTGGGTTGTTTCTGTATGTGCTGGTAAACAGATTAGGAAAAAAACCACAGCCAGTAACCTCCGCCGCAACTAGTGTAACTAAGCTTAGCGGGACCTACTAACTATCACAAACAGAGACGAACATAGAAAAAGAAGGAGATTCCTAGAGATGCAGAATTTCTAGGCCAGCCGCGGCGTGTAAGTGTAGGCCGCGTCCTGACTTTAATCAGTATTAGGATCTGTTGGAACGAATCAAGAATCTCAACAGAAAATAAAAATAAATATCTTAACCCTAAAATCAGCAATCATATTCAAAAAATTGACACGATATTCTCCGGCAAAAGAGCCAAAAACCTTGCTACTATATTTCGCGTGCCTATAACAAGGCTAAGGCGATTGGCGGCACCGGAGAAAACTAGGCTCCAATAACAAAGAGGCCCAACACATGCATCACGTACACAATATAAATGGGGGAAATAATAATGTTTATAGCCAGGTTCGAACTCGAGACCTCTGGCTCCGATACCATGTTAAAGATCAAGCGCTTACCAGTTCTCCTAAAAGCTATAGCTGTTAAGGAAGGTGCTACTATATTTCTTATATCAACACTAGCAAGACGACTTGGTCCATAGTAGTTAGCGAACGAGCATGGGTCGATCTCATAGAGAGATCGTGACAACTCTGATTACAACTACAAAACTTTGTGTTGTGAACACATAGAGTTGTCTTTGACCAACAATAAGGCAAGAAAAAGGAAACATGCACAAATCAACCTCTCAATCTAATCCTAGCTTGGTATTAACCGATTCAATATAACTAACGACTCCCTTAATCCCCAAATACACAGATATGTGATTGTATTCTTTACATTATACAACTATGGGAGCAATTACCAAAATTGGTTCCTACTTCCTTGAAAGACAGTAGAACCCTATGCTCAGCTTAATGTCTACCGTGTACGGGCTACAACTTTATTAACTAAAACATGAATAATATGTAGGAACACCGGTGTAACCTTAAAACCTAACCTATGCAGCCACCGTGGATGGGCTAGTAGTACTTAAGCGAACTAATTACATATGTCCAATCTAACACTTCAACCTAGTTCCTTCATTTTAAATTACGAAGACGAACAACAGACTAGGGAGTTCTGATATACGTAGGTTAAACCTTGTAATCATACATAGTTGGTGTCAACCCCTACATAATTAGGGTTTCAAGATTTCCCACCATGGCGATAACGACCGTCTCCACGGCTGGCGCTGCGGAATCCTAAATTTTTGGTTTTTCATGTTACGATTTTTATTATATCTGAATTAATGTGCGTTAATCATATTAATTGGTTGAATACACGTCAATTCATCGTTACACAATCATCTGGATCTTAGAGTATGAACAAACATTCAAGGAATTCAAACCTGAGACGATGACGAATACGAAGAACAACTCAAGCTGGTGATTGATTGGGGAGGGATTGTTGCATAAGAAAACTACTTCAAGAACTTCAAGATCACATGAAATAAGTCAACGAAATTTTATTGTAATTGAAATTGTATTTTAAATTGTGTTGTTGAACATTGTAATTGACTGTTGTAGGATTTTTCACATTGTAAAGCATGTTAATTATTAATCAAGTTCATAATTATTTTTTGTGTGTATTTGGTGTAACGGAGGAGTATGTGCTATCAATTTCATGTTAATTATTAATCAAGTTCATAATATAATTTCATAATTCTCTTAAAAAAAGAGTCGTTTTAATCATAAATCTTAAGTCAAAGTAATTAAATGCGGCCGACTAACTAATTTCACACTACCGAATTGTCTTAATGGCCGATTAGTCATCTCCAAAGTGGTAAAATATGGAAAGGTTCCTTAGAGAACTCGCATTGCTGTCTCTTAAGAGATTCTCTACTTTAAAGACTCACGCACCATATTTCATTGTTTTACATAATCTCCACTCAGAGTCAACTAATTTCTATTCTACAAATAAAATAATTACAAACCATAAAAAATAAAACATATTTCCACACGTATGCGCAATTACACACACACACGCATATATGTAGATGTAGAGTAGGATGTTCAGAATCTGTTTAATACAAATAATATTAACAGATTCTGATGCAGGTGTATTTTATTTGTGTATGAATGGTTAAAATATGCAAAATACATATTTACCGTCATTTACATATTCTTGTGTAATTTATTATTTGGGTTAAATCCATTGTATTTAACTGTAAATACACATATTAAATATGTATATTTGATATTTGTAAAATTAAAATAAAAAAAAGGTAAGTAGAGATGATGGTTCATCCTAATATAAAGGCAATTAATGGGTAAAACTATAAAATTTGTTATGACATTTTTTTTCATGAACGAAGTCTTTTATTAAGAGAGATAGAAAAGGTTTGTACAAAGCCATATTTTGGTCATCCCCTTATACCAAATTACGTAGACGGAGCATAGCGCTACCTCCTTAAAACCTATACGTGGCAAACCCGATGTGGGAAAATCTGGTGCATAAGAAAAAGTACAACACCCTGTGCTTCCAAAATAAAAAATAAAAACCCCTTAAACACAATGAGAATGCAAAGAATAGCAAGAGAAATTTGGCTTGTGCTCAGCATATTCCGTCTTGAAAAAAAGTTAGATATCGCTGTGTTGGTGTCTAGGATGTTTGAAGAGATAAGCTTCCAAGGCGCCTCCAATGTCGTATGATTCGTGCAAGAAGAAATAAGCAGTCTCAAAATGGATAAAATGATCAATATGCAATTAAAATGAAGAGATAACACTTGGATTGCACCTTTCAAAAGATTGAAAGGAGCTTCCAAATAAATGCTCCATGCGACCAATTCATTTTGATGTTCCTCTATATGGTGTTTGATATAACAGCGGCCAGCTGAATGCAACAAATTGAGTTGGCACTCCAAGATTTGAGTCATTCTGCAAACATAAAATTGTTCTCCTGTAACAACTACGGTGATAGGCCATATTAATATGTGGAAAGATAATAAAGACACAGTAAGGATAGAAACAACCTGGTTTCCACTCTTCAAAACATTGAAGAGTTCTTCCCAGTAAGTCATCTTTGTTTGGCCAATATAATAGAAGGCAAACAAAGTCTATCGCGAAGTATAAGAAGGTGTTACTCACATGGAATAGGTGTGTGACTATCATATTGATAGGAAAAGCCAGAAGAACTTGAGGACTTGGCAAAGAAGTCTGCCACGTTGTTTGCTTCTCCGTAGATGTGCTAAATGGTGTAACCATGTGCTCAAATAATCTGATGAGTTTGATAAAGAAAGTCGTGATGCTCCCAAGGAAATGGCTTATCATCATGTAAAATAGAATAGAGGACAAAAGAGTCTGTTTCCACAATAAGAGGAAAAATACGATTTTTAGCACAAAAGTCCACTCCATAATAAAGAGCTTTGATTTCTGCTTCAAAGCTGCTGGCAGTCCCGAGAAATGCAGAGTAAGCATGATCCAGACTGCCTTGATCCTTGCGAATAATGAAACACCTACCCGAGTTGTTAGGGTTATTTATTGAGGAACATCCGAGTCAAGCTTAAAATAATTCACAAGAGGGGGGCATCCATTTGACTGTAATAGGGATTCTTTTAGGTTTCGAAGAGAATTGCTTCAAGATGCCAAGATAAAAAAGAACATCGCCTTTATAATCAATACGACAAACGGGTTTTTGAAAGAAGACCATGGATAGATTTTGCATAATAGAGTGAATCACTTTTTGTGGGGAGTCGAACATGCCTTCAAAAATAAATTTGTTTCGCACATTCCAAAGTTCCCAGAAGACAAAAGTGAGGATATAAGAGTTAACAATTTGTAGTGCCCCTGTAGAGCGATTATCCCACCTGCCCCAAAACACGTGTTTTAAGTCTGTCGTTTTTACATAGCAGCCAAGAGAAAGTCAAGACTGAATGTGTGGTGCTACAACCGTAAATTATTTCTAAAGCCAGTAAGGACTATGGTGTTCATGTCGAAATCTTTATATATGAATATCATACTCACATATTTGCATAAAAGAAATTGTTCAAGAGGCAAAACCTATAAAATCGTATGTTTCAATATTTTTATTATATTAGAGGAGCAAATGGATTTGAACCCAGATCCTCCTTGATAAGTTCAGCATTTTTTACCCGGTTAAGAAATTGAATCTTTGTTCCCTTAGAGACATCTGATAAAATAGAAATGGAACAAATCGAATCTTTGATTTCTTGTTTATTTGACTTAAAAATGTATTAAATTCATTTCTATTTCGAAAGTAGTAAAAAAATGAACATTTCACATCTTTGAAAACATTAAAAATAAAATTATCTCATATTCGGGAATCGGATTCGGTCTGATGGTAAGACATCATTGCGTATCCTGCTTGATTCTCATCCGCGCCCCGAACAAAAATTTCTCCGCAATAAAACAAAAAAAAAAGATGGTACTAGATTCAAATCAATAAGATAAAAAAATAAATAAAAAGTAAGGTTTTCACCAATTTAACGAACAAGAAGAAGCATTAACATGAAATTTCTTTCTTCCATGTAATAATTTAAAACAAGTTTCAAAAGCATCCAACCCTTCTAAAGGCTACAACAAAACAAATGAAAACGGAAAAACGAAATACTGTTACCGGCCACAACCAAAATTACATACCTAAACGCAACATATCAATGTACATAATTGATTATTGTGTATGATATACTGATTTATGTGAAACCCATCATGATCAATGATATAAAAAGTATGTTGTGTCATAGGTTATGTCAATTTGATTGTGATTGTTGTTTTATTCAACGGGAAAAAAACATCATCTTCTCAAAACAGAGGAAGATAGCCTTGAATGGGAGCATAGTGAGGCAAAACAAAGCTAGCGACTGCAGGCGCTGTCGAGGTCGTCGCCAGGGGAGGAACGTTCATTTGAACGCCATTGTTAATGCTACTGCTAGCACCACCTCCTCCTTGAATAAAATGAAAGCCACTGCCACCAAATGTTGCATTTGCATAAACCTGGGACGGAAAACCAATAACATTTCTTGAAACAGCATAGTGAGCAAAAGTAGGCATATACCCGCCACGAGCATTTTCAATGTTAGGAGAAGCATGGAAAGAAGTTTCCATCTGGATCTCCTGATTAATGTTCTGAGTTTTCACTTTCTTCTCAGCCATTTTGTTCAGTTCTTGAAATGCATTCTTCAGTTTCTGAAGTTGCTCCTCGTTGAGATTCTCCACAGAAGCCTCCAAACACAAGTTATTATTTTTTTCTTCAATTTCACTTAGCTGATCCATGAGTCCTTTGAGTTTTCTCTCCGCCTCGTGCTCGTCTTTCAGGAGATCGATCTTTTCAGCAAGATCTTTCAGTTTATCCTCTTGCTGAAGTTGGTACGACCTCTCGGTTAAATTGTCATTATTTGGAATCTGCGGGTTTTGGAATCTGTTTAGGATTGTTTGAACAGAAGGGTTACCAAAAGAGAAGGATTTGTTTCCAGGAGAGAAAATGACAACAGCCATTTCAGCACCTGTAAGGGTGCTAAGCTCGTTGCATTTTTTCAGAATCCCAGAACGGCGTTTGGAAAAGGTTACTTGAAGGCTGCTTTCGTTTTGAATTTTCTCCATTGCAATTCTTTGGCGACCTCTGCTTGTTTTTCTTGCCATTTCTTAATTTCAACTTATGAAAATGGATTTTAGAGAAATGATGAATGGAGAGGAAATGGTGGTGTGAATTAGAGTGAAGAATGCTTCATCTTTTTATAGGCCTACATTGTGCTAAAACAAACACATGTATCATCATGTTACATAGATGGACGTATTGACCACCAAAATGAAATATGGCCCCTGATAAATTTGGAAACAAAATAAAAATCTATATATTTAAAAAAAATTATGTACCAAGCCAAAAGAGTAATTATAACTACATCAATATTAAAATGGACACAACATAAAATACATCATATTTTACATTAAAATACTTCATATTTTACATTATTTATATTATTTATTATGATGTATGACTTATTGATAAATGAATCTTTTATCTAATTAATGGTGTAAAACATGTTATGTCTATTTTGTTTTATCCATTATAATATATATAGCATTTTCCATCCCAAAAAGTTTACAGTAACACTTATGGTATGTTTGTTACGCATGAATGAAATGAAATGAAATAAGATTTCATTCTATTCCAATGTTCATGCATTATTAGGTAATTGAATGGAATCTAATTTTATTCCAATCGAATGAAAAATTACAATTTTCATTAACTCCAAAATTGGATGGATCGAGACATAATGGAATGAAAATCAACAAAACGCGTGAGTGGTAGGTAAGACTAAGGTGAGGTTGGGTGTGTGGTGAGGTTGGGTAGGCGATGGGGCAGGATATGGTGGGGGTAAGGTAGGGTCGGATAGGGTTAAGAATGGGTGGTGGGTAGGTTAGGGTGGGGTATGGTTGGGCTGCTAAGGTAGGGTAGGATAGGATGGAGTGAGGTATGTTAAGGTAACGTATGATAGGGTAGAGTAGGGTGGGGAAAATGGAATAGCAGGGTAAGATATGGTGGGGTGAGGTGTGGTATGGTATGGTAATGTAGGGTAGTTCGAGTATCGGCTGCGGTGTTATTTTTCAGTTGAAATCTGTAAAATAGAGTTTATAAATTACTCATAGTATCTAGCTATTAGCAAGTGCTCTTAATCAATGTGTAAATTTCTAAAATACTCAAATTTTGGACAGAGATAATATGTCAAAAATTATCTACTCCCCGTGTTTACTTTCTATTATTAGTTACTAAATATAACCTCGAGACAAATTTACACGTCTAAGCACTTGTATCAGATTCTTTAAGCGAATTTTATGTTTTATTATTTTAAATACACATTTTGTATTTTGCAGAATCTCTATAAAATTTTGTAATACCCGAATTTTATGTTTTATTATTTTAAATACACATTTTGAATGAAATAGATTCTCTATAATATAAAGGAAAATTTACAAAATTTGGATGAATGCGATCGGTGTTAAGGAAATTTTACATAATCTGTATTTTACAATACAAAATAGAGTATTTGGTGCAGTGTAATTTTTCGTACATCTGAATATTGAAATGTTTAAATACAACTTTTAAAAAATTAACAGTATCTCCTACAAGTGATCTAAGAAGCAGAACTACATTTGTAGTTCATGTTATTTTTTATGGTACATTAAAAAATTATTTATTGATTTAACCGCTTTGAATAAAGAATGATTTGGTAAGAGGGACTAAAAAAACCGAAACAAACAATAAGGATAAATGACGTAAACTACGGCAATGATGACATGTTTGTTTCGCATGAATGTAATAAAATGGAATTAAATCCAATGAATGCAATGGAATGAAATAAATTTATTTCATTCTTGTGTTTGGATGTAACCGAATGAAATGAAATAAATTTAATAATTGATGAATCACCAAGTACTATGTTTTATACAATATTTTCCCCCGAATTATGATCAATTGACGAGGGATACGGGATAGTCTGATTATTAATTGTATAAAATTCATGTCAATTACCTAGTGCATGTTTCTTGGGTCATAATTCTGCATCTATATGTTTATCCTTTGGAATAAGTACTATTTTGTCTCATTTTGTTCCTTTTTAAGGAAGTACCATTCTTCAGGAGCAAGAATAAGGTGAATCTAGGTTGAGGAAGAGTTATTGGGCTGGAACAGAAGAAGTACATGAAGAATTAGCAGAAAGATCTGGAAACTCAGGCCTGACTCGGCGAGGTCCAGGCTCGACGAGTCAAGATCTAGGAAAGCACGAAACCGGCCTTACAAAGAACAACTAAGTTGGCTAAGGTTTAGTAGTCTTAAGTCAGCTACAGGGCCTATATAAGACTTGTAGCAGCCGCTTGTAATTCATTGATTCATATGCGTTTGATTACCATAGATTGTAAACATTATTTGATGAAATAAAGGTTCTTTTGACGTTTTAATGAGTTATTGTTGGTTCCCAAGACATCAACAAGCTTGAGTTGATCAATCTATTTCTCTATTGTTGAAGGTATGAAAACTTGAAAGTTTTTTCATGTCTTTAATATGGTAGATTAGCCTGTTTTGACGTGTTGTAATTAATTTGAATGTTTAACGAACCAGTATTTCACAATAATTAACAAGAATAATAATATGTACCCCTAGAAATAGGAACCACCGCTCTCGATGCGGTGGCGGTCTATACCGACGCATCGAGGCAACATTAGGTCGGCCTAATTCTAGAAATTTGACATCAGCTATGTCTGATTAACAAGATTAATTAACATGCATTTAGATCTAGCCAATTAGTATTCGTATTCGTAAACTAGAATGAAGGACTATTAGTAAAGTGTTAATTAGGACGTAGTCTGTATCAATCTTTGGGAACGTTCTAGTCATCGTCGATAGCTGCTCGGTGAGGTTTTCGGACTTGAACCGGCACTTTCTAAAACTTAATGCATGTGATGTTGATACAACCTAGGGTAGGTTAACCTCACATAGAAGTTTGTTGTCCTTGCAAATAAAAAGTAGACAAGGTTAGGAGACTGCATCCATAGCTAATTATGAAGATAAAAAAAATGTCCTGGTATTCTGGGGAATTACTGGGAAGAAAACATGAAAGATTAATTATGCCAAGTTAGGAGATAGGTTTGGAGGGAAGGTGATACCGTTTTTATTTTTTTGTTTTTATGTTGGTCGGTAGACCACCTCTATGTGTTCTTAACTAAGGTTTAGTGTCTGGGGGATCGACCCTTGCTCGTTCACTATACACAATGGGACTAGTCCTCTTGCTAGTATAACCGGCTTACACGCGATCAAGGTTTTTGGCGCATTTACCGGGGACAATGGCCAATTCCCATGATAAATTTGCGAAATTTTAATTAAGAACTTTTCTGTTTTTGTTTTTATTTTTCTTTTTGAGTCTTTAGTCATCTTTGCAAGCATCTATGTTGTTTTCTAACCCTCGATCCGGAGAGACCGCGTCTCGACGAGTCGACATTCTGGAAACTGAATTCTGGGCACTTTTCTGTGTTTCTATTTTATCCTTGTTTGTTTTTAATTAGTCGGTCCGCAACTGTTGGGATAAAACCCAACTGAAACAGAAGTTTTCTAACCCTGTTTTGTATTACTTTTTGTTTTCTTTTAGGTCTTGCAAATTACTTTTGATTCTCGTCCAGGCAGGTTTTCTGCAAAAGAAAAGACAAGCATCATGCCACCTGCAAAGAGATATGCACTAAACATTATATCAATCTCGATGTACCTTGGACTGTTGCATAAGAACTCGGACTGGGAATGAAGAGAACAAGGATGGATGATGATGATGCTCTCAAGAGAGCTTGAGAAGCTAACTTAAACGAATACGAGTAGTGGAGGTGAGGTAAGTATCATATTCTTGTGATTGACATATCCTCTTAATCTCACCCGGAATATGACCCAGTAGATTTAAAAGGGATTGAAATACTGAGCGACCCTGATAGCTTTAGGTTGGAAATATCCATCAATGGTAGATCCTTAGGGCTAGCCTAGTGTGACTCTAGGGCTAACACTAATATAATTCCCTTGACTCTTTGCCTAAAGTCAAGTTTCCTGGTTGACATGAACCGTCATATAAACATGCAAATCGTAAATTGCTATGTCAACATGGTCGATGGCCGGTTTAGAGATTACACTGTCACTAACTACTCGGATGACTTTCTAGTTTTAGATATCCATGAGGACCCCAGTGCCACTGTGCTCCTCGGACATCCATTCTTGGCCACCAATCGAACACTGATGGACATGGTAAACATAACCATTACCTTGCATTTGAACAATGATGTTGTATCCTTCAGGAATCTAGAACCGTTGAAGAATCGGCCTGGAGACTGTTTGATTGGGAGTTCGTCTTCTGTGGATGCATGGAGTGATTATTGGCAAGATGTTGAAGCCATTCGAAGACCGGTTGTTATATCAGGAACGGGAGACCAAGAGTTTTTAACTGTGCTGCTTCATGAGCAAGAGGAAAGAGTACTCTTCCAAGCGCCATAGGAGGCTAGTTTGCCTACTACAATGGAAGTAGATGAGCCTACCCCGCGTAGTCATCGTTTGAGCTTCAATGATACAAAAGTGGAATCTTCGGGCGTTAAGGAACAGAAGTGAAGCATGAGATGAAGACCTAGTGCACGGTCCAAGTGGACCAAGCATGCTAGGAGAAGAGCTTTAGGACCTATTGGTGAGGTCTGAGAGAGTTCACTCCTCGATAATAAAGAGGAATGCTTCTTCCTAGGCCTTGAAGGCAACGGAATAATATGGATCCAAAGATGATGAGAGTGTATCTCGGTGAAGGATTCCTGAGTGCGAGTCTGGCGGACGCAAGTCCGAAAGTCTAACTGTCTGAGAGTCAGAAGGAAGACTAGCTAAGGACTCTAAACTAATAACGACTTCTCTTATCCCTTAGGTTAGTTATCGAGTCAATAAAAGTAGTCAGAATGTGCATCTTGATTTTTTTCATCCTACTGCATCCAAATGTCACAAGTCAATGGATGGTGGGAAGGTTTTTTTTACACGATGACCAGTTCGATGAAGTAGGTTAGGTTTTAGAGTCAGAGAAACCAAAAGAAGGCTGAAGCTAGGTTAAATATGTGTTCATTCAAGAGTGTGAATCGATAGGGTCTAGTGAAAGGTAAGCTGGTGGTGGGTCGTCAAAGTACCAAAGATAAATCACCTACTACCTTTATAGCTAGTATAGCGGAAGTAGGGGGTCGAACCCACAGGAAACGGTGGACTTATTTTTTCTAAAATTTATAAAACAAAATATATTTGGGTTTTTATCTAACTTCCTAAGGAGAAACGGAAAAATAAACGAAGAAAAGTTTCAGCTAATTAATTATTTCCCTCTCAATTCCCACGATTGATCATCGATTCAATGATAACTCGTTAAATTATTCATAAATTGGTAATTGTCACCGACAACCGCCAAGTGACCAATCTCTCCTAAATTCGATAATCAAGACACGGTCGTTAATTATTCTCTAACCGGAAGACACCCCTAGACACGGTCATAAGAGTTTGAAATCCCGGAAGCATTAAGGTTTGAGAGACCAATTTCAAGGTATTAATCCAACCGGACTAATTTTAACCTAGATTATCTATTTTCACAACAAGAAATCCTATGGGCTATGAACCGGCAAGTAATGTGTTGTTTACCACTAAAAATCCAATCTTTTGTGGCAACCGCCTAAGATGGATTTTGGTACTACATCAAAATAATCGCTAAATCCTCGCGCCAACAATTAAACGAATAATTCTAATCCTATATTGTGAAATCAGAAAATAGACGAATTTTAACAATTAAACGAGGATAAAAACATTTAGATCACACAACCGTATGAAATCAAAGGTTCAATAATCAATCAACCGGAACAGAAAAGCTAACTACTATTTCCGGCTAAAACAAACAAGCATTGCCCATCTTGATAAAAACAAAATCAATTAAAACAAACAATCAAATCAAATATACCTATGATACATATAAAGAAGAACGCCGGCTAAGTCCAAGCATTGCCCAGCTTTTTCCCTCACGTCCATAGTATTCTGTTCTATTTCCGTTTTTTAAAAAATAAGAATCCACCTAACTAATAATCATTCCACTGGCTAATTCACGCCATTGTGGGAGTAAATTGCTAATTGGGCCAAGCCCACCTATTATTTCTTAAAAATCCTATATAATAATAATAATAATAATAATAACAACAAGGGTCCTTTTAATATTCAAGGCCCGATGTGAATAAAGAGCGAAAATCCACGGTTGCCTTTAGTTGACTTTATCTTCTCTTTAATAGTCAGGATCCCGACATAGACGAAAACTGAAATTCACTTGAAATCTCTGTCTTCTCCAATATCCAAAACTGCTCTATAAGTCCTGAAATCTTCCATCACCGCTCACGAGCTCTTAAAACCTGAAAATCATCCAAAACATACCCGAAACAAAGCATCTCCCGATAAAATATATAAAATAACCACAAAATATCCGCAAAATACAGTGTCATCACTCCCCCACACTTAGATTATTGCTTGTCCTCAAGAAATGCACTCTCAATCCCAAAAATAAGAAAAGAAAAATGCATGAACCTAAATCCTAAATGAATACCCAAAACTACATGAATGCAAAGCACCAAAAAAATTCGAATGATGACGCACGTCCAACTGTCTCATCAACCTCATTCTCTATAATGCAAATCAAATACACTAGTGTTCATACAACTAACTTTAACTCACTCGCTCATAAACTTTAAAGTGGCAAAATAAAGGAGTCCAACTTGTCCTCACGGGTAAAAATCTCAATATAATGCATATGGAAAATTTACTCTCTCTCAAAAATCAACACACAACCAAACATTTCCATAGGTTTGCATATCAATCAAATATCCACCACTATGCTTTCAAAATCCAATGCACAAATCATGAGGTCTTCATCAAGGTTGTAACGGGGCTAGGGACTGAAAACAAGGTAGGGAAAGGGGAAACATAGGGGCTAAATTGTCAAGAAAAATGCACGAATAATCACATCTATTATCACATAGTCGCAAAAAATGATTCCAACTGAAATGCACAACATGGCTCATGACTAAGAATAGAAGTGCAAACACTACTATCCAAAAAAGATTTCAAAATTTGAGCTCGGAAACAAATTTCTTCTTCAATATATAAAACACTTCTTCGTTGCAATCCCTTTTCTTTTTCAATTTTTTTTTCTTTTTTTTCTTCAGCAATTCATCTATCTATCTTTTTTATTTTACTCTAGATTTTGCACTACACTTCATAACATAACCTCGAGCTGTACTTCTCCAAATACTCACTTCTTGATTCTCCTCCAAATTTTCATGCAACTACTCATACAATCTCTTGACAACCGGGTCAACAGAAGAGGGGATATCGTAAGAAAAGGCCATGGGTTTAATTTCTTGAGTTTGTCCAAAGAAAGGGTCAGGCTAGAAGGGGTTCACTAAGGGGTATAAAATATGCGTTGCCCAACAAAAGTGCCTCAATCACTTAAAGTGCACTGAACCAGAAAAGGTGTGGTCTCAAAATGCATGTTAATGCAAATTCTAGAATGATATTGCAAGTGTGGATACCCCACAAAAGAAAATTTGAGCGAGTGTGCTCTTCAGCTAGGTGAAATCCTCACTTTTAAGTGGCTATTTGTTAGGGCTCAATTATTTTACCTCCAAAGTTCACAAACAAATGATATAAGGTGAGTGTGTATCAACAAAAATGTGTGTTTGCATTGGTTAATTACCATTTGATTACTATTACTTCACACAAAATGTAAATGAAAAAGATGGTAAAGTGTCATCAAAGGCATACTCGGTGCTATGAAACCCTAAAATGTTCTAATGATGCAATTCTAAAAATAAAAATGCATGAAAAGCTCCCCCCACACGTATATCATACATTGTCCCAAATGTATGCTAAAAGTGGAAGGAAGAATTCAAAATATGAAATGATATGCAACTAACATGGTATGTATGATATGCAAAAAGTTCTAAATATGAAAAGAAAAGAAAAAAAAATAATGAGAATACCTTACAATTTGGACTGTGGGGCGATGAAAAATAAGCTTGTGAATTCATTATAGTTAAAGGCATCTGGGGTGGTGTGGGAGATAAGATAATTGGATGATTTCGGGCTCACCGAGGACGCTTGTGGATGAAGGAGAAAAAGGGGGGAAATACAGGAGGTGGGTGGGGGTAGAAGTCGGGTGGTGCCTCTGTTGTTTTATTGGCTGGTACTTCATCTTGATTACCAAGGGTATGGTCTAGAATGGTAGCTGATACTGTTGCATTCATATAGACTTGTCCTTTTCCAGCTTCTTTTTAAAATTTGTGTAAGCCTTCACCACTAGCGTTTGGTTCATCAAATACTACATGAATTGATTCTTCAATCACCAAGGTTCTTTTGTTGAGCACTCTGAATGCTTTGTTGGTGTCTGAGTATCCCATGAATATTGCTTCATCAGCTTTTTCATCAAAAGTACGCAGCCGATTCCTGTGCAAAACAAAACATTTTGATCCAAACATATGTAAGTGAGAGATGTTAGGTTTTCTTCCATTCCATATCTCATAAGGTGTTTTACCATGATATTTATTGATGATAGATCTGTTTTGAGTATAACATGCTGTGTTTGCTGCTTCAACACAAATTTTTTTTGGTAGGCATGCTTCTGCAATCATGGTTCTAACAGCTTCCTTGAGTGTTCTGTTTCTTCTTTCTGCTACACCATTTTGTTGTGGAGTCCCTGCTGCTGATAGTTGTTGTAGTACACCATTTTTTCTTCACAATAAGATCTGATTACTTCATTTAGAAATTTTGTTCCTCTGTTACCTTGATGATCTTCAACTCCTTTTCATTTTGAATTCTTCTTAGGGGATCTGGGAGCATCTTGAGTGTTTCTCTCTTCTTGTTCATGAAGATGGTCCATGTGAACCTTGAAAAGTCATCAACCACTACCAAGGTATATTTCTTTCCACTTACACTTACAGGTGTAACTGGTCTAAAAAGATCCATGTGCAGTAGACTTGAAGGAACTCTTAATCTGTTTTCCTTTCTGATATGCATCACAAAGACTTTCTTTCTTGAATGTAATGTCAGGTAGACCATCTACAAGTTTGTTCTTTGATAGTTTATTGATAGTCTTGAAATTCAGACGATTCAATCTTCTGTGCCAGATCCAACTGGTTGATTGTTTGTTCTTGACAAGCAGACAAGTTTTATGATTTTGCTATTTTCCAATCTACGATACATGTTGTCTTCTCTCTTTCCTGCAATAACAACTGTGCTGGTTTGATTGTGTATAACTTTGCATTCTTTTTTCCTGAATTGCACATTGTAGCCTTTGTCATAGAACTGACTAATGCTCCAAAGATTGAAATTCAATCCATTAACATATGCCACATTCTGAATCTTCAGATTGATCTTCAGCATGATGCCTTCCCTCTTAATTTTACCGGGGTTTTCCTCGCCTCCAAAGGTAACTTTTGGTCCAACAAAAGCTTTAAAATTAGTCAACAATCTTTTTACTTGTTGTCATGTGTCTGGAACATCCACTGTCTATGTACCAGACTTCCTACAAAACAAATTAACCAAGTTTAGGTACCCAACATTGTTCAGGTACATACTGGTTAGCAGTCACCTCCTACTCCAAGTGTATATCCAAAGGATCTCTTTCTTGGATTGTTGAAATCGTCAACTTCATATGTATAAGGCATGGCAGAATAATTTCTGGTAGATTTACTAAGATTATTTGTTAGGAACATTTTATTATGTTTTGATGATGGCCATACTAGCTGTTATAGAAAGCCTGAAATAAGTTAGAATTCTCTGTATAAGTCTCTACTTAGAGTCTGACATATTGTATAAGTTAAGTCAGACAAGTATTGTACTAGTTGGTAGGACGGCAAAGTAAAACAGACATTCGGCAGAGTGAAGCCAGCCAAGTACATGCAGAGAAGCAATAAAGACTTAATGGTATGACTTATAACCAAGGACGTCTGTGATGACCTTGGATAAGTCTAAGTTATGGTTCAAGTGATGAAACTTAATGTTCAAATATGGTGTACACTGATCTCACCCAAACCAATGATCAGTGAAGTACAAAGATTCTCCTTAAACTTAAGTGATGAAGGAAACAGTGAATCGACAGAGTAAACTGACTTTCGGCTAAGTGAAGGCAAAAACAGTGAAGGAAGATCTAAACGGCAAAGTCAAATGGATCGCTCGACCGTTCAGAGAACGGAGAAGTAATCCTTATCAGAACAAAATTGAAATATGATGAAGATTCAGAGGATCATGCATTTAATGCACAATCAATAGAGGATCAATCAAGGACGGATTTTCTGCTATACATTTGAAGAAAAATCAGATCACTGAAATCAAGGAGAATGTAATTAAGGGGGAATCAAGAATAAAATCAAGGATTATTCCCCTCATTAATATAGCCAAAAGACGGAATTTCAAATCAAGGATACTCAAGGCTATAAATAGAAGGCATTGACAGACAGATAATAACGACGATCAAAAAAAAAAAAAAAAACCAAGCAGAAACTTTGTCAATTTGAAAAGCCTTCTCTCTGAACTTATAATGATTTATCTAGAGATCAACTCAGACATCAGAACTACAATTTTATATTTAGCACTGGGATTGATCAATAAAGTTTGTGAATCTCATTCAAAATAAACTGAAGCAACTGAATCATAAGTCATCTGAGAATGAGTTTTGTTTGTGATAGCTACTGAAGGATTTGATCTCAAAGAGCAGTGAAAGAGACTGAATCACTGAAGCTGTTGCAGCCAAGGAGTGATAGTCTTGTAGATTGTGAAGCTTAGGAAGTCAAGGACAATCTTACTATTGTATCTATGAAAATAATAGTGAATTCCTCCAATCATCACAGGAGAAGAGTGGATTAAGTGATTACACCACCCTGAACCACTATAAGCCTTGTGTCAATTTACTTTCTGCAATTTACTTTACTGCACTCATTTAATTGCCTACGTTATACCTTATATCTGTGAATGTATAAATTGCTTTGAAAAAATCTAGTAAGAAGGGACTTATACGCTGCCCAAAAGCTTTTAATCAGAAGAAAAGTTTTTGAAACTCCACTATAGTCATTCACCCCCCCTCTGACTATAGTTCTACCCATCTCTGGGACCAACAATTGGTATCGCAGCGGTGTTCCTAGTATCAGAACCTGTTCAGATCTAATTTCTGGTAACAAGGAGATCACATATTTTCAAAGTAGTTTTCAAATCTGAGTTTTCTATTCATTCACATATAGATCTCTTATTTGTACTTATGGATTCCTCAAATTTATGTCAAAAGTACCTGTTTTCAATGTTAACAATTTTGATGAATATAAAATAAGAATGTTGTCTCATCTTGCAGCAACTCATGAAGAGATGCTGGATGTAATTAATGATGGCCCAATCACAATCATGACTGTGGTATCCACAGGAGCAGATCAAGGGAAGGAAGTAGACAAACCCACGAAAGATTGGACCAAGGACGATAGGAGAAGAGCAAATCTAGACTTTGTTGCAAAAGATATGATTTTGAAGACTCTAGATAGCAACATGTTCATGAGAATCAAAGATTGCAAAAAAACAAAGAAGACGTGGGACAAGCTAGCACTAATAAATAAAGGATCTGAAGCAGTCAAAGAAAAAAAATTATCTATTGCAAAACAGAAATTTCAAAATTTCAAAATGGAGGCTGGTGAATCCATTGATCAAATGGACAACAGATTCTCAAGCATCATCAGTGAACTGCAACTGCTTGGACACACATATCCCCAGAAAGAAGTATGCTTAAAGATCTTGAGAGGCTTACTTGAAAGATGGAAGATCATAACATCAGTAATCAGAGGAACCACAAACCTTGCAAACACTGACACTCTGACTCTGATGTCCCAACTTAAAGCTCATGAATTCGAACTGAACGGTGAAGATGGTGCTCCGGCAGAGACACAAAATGCCACTGCACTGATAGCACCCCAGCAAAGTAACCTTGCTGATTGTATCAGCAAAGAGACACATGAACTTAAAGAACATGTAGCTTTATTAGTTAAATGTTTTTACAGGTTTAGCAAAAAGAAGCCATTCAAAGGAAGCCATCATCAAACAAGAGGTCAAGTTCAACCAAAGACATGAAGAAGAAAGATGATGAATACAGATGCTTCAACTGCAACAAGAAAGGTCACTTCAAGGCTGATTGTCCTGAAGAAAATGATAAAGATGATGAAAAGAAGAAATACAAAGCATCTAAAAAGAGGAAAGGCAAGAAGGCACTCAAGGTTGAATCTAGCAGTGAAAAGAATGAAGAATCATCTGGTAATGACTTAGATGACAGTGATGAAGAAGACATCTCAGACAATGAAAAAGCATGTCTATGCCTCATGACCAAAGATTTAGATGAAGATGAAAGTGATAGTCTAGACATTGAGAAATCAAGCCTATGTCTAATGGCCAAGGAATCAGATGAAACTGAGGTAACATCTAGCTCTTAATCTTCATCAAATGCATCCACATCTGACACTGCACAATCTTTTATTCTCCCATTAGATCCAGCAGATGTTGTCCAAAATCTCATGACTAAATTTGATGAAATTGAAATGAATCATGAAGTTCTGAAAAAAGAATGCAAGGTGTTAGAGTGATTTTCTATGATTTATATCGTTCTATTTCGTAACAATTTTCCTCTATACTCTGATGTTTTGCATAGAAAGTGAACGTTTATTTGATTTATTAAGCAAGTGATGTTTGGAATGGTTTAATCGCAAAGTTGGTTGAATTATGAGGTTTTATTGTTGATTTTCTATCGATTTGAATGATTTTACACTTTGCAATGTTTTTGATATCTTGTAGATACACGAATTTGGCTTAAAAGAGGTTTAAAAGATGTTCAAGTGAGGATTTACATGGAAGAAAAAGGATAAAGATGAAGTCGGATAAAGATAGAGATGGAAACCGGATTTGAAGTAAACTGAACGAGCGTCTGAAGCTCCGTCCAGATGGACGGGCGTTTGAGGAATCGAACGGGCGTCTAGGAAGAAATAGTGGATTCAGAGTATTGAGATTTTTGCTGAATGAGCGTCCCAATTTACATAGGACGGGCGTCTGACATGACTCGGCCCGACTCGAAGATTTTATGCAGAATGGACGGGCGTTCAAGACTCTGGACGGGCGTCCATACGCCGACCTAGCAAAAACCGACTTAAAACTCTATAAATAGGCGCGTTTTTTTCAACCCTAAAGGGATCCAATTAACATTAGGCGGCCACAAAACCCTTAGGGGCGATTTTTCTGTGTTCCCCACCCTTTATATACAACTTTTATGCTTTTGATTTCCTAGATAAATTTCTCCAATTATATGTACTCTCTAGTAGCAATTTCAAGTAATCAAACGATGAATAGAGGCTAGAGCTCATTGGAACAAGCTTTGTGAAGCCAATTCTAGCAACATCTTGATTTCTCTTTGGATTATCTTGTGAGTTTTTTTTAATAAAAGTTGTATCTTTTCTATGTTTAATTCATTGTTATTATGCAATTTTATCGATGGATGTTTTGCATGCTTGATTTTAATAGTTGATGAGAGTTCATTGTTAAACCTAGATCACCATAGTCAAGATTAGATCTTTAATCTTAGTAACGATAGTTGTTAGATTGAAATCTAGGTTAAGAGATTGAGAAATTTCACACCTTTGTTATTAAAGAGTTAATCTTTTTGTATCGATAGACGAGAGAGATTAATAAACGAATTATCTAAGAGATCAGAAATTCATACCTACGATAGGTGAATCACAACTTTTGTTAAATCATCACTAGATAATCTAGAGGAGAAATTGAATGTTATAGAATTGGTGGATCAATTGCTTGTTCGTTTGTTAAATTATTGATTAAAATCGCTTGAACTCGAATTGCTTAGCTAAGTTAGAACTTTTTACTGCATGTTTAGGTTTTAGAATAGATTATTTTAGATAATTTGGTTCGCAATTATATTTCCTGGCTTTAGATTTTCGATCTTCTATCCAGCTTAATTTTGTTGTTTTCGTTTTTAGTTTTGTTAAGTGTTAATTTTATTTTCTTATAACTTTAGTAATAGTAGTAGTTGTGATAATGTAGGAAAGTTAATAAAAACTAGATAAACCTCGATTCCCTGTGGATTCGACTCCGGTTTTAATCATTATACTACGATCCCTGCACTTGGGGTGAACAGGATTTATTTTTATTACTTGTTTATTTTTCATTAGATAAAATCCGAGACACAATGATCTAAGAAAGGAAAATAAAAGATTAAAGAAAGAATTGGATAAAGCCAAAGCTGAACTAACTAGTAAGGAGATCTACTCAAATGATCAACAAACAGCAGAGGTTCATACATCTGTTGTTGACAGATCAGTTGAGAAAATCCCCTACCAGTTAAGATCACAAATGAACCAGTTTACAAACCCTCAAAAAGGTTTGGATCCAGATCTGGTCTTGGCTACAACAGTCAGGATGAGAGTAGAAACTATCGTCAACACGATTCTGAATCCAGGATTAACATTGAACCAAAATTCAGAAAGGGACAGACCATGGTTTCAACCACTCATCCTGTACCGGTGAAGTCAATACCCAGTGCAGTAAAACAACAGACTAAATCATCAATCGAGTCAACCAAATGCAAGGACTTTCTGAAAGGTAAATGAAGACTTTATCCTTCAGAGGATGATTGGAATGTTGCACCTCCAAAATACAAGAAGAAACCATTCCATGATATACATCATGTGTTCAAGAAAAATCAATCTAGTTATGTTCCTAGACACATGAAGCAACATAAGTTTCCCACTGTATATTGGAAAGTGAAGAAGGATGCAAATGCACCAAAAAGTAGAGAAAAGTATCAGAATACCTTCAGCAGAAGTATTAGAAGTTATTCTGCCATGCCTTATATATATGAAGTTGATGACTTTAACTACCCAAAAAGAAGATCATTTGGATATACACTTGGAGTAGGAGGCATGACTGCTAACAGGTATGGACCCAAACAGTGTTGGGTACCTAAACTTAATTAATTTGTTTTGTAGGATGTCTGGTACATAGACAGTGGATGTTCCAGACACATGACAGGAAACAAGAGATGGCTCACTGACTTCAAAGCATTTGATGGACCCAAAGTCACATTTGGAGGCAAAGAAAACCCTGGCAAGATTAAAGGTGAAGGCACAATGCTCAAGAACAATTTGAAGATTCAAAATGTGGCATATGTCAAGGGACTTAATTTCAATCTGATGAGCATCAGTCAATTTTGTGACAAAGGCTACAAAGTGCACTTCAACAAGGAAGGATGAAAAGTCATTCACAGCCAAACCAACACAGTAGTACTTGCAAGAAGAAGAAAAGATAACATGCATGTGGTAGATTGGAAAACAGCCAAAGCTGAAACATGTTTGTTTGTCAAAAACAAAAAATCAACCAGCTGGATCTGGCATAGAAGACTAAACCACCTAAATTTCAAGACCATCAACAAATTATCAAAGAACAAATTAGTTGAAGGCCTGCCTAAGATCACATTCAAGAAAGAAAGTCTATGTGATGCATGTCAGAAAGGGAAACAAATCAAAAGTTCCTTCAAGTCAAAACCCTATCAATCAACAACAAGAATTCTACATCTGCTGCATATGGACCTGTTTGGACCAGTCACACCAGTAAGTGTAAGTGGTAAGAAATACACCCTAGTAGTGATGGATGACTACTCAAAATACACCTGGACCATTTTTATGAACAAGAAGAAAGAGACACTCAAAAGGCTACCAGATTTGTTGAGAAGACTTCAAAATGAGAAAGAACTGAAAATTATCAAGATCAGATCAGATAGAGGCACTGAATTTCTTAATGAAATTATCAGGAGCTATTGTGAAGAAAATGGAGTATTGCAGCAATTATCTGCTGCAGGAACCGCACTGCAAAATGGTGTAGCAGAAAGAAGAAACAGAACTCTCAAAAAAGCAGTCAGAACAATGATTGCAAAAGCATGCCTGCCAAAGAGATTTTGGGCTGAAGCAACAAACATAGCATGCCAAACACAAAACAGATCAATTATCTACAAACATTATGGAAAGACTCCATATGAAATATGGAATGGTAGAAAACTGATGACGGTCAAATTATACCCGTAAAAGTCATCAACATTGACCTTAAATCGAGATTAATAATATACATTTCATATTAAATCACATGTTTATACTTATTATTTAATGTTAAGTGATTATTAATATGATATTTGGTATTTAGCTGTTTTTATTATTAAAAGACCGATTTATTGTGCGATAAATGCTGATTTCGTAGATCGTGATAAATCGGGAGGATAAATGTCATTCAATCAATGGATCTCAAGATAATAAGGAAGAAAATCGGAGCATTAATCAAGAGATAAATTAGAGAAATCAGATCAACATGAAAGCGTGCATTGGGGAACAAGATAGACGAGAGAAACGGTTAACACGTGCAGAAAAAGGCTCGGTCGACCGAGTATGTCGGTTCGGTCACTCATGGGATTTTTGCGTGTATATCTTCTAGATCCTCCCTAGGTCGGTTACAGCCTCTATATAAGCAGCAGCTACAAAATTTATAATATCATATCATTGAACCATTACATTACACAACAAAATACATAATTTTGATTGAAGGTTTTTCAGCAATTTAGGGGCTTCAATATGTAAGCCTTTATTTTCTGTCTTCTTTATTTTAAGTAATTAGCCCCCCAATTATGCTTTATCGTTTGAGTTAGTTAATCATAGCTACATGATGTAGATCTAAGCTAAGATGTTAGGAAGGTGATGATACCCTGTCTATGAGGATCCCATAACCTACGTCATCTACTTAGCTTCTATCCATGAATCTACATTGTTTACTTAACGTGTATCTAGGTTAATTTATATGATTACGTAACGAATTACTATTTTAGTCCGTATTGTATGAGAAACGCTGAGAGATATGTTCAGAGATGTAATCTGGGGACGAAATCGATTCGGGTGACCGAATAAGTTCATTCGGTCGACCGAGCCTATTCACTCGGTCGACCGAGCCCCTGTCATCTGTTAATTACGCCACGTCTTTATGGTTAGGTTAACCTAGTTGAATTTATTATCTCAGTAGGTATGGCTATGGCTACGTTACTCGCTTAGTTTAATTAAAATGTGTAAAAAGGAAATACCAATATAAAACTCTTAGGTAGGCTTATGAATTGCTCTTCACGGACGTTCAACGTTATCTAGGTAGGTTTATAGTTGGGGATTGCTTGCACCTGATTATACATACGTCGTAGATTAGCATGAGACTATAACTTGGTAATTGCTAGTTGGACGAGAGCTTGAGTAATCGTTTAGGAAGTACGCCTAACCATAGGAATGTTGCCTAGACGCGGTGTACGATTAATATCGGCATCCTTAGTGTCGTAAGCGTGCAAGTTATATGAGATGGATACCCAACATGTGAAGTCACGTAATGTAGCACAGTGATCTAGCAACCTAACCGGTGCTAAGTCAAGTTAAAGAGGATGACTCCCGTAGCCAATCTAAGATAGATACAAACGGATTGACAGTTAATAAGTTCAGTTTATTATATAAATTATCTAGGTCCAAACGATAAAGACTATAATTGGGGAGTTTAATTACGTTGTGTCGAGTCGTGTCTTTACCTTTCTTGTCTTATGTTGGTCGTAGACCGCCTCTATGTCCTTGACATGTTTAATTAATTGTTTGTATATAAGATGAGGTTCCTTGTGGGATCGACCTTGATTCACTATAGCTATACTACGATGGGCCTAGTCCTCTTGCTAGTATTGGTTTATGGTGGTCAAGTATATTATAACCTGATTGACCCCGATCAAGTTTTTGGCGCCGTTGCCGGGGAACCAACGGTCAATTTTATATATAAATAATTTTCTTATTCATGTCGAGTTTTCTGTTTTAGAGTCCCTCTGGTTGTCTGCTATGTGTAAAAATTCCGAATCTGGAACAGCTAGTTTCGCTCCCAGCGAGACGGCCTCTCGTTGCCAGCGAGCCTGGTTCTATTTTCTGGGACTTCGCGTGTCTGTTTATCCCCGTATGTTTAATCCCAAGGTCTGATAGCAGCATGGGAAACCATGTTAAAATCAGTCTACGGTCTGTTTTGTTTTTCTTCTGTTTGCAGAAACCAGGGAATCAATAATCCAAGTCAGTAATTTTTCGCGGGCACTGAGAAAATAACCCAGCAAACATGTGGAGCTACGAATCTAAGATGGGAAAAGCGATTGAAGCAATACCTTTAAAGCACCAAGATGGCTCCGAAAAAAATTTTAAAGGCTTAAATTCTTCGTGGTACAATGTTGAAGGCAAGGTACTACCTTTTTTGCATATGTTTTACTACCTTTTGGTTTTTATTGAGCATAAGTTAGCCTATACATGAACCTTAGTATGAATCTTGGCCCGGAGTGGTTTGTAAGATTAATTCTATTATTGTGGAAGGTTCTGCCCCAAATCTGTCTCATCTAGAGGGTGTAAGGAAACATGTAGTCGTTGAAAGGAAGCAGTGAATAAAGAGTTCCTCGTAGTTCTGTTAAAATCTCTTTGTCCTTTGCATGAGATTGCTTCTACTGGCCATGAGAGCAACAAATTGTGTAGTTTAAGCATTCAAAATCTAAAGAAGACGTTGAGTTTTGAGAGAACACCATCTTCTGCTTTCGTTGAGTTTTATGGTGATGGCTTCTCGGTGAACCCACCTTAAATAGAAACGAGATTACGTTTTGGGTGACAATTTAGAAATCGGAGACTCTTAGTACATGGGTTCGGAAATGGTCTAACCATGGCTGGGCGAGTTCAACCGAGCTTCGGCTCAATCGACTCCCATCCACGCGTGATGTACGTTACAGCAGTTCGACAAGACTTAGCATAGCCGATAAGCCTTCGGGCTAAACGGGGCTTATCTTGACGGATTGGCCTGAACTGTCACATATGTTCCAACGAATAAGACGGCGTATGCAAGCCTACATAACCGACCTTATTCGGAGTACTTTGATTCATTGTTTCTTATTGTCAAGGCCAAAACCGTAATTAGTAACCGTAATTTTAAACCGAGTTTCTTAGAATTCACTAATTCCTAAAACGAGAGCCGAGGTAATGGATAAATGTCGTGCTCAGAGGGGTCAATATCTCGTGATCCAAGAATAATGACTGACAAGAATAATTTTTGGAAAGTCGAGCTGAGGACTTTAAACTCAGAACTACTTCTTTAAAACCCTTAGGATTTCTTTTTAGGATTTTAGGTCTTGTTTTCTTTGAGTCAAATAAAAGTAACGTGACATATGTTGAGGTTTTTTATTTTGCCGTGTTCCGATGGCCATTGGGCTAAGGATGTGCAAAACTTTTTTACTCAATATAGGCCACGTGAAATACAGTTCCATAGGAGAGTCAAGAAATTGCTAAAGAAAAGGAAATTTACCAATCCACCTTAAGATGAAGGCATTAAGAGAACTTGAGAATTACTGAAAATGTAACAGAGAATGATTGGTGTGAACAAGAACAATTTTGGTCAACTTCTAAAACCTTTTAGAAAGGTGATCCAAGTGAAAATCCAAAGTAGTGTGCAATTCATTATGCAATTATCCTTATCTTTCCCTTTACACTTTTTCACCTTCAAACATTTCGATCCTCTCACCAATATGCCCCAACAGTTCACATTTCTAACCATTCTTTCATCGCCTCTCTTTCTTTCCATCCGTTTCACTCTCCCACCCAATCCCATTCCTTTAAACAATTCCCAATCCCAAAAACACAATTTCTTACCCACCCTTTATCTTTTCTTCCCATCCTTATGTGTATCTTTTTCTAAACCCATCATAGTCTCAACCTCCATTTTGTTTACACAATACCTATGTGTTGCGGAATTTGAAATATTGCTAAGCTTTAATGATTATCTTTTATCATTTTGATTTTCATGATCCTAGTTGGGGTAAGTGTAGCTCTGACCCTAACTAGATTTTAAAGGTTTTTGGTTCGATCAAAGTACGACTTATCTTTCTACCGGAAGTTTTAAATTTCACATTTTTTCCGTCTATTCCGGCATTTATAGATGATTAGTTTTGTTCTACATTATCACACCGATCAGACCTTGTTGGTGACGGTTATGACTTTTACGTGATTCATTGGGTTATTAGTAAGTTCGAGGAGTAGCTACTACATCTCCCTAAGTTGTTGATATCCAATGCAAGCGAGAAGTTTCTGCGTTAAGTATTTGATTTTATCTTTAGCCAATAGGTCGCATTCAATATGTTATACCTTACTGAGTTTCTCTTTTCCTGGATTGAATACCTTTTCGATCGAGTCACCCTCGTGTTTTCCCACATCGGGTAATGCTTTTTGATCTTTGTCTTCTCCACCCGGTTTTAAGAATATTTAGGCGGTGGAGGTTGTAGATGAAGACCACCATCTTTAGTTGCTTGTTTATTTTTCTTTCTATTTAGTATTTTTCTTTTTGGTTTCCCTTGTCATTGGTTGTATAAAATAAAGTGGCTTAAACTGTTTTTAGGTATTTATACCTCATTACTGCCACATTATTTTATAACTTCCATGGACATGGTATTTGATGGTTTCGTGGAGTTTGTTTGCTTATACAGGATGTGTTTATCTCTCCACGACGTGCTGAAATTTACTCCGATATTTTTCCTTTACTTGGACCCGTTCCAGAGCTAAGTCTTTTTCTTAAATTCTCATTTATTTTTGTCATTGAGGACAATGCCATGTTTAAGTGGGGGGTAGGAGACTTAGCCATGTTATGTTATAATTGAAAATTGAATGAAACGGCACATGATTGAAAAAATTGAATAAATACCATATTATGTATCTCGTACCTTTAGAATTGTGAGTTCCTAGCTAAGAATTGATAGGAAAGGAACCAAGTTTCATGAGTACGTGATCATTTTATACTTATGTTAAGTAAATTTAAGGATATTCATGCCCGTTTTTGCAAGTAGTTATTTATTATTCAATTACTCAATCTGTGAATCGAGTATACCGCGCAAATCAATATAACTGAAGAAATTATGTGTACATTGCATAGATGATTGGTTATGTGAACTTAGTATCAATATCTATCTGCTGATGCATTCTTATCTTTTAGCCATTAAAGCAGAGTAATAAGCTTGAGACGTACCTGTGTTTTAGCAAAATGTTAGACACTGGGCTTGTAGTGACATTACCAAAGTAGCCCTGCGCTTGTGGTAATATTCGATGCTATACATGATCTAAGATAGGGGGATACTCTAAAAAGTTTTCTTCCTTGAGATTGATAGTATTCGAGAAATATGAAGAATTGAAGAAATTCAACTTTTAAGAGGCTTTGAGTAGTACTCGGTCTCCAAGTCCAAAATCCCTATAGATACGCTCTTGCTTATTGCTCTAGTGCTCTAACCATTGCGAGGCATAAGAAGTATTAATGCTGAGGTTGGTAGGTTGAGATTGCGAAGTTAGCATAAACTCTAATCTTGCCACGAATATATAAAACTAAATGCACATGCACACATCACTTCGATTCATAGTAAGTAGTGAATAATGGATATCTTATGAGCATGACTAGTATGAGTTGACTTAAGTTTCTTGCGTAAGTATGACTTGACCATGGAAAATGTTGTCTTGGGAAATGACTTATTGATGCTTTGTTCGGGACGATCAAAGTCTAAGTGGGGGGTAGTTGATGACGGTCAAATTATACCCGTAAAAGTCATCAACATTGACCTTAAATCGAGATTAATAATATATATTTCATATTAAATCACATGTTTATACTTATTATTTAATGTTAAGTGATTATTAATATGATATTTGGTATTTAATTTGTTTTTATTATTAAAAGACCGATTTATTGTGCGATAAATGCTGATTTCGTAGATCGTGATAAATCGGGAGGATAAACGTCATTCAATCAATGGATCTCAAGATAATAAGGAAGAAAATTGGAGCATTAATCAAGAGATAAATTAGAGAAATCAGATCAACACGAAAGCGTGCAGTGGGGAACAAGATAGATGAGAGAAACGGTTAACACGTGCAGAAAAAGGCTCGGTCGACCGAGCCCTATCATTCAGTCGACCGAGTATGTCGGTTCGGTCACTCATGGGATTTTTGCGTGTATATCTTCTAGATCCTCCCTAGGTCGGTTACAGCCTCTATATAAGCAACATCTACGAAATTTATAATATCATATCATTGAACCATTACATTACACAACAAAATACATAATTTTGATTGAAGGTTTTTCAGCAATTTAGGGGCTTCAATATGTAAGCCTTTATTTTATGTCTTCTTTATTTTAAGTAATTAGCCCCCCAATTATGCTTTATCATTTGAGTTAGTTAATCATAACTAGATGATGTAGATCTAAGCTAAGATGTTAGGAAGGTGGCGATACCCTGTCTATGAGGATCCCATAACCTACGTCATCTACTTAGCTTCTATCCATGAATCTACATTGTTTACTTAACGTGTATCTATGTTAATTTATATGATTGCTTAACGAATTACTATTTTAGTCCGTATTGTATGAGAAACGCTGAGAGATATGTTCAGAGATGTAATCTGGGGACGAAATCGATTTGGGTGACCGAATAAGTTCATTCGGTCGACCGAGCCTATTCACTCGGTCGACCGATCCCCTATCATCTGTTAATTACGCCACGTCTTTATGGTTAGGTTAACCTAGTTGAATTTATTATCTCAGTAGGTATGGCTATGGCTACGTTACTCGCTTAGTTTAATTAAAATGTGTAAAAAGGAAATACCAATATAAACTCTTAGGTAGGCTTATGAATTGCTCTTCACGGACGTTCAGCGTTATCTAGGTAGGTTTATAGTTGGGGATTGCTAGCACCTGATTATACATACGTCGTAGATTAGCATGAGACTATAACTTGGTAATTGCTAGTTGTATGAGAGCTTGAGTAATCGTTTAGGAAGTACGCCTAACCATAGGAATGTTGCCTAGACGAGGTGTACGATTAATATCGGCATCCTTAGTGTCGTAAGCGTGCAAGTTATATGAGATGGATACCCAACAGGTGAAGTCACGTAATGTAGCACAGTGATCTAGCAACCTAACCGGTGCTAAGTCAAGTTAAAGAGGATGACTCTCGTAGCCAATCTAAGATAGATACAAACGGATTGACAGTTAATAAGTTCAGTTTATTATATAAATTATCTAGGTCCAAACGATAAAGACTATAATTGGGGAGGTTATTTACGTTGTGTCGAGTCGTGTACGTACCTTTCTTGTCTTATGTTGGTCATAGACCGCCTCTATGTCCTTGACATGTTTAATTAATTGTTTGTATATAAGATGATCCACAATTGGTTCCCTGTGGGATCGACCTTGATTCACTATAGCTATACTACGATGGGCCTAGTCCTCTTGCTAGTATTGGTTTATGAGGTCAAGTATATTATAACCAGATTGACCCCGATCAAAAACCTAATATCTCATATTTGCATATGTTTGGATCAAAATGTTTTGTTTTGAACAGGAATCAGCTGCATGCCTTTGATGAAAAGGCTGATGAAGCAATCTTTATGGGATACTCAGACACCAACAAAGCATTCAGAGTACTCAACAAAAGAACATTAGTGATTGAAGAATCAATACATGTAGTCTTTGATGAACCAAATACAAATGGTGAAAGTCTTCAAGAACAAGAAGAAGAAGGAGCACAAAGACAAGTGTATATGAATACAACAGTACCAGCAACTATTCTGCATCCCAATTTTGGAAATCAAGATGAGCCACAAGTCATTACAACTGAAGAAGCGCCAGAACTGGAAGCACATGCGAGAACCGAAGGTTGCAGAAGCACCAAGTGAAGAACAACTTCAACCTGACCTAAATTGGCTAAGAGATCATCCTGAAGAACAAGTTATTGGAGACATTCACACAGGGGTGAGAACCAGAAGACAACTGGAGCATATGTTAACATGTTTTCTATCACAAGTGGAACCCAATATAATAGATGATGCAATTCAAGATGCATACTGGATCACAGCCATGCAAGAAGAACTAAATGAATTTGAAAGGAATGAAGTCTGGGAACTTGTTGACAGACCAGACACAACCAATATCATTGGAACAAAATGGGTATTCAGAAACGGGATGGATGAGCAAGGAATAGTTGTCAGAAACAAAGCAAGGCTAGTTGCAAAAGGCTATTCTCAAGCAGAAGGAATAGATTATGATGAAACATTTGCACCAGTAGCAAGATTGGAGGCAATCAGACTCTTTCTAGCTTTTGCTGCACACAAAGATTTCAAAGTCTATCAAATGGATGTCAAGAGTGCATTTCTGAATGGACTTTTGGAAGAAGAAGTATATGTGGAACAACCACCTGGTTTCCAACTCAAAGGAAAAGAAGACAAAGTATACAAACTAAAGAAAGCTCTTTATGGACTTAAACAGGCACCCAGAGCCTGGTATGAAACAATATCTCAATTTTTGATCAAGAATGGATTCAATAAGGGAACTATAGATAAGACTCTATTCAAATTAGAGGAAGGAACAAGCACATTGCTAGTACAAATCTATGTTGATGACATCATCTTTGGATCAGAGATGAAAAGCTGTGTGAGAAATTTGCAAACCTGATGAAGAGCAAATTTCAGATGAGCATGATGGGAGAACTGAATTATTTTCTTTGCCTTCATGTAAAGGAAATGAAGGATGGAATTTTCATTAGTCAAGCCAAGTATACAAAAGACTTGATACACAAGTATGGTATGGACACAAGTGGCACATCAGATACACCAATGTGTGCAAGAGTCATTCTTGGAAAAGATGAAACTGGAAAGGATGTTGATCAAAAAATGTATAGAGGAATCATTGGATCCCTACTATACTTAACTGCAAGCAGACCTGATATATCATTTTCAGTCGGAGTATGTGCAAGATTTCAAGCTCAACCAAAAGAATCACATCTTCTAGCAGCCAAAAGAATAATCAAATACTTGAAAAACACTGTTAATGTTGGAATTTGGTATCCAAAAGATGGAGGATTCAAGTTGATATTATATTCAGACTCTGACTATGCTGGATGCAAAATAGATAGAAAAAGCACCTCTGGAACTTGTCAAATGCTAGGCAGCAGACTAGTTTCATGGTTTTGCAAAAAGCAAAACTCCATAACTACATCAATAGCTGAAGCAGAATATATAGCAGCAGGCAGTTGTTGTGCACAAGTACTCTGGATTGGACAACAGCTAGGGATTATGGAGTGGAAGAGAAAAAAATTCCAATCATGTGTGATAACACAAGTGCAATATCTATTACTGAAAATCCAGTGTTGTATTCAAGAACAAAGCACATTGATGTGAGACATCATTTTATCAGAGATCATGTTGAAAAAAGGGATATCATTCTAAAATACATATCCACTGAAGATCAATTGGCTGACATCTTCACAAAACCACTCAGTCATGAAAGATTTAGCATGTTGAGAACGGAGTTAAGGATGATTGAAATCGACTAAATACCAAAGAGCGGCTAACTGGAGTAATCGGCTAAGTGACTTCATCAGCAGCTTAAACCTTTGCCATTACAGGAGATGTAGCAGGTAAGGCACTGGTACTCGGCGAAGTAAACTTCAATGATTTTTAGGAACAGTCAAATAAAGCGGCTCAGTGAAAGAGTCACTACACCGGCTAAGTGGCCAGCCAAGGCACTTCACCGAAATAAAGATTGGAATCATGGGTAAATTATAGTGTGAACATAATCAACTTTTATACACGTGTAGAATAAGGGAATTATAGAAGATTATTCTGTGGATGATTACACACGTGGAGATCAACCTATAATCATAGAGGTAACCATATTATCTTTCGAATTACAAACGCCTCGATTCCCGGGCTCTATCATTACTTACTTCAATCCACTCCCCCACTTCACTCGAATATCGCAATTTACATACACAAAATCACGCCATTATGTCATAAAATCCTTCCACATTCAAACCACATTCACACTACCCAAATCATCCAATATAAACGGTACTTAGAAGATTTTCAGAAATCATTACACTCTTTTGCAAATTACAAACCCTACTTTTGATTCTCTCTGAAAACTCAAAGTGTTCTAAACATCAATCACCTATCAATGGCTTCATCCTCCTCAAACACCCAAGCTGGGTATGAAAAATCGATTGCCACTGAATCATTCTTTCAAGAAGAACACTACTTAAAACTATGCAGAAATGATGAAGAAGCAAAATGATTGGCAGCAGGATGCAAAAACCTAAAATTATCAACCTTTCTCAATCTTCCAATAACCGAAGTTTGCTATGAAAATCTCATCTCTTTTTGGAAATCTGCAAAATATGTATCTGGGCTCCTTGCTGAAGAAGGTGACGAGTGGGAAGAAGACAAGATTGTTGCATCCATCAATGGCAAAGAAGTGATCATTACAGAAAAGGTAATTCGAAAACATCTTAAACTTTCAAATAAGGGTCAAGCAAAAGTGACCTTGGTACCACAAAACTTGGATGATTTCCGGCCGACAATCGCCAAAACGGCAAACCCAGGGTCTAAGAAGGTCAATTGTCTTAGATCCGCTTTAAAGAAACCATTCAGTGATTTCAGTGCCCTAATTGGCAAAAGCATTGAAGGAAAGTTGGGAGCAAATAATGCTATGACAGAAATTAGAATGCGGCTAATGTGAATCATCTACAACAATCTAGAGTTCAATTGGGCAAAATACTTCTTTTTAAGAATCAAAGAACAAATCCAAGGTGAAGTAAAAGCGGCCGAAAAGGGGAAAACAGAAGGAAAGACGAAGAAAGGACAATTCTGGGTGAAAAAGTCGTATGGGATTCAGTTACACTATCTGATGCAATGCCTCAAAGCCCCTGTTGTACAACTTCACAAATTGCATGAGTCCAAGGTCATGTTTACCTATGTTAAACAACAAAAGCAAGCCGGAGGAGGGAAGAGAAAGAAAACCACAACTCATCCCTCCGGTCAAAGAAAGAAGCAAAAGGTTCACCGTAATCTGGAAAAGACGGCCTTTGGAAAATTAATCGATGAAGAAGAAGAAGAGGATTCTGATGTTGAGGCAGAACAACAAGAAGAAGAAAATGAAAGTGTGGATCAACAACCTCCAAATGAGGAAGTTACAGGAGACACCGGAGATGATGAGGAATCTCCAGAAGAACCCGCACATATGTCTGCAAACGATATTGATGATCGAATTGCAGAATATCTTGAATAGAAAGAAGGTGATTCCAGAAATCAGCTTCTAGATTCGGAACGCATGCTTGCTGAGGAGGCATGGCTCTTTAACTTTATGGGAATCACCACTCTGGTTGGTGTACTTGATGAATCTCCTCTCTAGGACATGGTTGATGCAGCAAAGGCAAAACTGCCCCAGATCTCTGACAGACAAAGTGATGACTCGGAAGGTGGTGGAGATGGTGATGATAATATTGATCAAGATGATGGAGGTGATCAGGATGACAATGATAATGATGATCATCATGCTGATGATCATGGCAAACAAGGAGAAGAGGTTACTCCTACACCGGAAGCAATTGATGATAACATTCCTCTAAAAACTTTTCTACAGTCACATGTATCCAACAAGTCTACAACACCAGCTATGACAACCACTCAACCACTATCTGCTGCAACTCCGGCTGACATCACATACATAGTGGACACCGGCTCAGCCGCTGCCACTCCAGTCAAGGCAATCCCCCGCATAGAGCAAGGGGGAATAGCAGCTCAAGCTACACCAGCATACATATCTACCCAAATTCTTGGCGATTTGGATGTCAATGTAAATGTGACTCAGTATCAAGACAGAGGACATCAAACAGACCCAGAACCAGCTAACATCCGGAACAAACTCTCTCAGCTGGCCACTGGTATCTCAAATGAAACCTTTGAAAAAGCAGCTGATCTGCTGGCAGAAGAATTAGAGCAGCAAGCCATGCACCTCAGATCTATGACTTCGGCATTCAATGACAAAAGCTACTCTATTGAGCGAAAATTTGAGGCAATTGCTGAATACAATGAGGCATTGAACATTGTTGTGCAACGCCAATGAGATCTGATGAGACAACTCAACATTAACATCACAAACAATCTTGCCTGTCTCAGGCAACACATTTCTCAGGAAAATGACTCTATGGCAGTGGCATTTGGCACAAGATTCCGTAGTGTCACTGAGAAACTGATTAGTCATGACAATAGGTTCACTTCCATTGAATCAAAGCTGGACTCTCTGATTGGGACGGCAGATGCCACAAATAGCATTTTACTCTAGCAGAGGGATGATGCCGCCAAAAAGGGGGAAAATCAGGATAAGCCTGAAGAATCAACTATTAGACCCCCAAACTTCACTGAAGAACAAATGAGAGCAACGGATAGAGAAATCAGAATCAGAAATGAAGCAGAGGAACATCAAAGGAGGGCTAGAGAAGAAAGAGAAAAAGCCCTAAACGAACCCTTCATTGGATTTCCTCATCCTATGTAAAGAAGAGATGATGACAGAGACAGATCCGGCAATCAGCAAAGACTTGGATCTAGCCAGCAAAGAGGATCAACAAGTCAACACAAAATTAACACCAGAGGTAACACCAGCAGAGGCAGCATCAGCTCCAGATACACTGGTGGGCACATAACGTACACCGGTCACAAAAGCAAAGCAGAATATGAAGCAGATGTACTGGACCATGTAAGAGAATTTTTCAGAGTACAGGAAGGACTTTATCCTCATTTTTCACAAGATGAAGCATGGGCTGATTGGCTAAGCTATCAGGATGAATGGATGAGAACTGATATGACCAAACTCTACAATAATGTCAAGAAAGAATTTGCACTTCTAAAACAAACCAACAGCAAACCTAGTTCAGCCATACCACTTTCTGCAAAAGGACCAGAAGACTTGCCAATTGAACACCAAGAAGACTTCAACTATATGGTAAAATTCTTCAATCCTATGGGAAAAATGGACAAACATGAGCAGTGGAGTCTCTACAAAAGTCTCAAGTTTGCTGACTCACATATTGCTGAAGCTAGGGAGAGACTTGAGAAGCACTTTGGAGAACCTAGGGCAAATGAGACTGTGCCAGATTTCAACAGACTCTTTGCCAAGAAAGTATTCAAGGGGATATCTGAATATACTGCAATGGCATACTGGAAGTGGAAGTTCCCTGAGATTGACTGGAAAGATATGAAAGAAGTCCAAACCAGAAAGTTCAAAAGGTACAAGGCTGAATTAAGCAAAATGTAGTTGTAACACTTGAATAAATTTTGAACATACTGCCCTTAAATGGATGAATAAAATTATTGAGTTTTTATTCTGTTAATTATTATGAATTTGAGTTACTTATGTTCAGGCTTATAAGGGTTTTGGCATCATCAAAAAGGGGGAAATTGTTAGGAACATTTTATTTTGTTTTGATGATGGCCATACTAGCTGTTATAGCAATCTTGTAATATGTTAGAATTCTCTGTATAAGTCTCTACTTAGAGTCTGACATATTGTATAAGTTAAGTCAGACAAGTATTGTACTAGTTGGTAGGACGGCAAAGTAAAACAGACATTCGGCAGAGTGAAGCCAGCCAAGTACATGCAGAGAAGCAATGAACACTTAATGGTATGACTTATAACCAAGGAAGTCTGTGATGACCTTGGATAAGTCTAAGTTATGGTTCAAGTGATGAAACTTAATGTTCAAATATGGTGTACACCGATCTCACCCAAACCAATGATCAGTGAAGTACAAAGATTCTCCTTAAACTTAAGTGATGAAGGAAACAGTGAATCGGCAGAGTAAACGACTTTCGGCTAAGTGAAGGCAAAACAGTGAAGGAAGATCTAAACGGCAAAGTCAGATGGATCACTCGACCGTTCAGAGAACGGCGAAGTAATCCTTAACAGAACATAATTGAAATATGATGAAGATTTAGAGGATCATGCATTTAATGCACAATCAATAGAGGATCAACCAAGGATGGATTTTCTGCTATACATTTGAAGAAAAATCATATCACTAAAATCAAGGAGAATGTAATTAAGGGGGAATCAAGAATAAAATCAAGGATTATTCCCCTCATTAATATAGCCAATGGACGGAATTTCAAATCAAGGTACTCAAGGCTATAAATAGAAGGTATTGACAGACAGATAATAACGACGATAAAAAAAAAAAAAACCAAGCAGAAACTCTGTCAATTTGAAAAGCCTTCTCTCTAAACTTACAAGGATTTATCTAGAGATCAACTCAGACATCAGAACTATAATTTTATATTTAGCACTAGGATTGATCAATCATGTTTGTGAATCTCATTCACAATAAACTGAAGCAACTGATTCAGAAGTCATCTGAGAAGGAGTTGTGTTTGTGATAGCTGCTGAAGGATTTGATCTCAAGGGGCAGTGAAAGAGACTGAATCACTGAAGCTATTGTAGCCAATGAGTGATAGTCTTGTAGATTGTGAAGCTTGGGAAGTCAAGGACAATCTTACTATTGTATCTGTGAAAACAATAGTGAATTCCTCGAATCATCACATGAGAATAGTGGATTAAGGGATTACACCCTGAACCACTATAAGCCTTGTGTCAATTTACTTTACTGCACTCATTTAATTGCCTACGTTATACCTTATATCGGTTAATGTATAAACTGCTTTGAAACAATCTAGTAAGAAGGGACTTATCCGCTACCCAAAAGCTTTTAATCACAAGAAATGTTTTTGAAACTCCACTATAGTCATTCACCCCCCCTTTGACTATAGTTTTACCCTTCTCTGGGACCAACATTATTCTGACACAATTATCTACTTTTTGGTGTTCTAGCATCCTGTTTCCCTTTCCAAACTACATTAGATGACCTATTTCCATATTGTCTCTTGTATTCAGGATTATGCCATTTCTGGCTTTTCCCAAATACCTTTGACTGTTTATGAAATGGTTTTCTTTTGTATTTTGGAGGTGCAACATTCCAATCCACATCTGTGGGGTAAAGTCTGTCTTTACCTCTCAGTAAACATTTGCCTTTTGTATGTTGGTGTGATGATTTACTTTGTTGTTTAACTGCACTGGGTTTTGACTTCACTGGTGCACGATGAGTAGTTGAAACTATGGTCTGTTCCTTTCTGAATTTAGGTTCAGTTTTGGTCTTAGGTTCAGATTTGTGTTGTCTATGGTTTCCTTTCTTATCTTGACTGTTGTAGCCAAGACCAGATCTGGATTAAATTTATAACAGATATGATTTTAAGGACAATCTTTAATAATATTAATGTAAGTACTTATGAGATAATCAATCAAATATCCGATTGATTTATTAAATCCTTATTCTATTTGGAAAATAGTTTCTTGTTCTCCATTCCACTCCAGTTGTAACTGGCGCCCCTCTACTCTATAAAAGGGGAGAGATGCCAAGCTCTGTTGTATGACAATATTCTTGTAATATTCTAGTGAAAGAAAGAGAGAGTTTCTTGAGAAGGTTTTTGTGGGAAGAATAAAAGGCGACATAGCATTCGACTTTTTCCGGTAGCAGTCCTTCGATGATTCCGGCGGTTTTTCGTGTGGATTACCGCTAGAAGCCGAACATTTGGACGGCTCAGTGCTTGGACCATCAATCGTAGACGATAAAACTTAGATCTTTTAGATCACCCAATGTAACTTTCTGGTTTACTTCTTTTATTCATGTTGCTTAAACGAAGTTGATCTTGGAAAAAGGAAATAAAATTTCAAATTCTGCTGCGTTCCCGCATGGATTTACTAACAGTGGTATCAAAGCGGTCTTCAATCTTAAGCAATAAGCATTAGATTTTTGCGTAGATATTTTCATCGTTTAAACAACATAATAAAAGATGAAAGATTTTAAATTTGCAATACGATACATGAAAATAAAAAAAAGCATTCGGGTGGTGCTCAGCCGATCGGCGGCGGCACCACCACCGTCCGGTCGCCGGCGGCAACGACAGCCTTTTGGCTGTCGGCGTCGGCTGGTGGCTTCTCGGTGGGTACCTTCTTTTTGTTTTGTGTATTTTGTGATTCGATATAGTTCATAGTAATGTTTATATTGTTTCCTTTGACTATTCCAATTTTTTGGTTTGGTTAGGACCAAACCAAAGGCATCCTTATTGGTTATGAACCATAAGGGATCCCTTTTTATTATGAATCAAAAGGGAAAAAAGGAACACAATAAATATGATTATTTTATTTTGAATAGTTCAAAATAATTAAATTAAAATAAATTTAAAATTAATCGTTAATTTTTTATATCAATTAATAACTATTAAATGTTAATTGGTTAATTAATTCGATGAAAGACACAAGATGTTAGTTTTATGGACAATGACCGATAGGATAGATATGACTTATTTAATTTTTTTGTTGGTTTTAAAATTTGTCCTAGGCCGTTATGAAGACTACGACCTAGTTTTATTTTCTGTATTATCCTATTCCCGTTAGCGCCCCCCGTGTGCGGCGGGTGTATAAATTTTATTAGATAAATTTTATGTAACAAGATGGATCAGAAGATAGAGGCCAAAGAAAGAAGTCACATAGATCCTATTGGTGGTTGCAGCTACCCTTGGACTTGTGACCCGCGGTTTTGTCAGTTTGTATTCAAAATCGCACATCGAAAAAGTCCATGATCATCCCGGTTAATTTACGCATTTATTTATTTTGTGCATGTATTATTTTACATGAGACGATAGATGCATAACTAGGCACGATCTAGATGAATGTGTAGGATGTATGTCTATAAAGATAGATATATTTGATGAGACCGTAATTATAATTAATTAAGTGAATTAATTTGTAAATACTCCCACAACAAAAATTAAGTCGGCATTTTCACTCAATATTATAATGATGCTGAAGAGCTCTTGTTCGGATCCAATCCATCAGCCACATCTAGGGGTTGACCTACCTCAGGTATATAGTTATTATTAAGATATGAATGTAAGTGATCTCGTGAATATTGGGTTATGACTTGACTAAGATTTATTCGACCATTAGCCACATCAGGAGTCGAGTAAATTTTAGAGACAAGGGTTGGCTACCATATTGTGATGTGTATTGTATAAGAGTTGACTAGTCAACGACCAAGAGTCACATAGTGATGTGTGATGTGTCTGCCAAACCGACTTCTACTAGCAATACGACTAGGTCAATCGTAGCAGAGTACTGGCGAATCAAGGTCGGATCCCACAGAGACTCGTAAAAACACAATTAACCTTGATTGAATTGTTACGATTATGGTCTATGTTGGACTTATTTTATGTTTTAGTGATGAGTGACAGACTAGCTGTTATAGAGCAAAGGCAAAAAGATGTCTAGATCAATATATAGGATTATTAGAGTTTGATCTTGTATAGGTTTGATCAAATAGGCACTGTAAAAATTCAGCTGACTTTCATCAGCAGACCTGTTTAGATCAGTAGGGTACCTGAGTCAGTATACTAGTTTGGGAACCTGCTGAAGACTGAGGGCTGAGGGCTCAAACTCAGTTATTGAAGGCTAAGAGATCAAAATAGTATTTAAAGTTAATGATATGAAATCAAAAATTAGGGAAGTCTGTGATGACCTAAACTGATTGCATATACCTTGTGTACAAGGTCTAAGTTCCACAAGTTAAGTGGAGATTGGAACTTAGTTATATTCAAAATGGTGTAATTTAACTTAATAATAAAAAGATAGATATAAGAGAAGTCAGCTGCAGTGTATTATAAACACAGCAACCTTGAATCAGCTGACTGATATGTATTTCAGCAGACTCACATACACAGGAACCTGCTGAATATATATTTCGATTTAATCAAAGGTTACATTGGAAGTTTACAAGGAAAATGACAGATAACAACTCTTGGTTTTATCAACAAATCAATGGCCAAGATTAAAGGGACGTTGGAAAGAAACAGAGGTTTATCCAATGGATACAAGTCAAATGGTGGACAGTCTGAAATCTGACAAAAAGTAAACTGACTGTGTTAGTACTATGTACAGTGACAGAAAGCAAGTCAAGATGGGACAAATCTGAAACGGCTATGTTTGAATTTCAAACATAAATCACAAGGAGTCTCACCTATAAATAGAAGACCCTTGATACAGAAACAATGATGATTTTTGGAGAGAAAAACAAAAGATAATCTTGAGCTTCAGATTCTTATCAAGAAGTCACCCAGCTGACCTTACCGAACTTAAACTTACTGATCCAGTAAACTTCTTCATGTGTAATCTGTTAACAAGCTACATCATGTTTACACACTTGAAGAATCCAAGCTGCTGATCATATCATCGTGATTAAGCTGCTGAAGGCTGAATCACTTACTTGATTCAAACTTTTTTTAATAAGAAATCTATTGAAGACAGTGAAGCATCTTTGGGTGTCAAGGACTGTTGTTTACGGTGGAGCTGCTGAAGAGGCAATCCTACCTTCAAGGACCAGTGGAAGACTTTGGAGCAACAATCCTACCTGTTCCAAGTGTCCAGTTTGTGAAGCCATAGTTATTGGTGAAGGACAAACAACAAAGGGATTTTTGTAACTGCTACCTCAAGGATCTCTAGTGAATTACCTCCAACATCACAGGGGAAGAGTGGACTGACAGGATTACACCACCTGGAACCACTATAAAATCTGCCTACTTACTTTCTGCAATTACATTCTGCATTAGTATATTTAGCACATCAACTTACTGAACTAGCAACTGAATCACACACATACACTACTGAGTATCTAATACTTGGTATCATATTTTAACAACAAGTAATAAGGCTTAATTTAAATATATTCCACTACAACAAATTCAGTAAAGTCAATAGTCAGCATACTGCGAGTGTCGACGGACTGCGAGTGTCGTAGACTATCGAGTAATCGCAGCCGCCGAAGTTCTTGAGTTTGTTAACTCCAAAAGTTTTAAGTGTTAAGTTTATTCACCCCCTCTCTAAAGTTAACCAAAACCTTTTCAAGGGACCAACAATTGGTATCGTAGCAGTGCTTCTATTCTGAAGTAATCATACTTGTTGTGCTTGTGAAAATACTTTGAATTTTTTTTCAAGTTTCTGATTTTCAAAGATTTGCATCATGGATAACAACCAGTATGCTAGAACAATGTTGATGTGTTCTTTAGATCGTTTTGATGAGTATAAACGTCGTATGTAGGCTTTTCTAGCTGCAACACATGATGAGATGATGAATGTGCTGACTGATGGACCACTGGAAATCACAAAAGCTATAATTGTGGATAATCAAACTCAGTACATTCCACAACCAAAAACAGAATGGAATGCTGAAGATAGAAAAAGAGCAAATCTCAACAATATTGCTATTGATATCATATATAGAACCTTGGACAACAATATGTACATGAAGGTTAAAGATTGCAAGTCTGCAAAAGAACTTTGGGATAAGTTGCAATTAATCTGCGAAGGCACTGATGCAATCAAGAAGAACAAAATCAGTGAGGCAAAGAAGAAGTTACAGGAGTTAAAAATGAAACCAAATGAAACTATTGAACAAATGGCGTCAATATTTAATGCAATCCCGGATGAACTCACCCTACTGAGTGTAAAGTAATCAAAAGAAGAAATCAATTCAAAAATCTTGGAAGCATTACCTGCAAAAGAAGTTTGGGAAATGAAGGTGACTGCAATAGAAAAAATGAGGAGTCCACATGAAGAGGACACATTCAAATTGTTTTCAGATCTCAAAGCCTATGAATTCAGTAAGAAACTTGTACCTGAGACTGAAAAAGAAGAACCAAAGACCACTGCATTGGCTGCTACACATCAAGAAGAATCATCAGGAGCTCAAGATGATCTGCTGGATGAGATGCAAGAGCAAATTGCCCTACTGAGCAAGAAAATCGAATGATGAAAACTGGAAGGGGTTCTCCAAGGAATTTCACAAAGAAGTTTAGTGAAAAGAAGAAGGAAGAATCCAAGAAAGACAATGATTACTTATGCTATCAATGCAAGAAACCAGGACACTTCAAACCTAACTGTCCTGAGCTAAAACAGAAGAAATAACCTGATTATCTTTGCTTCAATTGCAAGAAGCCTGGACATTTTAGACCTGATTGTCCAGACCTATTGAAGAGCAAAAGTCAACAAAGAAGATCTAGCAAGAAAGCTATGGTTGCTGAAGATGAATCAGGATATGAAGTAGAATCAGAAAAGGGAAATGAATCTGATGATACTGCACTTGTTACTGATATGGATGATTATGCTTTAATGGCAAAAAAGGATGATCCAGAGGAGGTATACAATTCTGTATCTATAAACACTCCTGCTAAAAGTGATTGTGAATCAACTTGTAGTTCAAATCCAAAAAATTCTGACAATGAAGAAACTTTGGATGCCATCCTTAATCAACTGAGGATAATACAATCTGGTTATAAGATTGTGAAGGCTGAAAAAGAAGCCCTTCATTCAGAAGTTGAAAGGTTAAAAGCTGAATTAAGAATTCTTAAGGGTAAGGAAAAGGTGTTTAGACTGAATCAACACATGTCTGTTGAACATTCAGTAGCTGTTGAATCTGCTGAACAATCTTGTTCCTCCACTGCATTCAAATCTGGAAATCTTTATGGTGATAGAACAGGCCTTGGATTTGGAACTCAACAATCTAATAAGAGTGGATCCAGTAAGGTTATTGAACCTAGAACCGGAATTGGTCCTAAGTTTGTGCCTGCACAAGATCCAACTCCCAAAAAGGTTGCTGAGGAAGTGAAGCCTACTGAGAAAAATTCAAGGAAGCAAAATCAGAAGTCAAAAAGGTCAACAACACCTAACAAAAGGAATAAATCCAAAAGTAGGGCTGCTGTACCTTCTAGACCTGCAGATAGCAGACCTACTACCAAGTCTGCTGGACCACAAAAAGGTAAAAATCAGAAATATTTCAAGGATAAGAATCCTAAACCTAAAAATGTCAATCATTCAAGGGATACTTATCTCAGGGGGAAAGGTAGACTGTTCCCTACTGATGATGATTGGAATATTCCTGTTTCTACTACTAGAAACAACATATGTAACCATACTTCTAGGGTAAAACCTCAGCAATGGAATCAACAGATGACTTAGTAGAGGACTTATATAAGACCTCAGCAGAGACCTCAGCAGACTCCATACTACAGGGCTGTTCCTAACAGACAGCAAACTAATGGTTATGCTAGTGCTTCTAACAAAAGAAATCACTCCAAACAACATTACATACCAAAAGGACAGAAAGCTTATGTGAGTGCCACACAACCAAATGGTAGACCTTATGGATGTGTAGAGTACATGTATGAACAAAAGTATGATACCTTTCAAAGAAGACCTTATAGAAACTTGCCAAGGGTCATGCTTACCACTGACTACTACGGACCCAAACAGTTTTGGGTACCTAAAATATATTAACTTTGTTTTTTAGGGTGTCTGGTACTTTGACAGTGGATGTTCCAGACATATGACAAAGAATAAGCACTGTCTGACAAACTATGTGGCAAAGGATGGTCCAAGAGTGAATTTTGGCAATAAGAATACACCAGGATACACAAGAGGTTATGGAACACTTGTGAGAAATGGAGTAACAATAAGGAATGTTGCATTTGTGGAAGGACTGGACTACAACCTACTGAGCACTGGACAATTTTGTGATATGGGTTACAAGGTCACTTTTGACAAGGGCACTTGCATTGTCATTAGTGAAAGAGGTGATCAAGTTGTGTTGGCTAGAAGAAGACAACAAAACATGTATGTTGTGGATTGGTCTACTGCTGTTCCAGAAACTTGCCTGATTGTGCATACCAAGTCAGAACTTAATTGGTTATGGCATAAGAAGTTAAATCATCTAAATTTTGATGATATTAATCAGTTGGTGAAGAAGAAACTGGTGATTGGTTTACCTGAGACCACATTCAAGAAGGATGCTATATGTGATGGCTGTCAGCAAGGTAAACAGACAAAGTCAAGCTTCAAGTCAAAGACTAAGCAATCAACAAAAAGAGTTTTGGAGCTGATGCACATGGATCTATTTGCACCAGTAACACAAACAAGTGTAACAGGAAAGTAGTACACTTTAGCAGTTGTGGATGATTATTCAAGATACACTTGGGTAGTATTCATGAACAAGAAAAGTGAAACACTTCAAAAGATGCCTGAACTTTTTAAGAGATAACAAAATGAGAAAAGTTTGACAGTAGTGAAGATAGATCAGACAAGGGTACTTAATTTCTCAATAAAGTTATAAGTTAATACTGTGAGCAGAATGGTGTGCTACATCAACTAGCTGCTGTTGGTACACCTCAGCAAAATGGGGTTGCTGAAAGAAGATCCAGGACTTTAAAAGAAGCAGGAAGAACTATGATTTGTGAAGCATTATTACCTGAAAGATATTGGGCTGAAGCAGTCAATACAACATGCTATACACAAAACAGGACCTCAATGAACAAGAAGCTGCTGAAGACACCTTATGAGATTTGGAATGGAAGGAAACCTAATATATCCTATTTCCATCCATTTGGAAGCAAATGTTTTATTTTAAATCATAAGGAACAATTGAAGACATTCCAACCAAAATCAGATGAAGGAATCTTCTTGGGATATTCTTCTGTTAGCAAGGCATTCAAGGTACTGAACAAAAGGACACTGAAACATGAATAAAACAATACATGTTGTATTTGATGAACCTAAATTCACTGGAATGGAAGATGAAGCTTCAGAACCTGCTGAGAATCAACAAGTCACTGATCCAGAGTGTGTTGATGTTTTGGAAAAGATAAATGACTTAAAGGTTTCTGACTCTGCCCCTATTGAACACCCTGCTGGTAACACTACTGATGCAACAACTGAGGCAGTTCAAAGATCTGCTGAGCCCCCTGCTGAAGAAATAGCAGACCCTACTGAAGATGATGTTCCTGAGAATCAATCTTACCAAAATCCACAATGGTTAAAGGATCACCCTGCTGAGCAAGTTATTGGAAATATACAGCAAGGTGTAAGGACTAGAAGACAATGAGAAGCAATGTTTACATGTTTTCTATCTCAAATGGAACCTAAAGTTGTTGAAGAAGCAATATCAGATCCAGATATAATAATTGCTATGCAAGAAGAACTGAATGAATTTGAAAGAAATCTTGTTTGGACACTAGTGGAAAGGCCTAATCATGCAAATATAATTGGTACAAAATGGGTATACAGAAACAAATTGGATGAATCTGGTACCATTGTAAGGAATACGGCCAGACTAGTAGCAAAAGGCTATTCTCAAGCAGAAGGAATAGATTTTGATGAAACATATGCACTTGTTGCAAGATTGGAAGCTATAAGATTATTCGGCATATGCTGCTTACAAAAACATCAAAGTATATCAGATGGATGTCAAAAGTGCATTCTTGAATGGCATTCTGGAAGAGGAGGTCTATGTTCAGCAACCTCCTGGTTTTGAAGTTAAAGATCAAGAAGATAAAGTGTACAGACTCAATAAAGCACTTTATGGTTTGAAACAAGCACCAAGAGCATGGTATGAGACCCTATCTCAATTCTTGGTGGACAATGGTTTTACCAAATGTACCATTGACAAGACTCTTTTCAGAATCAATGAAGGAGATAGCACCCTGCTAGTACGGATTTGTGTTGATGACATAATTTTTGGTTCTGAAAATGAATTGCTATGTGAGAAATTTGCTAATCTGATGAAAAGTAAATTCCAAATGAGTATGATGGGAGAAATGAACTACTTTTTGGGTTTTCAAGTGAAACAAATGAAAGACGGAATCTTCATTCATCAAACCAAGTATACCAAGGAGCTGCTGAAGAAATTTGGTATGGAAAATAGTACCAAAGTATCAACTCGTATGAGTACAAACATAAGATTGGATGAAGATAAAGAAGGCAAAGATGTTGATCAGACCTTATACAGAAGGATGATAGGCAGTCTGCTGTACCTTACTGCCAGCAGACCTGATATATCATTGCTGTAGGTGTTTGTGCAAGATTTCAATCAAAACCTAAGGAAAGTCATTTAGCTGCAGTCAAAAGAGTTCTCAAATATCTAAAAGAAACATTGAATGTAGGAATGTGGTATTCAAAAGATGGAAGCTTTAAGGTTATATCCTATTCAGATTCTGATTATGCTGGATGCAAGATTGATAGAAAAAGCACCACAGGAACTTGTCAATTGATGGGAAATAGACTGGTTTCATAGTTTAGCAAGAAACAGAATTCAATATCAACTTCCCCTGCTGAAGCTGAATATATTGCTACTGGAAGTTGCTGTGCACAAATACTTTGGTTAAGACAACAATTAAGGGATTATGGAATTGAAGAAAGAGAAATTCCTATAATGTATGACAACACAAGTGCAATTGCAATCATAGAAAATCCTAATTTGCACTCAAGAACCAAGCATATTGATGCGAGACATCATTTTATAAGAGATCATGTTGAAAAGAAAAATGTGGTGGTTCTTTACATCCCTACTGAAGATCAACTTGCTGATATATTCACAAAACCATTGGATAGTGAAATATTTGCTAAGTTAAGGATTGAACTTGGAATTATAAAAGTTGACTGATACACCTTTGATCAGCAATGTACCGGAATTCACCAAGGATATTAGTCTTTGCTATGTGGGGTGAGCTCACTTAACAGATTAGTCATTGATATCAACAATTCCATGTACTTACTTATGTTTGAACAATTGAGAAAATGAAGTTGCCAAGGGGATTGGTATTTGTCATGTTGGGTGAGCTCACTTGACAGACCAGTCATTGGTATTAAACTTCATCTTGTATTATCAATTGGACAAAATAAGAAGAATTGAAAATCAGCAGAGTAACCTTGTCAGTAGGTTGCTGAGGGACTCCCTTACAGCAGGCTGCTGAGCCAAGTCCACTGATGGTAAAGGCTGCTGATACATACGTTACATAGTCAAACTTTAAAAAGTCAGAAAAGCAAAAGACCGAGACATTTATTCTATCTTTATAACCGCAGTTACACGATCTGACGGTTACAACTCTTTATGGATAAGTTATGGGCCACGTGTCAAGATCCCATTCATTCCATATTTAATCATGGTTAATGCTACAGTGCATTATCTGACAGTTTCTACCCACTACTCTCTGCTATATATACAGATATAGACACATAGTTCCTACTTACAAAACTCAGATTGATTTTCTCTGCAAATATACCGTGTGAACACAGATTTGAAAGCTATCTCCTTCATCTTATTCTTCAGTAATGGCAGATAAGGATGATGTTCATATCGGAACAAGCCAAAGTGTCAGAGGCTTTGTTGTTGATGCTAACAATACTGAGTTAGCTATCAATATTGGTAGAATAATTAGAAGATACGAAGGATTGGAAGATGTGCTCAATATAAGACTGGAAAGAATATCTTACACAAATGTTGTTAGCTTCTGGAGAAACATTGTGATAAGAGATAATAGAGAGGCATTTACTACAACAGTGAATGGTCAGGAGATCGAAGTTTCCTCAAACATGCTGAGGGAAGCTTTTGGTTTTGCACCTATACATGATGCTCCATCTTATCCTGAGGAAATGGTACTGTCAAAATTGGATTTTTTTGATAGAATAAAGACCAATGATGCTGTTAAACAACACTAAGCATCAATGTGAAGCATATTGGAATGGAGTACAACCTGCTAAGTAAGATAATAGCAAAGAATATCTTGGGACTCAGTGGAAGCCTGGATACTTTATCAGGACCCAAGATTGAACTATTGATCATCATTTGAAAAAGCATGAAGTTTGATTGGGCTGGATTCTTTGTCTATTATATGAATAAAGTGATAACTGAGGAAAGAGAAAGGACAAGGAAATCCAAGGCTTTAGCTTTGGGTTTGATGGTTCAGGCCCTGCTGAATCATTTGGGTATTGCTGATGTTGCACCTGAGAAAATAAACAATTCAAGATACAAGAAAGAGATTGGCTATCTCATCCCTGGTTTGGATGATGATGAAGATGTGGATGCTGAAGCAACTGAAAGTGATAATGATGGTGATGCTGGTGGTGAGCATGTTAAGAAAGTTGTTAAATCTGTTGCACCCAAGAAAGTTGCTGAGAAAAGGAAGGGTGCTGACACCAGAAAAATCACAGAGATGTTACAGCCTAGGAAAACAAGGAAACAGACATCAGAGACTGCTGAGTCTACTTAGGGTCCAGTTGAAGTTGAAGTTACTGACCCTGCTGAAATTACAAGGAAGAGGAAAGCTGCTGAAGTTGAATCAGAGCAACTTTCCAAGAGATTGAATGAAATTGCTAAGAAAAAGAAGCATGGAAAAGGCAAGGAATTGAGGGTCCTTGAAGAACAAAGGGAAGAAGAAGAACAAGAGGCTATAGAAGCTGAACCCTTAAACATTGTTATGCCTACTGAAACTGGAGAGGTTGTTGTTGAGCAATCTGCTGAGCCTACTAAAGAACCCACAACAGACTACTGAGTCTGCACCTGCTGTGGATATTGATATAACTATACAAGACCTTGCAAATTCTGCAATAGTTCAGGGGGAAGAGCAGTCTGCTGCTAACCCTGCTGATGAGCATGTAAGTCAGGGGGAACCAAGTGTTGAGTAGATGGAGGTGGTAGGTACAAATGTACAACCAGAAGAACCTACTGACCTAGAAGTATCTGTTGAGGAGACTCTGAATCTACTTGTTGAGTCATTTGGAGGACAACAAGTTAAAAAAGCTGAAGCAAGAAGGCCAACTATGCCATTTGAAAGAAAGGAAAAGAAAAAGAAGGAAGGATATGTTGATCCTACACTCCTCCTGGTTGCTGATTATTTCCAATGGAAGTTTGGATATTACAAGAGACAAAAGTCAGCTGCTGAGCCTATGACAGACTTTGAGGAGTGGGCTTTTGACAAGTTAGGAGTGGAAAACTTTCTTGACTTGGTGAATACCTCCCTGCTAGAAATGAGGTTGATGGAAATTATTGAAAAAGAGAAGGGAGAAGAAGGTATTATGTTCAAGACTCCTAGGGATGGACTAGATAGTGATGATTCATCATCATCTGATTCTGATGATGGTCATCCCCCACATCAAGGAGAAGCCAGTGGAACTGCTATGATAAATGAACCAAGTGTAGAACAGTCCACTGATGCTAGCAAGTCTGCTGAGGGCCAGCAGACTAGTCAAATGGATGAGGATCTGGAAGATCTCACCATAGATGATTTGGAGGCCTTAATCAATGATGGCATAAACCTTGGAGGTAACAGGATGGTTGGCACATCTGATGCATTCAAGGTTGTGGAGGCTGATATGAATCCGGAGGATCAGCAGACTGAAGATTTGGATGAAGAAAGAGTTATTGAATATAGTGAGCCTGATGTTAGTTCTGAAGATTCAGTTCAATATGAAGAATGGATTGATACTCAGGGCACTATCTCTAAATCTGCTGAGGATCTACAGAAGATTGCTGATGCTGGAGGAATTCTGGAGGAAAACATGGCAACTTTTCCTTTTATTTGTGTAGAAGAAAGAGTCCTACTCACTGAGGAACAGACAGTGATTGGACAGAGGTTGGACATGGTGATGGGTGTGGAAGAATCACCATCACACTTTGAAGAGGTTCAGGCTGCTGAGGTTCAAACAAAGACTCGAACAAAGGTCGGAACCGGTGGTACAGTTCGAGGACCAAACAAAGACTCGGACAAAGGTTGGAACCGACAATGGGTTTGGAGGAAACCCCTGCTGCTATTGAAGAACATGCTGCTGTTGTAGAGCCTACTGGAGTAAAGGCCACTGAAGGGAAAGATAGTCAGCAGACTACTGTTATTGATGAGGATGAACAGCTGCTGGACTACAACTTTAGTGATGAGGAGTTTCAAATGCCTGAGGAAGAAATTATTGCTGATGAACCTCAACAGGCATATGTACCAATTCTTGAGGAACCTGCACAAGATCCAATTATGGAGTATATTCTTGGTGCTATGGTTGAAGAAGGTCCTGCCCCTACTGGAAGGGACATGAGTAGAGCCATGGTTGTCAGCAGACACATGGCACAAGACAATGTTGAAGAGTCTACTATTGAATCTGCTGGACATATGGCTGGAGGAATGGCTGGTGGGGTAGCAGTACAAGTGATGGATGAGTTGAGGGCTGTCAGAAGTGACATTACAAGATTAAGAACTCAACTTGATAGGCAAGAGAAAAGGTTTGAAAACTTGGTGAATCTAGTGGAAAATAGAGGAAGAATCACTGAAACTATTGCTTCCAACATTACTTCCACTCAGTATGCTCTTGATGATCTTGCCCAAGATGTAAAGGGAATAAAACATGGAAATACACTGAAGGATGAGTTCCTGAAAGATCAGTTTACATCCATTCACCAGAAACTTGATAAACTTGATGAGGCACCCAAGCCTGCTGTGGCTGAACCTGCTAGAACACTTCACCCTGCTGGATTGGATCCTAAGCTTACTAAGAGGATCAATCTACTGGAGCAGACAATGCAAGGAAGGATCACTGCAGTTGACACTAGAACAGAGATAATGGAGGGTCAACTGAACAACATGGTGATCACACAAGAGAGTGTTCATGTCCTGCTGTCCCATTTTGTTGATGATGTCTGACGATACGGGATTTCACCCCTCCACGTGGAATTATCTAATTGGTCCAGCTGGCATGTGGGGAAGTCTAAGTCTGTTATCCACATCAGGTCGAATACGAGACGTACCAATGATTACCACGGCAGCCATCAGATCTTGCAAGTGTCCCATCTCGAGCACCCATGTCGGTGTTATACGAGTCGAGACCAGAGTCCCACCCCAGATTTCTAAGCCCAATATCCAGAGGGTTACTTGGGCAAGGGGCAAGGCCCAATAAGGGTTATTTATGTCAATAGACCAAACCGCCTTAAGTTTAGGGCAGAAGAAGGGCTTATGCCTATAAATACACTAATCCAAGAACTACGTAAGGCTTGATTCCTGGACAATACACAGGATACGTAGGCAATCCAAGATACATTCTTGGACTCAGCCATAAAACACCAAAAACACCATCTTTACTACAGTTCGAGACGTGCATATTCTTCTTGACTCACCCTTAGATTACACTTGGCCCTGATAAATCGGAGGTGCATTATTTAGCATCATCATTGGCGCTAGAAGGAGGGCCTTCTACCGGTGATTTATTAAGGATATTGCAATGGTACCATCATCCAGGAGACAGTAGCCTACGGGCAGCAAGAACCTACAGACGGAGGAGCACACGGACTTAGATCCATCAGGGGTAAAAATTCAAGTACCCAAAATCCCCACTGTATCTAGGCCCGCAGCTGCGTAACCACCGAAGCCCCAACTTCCCCCACAGTTGCAAGACATGGCCGATCATTTGGCGTCTTTGGATGAAGACGCCCTGAAACGAGTGGTGGCATCCGCATTCATAGATAAGGGGATTTACAACACCCCTGATGAGCATCACTCATTAGACCCACTGGGTCGAAAAGTGCACGAGAATGCAAGGGGAAAGAAGCCTGTCTATCCTCAAGAAGAGTGTGAGGACGAAGTAGAGGTCAGCATCACCAATGCCAAAAATCGTCCTGGACATGAAAAGCACCAAAGGCAAGTCGAGGATAGTATTCGAAACGAGTTTAACCGCATCGTAGGGAAAGACCAAGCTACAGACTAGCTCGAGTCACCATTCTATTCCGAGATAGAGCAGTTTTCGATGCCCGAGTCTTTTAAGCAACCAAAAATGGAACCCTATGATGGCACCACAGACCCGGAGGACCACCTATATCGATATATATCATTGATGAGATTATGAAATGCCACCGATGCCATGAAGTGTCGTGCCTTCGATACCTTGCTTACGGGTTGAGCTCACGAGTGGTTTCATAAGCTACGACCCGGGTCGACCTCTAGTTTTCTAAAGTTGGGGCAGAAGTTTCGTGATGCTTTTATTGGGAATAAGAAGTTCCACCTCAGTGCCACTCACCTCATGAACATGAAGCAAGAAAAAGGAGAGTCGATTATTTACTTCATGAGGTGCATTAATCTCGAGGCCATGAAGGTTCATAATGCCAGTGATTCACTTCAGGTTAATTCCTTTGTCGGAGGCTTGCTCAACATGAAGCTATACGACAAGCTTTCTAAGAAGATGCCCAATGACATGGACGAATGTGTGAACATAGTCCATAAGTTTTTCCAAGGTGAAGAGGCAGTGCGTCTGCACACCATTTCACTTGGCCTCAACTTGAGGAATGATACCTGAGGCTAGACCAAGGGTCAGCCTAAGGGTCAGAACGATGAAGGAAAGTCGAATGTGTTCGATCGATTGACCGCACCGATCACGGATCGGCTCGGAAAGAAGGGGAACTTGAAAGATCGGGATTTCATCCCTCTCAACCGATCCCGGGGGGAGGTGCTAGCCATTATTATTAAGAAAAACATTGCAAGATCGCCTAAACCAATGTCTAAAGATCCAGAAAAAAGGAAGAATACCCACAAGTATTGTGTTTATCATAAGGATGTGGGGCATGACATGGAAGAATGTTTCGACCTGAAGAGAGATATTGATGCATGTATTCAAGAGGGTCGGTTGGATGAGGTGGTCGACAGATCACAGAAAGACGAGCCCAAGGGTCGTCGGGAATATAAGAGGAAGAATTATAACAGGGATAGAGACAGGTCACCACGCCGAGATAACCAGAGGCGTCGGGATAGATCATCCGAACCGACCCACATAGATAACCGTCGGGATGATCGTCGAGAAAATTCGAATCGAGACCCTCATGGGGATAACTGCATCGGATATGGTGTCAACACAATTGTTGCTGATCACGAGTCAGATTGACCTCGATCCAGTCGACAGCCTACAGACAGATCGAGTGAAGCAAAGAAGCTCAGGTTTACGACAGAGGTAAGTTATGGACCCAAGGACAATGTTCCGAGCTCTCATAGTCATAGTGAGGGATTGGTGATAGAGGCAGTGATAAGCCGAGGCCTGATTAAAAGGGTCTGTGTCGATAGTGGAAGTGCAGTCAACATCCTCTATTACTCAGCCTTTAAAGCCATGAAGCTAAGAGATGAGGACGTGGTGCCATTGTCGATCCCTTTGTTTGGATTCACAGGTCAGGCGACTACCTTGTCGGGTCGATAAACTTGCTAACCACTATTGGAGATGGAGAAAAGGGGCGAACGATGGAAATGACTTATGTCGTAGTTAAGGCCCCATTGGGTTACAACGCGATACTAGGTCGACCTGCCTTATACGACCTGAGAGCCATCATTTCTACCTTCCACAACAGTATGAAGTTTCCCACCTGGTATGGCACTCACGAGGTAAAAGGAGATGTGGAAGTTGCAAGGAATTGTAGCTTGGTTACGATAAAAGGGAAAGGTGTCGGACAGGTGTTGGTCGAAGAATTAATTCCTGAAGAGAAAGAGGATAAGAGCTGGGTCTCTGTCGATCCGACAGAGGAAGTTCGCGTGTGGAAATAGGAAGAAGGTCAAGGGGTCCAGATCGGGAAGTGGATACCACACCCCGACATGCAAGCCTTGGTCGACCTTCTTGTCGAATATCGAGATATTTTTGCTTGGAAGGCCGACGATTTGCCAGGCCTATCGGCATACATAGCAGTGCATCGACTTAATGTCGACCCAAAGAAGAAGCCGATACGTCAGAAGAAGAGAAACCTCGCCCCCGAGAGGAAAGAGGTGGTGAAGAAGGAAGTGGACAAGTTGTTAGTTGCTGGAATTGTTAAGGTAATATTCTACCCGGACTGCTTATCCAATCCAGTCTTGGTTAAGAAGCTAGATGAGAGCTGGCAGATGTGTGTGGATTTAACGGATCTAAACAAGGCATGCCCAAAATATTCGTATCCACTTCCCAAAATTGATCAGTTGGTCGATTCGACATTGGGTTTCGAGGTGTTCGGATTTCTGGATGCATACAAGGGTTATTATCAAATTTTTATGGACCCCAAAGACTCGGAGAAGACCGCGTTCATCAAAGAGTTTGGTACGTTCTGTTTTGTGACCATGCCCTTTGGCCTAAAGAATGCAGGGGCCGCCTGTCAGAGGGCGGTCAATAAGATATTTAAGGGGCTGATATGTCGAAATATGGAAGTCTACGTCGAAGATTTGTTGATCAAGAACCAGTCCATGGGACAGTTCCTTGCCGATGCTAGAGAAGTTTTCGAGGTACTCCAAGCTGCAAACATGAAGCTCAATCCGAAGAAGTGCACCTTTGGGGTTCGATCCGGAAAGTTTTTAGGGTACATGATATCGAAAGATGGAATTCGAGCAAACCCAGACAAGATCGACATGCTCAGGAATATGCCAGCACCTCGTAGCATCAAAGAGGTACAAAGGTTGACCGGCCGTATGGCGGATCTCAACCGTTTCATATCGATATCGGTGCAAAGAGCACTCCCCTTTTTCAAGATATTGAAGAAGGCAAATCCTTTTCAATGGGATGACAAGTGTCAAAAGGCATTCGAGGACTTGAAGAACTAGTTATCCAATTTACCCACGCTATCTTCACCTCGAGAAGGGGAAAGACTACTGGTTTATTTGGCAATTTGTGAAGAGGCAGTAAGTGCAGTATTGGTTCAAGAAGGGGAACATGGGCAAGTTCCAGTTTATTTTGTGAGTAAGGCGCTATATGGAGCAGAGGTCAAATACTCACCTGCAGAGAAGTTGGCACTAGGTTTGGTTCATGCATCGAGAAAATTAAAGCCCTATTTCCAAGCACTCCCAATTGCTGTGGTCACAGACCAACCATTGAGACAAATTTTGGCTAAACCTGAGACATCGGGTCGATTAGCGAAGTGGGTCGTCGAATTAGCTGAGTATGACATCGAATTCTTACCTCGAACAGCAGTTAAAGGCCAAGCTTTGGCCGACTTCATTGCCGAGGGATTATCTATTCAGTAAGAGCAGGAAAAACAAGCACCAGAGGAACAATGGACCATCCATGTCAATGGAGCATCCAGTAAAGAGGGGTCAGGAGCTGGATTAACATTGGTCAGCCCGAAGGGCGAGGAATTCCCCTATGCGCTTCGATTTGAGTTCAAGGCCACCAACAATGAGGCAGAGTATGAAGCCATGATTACGGGTTTGAAGCTGGCATCCAAGTTAGGGGTCGAGAATCTCCTAGTATATAGTGACTCACAGCTCGTAGTCAATCACATACGAGGCGAATATGAAGCTAAGGAGGAAGCTATGAAGAGTTATTTGTAGGTGGTTCAAGGGTTGATGTCAAAGTTTAAAACAGTTCGCATCGAACAGGTGCCTCGAGGCAAGAACAAAAGGGCCGATGCGTTGTCCATGCTCGCATCAAATTTCAAATCAAAAAGGAAGGTCCTGGTTGAAATGTTGTCAGAACGAAGCTATAACGAGGTCGATGTGCAACCAGTTACTCAGGGATCAACATGGATGGACCCGATAGCTCTATACTTGAAGGACTGAGTTTTGCTGTCGATAAGTCTCAGGCAAGAAAGGTTCGACTGCAATCCTCCAGGTATGCTCTATTTGACTATGTTCTTTACCGAAAATCTTTTGTGACACCGTGGATGCGATGTGCGTCGGAAGAAGAGGGGGCCTATCTTCTCGAAGAGATACATCGGGGAGTTTGTGGCAACCACTGTGGAGCTCGGATGCTGGCAAGAAAGTGTAAGCTGGCAGGGTATTTTTGGACTTCGATGCAAAAAGACGCCAACCGTCTGGTGATGAGATGCAGAGCATGCCAAGTGCATGATGTGGCAACACACCAGCAAGCGCAGGAGATGAATGTCATCGAATCGGTATGGCCATTTGACGAGTTGGGAATCAATATAGTGGGGCCTTTACCTCGAGCTCCGGGCAACTTTAAATTTGTAGTAGTGGCAGTCGACTACTTTACCAAGTGGGTTGAGGCCAAGGCTCTTACCGACATCAAGGCCTTGACCATCAAAAAATTTCTTTGGGAAATTTTTTTATGCAGGTTTGGGGTTCCGAAGTATCTGATCTCAGACAATGGAACTCAGTTTCTAAATGAAAGAGTACAGAATTGGCTTGAAGAGTACAAGATTGAGCACAGAACAACCTCAGTGGCCCGACCTCAGTCCAACGGACAGGTCGAACAGACAAACAGGCAGATAAAATTTGGTTTGAAGAAGCGGCTGGAGGATGAAGGTCGGGATTGGGTAGCTCAGCTGCCTAGCATTCTATGGTCGTATCGGATGGCACCCAATGCAGCCACGCATGAAACTCCCTTCTCCATGGCTTATGGATGTGAAGCAGTCATACCTGCGGAGATCGGGTTAGCATCACCTCAGGTCTTGGCCTACAATGTCGAGACAAACGGAGCTGATCTACGGCTAGAGAAAGACAGTGTCGAAGAAAAAGAGAGATCGCAGCGCATCGAGTGGCTAACTACAAAAGAAAGATCTCACAGTATTACAATGCATGAGTGAATTATAAATACTTCCAAGAAGGTGATCTCTTGTTGAGGAAAAACGAGGCAAGCAGGCAAGAACCAATAGGCAAACTCGAGCCGAATTGGGAAGGTGATCGGGGTCAATCAGGTTATAATATACTTGACCACCATAAACAAATACTAGCAAGAGGACTAGGCCCATCGTAGTATAGCTGTAGTGAATCAAGGTGGATCCCACAGGGAACCAATTGTGGATCATCTTATATACAAACAATTAATTAAACATGTCAAGGACATAGAGGCGGTCTACGACCAACATAAGACAAGAAAGGTAAAGACACGACTCGACACAACGTAATTAACCTCCCCAATTATAGTCTTTATCGTTTGGAGATAATTTATATAATAAACTGAACTTATTAACTGTCAATCCGTTTGTATCTATCTTAGATTGGCTACGGGAGTCATCCTCTTTAACTTGACTTAGCACCGGTAGGTCACTAGATCACTGTGGTATTGTTACGTGACTCACACGCTTACGACTCTAAGGATGCCGATATTAACCGTACACCTCGTCCAGGCAACATTCCTATGGTTAGGCATACTTCCTAAACGATTACTCAAGCTCTCGTCCAACTAGCAATTACCAAGTTATAGTCTCATGCTAATCTACGACGTATGTATAATCAGGTGCTAGCAATCCCCAAATATAAACCTACCTAGATAACGCTGAACGTCCGAAGATCAATTCATAAGCCTACCTAAGAGTTTTATATTGGTATTTCCTTTTACACATTTTAATTAAACTAAGCGAGTAACGTAGCCATAGCCATACCTACTTAGATAATAAATTCTATTAAGTTAACCTAACCATAAAGACGTGGCTATTTAACGGATAAAACAGGGCTCGGTCGACCGAATAGGTGGGCTCGGTCGACCGAATGGTCTTTTTCCCCCACATTACATCCCTGAACGTATCTCTCAGCGTTTCATTATACACAACGGATTAAACAGTAATTCGTAAAGCATTCATATAAACTAACATAAATACGCATTAATTAAACAATGCAGATTCATGAATAAATACTAAGTGTATGACGTATGTTATGGGATCCTCATAGACAAGGCTTCGCCACATCCATAACGACAAAACCTAGATCTACATCATCTAGCTATGAATTAACTAACTCAAACAATAAAGCATAATTGGGGGGAATTAATTACTTAAAAGAAAAGAAACAGAAAATAAAGGCTTACATAATGCAGCCCTTAAATTGCTGGAAACACCCTCAATAAACTACATTGAATCAAGATATGAATAGAGTGATTTTACTGAATGATATTCTAAGGTATATTTTGGTGTATATTACAATTCTCGTAGCTGCTTGCTTATATAGAGGTTTTTGCCGACTTAGGGTGGTTCTAGAAGGTAAACACGACTAAAGCCCTAAACCGCCCCGAAGCTGACACTCGGTCAACCGAAAGATGACACTCGGTCGACCGAGCCTAATGGTTCGGTCGACCGAACCTATATTTTCCATGTTCTACACGTTTTCTTCGTTTGCCTTGCTCCCCACTGCACGTTTGCATGTCGATCCGATTACTCTCTCATTTAATGCTCCGATTTCCTTCCTTCCTTATCTTGAGATAATTGATTGAATGACACTAATCTTCTCGATTTGTCGTGATCTACAAAATCAGCATTTATCGCACAATAAATCGATCTTTTAATAATGAAAACGGCTAAATACCAAATATCATATTAATAATCACTTAACATTAAATAATAAATATAAACATGTGATTTAATATGAAATATATATTATTAATCTCGATTTAAGGTCAACGATGATGACTTTTATGGGTATAATTTGACCGTCATCAGAAGGTCCATACAAGATTCTGAAAATCCATCCTAAGGAATCGTATCAACTTGGCAGGTCAGATGGAAGTACGGTGCCTCGAACTTGGCATGCCACCAACCTCCGAAAATACTATGTTTGATCTATTTGCTTCTCTATTTCATTTGCAGTTCTACTTTTCTAGTTATTTGTAACAAGTCAATACGACAGTTGGTCTCGATGCTTTTTATCTAAGTGATTTTCTTTTCAAATTATGCTTTACATACAAGTTCATGTAAAGAAAAATAAGAAGGAAAAAGAGCAAAATTCGACCGCAACAACAGTTCTTCGACACGATGGAGTTGGAATAACATAGTGAATAAAGCCAAGTCATTGACAATGCTTATATCACACCCAACCTGCCAATAAGCCACGATGCGAGGCGGTTGGAAGATCCCACGATGGATACCTTATTCGACCAGTTCAGAAGCACCATAAAGTGCGACAGTCGAATAAGGAATTTTCAATTCGACCAAGTCATAAGCCTGACGAGGCACGACAGTCGAATCGAGCCCCGACCAAATAGCAAAGTCAAGCCGATAAGGCAGTACAATGCAAGGTCGAATCATATTCAAGTGTACCATGAGTCATGTACTCATACTACACTTCGAGGGGCCCAGGGGAATTAAGTCCAAAGGACTACACCCCACAAGGCAACGTTTGCAAGGGAATTAAGTCCAAAGGACTACACCCCAGTCAAATAATCAACAACACGACACGAAAGACATTCAATGGAAAAGCATAGATTAAAATTCAAAAATCAAAATGAAAATTTGAAAATTCAAAGTTCTATAGATCGAATCGATTATTCATCTCGACTAAAAGCATAACCAGAAGAGCAAAGGTTCAATAAAAATTTATTACAACCAAATTGAATAAAAATTGTTCAAAAAACAATGACTAAAAACGGCATCAAGAGGCAGGCTGGTTCGAGGTGGAGGCGTTTGGGTCGACTGGATCCTCCGAGTCGATGTTCTCCTCTCCATCTTCATCCATTACAGGGACCACATATTTGTCGTGTAGAGAAATGCCAGCCTTGAATTCTGTGAAGTATCGACCATAACGAGGGATGGCCTCAGGATCGTACAAGTGAGCCTTCTCCATGCTGGATACTTCGAAGTCTGGATCGACCATCTTGACCTGATGAAGAGCGTTCGAGAATCCTCCCTTCATGGCCTGACTCATCAGCAAGGTCAGATCATTTTCGAGTTCAGCAGAAGCCAGGAAGTCCTTTTTGGCCGACTCCAGGTGAGTCGTGAAGCTATAGACCTCAAACTGAAGGTCATCTCGAGCCTTGAGGGATCCCGCCAGTTCAGCTTTTGCTTCATCGAGCTCCGACTTTATTTTTGCAAGCTCGACATCCCTGTCGGCTAAGTCCTTGCGCGCCCTGGACAATTCGTCTCGAGAGGTTGCCAAGTCAGACTCAAGATTGACACGCCGATCATCCAATTTGTTTACCATAGCTTTTTGCTTCTCGATATCGGAGGTCAGTTTGGCAATTGTCTCTATCTGCTCCTCCAAGACAGCGGATGGAGACTCGATCCTATTTATAGCCACTTTGGCCGTTAGCCGAGCCTGCAAAGAGAATGATGTGAACTCGAAGAATAGACAAAAATCACCAAATTAAAAGAGTAAAGTGAAGACTTATAGCTTGGATGATTTTTGAATAATAATCACCCAGCTCCTCAGGAGCCATGGCCTCCATTTCGGCAAGACTTATTCCGGGGATCGTCTCGATGCCACTCGAGCCTTGAGGAGGGAGGTTGCGAGCTTCCTTCCTGGCTCCATGTCTCACCGCAGTTGTCTTCTGACGTTTTCTCGAGACGAGACTCCCCTCAGTCTGCTCAATCACCCGAGTCTCGTCTGGTTGCTCTCTCAGAATGTCAGATGTCGACGCAGGGGTAGAAGCTCGGGCCGGAGTCTTTTGACCCCCAGAGATGATTGTGCCCGACACGGGCCTCTTCGAACCGATACCAGCTAGTCGCTGGATTTCCTTGGGATCAACCCTCTTTGGGTCAGGCACTTTGCCCACTGCCTCCAACTTTGAAAAGAACTCCACTGCAAAGAGGAAAATCGACATCAATACACAGTCAAAACAGAAGCAAGTATAGAAAAAGAAAAAATACAAAAGTGTAACAGCTCGATAGAATGAATAAAAATCCTACGCAATATTCAAACTTTCTCATCGAGTTCCAAATAAGCACCCGGACCAGCCGTCTCGATATCAAGGAAAGGGTATAGAGAATGTAGGTTTCGAGTCGTGACATCGGGGTTAATTCTCTCGAGAATCCTACACTCATAGGGGGCATCAGAGTCGAGCCTATCATGCCATTTTCTAGGCCTCTTATACCAAGTGTGAATATCGACGTCCACTAACCCATGACGGATAAAGAAAAAATGAGGCTTCCACTCGCCCTGAGACGAGGTCACTCTTCTCACAAACTCCGAGACCAGGGGACGCCTTTGGAAAGTGTACCATCCAGCATCTTGCAGGCCTTGGATCGAATAGTATTGTCTGAATAGCTGAACTGTGAATTCGACTTTGGCTATTTGACACGCCAATACGAATCCCATAACACTCCTAATTCCATTTGGAGCGAGTTCAAAGACGCTGATCTGGTAGTGGCGGAGGATTTCTATGAGGGCCGGGTCGAAGGGAAACCTTAATCCCTCTTTCAGTTGTGCCTCGTATATGGCACAGAACCCAGGGGGAGGGTCACAGGCATATTGAAATCGACCGTGGGACACTTTGACGTTTTCAGATGAGTATGGGATACCATACTTTAGACAGGCGGCCTTGGCTTTTTCCTGGGTTAGGTTGGATATACAACCATAAGGTCCTTGTCCTTGCATCGTAGTTTTGCGTTTAGCGGCAACAGGTCGAGAAGACGATTCTTCTTCTCCTCCCTCTTCTTCTTCTCCGGCTACCCTCTCACCGGAAGCAAGCGGTTGCTCAGAAATCGTCCTCTCCGCTGATTCTTCTTCTACCACAACAAGTTCTTCCCTATTTTGAGAATCGCTCTCACTACTAGACATGGAAGTGAGAAAAGGCAAAGAAATAAAAAACAAAAGAAGAATTTGAGTAAAATAGGGCTTACTTGTGATTTTCGGTTAAAGCTGAAATTTGGAGTGGCAAATGAGAGACTTTGGTGTCTTGGATTCCTTATATGATGCAAATCTTCAAAATGATTTGCAAGGGCAAGATTGGAGGCAGTTATAGATTTGTAAGCGCGATGATCAAGGGCGGAAACCCCGTGTGGACCAATAGGGACGCTTCGTTTCATGTACCCATTAATGCTGATACAATGTGACATCATCCTACGACAACCTACATCGGCTAAGGAGACAGCTGTATTCCCACCTAAAGAAGGCCATGTATCGAAGAGATAATTCAAATTTTCAGATTTGACTTCAGCATACGAGATAGGCTTATCTCCGATCTGGGGGCTTATGACGATACGGGATTTCACCCCTCCACATAAAATTATCTAATTAGTCCAGCTGGCATGTGGGGAAGTCTAAGTCTGTTATATACATTGGGTCAAATACGAGACGTACCAATGATTACCACGGCAGCCAGCAGATCTTGCAAGTGTCCCATCTCGAGCACCCATGTCGGTGTTAAACGAGTCGAGACTAGAGTCCCCGCCCAGATTCTTAAACCTAATATCCAGAGGGTTACTTGGGCAAGGGGCAAAGCCCAATAAGGGTTATTTATGCCAATAGACCAAACCGCCTTAAGTTTAGGGCAGAAGAAGGGCTTCTGCCTATAAATACACTAATCCAGGAACTACGTAAGGCTTGATTCCTGGACAATACACAGGATACGTAGGCAATCCAAGATACATTCTTGTAATCAGCCATAAAACACCAAAAACACCATCTTTACTACAATTTGAGACGTGCATATTCTTCTTGACTCACCCTTATATTACACTTGGCCCTGATAAATCGGAGGCGCATTATTTAGCATCATCAATGTCAATAAGGGGGAAGATAGCCAAATAGCAGTAGCAAAAGAGGATGCTAGGATCTTTGCACAAAAGAGATGGGAGGCTAACACCAATGCATTTAGAGAACCTGCACCTTGCAGACTTCCACTGACTGATGATCTTTTCAAGGAGTACAAGAAGCTTTACTATAACAAGAGAAGACCTTACCATGACACGGGATTCCATAAGGGACTAAATTTCTTTTTGGGGCTTAAGTTTTGGGAAGCAAGAGTGAAAGCCTTAAGATCTTCACACAGGGGTGGAAGAGGTGGAAGAGGTGGTAGAGGTGGAAGGAGTCTACCTACTACATCAGCTAAAGATTCACTGAATGAGTTCAACGAATTATACATGCGTTTAGGCTTCAGAGTACATCAGATCAACCTTACTCTACCTGAGGCATGGAAATGGTGGAAGGAAGTGAATCCCCATATTGATTTTTCCCTTATTGAAAATCAATGGATGAGAGAAATGGTAAGAGATATAAGGGAATATCATGAGCAGCAAGAGAAGGAAAGGCAGGAAAGGGAAAGAAGAAACTAGATCAGCATACTTACACTTGCATTTTATTTTTGCTGAATCTAGATTGTAATATCTTTTGAACAATTGATTATAATGAGAAATGACTGAATTTGTTCTGTTTGTGCTTTTACTCTTTTTGCTTTGCTGTAAGGAGGGTATTGGCATCATCACCAAAAAGGGGGGAAATTGTTTGACTTATTTTATGTTTTAGTGATGAGTGCCGGACTAGATGTTATAGAGCAAAGGCAAAAAGATGTCTAGATCAAATGTATAGGATTATTAGAGTTTGATCTTGTATAGGTTTGATCAAACAAGAACTGTAAAAGGTCAGCTGACTTTTATCAGCAGACATGTCTAGATCAGTAGGGTACCTGAGTCAGTAGACTAGTTTAGGAACCTGCTGAAGACTGAAGGCTGAGGGCTCAAACTCAGTTATTGAAGGCTAAGGGATCAAACTTAGTATTTAAAGTCAAGGATATAAAATCAGAATTTAGGGAAGTCTGTGATGAACTAAACTAATTGCATATACCTTGTGTACAAGATCTAAGTTCCCCAAGTTAAGTGGAGATTGGAACTTAGTTATATTCAAAATGGTGTAATCTAACTTAATAATAAAAATTTAGATATAAGAGAAGTCAGCTGCAGTGTTTTATAAGCACAGCAAACTTGAATCAGCTGACTGATATGTATTTCAGCAGACTTAGATACACAGGAACCTGCTGAATATATATTTCAATTTAATCAAAGGTTACATTGGATGTTTACAAGGATAATGAAAAATAACAACTCTTAGTTTTATCAACAAATCAATGGCCAAGATTAAAGGGACGTTGGAAAGAAACAGAGGTTTATCCAATGGATACAAGTCAAAGGGTGGACAGTCTGAAATCTGACAAAAAGTAAACTGACTGTGTCAGTACTATGTATAGTGACAGAAAGCAAGTCAAGATAGGACAAATATGAAATGGCTATGTTTGAATTTCAAACATAAATCACAAGGAGTCTCACCTATAAATAGAAGACCCTTGATACAAAAACAATGATGATTTTTGGAGAGAAAAACAACAGATAATCTTGAGCTTTAGATTCTTATCAAGAAGTCACCCTGCTGACCTTACTGAAATTAAACCTACTGATCCAGTAAACTTCTTCACGTGTAATTTGTTATCAAGCTACATCCAGTTTACACACTTGAAGAATCCAAGCTGCTGATCATATCATCCTGATTAAGCTGCTGAAGGCTGAATCACTTACTTGATTCAAACTTTCTTTTATAAGAAATCTACTGAAGACAGTGAAGCATCTTTGGGTGTCAAGGACTGTTGTTTGTGGTGGAGCTGGTGAAGAGCCAATCCTACCCTTCAAGGACCAGTGGAAGACTTTGGAGCAACAATCCTACCTGTTCCAAGTGTTCAGTTTGTGAATCCATAGTTATTGGTGAAGGACAAACAACAAAGGGATTTTTGTAACTGCTACCTCAAGGATCTCTAGTGAATTACCTCCAACATCACAGGAGAAGAGTGAACTGACAGGATTACACCACTTGGAACCACTATAAAATCTGCATACTTACTTTCTGCATTTACATTCTGCATTAGTATATTTAGCACATCAACTTACTGAACTAGCAACTGAATCACACACATACACTACTAGGTATCTAATACTTGGTATCATATTTTAACAACAAGTAATAAGGCTTAATTTAAATATATTCCGCTGCAACAAATTCAGTAAAGTCAATAGTCAGCAGACTACTGAGTGTCAGCAGACTACTGAGTAATCAGCAGGCTGCTGAAGTTGCTGAGTTTGTTAACTCCAAAAGTTTTAAGTGTTATGTTTATTCTCCCCCCTCTAAACTTAACCAAAGCCTTTTCAAGGGACCAACAGTCTACGTCCAACTATAGAACAAGGAAGTTAAAGTGTTGGTGCCAATAAACACACAAGATCAAACACAAGTGTACCCTTATGAGTTTTATAAAGATTATTTATAACTATGAGTGGTTAGTTATTTCCACCCACATCATGCATCAATCATCCCCATTGGTAAAATTTAGATCTTCAACATCTATGGGTGCTAATCCTTAATGTTACGCTACTTCTATTGAAACGATAGTAGGTGCCTATGTGCAATTAACCTTCTTTGTTGGTTGTATTAATTCACCAGCATTAAGAGCTAGGACTAGCCAGTTCAAGACAGAAGACCTCCCTAAGCAGCTATCGTGGATTGACTAGCATGTTCCTAATGATCGATCAAGACATCGTCCGAGCTAATACTTCACTTTATCGTCCTTCATTTTAATTTAAAAGATATGCATATAGCTGATAAGGCTAACAACATGTAAATTAAATCTGTCGATCAGACGTAGCCAGTGCCGATTATCATTAATTAGGGTTTACTAGGTATTCGTAGCCACGATAAAGACCGGTACAGGCTCCAAAGAATGCAACCTTTAATTCATGCTTTCTTCACCAACGATTTAGATCTAAACATTCATGGGGTAAAATAAACTAACTACTACATAGGAGAACTAATATAAACAATTCAACCATACTAATCATAAAGAAATAACAACGGATCTACATCTAGAAAGCCGGAAAATCATACCCTCGAAGATGAGTACAGATCCTCCTTAGATCGCTCTCTGGGCTGCTAATCCGCCGGATCCGTGAGTAGAACCCATAGAAAATAAAGAACAACGAACTTTTATTGCATATGAACTTGTTGTATTTTTGGTACATTTTTTTCGGAGGGCGAGGCCACTTATTTATAGTGCTAAAACCGAATTAGTAACACCTAGATCTACCCCTAGTCCAAGAAAATGTGGTTTTGGAGCATCTAGATTCCGCGGCTGCGGTGGTGCTTCACACGACATCAGGGCATATTTGTCTTTTTCCGCTCTGCCGACTTAACTGAAGGTTCTGGAACACCCAAGGTCTATTTCTTCATCCAGCTCGGCCCCTAATCGCTCTCTAACATTTGGCCCAATCTTCATAACCTGAAAATAGTTCAATAATACACGAAATAATATCGAATCGGGGAAAATAAACCTTAAATGCAAATTACTCGACTCATGAACCTGACTTATGACATTCGACTCAAATGGTTCATATAAATGGTCGAAAACTTCTACTTTTATCTTAGAATGAGTGAAATGTTAATGCCGTAAGGTGTATCATTTTGAGCGTCATCAACTATCCCCCACTAGCCTTCTGTTTGTCCTCGAGCAGAGTATAAAGGTAGAATGTACCTCCAAGAGCAATCCCCATCAATTACCACACATTCAGTCAAGATCTCAGGCATAACATGCAACATGCGACAATCCATAAGCTTCTCATTAATCAATGCTTACCAATGCATCAATGTGTCGTGTGATGAATCTTTTGTGATAGTGTATCTGTAAAAAGAATTAAGTTATAGCGACCCTACAATCTTAACTTGTTAGTGTGCATACTCGCTCTTCTTGCTTTCAGACTTAGGGAAACAGCATGAAACCTTACTTTGGGCGGGCGGACTTGGGGACCGAGTTGTACTCGTTATCCTCATTTGTTTCTGCGAGGGTCATGCATTTTATTCTCCGAGTTTGCTTCCCTCACTACCGAAAATTGCGGTTTCAAATTTTTTTCCTTTTTTTTTCGTGCTAGGACCGTGCGTCTTACGCTCTAGATTTGCTTCCCTCTTGGCAGATTTTCTCATTTTTTTTCTCTCTCACTCACAAGCCCGTTTTACCATTTTTGGCACCATGATTTCTACCATCATCCTACAACAATTGGTAAAAGTATATCCACCAATGAATATCGATTCCTGGTCTAAGATAACTTTTCATCTCATCCAATTACTTCTCACTCACATTATGTGCTCAAAAATTGAATGCACATGGCAAAATCTTAATTACAGGTCACTACTTCATGAAACATAGCACATGCTCATCAACTTCAAATCATTCTTGGGCTCCTTTTCTACCGATTCCTTACTCAAGACGTGCAATAGACAAGCTAAAAATAGTTTTTTAAATTTCAAAATTATTCACTTTTTTGAATAAATACCCCCCCCCCCCCGCGCTTATTATAGACATTGTCCCCACTGACTAATAATAATGAAAAGAAAAGTTACTTAGCTCTAAAATTGGCTGTCCAAGTGTCTACATAAATTGTGGAACCGGACTAATGTCAATTGGTTCATAGTTGCTCCATCATCGTGTATCGCAAAACACTCAAAAAACTTTCAGCAACATACGCCGGGCAATAAGAAAATAAGGCGGCGGTAATTGTGCATACATGATGAATGCGCAAAAATAGTTTAAGCCACTTTATTCTTTATTGACCGTCGCCAGACATGAAAACTTGTAAAAGGGTATCACATGACAGTCGTGAAGGAAAAAACCACATATATCTCGAGTAGAAGGACCTAAGATATATGTAATGAAAAAACCTTACGATTTTCATGCTACTTTGAAACTTAAATAATCAAAAGAAATAAATGAGTGTTTAGAAATAGTTCTGAATTTATAGTCGCTAGCTCGACTATATTAATAGGGCTCTTTTCACTCGTATTTTGGGTCGTCTAACATAAAGACTTCCAACTCAGTGTCGTAATTGCGCTCTAGGTAATGTTTCTGCCTGTGGCTGTTCACTATGTAACTCCTCCCAGAGTGTTCATCCTTAACTTCACACACTGTTGAATTGAAGACTTTTGTCACGACATATTGTCCAAACCATCTCAATTTTAACTTCCTAGGAAATAGACGAAGACGCGTATTGTATACTAGCACATTGTCTCCAACAGTGAAGGTGCGGTTCAAGATTCTTTTGTCATGTTGGCGCATCATTCTTTCCTTATAAATCTTGACGTTCTCATATGCCTGCAATGTAAGCTCTTCCATTTTATTCAACTCTAAAAATCTCTTTTCTCCGGCTAAGTCGTCATCCATATTTAAGAACCGAGTAGCCCACAGGGCACGATGCTCTAGCTCAACTGGTAAATGACATGACTTTCCAAAACTATCATATACGGTTACATCCCATTTGTGGTCCTATAAGTAGTTCTGTACGCCCATAAAGCGTCGTCTAATTTCAAAGACCAATCTTTCCTCGTGGGATTCACAGTTTTCTCTAAAATTCTCTTTATCTCTCTATCCGTAACCTCTACTTGTCCACTTTTCTGAGGGTCTTATGCTGCTGCAATATTATGACGCACCACATACCTTATCATCAGCTTTTCAAACAACCTATTACAGAAATTGCCCCCTCCATCACTAATTATGGCTCTCGGCCCTCCGAACCTTGTCAAAATATTTTTCTTAAGAAATCTTAGGAAAACCCTGGCATCATTTGTAGGTGAGGCCACATCCTCCAACCATTTAGAAACATATTCGACTGCTACCAAGATGTAAAGATCCGATTTCGAAGATGTAAAAGGACCGACAAAATCAATTCCCAAACATCTTGACAAAATCAATAGCTCTGCCTCAAGGATACTATGAAGTGGCATTGCATTCCGCTTAGAAATGTTACCAATCCTATAAAATTATTGAGGAGAGGTATGATGCTACCAAAATGGGGGAAGGAAAGCATTAGCCTGAAAGCTCCAAAGGTGAATGTTCCAAGGGCAAAGGCATTGAAGGAAGAAGCAAGGGAATCGGGTTCAAGGAGAGCAAATAGCTTACAATTATTTTGTAATAATCCTTGAGTTACTTTTCTTTTTTCCCTTTTTGGTTGAATAAAATTTCTGAGTTTTATTCTATTTTTATTGGAAAAACTTGCAACTTATGTTCAGCCTTATGAGGGTTTTGGCATCATCAAAAAAGGGGAAATTGTTAGGAACATTTTGTATGTTTTGATGATGACCCTACTAGCTGTTATAGAAAACCTAAAATAAGTTAGAAATATCTGTATAAGTCTTTACTTAGAGTCAGACATGTTGTATAGGTTCAGTCAGACAAGTATTGTACTAATTGGTAGGATGGGTAAGTGAAACAGATAATCAGCTGAATGGAAGCAACCAAGTACCAGAAGTTAAGCAAGAAGACTTATGGACTGACTTATAAACATGGAAGTCTGTGATGACCTTGGATAAGTCTAAGTTACCTTACAAGTGATGATATTAAATGATAAATATGGTGTACACTGATCTCACACAACTTTAAGGGTCAGTGAAGTACAAGTAATCTTGGAAAATCAAAAGAATCAAAGAAGGTAGTAAACCGGCTAAGTAAACTGTCTACCGGTAAGAAAAAGAAAAGCAGTGAAGAAAGCATTAAACAGCTAAGTCAGCAGGAGCACTTAACCGATCCAGTACCAGTCAAAAAATATGAATAGTTTTCGCATTTTTTCACACGTGGGTGTGATTCTTCCTGCCTTCATGAAACTTGCCATCTTTCCCTCTTTTTCAAATCCTTTTCTGCTTGGATTCACTATATATGCCAAATGTCAAAGCCACAATAGTAATCTAGTCCAAAAGAGGCAATTTACCTTACAAAAATCACAAAATAGGCATTAAAACAGGCCAAAACGGTCCAAGAACAACCACATATGGTGGACTTATCAGCAATCATGCTGTGAAGGAAGTTACAAAAAGTTGTTCATCTGCATCCCGGACCTGCGTGCACTCTTCATTAAATATCATTAGATATTGCAGCACCGTTTCCTCCTTATTCTGTTTGATGGTTAGGAGATGAGTTGTGTTCCTCTGGAACGGCTATTTGGTGATGAAGGCATGTACGAACATTCCGCCCAGGGTACGGAAGTTGTAGATCAACCTTGGTGGAATTTTTCTGAACCACTCCCGAACCCTACCCGCGAGGAGTGTAGGAAAGGCTTTTTATTCATCTCATATGCTGCACCATGTGTGTCAAATACTGATCCTGGGGATCCTTAGATCCGTCATATGGTTCCAGCTTAGGAACCTGAAACCCCTCATGTTGGGGAAAGTTCTCGATCTGCGTAGTGAACGAAGGTACGAATGAGTACTCGTCCGATCTCCTTCCTAGTATGGAGTCGAGCTCTGATATAGTTGGTTCTAGCACTTGGGGGTTACGTTGCGTTCTACTTACAGTTGAATAAGAGAATATATCATGCTGCTTAATTGCAAACAGGCTGCAAAGCGAAATCATGACAAGCGTATCCGCAACCATCACTTCGCAGTAGAGGATTACGTTTGGCGCAAGAGAGAAGCCACGGGTCACAAGGCCCAAAAAGGCAAGTTATCGGAAAACTGGGAGGGACCACTTCAGGTCGCAAGGATTGTCAAAAAGGGAACTTATGTATTGAAAGACAATCAAGGTCGCAAATACAATATGCCTTGGCACGCTGATAACTTGAAAAGAAATTATATGTAAGCCCAAACAATTTATTCAGAAAAATAAAGGCTAGTTCCGAATAATACAATTCAGCTACAAAGGCTCATCGCTGTTTCCGGCAAGCTTGCGGACACAGCTCCCGCAAGCTTAACCAAAAACAGGGGGCCACAAGATAAAATTTTCAAGCATTAATGCGAACAACAGAAATAAATCGGAAAACATCGATAGGACCGATTAGATTACTTCAAGCGAACCCGCCACGATCCAATGAACTAATTGGCACCCGGGCTACATCAGTACATAATTTAGAAATCAGCGACCCATACGGAATGCGGCGATCAGGGTCCGTGGAAATAGCAAACGCAACAGCTCCGTGATGGATCAGGACCCCCCAATCAATATCCACTTGGGGGTCGTGAATAGCGTGCAGAAGTAAAGCCTTAGCCTCGGTAACCACCTCAAAATCCACTGACGGAAGATCTCGTGAGTTAATAAACCTTTTCCACTCACGATTACTATGAGACAGCTCAGACACAGGACCCAGAGTATGAGGACAGCGACGGTGGTGGAAAAGCTCATGAATTACGCGTCGTAGGTGAATTCCCCAGCTTTCTTCATCTCCAAGGTCCCAAGCCACCTCATAATGAGCAGAGGGATTGACGGCGGGAATGCGAAGGGCAGCGTTGATAGTCTCCAGATAAAAGTCAACTGAGACGCCCCGGAGAGCAACAGAACTAACCGTCTTCCCCGGTGAGTCCTCCGACAACACGGAGTAGAATTCTTTAACCAGGGTAAGGTTGAAAAGTAGCATGGGCGGAGAAACAAAATCCGACCACCCAGAAAGACGAATCCGGAGCAAGGAACCATCACCGTCAAGCTTGTCCTCATTCAGGCCTCTCTCCCTCACCAGCTTCACAACATCTAAATAACGCCAAAAATGATCTTTGGCAATAGGGAAGACAGTAAGGAAAAATAGGATAAACATCACGCACAGGACGAGCCTTGTGCACACACACTGAACTACCACCTATAGATGGAGAAGACATGAGCAAAAACAAATGGGGAGAGGTAATGGAGAACAAAGGAATCACCCCCGCCCCTTCTTATAGAGGCTCCAAGCGGGATTAGCGGACATCACTCACGCGTTTTATCAAAATTTTGAAATTCAAAAACGTGGTCAAACGTCTGACAGTTGAGCAATCCGAGATTCAGGGCTACTTGGACTGCGCAATTACCGAACGCGTCAAAAGACCGTCAGGGAGTTGTCCAATCAAGTCAGAGCATTACCTTTCCAGAGTCACGCCCGCTGCTCAACAAATTTTTGTCCCAGTCAATGTTCGCCCTCGACTTGCTCAAAAACTGAGGGGCCGGAACTTGGAATTTTCAAAAGCAAGACACTATTTCCTTGAGATCGCCTTAGCTCTTGTGCCAAATAGGGGGGCCGCATGTCAGAATTTTCGAAGTTATTTGACACAAGATCGCAGTGACCTCACAGAAATAAGGGGGCCGTATAAAGTTCTGTACCCATGGCCAAAGGGATTTTTAATTTAGCGAGCTACACTTTTAATCTCGCTAAAATAGAAGGGGGCTCAAACACACAACATACAAGAAAAAAAGGCAACGAATTAAGAAAACAAGACAAGTGCATAAAACAAATCATCGAAAGGCGGCCCAAAGGAGAGCCCGTAAAATTAAAAAGTTTAAAACCCAAACACAATAAGTTACAAATCAACAAATTGTTTGAAACAAAACAGGAGAGTACAGATCGCTTAAATCTTGCAAAAACAGGCATAAATTTTAAACTTGGCTAGGAGCGTCGGTGCGGTCGCCTTCTCCATCACCGCCTTCCTCATTGTCGGCGACCGGAGGGTTCTTCAAAACAGCAAAGTTGATAGGATTAACCGGGGGAGGATCCCACACCGGCTCGCCATCCTTTACCTGCCCAGTTTGGATGACGACAATGTGATCCGGAGCATAAGAAATATCCGGATGAAAAGCCAACAAGTCGGGATTCCGCTGGGGCATGTTAACCCACTTGAGCATTTCCTCGAAGCTGAGCGACTCTCTACCATGATATGCCCAAAGGCTGCGAGCGAGATGGTTGAAGCCTTGATCAAAGCTCGCCTCAAAATGATAGAAGAACTCGTCCGTCTCCTGATAGGCCGCAACGGCCGCAGGACCAGCTTCCTCGGCGGCTTTGTTGGTGACAACAAGTTGCTCCTTCAAGCTCGCAACCTCCTGTTCTGCGGCCTTTAAAGCCTCCACAGATTTCTGAGAATGATCACTCAAGATCTTCATTTTCTGCTTCAACTCCTCATCTTTCTTCACGCTTGCCTGGGTTTTGACATTCTTGGCCTCATCAGCGAGCCTTGCTTTCTCAGAGGCACCAAGGGCCGCCGTCGTTTTCCTCAGCTCAGCATTGCGCTTCTCAGCTGCCTCGGTAGCTTTCATTATGCGAGTCCCAAGCTGTCAAAAAAATAAAATAATGATGAGTTCGTAGAAAGAGAAAACGAAAAGCAATAATAAACAAAAACAATTGCTTACCGTGGAGGAGGCGATCCCAAATTCGCCAGCAAGATCCTTCAATTCTGTAACCTCATCCCTGGTGGGGGCATTGTCGTGAACTACCACTCGGTCAATAATTCCTCTGCCAATCTTCATCTATACTCTGGCCGGCGCGTCCCACGACAAGCGGCCCAGAGGGATAACATCAGCAATAGCCTCCCTAAGTTGGCTTGCATTCACCATATCGAGCGGACCTCCGGTGAACTCAGCGTCCAACCAAAAGGCCTCTTTCCCCTGGTATCCGCGATGCAAAATCCCCTTTGGCGGTGCCCTCTCCTCATCAGCGACCTCCTCTACGATAGCAGTTCGCTTATCAGTGCGATCAGAACCCTTGCTAGCGCCTCCAGTAGCTTTAGATTTTTTGACCCTTGATCGTTTGGGCTCCTAGGCCTCTTTAGCAGGAACGTCAGCTGGAAACCTTTTTTGGGCCCCTCCAGTTTGACTCGAGCCCGCGCCCACTAGGGTCGTTGTCGGAGCTTGAAGATTGGGGTTATATGCCTCATCAACAACTGAAGCGTCGACCGTTTGAGGGATCCTTCCCAAAGCTTGTTTCAGTGCCGCCTGCCTGCCTTTTTCGGCATCATCTGCCAATTTTTGCCTTTGAACTCGCCTCTCAGTAGCTTCCATCTCACTGAATGAAATTTTAAAAGTTCATCAAAAGCTGGAAAAATAAACAAAAAACAAAGCAATAAGGCAGGAAGAGTAATGAAGTAGAAAGCAAAGAAAAATTACGGCGAGGCCTATTGCTGGGATCACCCTGACATGCCGCACACTCTGAGGGAAAGCAACGGTTTATATGTGTTGGTCCCAGAGAAGGGTGAAACTATAGTCAGGGGGGTGAATGACTATAGTGGAGTTTCAAAAACTTTTCTTTTGTTTAAAAGCTTTTGGGCAGCGGATAAGTCCCTTCTTACTTAGTTGTTTTCAAATCAATTTAGACGATCACAGATATAAGTTATGATCTAGGCAATTTAAATAAATGATGTAAAGTAAATTGCAGAAAGTAAATTGACACAAGGATTATAGTGGTTCAGGGTGGTGTAATCCCTTAATCCACTCTTCTCCTGTGATGATCAGAGGAATTCACTATTGTTTTCACAGATACAATAGTATGATTGTCCTTGGCTTCCCAAGCTTCACAATCTACAAGACTATCACTCCTTGACTGCAACAGCTTCAGTGATTCAGTCTCCTTTGCTGCTCCTTGAGAACAAGATCCTTCAACAGCTATCACAGGTTCAACTCCTTCTCAGATTGCCTCTGATTCAGTTGCTTTAGTTTGATGTGAATGTGATTCACACACTAGCTTGATCAATCTCAGTGCTGAATATGACTTTGTAGCTCTGATATCTAAGGTGATCACTGGATGTATCCTTGTAAGTTCAGAGAGAAGGCTTTTCAAATTGACAGAGTTTCTGCTTGATTTTTCTTTTCAGATCGTTGTACTTCTTTTTCTGTCAATGCCTTCTATTTATAGCCTTGAATAACCTTGATTTTGAAATTCCGTCCGTTGGCTATATTAATGAGGGAATAATCCTTGATTGTATTTTTGATTCCCCCTTAATTGCATTCTCCTTGATTTCAGTAATCGGATTTTTCTTTCAAAAAAATAGCAGAAAATCCGTCCTTGATTGATCCTCTATTGATTTTGCATTTAATGCATGATCTTCTGTATCTTCAACATATATCAAGTCTGATCTGGAAAGTGTTACTTCGCCGTTTTCTGAACGGTTGAGTGATTCTTCTGACTTAGCCGTTTTAGATCTTCCTTCACCGTTTTGTCTTCACTCAGCCGAAAGTCAGTTAACTTTGCCGATTCACTGTTTTCTTCTTTGCTTCATTTTAAGGAGAATCTTTGTACTTCACTGATCCTTGATTGGGGTGAGATCAGTGTACACCATATTTGAATATTAAGTTTCATCACTTAAAGTGTAACTTGGACTTATCCAAGGTCATCACAGACTTCCTTGGTTATAAGTCGACCATTAATGTCTTCATTGCTTCTCTCGCCGGTGCTTGGTCGGATTCACTCGCCGAATGTCCGTTTTTACTTTGCCGTCCTACCAACTAGTACAATACTTGTCTGACTCAACTTATACAACATGTCAGACTCTAAGTAAAGACTTATATACAGAGAATTCTAACTTATTTCAGGCTTGCTATAACAGCTAGTATGGCCATCATCAAAACTTAATATAATGTTCCTAACAATTTCCCCCTTTTTGATGATGACAAAACCCTCATAAGCCTGAACATACGTAATCCAAATTTTTCATAAATAACAGAACAAAAACTCAACAATTTTTTATTCATCCATCATAGGGCACTAAGTTCAAAAGCTTTATTCAAAGGTTACAAACTACATTTTGCTTAATTCAGCTTTGTACCTCTTGAACTTTGTAGTCTAAACCTCTTCAATGTCTTTCCAATCGATTTCTGGAAACTTCCACTTCCAATATGCCCTAGCTGTGTATTCAGATACTCCCTAAAAAAATCTTTTGGTAAAAAGTCTGTTGAAATCAGGTATGGTCTCATTTGCCCTAGGTTCCCCAAAGTACTTCTCAAGTCTTTCCCTAGCCTCAGCAATATGTGAATCTACAAACTTGAGGCTTTTGTAGAGACTCCACTGCTCCTGTTTCTCCATTCTTCCCATAGGATTGAAGAATTTTGCCATATAGTTGAATTCTTCTTGTTGTTCAGTTGGCAAGTCTTCTGGTCTTTTTGCGGACAGTGGTATGGCTGAGCTTGGTTTGTTGTTGCTTTGCCTGAGGAGTGCAAACTCTCTTTTGACTTCATTGTAGAGCTTAGCCATATTAGTTCTCATCCTTTCATCTTGATATCTTAGCCAATCAGCCCATGGTTCATCTTGTGAGGAATGAGGATAAAGTCCTTCCTGTACTCTGAAAAATTCTCTTACATGGTCCAGTACATGTGCTTCATATTCAGCTTTGCTTTGGTGACCAGTAAAGGTTCTGTGTTGTTCAGTGTATCTGGAGCTGCTACTGCCTCTGTTGGTGCTAAGTCTGTGTTGACTGGCTGATCCTCTTTGCTGACTAGATCCAGGCCTTTGCTGTCTGCCGGATCTGTCTCTATCATCATCTCTTCGTTGCATAGGATGAGGAAATCCAGTGCAGGGTTCATTTAGATCCTTTTCTCTTTCCTCTCTGGCCCTCCTTTGCTATTCTTCTGCCTCATTTCTGATTCTAATTTCTCAGTCCCTTGCTCTCAGTTGTTCTTCAGTGAAGCTTGGGGGTCTAATAGTTGATCCTTTTGATCCTTCAGGCTTATCCCGAGTTTCCCCCTTTTTGGCAGCATCATCTCTTTGCTGGAGTAAGATGCTATTTGTGGCCTCTGCCGTTCCAATCAGAGAGTCAAGTTTTGATTCAAGAGATGTGAATCTATTGTTATGCCCATTCAATTTCTCATTGACACTGTGAAATCTAGTGCCAAAAGCTACTGCCATTGATTCATTTTCTTGGGAAATATGCTGCCTGAGGCCTGGAAGATTGTTAGTGATATTCTTCATCAGGTTCCCTTGTTGCTGAACCACAATATTTTGTGCATCAATGTACTCTGCAATGGCCTGAAACTTGTGTTCAATGGAGGAGCTTTTTTCATTAAATGCAGAAGTCATGGATCTGAGATACATGGCTTGCTGTTCCAATTCTTCAGCCAGTAAATCTGCTGCTTTCTCAAAAGTTTCGTTTGTAATGCCAGTGGCCAGCTGAGAGAGTTTGTGCCTTACGTCAGCTGGTTCTGGATCTGTTTGTTGTCCCTTGTCTTGATGTTGAGTGACATCTGCATTCACATCTAGATCTTCAAGTATTTGGGTAGATGTGTAGGCTGGTGTGGCTTGAGCTGCTGTTCCCCCTATCTCTGTGCCGGGGGTTGCCTTGACTGGAGTGGCAGCAGCTGAGCCAGTGTCCACAATGTTTGTGCTGTCAGCTGGAACGTTGACAGACAACGGTTGAGTGGCTGTCTTTGCTGGAGTTGTGGACTTGTTGGAGGCTTGTGGGTTCAAAAATGTACGGAGAAGAGTGGTATCATCAATTGCATCTGGTGCAGGAGTATCCTCTTCTCTGTCTTTACCAAGATCTTCATCATGATGATCATTATCATCATTGTCATCATGATCATCACCATCATCTTGATCATGATCATCTCCACCATCTTCTGAGTCGTCACTCTGTCTCCCTGAGGTCTGGGGCAGTTTTGCCTTGGCTGCATCAACCAAGTCCCATAGAGGTGATTCAATAAGCACACCAACCAGAGTTGTGATTCCCAAAAAATCAAACAGCCATGCCTCTTCCGCAAGCATGTGATCAGCGTCTTGAAGCTGTTGTCGGGAATCACCTTCCTTCCACTCAAGATATTCTGCAATTTGATCATCTATATCGTTTGCAGACAATCGTGCAGCTTCTTCTAGAGATTCCTCATCCTCTCCAGTGTTTTCTTCATTAGGATGCTTTTCATCCTCACTGACATTTTCTTCTTCTTGATGTTCTGCCTCAGTGTCGGAATCCTCTTCTTCTTCTTCTTCATCAACCAATTTTCCATAGTCTGTCTTGTTCAGATTTCGTTGGACCTTTTGCCTCTTTCTTTGACTGATGGTGTGGTGTGTGGATTTCTTTCTCTTCCCTTCTCCTGCCTTCTTTTGTTGTTTAACATAGGTAAATATGACTTTGGACTCATGTAGTTTGTGGAGTTGTACAATAGGGACTTTGAGACATTGCAACAGATAGTGTAACTGAATCCCATATGACTTTTTCACCCAGAATTGTCCTTTCTTTGTCTTTCCCTCTTTTATCCCCTTTTCCCTTGCCTTCACTTCACCTTGGATTTGTTCTTTAATTCTCAAAAAGAAGTATTTTGCCCAATTGAATTGTAGATTGTTGTAGATGATTCCCATTAGCCGCATTGTAATTTCTGTCATGGCATTATTTGCTCCCAATTTTCCTTCAATAGTCTTGCCAATTAGGGCACTGAACTCATTGAATGGTTTATTTAAAGCCGATCTCAGACAGTTGACTTTTGTAGATCCTGGGTTTGCAGTTTTGGCAATAGTTGCCCAGAAATCATCCAAGTTTTGAGATACCAGTGTCACTTTTGCTTGACCTTTATTTGAGAGTTTAAGATGCTTTCGGATTACCTTTTCTGTAATCACCACTTCTTTGCCATTGACAGTTGCAACGATTTTGTCTTCTTCCCACTCGTCACCTTCTTCTGCAGGGAGCCCAGGTACGTATTCTGCAGATTTCCAGAAGGAAATCAGACTTTCATTTCAAACCTCGATTATTGGAGGATTGAGAAAGGTTGATAACTTTAGGTTTGCGCAACCTGCAGCCAATCGTTTGGCATCCTCGTCATTTTCGCACAGATTCAAGTAGTGTTCTTCTTGAAAGAATGATCCAGTGGGCAATCGATTTTTCATATTCAACTTGGGTGTTTGAGGAAGATGATGCCATTGTTGAAAATGAACTTGAATTTGCAAAAGATAGAACCAAAAGTAGGGTTTGTAATTTGCAAGAGAGTGTAAAGATTTCTGATGATCTCTAAGTATTGTTTATATAGGGTGATTTTGAGTAGTGTGAACGTGGTTTGAATGTGGAAGTATTTTATGACATATTGGCGTGATTTTGTGTATGTAAATCGCGATATTCGAGCGTAATGGGGGGAGTGGTTTGAGGTAATTAATGATAGAGCCCGGGAATCGAGGCGTTCATAATTTAAAAAGAATATGGTTATCTTCATGATCACAAATTGATCTCCACATGTGTAATCTTCCACAGAATAATCCTCAATAATTTCCTTATTCTCCACGTGTAGTAAGAGTTGATTTTGTTCACACTTTAATTTGTCCAAGTCTTTAATTCGGTGAAGTGCCTTGGCGGGTCACTTAGCCGATGTAGAGAATTCTTCTCCGAGCTGCTCCATTTAACCGTTCCTAACAATCAGTTGAGTTAACTTCGCTGGATACCAGTGCCTTACCTGCTACATCTCCTGTAACGGCAAAGGTTGAACCAGTTGTTGAAGTTACTTAGCCGATTACTCAAGTTAGCCGCTCTTTGGTACTTAGTCAATTTCAATCATTCCTAATTCAGTTCTCAACATGCTAAATCTTTCATAACTGAGTGGTTTAGTGAAGATGTCAGCCAATTGATCTTCAGTGGGTATGTATTTTAGGATGACATCTCCCTTTTCAACATGATCTCTAATAAAATGATGTCTCACATCAATGTGCCTTGTTCTTGAATGCAACACTGGATTTTCAGTAATAGATATTGCACTTGTATTATCACACATGATTGGAATTGTTTTCTCTTCCACTCCATAATCCCTTAGCTGTTGTTTGATCCAAAGTACTTGTGCACAATAACTACCTGCTGCTATATATTCTGCTTCAGCTGTTGATGTAGATATGGAGTTTTTCTTTTTACTGAACCAAGAGACTAGTCTGCTGCCTAGCATTTGACATGTTCCAGAAGTGCTTTTTCTATCCATTTTGCATCCAGCATAGTCAGAGTCTAAATATGATATCATTTTGAATCCTCCATCTTTTGGATACCAAATACCTACATTGATAGTGTTTTTCAGGTATTTGATTATTCTTTTGGCTGCTAGAAGATGTGATTCCTTTGGTTGAGCTTGAAATCTTGCACATACTCCTACTGGAAAAGCTATATCAGGTCTACTTGCAGTTAAGTATAGTAAGGATCCAATGATTCCTCTATATATTTTCTGATCAACATCCTTTCCTGCTTCATCTTTTCCAAGTATGACTCTTGCACACATTGGTGTGTCTGCTGTGCCACTTGTATCCATCCCATACTTGTGTATTAGATCTCTTGTGTACTTGGCTTGACTAATGAAAATACCATCCTTCATTTGCTTTACTTGAAGGCCAAGGAAATAATTTAATTCTCCCATCATGCTCATCTGAAATTTGCTCTTCATCAGGTTTGCAAGTTTCTCACATAACTTTTCATCATCTGATCCAAAAATGATATCATCAACATAGATTTGTACTAGCAATGTACTTGTTCCTTCCTCTAGTTTGAATAGAGTCTTGTCTATAGTTCCCTTGTTGGATCCATTCTTGATCAGAAATTGTGATAGTGTTTCATACCATGCTCTAGGTGCCTGTTTGAGTCCATAGAGGGCCTTCTTGAGTTTGTATACTTTATCTTCTTTTCCTTTGATTTGAAATCCAGGAGGTTGTTCTACATATACTTCTTCTTCCAAAAGTCCATTTAGGAATGCACTCTTGACATCCATTTGATAGACTTTGAAGTCTTTGAATGCTGCAAATGCTAGAAAGAGTCTGATTGCCTCCAATCTTGCTACTGGTGCAAATGTTTCATTATAATCTATCCCTTCTGCTTGAGAGTAGCCTTTTGCAACTAGTCTTGCTTTGTTTCTGACAATAGTTCCTTGCTCATCCATCTTGTTCCTGAATACCCATTTTGCTCCAATGATGTTGGCCATATCTGGTCTGTCAACAAGTTCCCAAACTTCATTTCTTTCAAATTCATTTAGTTCTTCTTGCATGGCTGTGATCCAATATGCATCTTGAATTGCATCATCTATTGTCTTGGGTTCCACTTGTGATAGAAAACATGTTAGCATGTGCTCCAGTTGTCTTCTGGTTCTAACTCCTGTGTGAATATCTCCAATAACTTGTTCTTCAGGATGGTCTCTCAGCCAATTTAGATCAGGTTGAAGTTGTTCTTCACTTCGTGCTTCCACAGCTTCATTATGTGTATGTTCTTCAGGTTATGGAGCTTGTTCTGTTGTGTTGATATGTGGCTCTTCTTGATTTTCAAAATGATGATTCAAGATAGAAAATGGAATTGTTGTATTTATATAGATTTCCCTTTGTGTTGCTTCTTCTTCTTGATCTTGAAGGTCTACACCATTTGTATTTGGTTCATCAAAAACTACATGTATTGATTCTTCAATCACCAATGTTCTTTTGTTGAGTACTCTGAATGCTTTACTGGTGTTTGAGTATCCCATAAAGATTGCTTCATCAGCCTTTTCATCAAAGGTATGCAGCTGATTCCTGTTCAAAACAAAACATTTTGATCCAAACATATGAAAATATGAGATATTAGGTTTTCTACCATTCCATATTTCATATGGAGTCTTTCCATGATGTTTGTTGATGATTGATTTGTTTTGTGAATGGCATGCTGTGTTTGCTGCTACAGCCCAAAATCTTTTTGGCAAGCATGCTTCTGCAATCATTGTTCTGACTACTTCTTTGAGAGTTTTGTTTCTTCTCTCTGCTACACCATTTTGTTGTGGAGTTCCTGCTGCAGATAGTTGATGTAGTACTCCATTTTCTTCACAATACGTTCTGATAATTTCATTTAGAAATTCAGTGCCTCTGTCTGATCTGATCTTGATAATCTTTAGTTCTTTCTCATTCTGGAGTCTTCTCAGCAAATTTGGCAGCTTTTTGAGTGTTTCTTTCTTCTTGTTCATGAAAATGGTCCAGGTGTACTTTGAGAAGTCATCCACCACTACTAGGGTGTATTTCTTACCACTTACACTTACTGGTGTGACAGGTCCAAACAGGTCCATGTGTAACAGATGTAGAACTCTGGTTGTAGATTGATAAGGCTTTGACTTGAATGAACTTTTGATTTGTTTCCTTTTTTGACATGCATCACATATGATTTCCTTTTTGAAAGTGATCTCTGGCAATCCTTCAACTAACTTGTTCTTTGACAATTTGTTGATGGTCTTGTAATTCATGTGATTTAATCTTCTGTGCCAAATCCAGCTTATTGATTGTTTATTTTTGACAAGCATACATGTTTCTGCATTGGCTATTCTCCAGTTCACCACATACATGTTGTCTTGTCTTCTACCTGCAAGAACTGTTGTGTTGGTTTGGCTGTGAATCACTTTGCATCCTTCTTTGTTGAAGTGCACATTGTAGCCTTTGTCACAGAATTGACTGATGCTCATCAGATTGAAATTAAGTCCCTTAACATATGCCACATTTTGAATCTTCAGATTGTTCTTGAGTATTATGCCTTCCCCCTTAATCTTGCATGGGTTTTCTTTGCCTCCAAATGTGACTTTGGGTCCATCAAAAGCTTTGAAGTCAGTGAGCCATTTCTTGTTTCCGGTCATGTGTCTGGAACATCCACTATCTATGTACCAGACATCCTATAAAACAAATTAATTAAGTTTAGGTACCCAACACTGTTTGGGTCCATACCTGTTAGCAGTCATGCCTCCCATACCAAGTGTATATCCAAAGGTTCTTCTTTTTGGATAACTAAAGTCATCAACTTAATATGTATAGGGCATGGTAGAATACCTTCTAATATTTTTACTGAAGGTTTTCTGATACTTTTCTCCGCCTTCTGGTGCATTTACGTCCTTCTTCACTTTCCAATATGCAGTAGGAAACCTTTCTTGCTCCATGTGTCTAGGAACATATCTAGATTGGTTTTTCTTAAACACATGATGCATTTTATGGAATGGTTTCCTTTTGTATTTTGGAGGTGCAACATTCCAATCATCCTCTGAAGGATAAAGTCTGCCTTTACCTTTCAGAAGACTATTGTTCTTGGTTGGCTGAAATAAAGATTTGGTCTGCTGTTTTACTACACTAGGTTTTGACTTCACCAGAGCAGGATGATTTGTTGGAACTATGGTCTATCCCTTTCTAAATTTTGGTCCACTGTTGGTCCTGGATTTAGAATTGTGTTGACCATTATTCCTACTCTCATCCTGACTGTTGTAGCCAAGACCAGATCTGGATCCAAACCTTTTTGAGGGTTTGTAAGCTGGTGCATTTAGTGGTGCTGTGGTTACCTTTACCGGTGGGGAGATTTTCTTAACTGATCTATCAATAACAGATGTATGATCATCTGCTTATTGTTGATCATTTAAGTAAGTCGCCTTACTGGTTAATTCAGCTTTTGCTTTATCCAGTTCTTTCTTTAGTCTTTTATTCTCCTTTCTTAGATCCTTGCATTCCTTTTCCAGAATTTCATGATTCATTTCAATTTCATCAAATTTAGTCATGAGATTTTGGACTAGGTCTGCCGTATCCAATGGGAGACTAGAAGATTGTGCAGTGTTAGATGTGGATGCATTTGATGAGGAACAGGAACTAGATGTTACCTCAGTTTCATCTGATTCTTTAGCCATTAGACATATGCTTGTTTCCTCAGTGTCTGAACTATCACCTTCATCTTCATCTAATTCTTTGGTCAGCGAGGCATAGACATGCTTTTTCATTGTTTGTGCTATCTTCTTCATCACTGTCATTTGTGTCATTATCAGATGATTCTTCATTCTTTTCACTGCTGGATTCAGCCTTGAGTGCCTTCTTGCTTCTCCACTTGTCAGATGCTTTGTATCTCTTCTTTTCATCATCTTTGTCATTTTCTTCAGGACAGTCAGCCTTGAAGTGACCCTTCTTGTTGCAGTTGAAGCATCTGTATTCATCATCTTTCTTCCTCATTTCTTTATTTGAGCTTGACCTCTTGTTTGATGATGAATTTCCTTTGAAAGGCTTCTTTTTGCTGAACCTGTCAAAGCATTTAACTAATAAAGCTACCTGTTCTTTAAGTTCATGTGTCTCTTTGCTGATGCAATCGACAAAGTTACTTTGATGGGGTGCAACCAGTGCAGTGATTTTGTGTGTCTCTGCCGGAGCATCATCTTCACCGTTCAATTAGAATTCATGAGCTTTTAATTGGGACATCAGTGTCAGAGTGTCAGTGCTTGCAAGATTTGTTGTTCCTCTGATCACTGATGTTATGATCTTCCATCTTTCAGGTAGTCCTCTCAAGATCTTCAAGCATACTTCTTTCTGGGGATATGTGTGTCCAAGCTGTTGCAGTTCACTGATAATGCTTGATTGTCTGTTGTCCATTTGATCAATGGATTCACCAGCTTTCATTTTGAAGTTCTCAACTTTCTGTTTTGCAACAGATAATTTGTTTTCTTTTACTGCTTCAGATCCTTCATTTATCAATGATAGCTTGTCCCACATCTCCTTTGTTGTTTTGCAGTCTTTGATTCTCATGAACATGTTGCTGTCTAGGGTCTTCAAAATCATGTCTTTTGCAACAAAGTCCAGATTTTCTCTTCTCCTGTCATCCTTGGTCCAATCCTTTTTAGGTTTATCAATTTCCTTCCCTTGATCTGCTCCTGTGCCTACCACAGTAGTGATTATGATTGGTCTATCGTTAATTACATCCAGCATCTCTTCATGAGTTGCCGCAAGATGAGATAACATTCCTATGTTATATTCATCAAAATTATTAACATTAAAAATAGGTACTTTTGACAAGAAGTTTGAGGAATCCATAAGTGCAAATGAAGGTATAAATATAAATGTATAGAAAACTCAGATTTGAAAACTGCTTTGAAAATATGTGATCTCCTTGTTACCAGAAATTAGATCTGAACAGGTTCTGATACTAGGAACACTGCTCCGATACCAATTGCTGGTCCCAGAGAAGGGTGAAACTATAGTCGGGGGGGGGGGGGGGGTGAATGACTATAGTGGAGTTTCAAAAACTTTTCTTTTGTTTAAAAGCTTTTGGGCAGTGGATAAGTCCCTTCTTACTTAGTTGTTTTCAAATCAATTTAGACGATCACAGATATAAGTTATGATCTAGGAAATTTAAATAAATGCTGTAAAGTAAATTGCAGAAAGTAAATTGACACAAGGCTTATAGTGGTTCAGGGTGGTGTAATCCCTTAATCCACTCTTCTCCTGTGATGATCGGAGGAATTCACTATTGTTTTCACAGATACAATAGTATGATTGTCCTTGGCTTCCCAAGCTTCACAATCTACAAGAATATCACTCCTTGACTGCAACAGCTTCAGTGATTCAGTCTCATTTGCTGCTCCTTGAGATCAAGATCCTTCAACAGCTATCACAGGTTCAACTCCTTCTCAGATTGCCTCTGATCAGTTGCTTCAGTTTGATGTGAATGTGATTCACACACTAGCTTGATCAATCTAAGTGCTGAATATGACTTTGTAGCTCTGATATCTGAGGTGATCACTGGATGTGTCCTTGTAAGTTCAGAGAGAAGGCTTTTCAAATTGATAGAGTTTCTGCTTGATTTTTCTTTTCAGATCGTTGCACTTCTTTTTCTGTCAATGCCTTCTATTTATAGCCTTGAATAACCTTGATTTTGAAATTCCGTCCGTTGGCTATATTAATGAGGGAATAATCCTTGATTGTATTTTTGATTCCCCCTTAATTGCATTCTCCTTGATTTCAGTAATCGGATTTTTCTTTCAAACGAATAGCAGAAAATCCATCCTTGATTGATCCTTTATTGATTTTGCATTTAATGCATGATCTTCTGTATCTTCAACATATATCAAGTCTGATCTGGAAAGTGTTACTTCGCCGTTTTCTGAACGGTTGAGTGATCCTTCTGACTTAGCCGTTTTAGATCTTCCTTCACCGTTTTGTCTTCACTCAGCCGAAAGTCAGTTTACTTTGCCGATTCACTGTTTTCTTCTTTGCTTCAGTTTAAGGAGAATCTTTGTACTTCACTGATCCTTGATTGGGGTGAGATCATTGTACACCATATTTGAATATTAAGTTTCATCACTTAAAGTGTAACTTGGACTTATCCAAGGTCATCACAGACTTCCTTGGTTATAAGTCAGACCATTAATGTCTTCATTGCTTCTCTGCTGGTGCTTGGCTGGCTTCACTCTGCCGAATGTCTGTTTTTACTTTGCCGTCCTACCAACTAGTACAATACTTGTCTGACTCAACTTATAAAACATGTCAGACTCTAAGTAAAGACTTATACAGAGAATTCTAACTTATTTCAGGCTTGCTATAACAGCTAGTATGGCCATCATCAAAACTTAATATAATGTTCCTAACAATATGACACTCTCCGACCCAATCAGAATCGCTCTCCTCATATGCAATAGCCACCAGAGGTTGGCCTTTCACCGGCCCTATAATTCCGGCTCTGCTCGCATATGGCTCCGTCATGTCTAGGAGATCGATCCAGGAAACATTCCTCTTCGAGGGCACGGCCCCTCAGAGTCTATTATCTCCAGAAGTCCTCGGAGGAATCGATACTCGTCCACCAAAGGATCATCAAAACCAATCATAGAAAATTTCCCCTTGCGGGGAGGGGAATGAGGGAAAGGCCAACCAACTTTCGACTCGACCTTAAAAACATGATCCCCCCAGTTGTGTATCTTGTTGGGGAGATGGAAGAATAAATGGGGAGTCTCGGCCCTCATGTTGGCCTGCCCCGAGAAAGAAGTACCACAGAGAAAATGAAACTATTTGAACATGGAAAAGGTAGGCTCTTGCTTTATCGTTTGACAGAGAACAATGAAAGACATGATCTGAATGGCGGACCCAATGGCCAGGTCGCATAGCAACACTCGCAGCTCGCACATCAGCTTAACCAAAAATGGATCGAAAGGAGGCCGGAAGCCGGCAAAGAAGTGATCAAAGTGAAGAATTATGGTATCCCCAGGGCGGCGACCACAAATAAAATCTTCTCGATCACCAGGCCGTAGCTTGTCTTCCTCCTTATTAAAGTCGATCAAGGAGAACCGGTAGATATTGGGGTCAATATTGTAAAATCGCTGAAGGGTTTTGGTGAGGTTTGTACTCTTCCGGATCCGTCGCCAATGCTTCTCTACATCCTTCTCATACAGATTCATGAAGGCAAATTCCCTAAGGCCTCGGGATTATTAGGCTTTAAAGGCTTCCCTTTTAGCCGCCGCTTCCCCTACTGTCATGGTCGAGGGATCAGCCTTTTTTCTCTTGGGTTTTTTTGGGAGCTCCAGAGGTTTGCGCGGAACCGATTCGAGATCGTCCTCACTGGATCCCATCAGCCTATGCAAGGTGGCGTCCTCCATATACATCTCTTCATCGCCAGGCGCCCCAGCACTACTCGCACCCTCCACTGCCGAGATATCATCATCGTAGCCGTGGCCACTAGTACTTGCCTCACCTCGACTACGAGCCGCCTCCTTGCGACTTTTCTTCCGCCTAGGCACCGGATAGGACAACAGATTCCCTAGGCCAAAAGGATCCTCAGTATCATATCCCACCGCGCCCCATCCATCAACTCATCTAGGTCATCGCGTGCGACCACCTCGGGGCTAGATTCGGCGAGCTCATACTCCAGGGCGTAGTCATACGCTTCTCGATCCACTTCAGAATCGCCGCCAGGACTGAAATCGTCATCCGACATCCTGCGAAACAAGGAAATGTGGAGTTTCAAAATCACCTGGGATAATGTAGATCGCCAGGGAGGTGATCGCACCCATCTCGACACCTTCCATGCGGTTTTGGAGGACGGGATGCCACAATGAAAGGAGGAATTACAAAAAAAAAAGGAAGGACATCACGAATCGTCAAGAAAAAGACCATTTTTTCCCCAGAAAATGCCTAGTTAGGGCCAAAGGAAAACCATACCAAAACAAGAACATCAATTCAAAAACTCTAGCCTTTACTCCACTAAACGCCCTAGGTTACGCATGATATGCTAAAGGAGGGAGAAAACGCAAAAAATGACTGGAAATACTACAGAAAAAACGATCAGAGGAGCTTAGTGGATGAAGAATTACCTTGTTTTTTTAGCTGAAAGACGATCGGAAACTGCAGATAGCAAACGGAAACCTCAGGACCGCCGGAAACTTCAAATCTTCAACGGGAAACGCTCGAAGCTGATGAACTCTAGAAACCGTGAGAGAAAAGTGGGAAGGGAGTAGTAGGAGGGAAAAAGTGCTGAGCGAATGGGGTTTGGACCTTTATATAGGAAAGAAGATTTGATCGAACGGTCCAAGTGGGATTTATCCAACGGTCCAGATTCAGGCAGTCATCTTGAGGATTTTGAAATTCAAAATCGCCATCATTACGGTGGGTCAATCAATGCCCACGTAATAACACACGTTCATCAATGACTGCACCATTTCAAAAGCAGTTATCGAGACACCATCAATATCCACGTTGATGCAGTTACCTAGAAACCAAAAGAACCACGATCTGACGGTTCAACTGCTCCACTACCCAAGTTTGACACTCAACGTCGCTTATGAGAGGATTTTTCACGATCCAAAAACCAAAAATATTTATAATCCACGAAACTCATATACCGTGAAACCACTCTCTAACCGGCCAAACACCGGGTCGATTTTATTAGAATGGCAAAGAGTACGGGGTCGATCCCATGAGGAAATTGGGTCGAATACGAAACCTGTGTTAAAATCGGTGAACAAAGAGCATGCGAAGAAGATAAACGATCGAAGCCCATACTAAACTACGGCACGAAAAAAGGGATTTAAAGCATGAACTAACAACCATAAGCAATCCCATCGACAAAAGATCGAAACAATCAAAGCAAAATCGAGAGAAAGCAAATTGACAAAGGAAACTCACAAAATCGATATCGAAATACATTAGATCTGAAAGCCCATGTCCCAAATCGACAAAAGATCCAGTCTTTAATTCCTATCATGACCCACGACGTGAAATCCACAAGCAATCGATCGAATACCGCGTTTGACGCTAAATACAAAAATCTAATCTAAAAGCATGGGCACAAGCCTTGATCCGACTATTTAGATGTCAACCTGCATAACAGCTGCCGGAGCGGCTGGGTTGAGCACCTAAGCCGGCCTCGAGCTCAGTCCACGCCAACAAAGTGAGAGAATTATGGTTTTCGTAGGTTAGATGCTCTTATATAGAGCAGAAATCGCGAGTTTGAGCTGGTGGGCCGACCAACTCGGCTCGTTTGACCCGTCTTCAGTAAATCATTAAAATCTCCCTGTGTAGAGCCCCGATTTGAGCGATTCAAGATGCGTTGGAAAGCTCTTGGAATTATCTACAACTTTAATGAAGACCACAAAGATATAAAATGCTTCCACGATGGGTCAAAATGCAGATCAAAGGACCGGGCTGGTGGAAACTGAACCTGCTGTCAATCTGCTGAAACTACCTCTGTCCGTACGGCTATGGGTCTTCTCCGTACGGCCAGTTCATCCCTTGTCTGTACGGATTAGTTTGGTGGCCGTACGGATAACTCTCAGTATCCATTTTTCACTTTATGCCCCAGCTTGCTCCGTTTCCGAAAGCTCTGTAGTAAAACCTTCATAACTTCTTCGTCCGAGCTCCGATTGAGGTGATTCAAAAACCATTAGAAAGCTATTTGAATTGTATACAACTTCCATGAAGAGCTCAGATTCAGAAAATTCCTCCATACTAGTTGAATTTGCAGCTGAAGTGGATTGAAGGGTTGAGTCCCGAACTCCGGTTTCTCTTTTCTCCCCTTTTCTCCTTCCCTTGATCATTCTCACCACAAAATATCACCTTCTGGGTCTCCGGATCACCTAAACCCTGAAATATTATGCATAGAACATACCAAACGACATCCCGGGGGTAAAAGTGTCCGGAATATTGCAAAATTATCGATAAAAGAGGGGTTTTCCGACCATTTGTCGTTTTCACTCCCCATGCATTATTCTCACGATAAAGCTCTACAAAAGGCCTAAAATACCCAAAAACATGCTAATTGAGTGATAAACAAGGGTAAAAAGCACACTGAAATGGTGTAAAGTTGACTCCCATCAACTACCCCTCACTTAGCCTTTGCTCGTCCTCGAGTAAAATGGGCGTTTTAAAATAAACCAATGGGATGAACTTTGCAACATCGGTGTAGCCAGCACATTCTCAAGGTAAACGACAAGTAGTAAAGTGAATGTAGACAACTCGAGACAGTGTTATAAACAAAACGGAGTGCACGTGTGTAGAGAAGCAAGGAATCACATCCGAAATGGTCACCGACCTTGAATACCGGTCAAACATTTACACACGATATCATACCACATAACTTCTCCACTAATCGAGGCTACCGGGACTAGATACGGTCAAGTAGGACTTTGAAGGTTATGACGTTAGGCTCGGGAGGGGGCTAACCGAAAGGATAATTTGGGAACTGGAGAAGAGAAAATACGAATGAACCAAATCAACAAGTGTATCTCCTCCTTGCAACCATACAAATCAACACCAAACTCCTCCAATCATCAAACAAATCAAAAAAACTTCCAAACTCAACATTATATGGACAAACAATACACGTCCACACAAGGCTTTCTTTGACTCAACACTTATTCACTTTATTCAAATTTTTATTTCACTTCTTTTTCTTTTCTTTTCACTTTTTTTCCATTTTTCTTTTTGAATTCTTTTTCTTTTTCAACTTTTCTTTCTTTTCTTCTTTGAACCAAAGGCCTTATGAAAATATCACTCGAGCTCCTCCCCTTCTTTACACGGCTCAGAAAACACCAACTCCAACCAAAACATGTCACTCTCCCACCCCACACTTGCCTAAGCAAGTGTGTCTCAACAAAAAGACCATGTCCACTCGTAGGGTGTGTCAAGGAAACGTGACCAAAAATAAAGCTCGGGGGTTAGGGATTTTTTGACTAAGTAACAAAAACGGCTCAGCTTCGGACAGTGGTCAGACTGTCCTAACAAGGCTTAGGGGGGTGCGAGGATAAAATGTTAGGATTTTGGCTTATTTGGCTCTGGTCGGGTCAAATAAGCGCCTTTTCTGTCATCCCGTATCCGGTTTAGGTAACCTTTGTATTTCGCCTCGAAGTTAGAGATATGAGTGTGTGTAACAACCAAATTGTGTGTAACCGGAGCAAATCGCATATAAGGTTCCGTTTTCAAGATAAGACTGAATCGCATTGCATATATTCAATGAACTAGTAAGAGTACTTTTACCAATCGAATGTGAGGACTACACAAACCCTGCGGTGTTAAAACCGTTGAAAAATTTAAAAAATAGCCCAAAATCGACTCGAAAACGGTCAAAGACTAAGCATACCACACAAATTGGCACATTTAACGATCAAAGCACAACTACAAAACGGCTAAGTTTACCAACTACCCCCCACTTGAATGAAGCACTGTCCTCAGTGTGTGAAGGAGAATGATATAGAGACTTAGCTGTTTGTAAGACCCGGTAGAAAGGTGCACTTAAGCTCACGTGACATCTTCTAGTGACTCCATCTCGAGTACCTAAAACCATATAGACCGAAAACAAGGCAAACACATGCACGGGAGAAGTCCACGTGCCAAAAGATGGTGATAGATACGAGATATACACATATAGAAGCCATGCCACAAACGGACTCAAAGCAGATCGGTAGTACTCAACATGCATTGCAATGGATGTAAAGATAACCAAACAGGGTAAAGACAAATCATCCACATATAGAATAAAGCCACAGAGGCACACAAGAAATTATCCACGTCAAAGAACTAGCACATCACCCAAAACAATTTTTATTTATTTATTTTTTCGAATTTTTTTTTTCGAATTTTTTTCACACACACACACACACACACGATATTTTAAACCCCTCAAAAAGTCATGATAGTCAAAGGTCCTGAGCCCCAGTTCTATCCCGACTTAGACGATATCAACCTCCGAAGAGACTAAGTACCAAAGTCGTATTCAATCCGAGTTCAAGACAACATCACTTCAACATCCCATGGCTCCTATCGAAATCTAAATAAAACAAGATGATAAACACTTAGGCCCAAGTTCTACGACAACCTACAAGATATCAACCTCCGAAGAAGCTAAGTACAAAAATTGCATTCAAACCTAGTCTAAGCACAACATTATCAACATGTTTTCATATTTTTCATTTATTTTTTCGTTCACGACCAAACACAAATTCGACTTTTAAACAATTTCCCCGGCAACGGCGCCATTTTGATGAGAGGATTTTTCACGATCCAAAAACCAAACAATATTTATAATCCGCGAAACTCATATACCGTGAAACCACTCTCTAACCGGCCAAACACCGGGTCGATTGTATTAGAATGGCAAAGAGTACGGGGTCGATCCCACGAGGAAATTGGGTCGAATACGAAACCTGTGTTAAAATCGGTGAACAAAGAGCATGCGAAGAAGATAAATGATCGAAGCCCATACTAAACTACGGCATGAAAAAAGGGATTTAAAGCATGAACTAACAACAATAAGCAATCCCATCGACAAAAGATCGAAACAATCAATGCAAAATCGAGAGAAAGCAAATTGACAAAGGAAACTCACAAAATCGATATCGAAATACATTAGATCTGAAAGCCCATGTCCCAAATCGACAAAAGATCCAGTCTTTAATTCCTATCGTGACCCACGACGTGAAATCCACAAGCAATCGATCGAATACCGCGTTCGACGCTAAATACAAAAATCTAATCTAAAAGCATGGGCCCAAGCCTTGATCCGACTATTTAGATGTCAACATGCATAACAGCCGCCGGAGCGGTTGGGTTGAGCACCTAAGCCGGCCTCGAGCTCAGTCCACGCCAACAAAGTGAGAGAATTATGGTTTTCGTAGGTTAGATGCTCTTATATAGAGCAGAAATCGCGAGTTTGAGCTGGTGGGCCGAACAACTCGGCTCGTTTGACCCGCCTTCAGGAAATCATTAAAATCTCCCTGTGTAGAGCCCCGATTTGAGCGATTCAAGATGCGTTGGAAAGCTCTTGGAATTATCTACAACTTTAATGAGGACTACAAAGCCAGAAAATTCTTCCAAGATGGGTCAAAATGCAGATCAAAGGACCGGGCTGGTGGAAACTGAACCTGCTGTCAATCTGCTGAAACTACCTCTGTCCGTACGGCTATGGGTCTTGTCCGTACGGCCATTTCATCCCTTGTCCGTACGGATGAGTTTGGTGGCCGTACGGAGAACTCTCAGTATCCATTTTTCACTTTCTGCCTCCAGCTTGCTCCGTTTCCGTAAGCTCTGTAGTAAAACCATCATAACTTCTTCGTCCGAGCTCCGATTGAGGTGATTCAAAAACCATTAGAAAGATATTTGAATTATATACAACTTCCATGAAGAGCTCAGATTCAGAAAATTCCTCCATACTAATTGAATTTGCAGCTGGAGTGGATTGAAGGGTTGAGTCCCGAACTCCGGTTTCTCTTTTCTCCCCTTTTCTCCTTCCCTTGATCATTCTCACCACAAAATATCACCTTCTGGTTCTCCGGATCACCTAAACCCTGAAATATTATGCATAGAACATACCAAACGACATCCCGGGGGTAAAAGTGTCCGGAATATTGCAAAATTATCGATAAAAGAGGGGTTTTCCGACCATTTGTCGTTTTCACTCCCCGTGCATTATTCTCACGATAAAGCTCTACAAAAGGCCTAAAATACCCAAAAACATGCTAATTGAGTGATAAACAAGGGTAAAAAGCACACTGAAATGGTGTAAAGTTAACTCCCATCAGTCGCCAAACACAAGCTCGCACTATTCAGGCTCGCCACCGTCGTGACACAAAAAATGCTTCGAGGCAAGAGGCACTAAAAGCACGGCCCTTAGTGAATAAGTCGCTTCAGACCCCAAAAAATGCTTCGAGGCAAAACGCACTAAAAGCACGGCGCTTAGTGAATAAGTCGCTTCAGACGACAAGGTCGCCAGACCCCAAAACGCTTCGAGGCAAGACTCACTAAAAGCGCGGCCCTTAGTGAATATGTCGCTTCAGACGACAAGGTCGCCAGACCCCAAAAAACGCTTCGAGGCAAGACGCACTAAAAGTGCGGCCCTTAGTGAATAAGTCGCTTCAGACGACAAGGTCGCCAGACCCCAAAACGCTGTGAGGCAAGACACACTAAAAGCGCGGCCCTTAGTAAATAAGTCGCTTCAGACCCCAAAACGCTGTGAGGCAAGACGCACTAAAAGCGCGGCCCTTAGTGAATAAGTCGCTTCAGATGACAAGGTCGCCAGACCCCAAAACGCTGCGAGGCAAGACGCACTAAAAGCACGGCCCTTAATGAATAAGTCACTTCAGACGACAAGGTCGCCAGACCCAAAGACACTTCGAGATCATCCGCTTAATAGCGCGATCTTAAACAAATAATGGGAAGATGCCAGCAATCTGCACAATCTGGGCACTGTTTACTCTATGCTTAGCCTCCTCGAAAATGCCCAAGACATAGAGTAGAGGGCCATTGATGTGTCTAAATATGCCGACACCTATGTGTTAACGGAAACTGTCCATCTAGTCACCAGGATAGAGCCGGGCCACGGCCAAAGCGTCGGAAGCAACAATCTGGTTAGGGTCGCAGGATGGAAACCTCATGACGGGCGTCCAAACCTAGAAGGTCTTAGTCGCTCAGGGGCCCACCCAGCATCCTAAGTCAGAGATCAACAAGAGATGGCACGAGTCCGGGAAAGGAGCGACCAAGGGGAAGTCGTGATAAAGCGAGGAAGCGAGCTCACATATTGCGACTCGAGCAACCTCATAACGACGTCGCCAGTTGTATTGCTCGCTTGACATCATTATATACTGTGCTTATCTGTCCTTACCCCGTGCCCCTAGCTCTTGCCCTTGCCTATAAAAGGAAGGCTTGTGTAATTTCATGGATATATGCGAAAAATAGACAAAGAGGACAAAACTCTTGTCAAGTTAATTCTCTCTTGCATTCATTCATTCCACCACATCACCGCCGTGTCTCTCCGGCCACCACCATCACAAATCCATCAAAAACAGCCAGATATCCACCCTCACGACCACCGCTAAGCCACCATGATAACATTCAGCGTTATCAGCAGCTAAGTGACTTTCTTTTGGTTTAGATTGAAATCTTGCACATACACCTACTGCAAAAGATATGGCAGGTCTGCTGGCTGTGACGTACAGCAGACTTCCTGCCATCCTTCTGTATAAGGTCTGATCAACATCTTTGCCTTCATAATCTGCATTTAACATGATGCTGGTACCCATAGGAGTTGATACTTTGGTGCTACTTTCCATTCTTAACTTTTTCAGCAGCTCCTTGGTGTACTAGGTTTGATGAATGAAGATTCTATCTTGTATTTGCTTTACTTGTAATCCCAAAAAGTAGTTCATTTCTCCCATCATACTCATCTGGAACTTGATTTTCATAAGATTAGCAAACTTTTCACATCACCATCATTGAATCTGAAAAGTGTCTTGTCAATGTTCCTTTGGTAAAACAATTGTTCATTAAGAATTGAGATAGAGTCTCATACCAAGCTCTTGGTTCTTGTTTCAAACTATAAAGTGATTTGTTGAGTCTGTACACTTTATCTTCTTCATCTTTGACATCAAAACCAGGAGGTTGCAGAACATAAACCTCTTCTTCTAAAATGCCATTCAAAAATGCACTTTTGACATCCATCTGGTATACTTTGAAGTTCTTGTGTGCAGCATATGCCAAAAACAATCTTATAGCTTCCAATCTTGCAACTGGGGCATATGTCTCATCAAAGTCTATTCCTTCTGCTTGTGAATAGCCCTTCACCACTACTCTGGCCTTATTTCTAACAATGGTACCAGATTCATCCAGTTTGTTTCTGTATACCTATTTAGTGCCATTATATTTGCACGATTAGGCCTCTCCACTAGTTTCTAAACTTGATGTCTTTCAAACTCATTCAATTCTTCTTGCATAGCAATTATCCGATCTGGATCAGAAATTGCTTCTTCAACAACTTTAGGTTCCATTTGAGATAGAAAACAAGTAAACATTACTTCTAGTTGTCTTCTTGTCCTTGCACCTTGCTGTACATCACCAATTACTTGTTTAGCAAGGTGATCCTTCAACCATTGTAAATCTTGATTTGTTTGATTTACAGGAACATGATATTCAGTAGGGTCTACTATAGGTTCAGTAGGGGGATCAATAAATCCTTGAACCGCATCTGTTGTTGTATCAGTAGTGTTACCAGCAGGGACTTCTTCAACTCCAGAATCAGAAACCTTTAAGCCACTTATTCTCTTCAGAATATCAACATATTCTGGATCAGTGACTTCCAGATTCATAGCAGGTTCTGAAACTTCAACATCTTTCATTCCAGTGAACTTAGGTTCATAAAAAACAACATGTATTAATTCTTCATGTTTTAGTGTCCTTTTGTTCAGCACCCTGAATGCCTTGTGACTGAAGAATACCCCAAAAAGATTCTTTCATTTGATTTTGGTTGGAAAGTCTTCAGTTGTTCCTTATGATTTAAGATAAAACATTTACTCCGAAATGGGTGGAAGTATGAAATATTTGGCTTTCTTCCCTTTCAGATTTCATAAGGTGTCTTCATCAGCTTCTTGTTCACTGTAGTCCTGTTTTTTGTATAACATGTTGTATTAATTGCTTCAGCCCAACACCTCTCAGGTAACTTTTCTTCACAAATCATAGTCCTCCCAGCTTCCTTTAAGGTTCTTTTTCTTCTTTCAGCAAACCTATTTTACTGAGGGGTTCCAGCAGCTGCTTATTGATGCAGCACCCCATTTTGTTCATAGTATTCTCTTATTACTTTGTTTAGAAATTCAGTACCCTTTTCTAATCTGATTTTTACTACTGTCACACTTTTCTTATTTGCAATATCTTCAAAAGCTCAGGCATCTTTTGAAGTGTTTCACTTTTCTTGTTCATGAATATTACCCAAGTAAATCTTGAATAATCATCAACAACAACTAGAGTGTATTTCTTCCCTGTAATGCTTGTGGGAATAATTGGTTCCAACACATTTTCGGTTGATTGTTTGGTCTTTGACTTGAAGCTTGACTTTGTTTGTTTACCTTTCTGACAGGCATCACATATTCCATCTCTCTTATATGTGATCTCAGGTAAACCAATCACCAACTTCTTCTTCACCAACTGATTGATATCTTCAATGTATAGATGATTCAACTTCTTGTGCCACAACCAATTCAGTTCAGACTTTGTATGCACAATAAGACATGTTTCACGAATAGTAGTAGCCCAATCTACTACATACATATTTTGTTGTCTTCTTCCAGCCAAAACAACTTGTTCTCTCATTTCACTCAGGACAATGCAGTAGGATTTGTCAAAAGTGACTTTGTAACCCATGTCACAAAATTATCCAGTGCTCAGCAGGTTGTAGTCCAAGCCTTCAACATATGCAACATTCTTGATTGTCAATCCATTCTTCACCAGTGTTACATATCCTCTTGTATATCCTGGTGTGTCCTTGTTTCTAAAATTGACTCTTGGTCCATCTCTTGCCACATAATTTGTCAAACAGTGCTTGCTCTTTGTCATATGTCTAGAACAACCACTGTCAAAGTACCAGACACTCTACAAAACAAAAATAATTTGTCTCAGGTACCAAAACCTGTTTGGGTCTATATTGGTCAGTGGTAAGCACAACCCTTGGCAAATTTCCATAAGGTCTTCTTTGAAAAGTGTTGCACTTTCTTTCATATATATATATATGCCACATTTCCATAGAATCTAGTTTTAGGTTGTGTAGCATCTACATATGTTTTTTGGGCTTTTGGTACAAACTGCTGCTTGACATGATTCCTATTGTTAGAAGCGTTAGCATAACCATAGGACTGCTATTTATTAGGAATAGCTCTGTATTGTGTCCTCTGCCGAGGTCTCTAGTGCGGCCTCCGCTGAGTCCTCTGTTGATTCCACTGTTGAGGTCTAGGCCTGGCATTATGGTTATATCTATTGTTTCTAGCTTTCTAGCAGCAGGGGCATGAATATTCTAATATTCATCAGTAGGGAACAATCTGGCTTTCCCCTTGAGATAATTATCCCTTGAATGATTGACATTCTTAGGTTTAACATTCTTATCTTTGGAATATTTATGATTTTTCCCTTTTTGTGGTCCAGCGGACTTTGCGGCAGGTCTACTATCAGCAGGTCTAGAGGGTCTAGCAGGCCTATCCTTAGAGTTATTCTTTTTGTTAGGTGTTGCTATCCCTTTGGACTTCTGATTTTGCTTCTTTGAAGCATTCTAGTAGGTTTCACTGCCTCAGCAACCTTTTGAGGTGTTGGATCTTGAGCAGGTACAAACTTAGGACCAATTCTAGTACTAGGTCCAGTAATCTTACTTGTTCCACCCATAGAAGATTGTTGAGTTTCAAATCCAAGCCCTGTTTTATCACCATAAGGCTTGCCTGATTTGAATGCAGTTGTGGAACAAGATTGTGCCACGGATTCAACTGTTACTGCAGGTGCTTCAGGCTTAAGTTGATTTTGTTCATAATCTTTTTCCTTACCCTTGAGAATTCTTAATTCAGCATGTAACCTTTGAATTTCTGCATGAAGTAACTCTCTTTCAGCCTTCACAGTCTCATAACCAGATTTTATTTTCCTTAGTTAATTAAGGAGGGCATCCAGAGGCTCTTCAATGCCAGAATTTTTAGGATTTGAACCACAAGTGGACTCACAATCACTTTCTGCAGGAGTGTTCATGGATACAAAGTTGTATACCTCCTCAGTTTCATCCATATGAGCCATGAAAGCATAATCATCCATATATGCTATGAGTACAGTGTCATCTGATTCATTTCCTTTTTCTGATTCCACTTTATAGCTAGATTCATCATCATCAACCAATGCTTTCTTACCAGATCTTTTTTGCTGACCCTTGTTCTTCAGCAGGTCTGGACAGTCAGGTCCAAAATGCCCATGTTTCTTGCAGTTAAAGCATAGGTATTCAGGATCCTTCTTTTGTTTCAACTCAGGACAATCAGGTTTGAAATGTCCTGGTTTCTTGCAATAAAGGCACAAAAAGTCATGATCCTTTTTGGATTCTTCCTTTTCCTCAGTAGTCTTCTTGCTGAAACTCCTTGGAGATGCCTTTCCAGTTTTCATCAATCTTATTCTTTTGGTCTGTAGGGAAATCTGCTCTTGCATATCATCTAAAACATCATCTTAAACACATGAAGACTCTTCATTGTATGCAGCAGCCAATGTTGTAGTCTTTGTAACTTCTTTTTCAACACTTGGAACCAGATCATTGTTGAATTCATATGCTTTAAGATCAGAGAAAAAACATGAAGGTGTCTTCTTCATGAAGTCTTCTGGACCCCTCCATAGCAGTAACTGTTAAGGGTGAATTTATACGATTTATAACGCTATATTTTATGATAATTTCCCCCATATTTGTATGAATTTGCATAAGAAACGTGTGTTTAATGAATATATTGAGTAAATGATATTTCGAAAGAGTTAATCGCAAAATAGGTTGATTTATGTGCTTTAATTATGTTTTTACGATTATTTGAGCGATATTACATTTTGCGATGTTTTTATGTGTTGTAGATACATGATTGAGGCTCAAAAGATGATCAAAAGTTGATTTAGTTCGAGCTAATTGATGATAAAAGAGATAATGAAGAAGTGGGATAGAGATAGAAGAGAAAGAGATCAAGAAATCGAAATTCAGTCATATTGGACTGGCGTCCAGGTTCCGTCCAGTGGACGGGCGTTTGCTGAAACTGAACGAGCGTCCAGGGATGGAAAGTTGATTCAGGAAGTTTGGACGCTGGGGTGGACGTTGCATGGACGAGCGTCTGATCATGACTCGGCCCGACTCGAAGTTTTATTGAAGAATGGACGGGCGTTCAAGGATCCAGACGGGCGTCCGGTAGCCGACTTGCTGAAACCGACTTAGAGATCTATATATAGTCGGCTGTTTCTCAACCCTAAGGATACCATACACTCATTATTCAAAACCCTAACCCTAGGGGCGGCTTTAGGCTGCGTTTTTCTTCTTTTATTCCAGTTTTTATGCACTTTAGATCTAGATTAAATTAGTTATCTTTTTATGCACTATTTCTGGAAATTCGAGTTGCTGAGGATATTTAGAGGCTAAAAGCTTCATCAAACGAGTATTGTGAAGCCATCCAACGATTGTTGATTTCGTTTTCTTCGGTTGTACTGTGAGTTTTTATTTAAAGGTTGTTTCTTATAAATGTTTATTACGTTTAATTGCTTTTACATCGGAAGATATGCATGTGTGATTGTTTATTGTTGATGGAAATCTTAATAAACCCTAGATCATCATGAATAAGAATAGTAATTCGAATCTATCATAACGGAAGTTAATAGGTTTAATTGCTAGATTACGAACATAAAGTTTACACCTTTGGTTAGAAAACGCGTTAATCTTGCATTGGAAGATAATAGATTAATAGATGAACTTTCTAAGGAATTAGGGTTCATAATTAGATAAGGTGAATCACAACTTAGATAAAAACCACAATATAATCGAGATAGGAAATCAATGCTTGTTGGATAGGTGGATCAATCCTCGTTTGTTCGTTATAAACTTGATTTAAATCCTTAAAACTTCAATTTGTTTAGTAGTTTACTTTTATTTGCACCTTTGTTTAGTTTAGTATTGAATTGGTTCGCAGCCCGTATCCTTCCTAGCTTTGGATTATATCCTCTGTCTAGTTTTATTTTCTGTTTTGTTTGGTTTTTATTCACTGTTTAGATTAGTTTCGTGACATAGGTTAGTTAGTTAAACAAAAACTAGGGTTAGCAATCGCCAGTTCCCCGTAAGATCGACCCGGCATTAACCACTATTACTACGATCCTTATACTTGAGGTTAACCGGATTATTACTTGTTTATTTTGTGTTAATAAAATCCGTGACAGTAACCTTCATTTCCCAAACTTCTTTTGCAGGTAAAGCTTTGAGAATTCTTGTGTTGATCTCTTCCTTTGAATAAACAATATTCAGCAGGGTGAGTTCATCCAAGATTACATTGAACCTAGACTCCATCCGTTCAATGGTCTCATTCGATTCATTTTGAACTCTTGAAAATTTTCTTGGCCACACTGATCTTGTTCTTCTTGATGGCATTAGTCCCTTCACAAATGAATTGTAGTTTCTCCCATAGTTTTTTGGCAGTTTTGCAATCTTTTACCTTCATATACATATTGCTATCCAGAATTCTGTAGATGATATCACTAGCAATGTTGTTCAGATTTGCACTTTTCCAATCCTCAGGACCCCACTCATTCTTTGGTTTTGAGACTGTTTGATTTTGACCATCTTCAGTTATGACTTTTGTGATCTCCAGTGGTCCATCAGTCAAGACATCCATCATCTCTTCATGAGTTGCAGCTAGATAAGCCTGCATTCGACGTTTGTACTCATCAAAATGATCAACATAACATATCAACATTTCCCTACATACTGGTTGTTATCCATGATGAAAACCTTTGAAAATCAAAGGCTTGAAAAAGTTTTCAAAGATTTTTCAGAAGCTCAACAAGTAGGATTACTTCAGAACAGAAGGTCTTCTCCGATACCAATTGTTGTTCCCTAGAAAAGGCTTTAGTTAAGTTTAGAGGGGGGTAAATAAACTTAACACTTAAAAACTTTTTTTGGAGTTTTACAAACTCAGCAGGATTAATAGTCTGCTGACTTTTAAAGCTCTTGAATTTGTTTCACCGGAATATATTAAATTAAGCATTGTTACTTGTTGTTTAAATATGATACTAAGTATTGGATAATCAGTAGTGCAAGTCGTGTGATACAATAGCTAGTTCAGTAGATTTATGTGATATGTATGAGATAAAGGAAATTGCAGAATGTAAATTCAGAAAGTAAAATAGGCATGTTTTATAGTGGTTCCAGGTGGTGTAATCCTGTCAGTCCACTCTTCTCCTGTGATGTTGGAGGAAATTCAGTAAAGATTCCTGAGATAGCTGTTACGAAAATCCCTAAACTCTTTGTCATTGACCAATGACAATGGTTTCACAAACTGAACACTAGAAACAGGTAGGATTGCTGCTCCTAAGTATTCCACTTGTCCTTGAAGGTTAGGATTGCCTCTTCACCAGCTCCACCACAAAACAACAGTTCTTGAAACTCCAAAAGTGCTTCTCTGTCTTCAACAAACTTCTTGAAAAGAAGGGTTTGAGTCAAGAAAGTGATTCAGCTTTCAGCAAGCTTCTGATCAAGATGAAAAGATCAGCAGCTTAAAATCTTCAAGTGTGTGAACTAGATGTAACTTGATTGCAGAAACACTTGAAGAAAAAGTTGATCAGTAAATTTAAGCTCACGTTTTGTCAGTAGGGTAAGATTGCACTTTGATTAATTTCTTGCTCAAAAACATAGTTGCTTCGTATGAATTCTTGGTTGGGCAATCTGAAACAGGAGTCCTCTATTTGTAAGTGTAGATCCTGTGATTTGAATTTGAATTTGAATCATAACCGTTACAGGATTGTCTGAATATTCCAGAAAATACCTCTGTTGTACCTTTCTGACACTGTCAGTGTCCTTCTGACAGTCCAGACTGTCAACCAATGGTTTATTTCCATTTGATATGGCTCTGAAATCCTTACAACGTCCCTTTCCTCTTGGCCATTGATTGATTAATTAAGCCAAGACTTGTAAATCATTCTTATCCATTTAATCGTCCATAAAATCTTGGATTAATTTAAATATTACATTCAGCAGACACATGTTCTATCAGTCTGATGATGTACAAATATTTTCAGTTGACTTTTAGTCTAGTGTGTTTTAAAAACGCTTCAGCTAACTGCTTTTAATCTAACTTCTTATTATGAAGTTAGAGTACACCATGTCAATTATAACTAAGTTTCAATCATCACTTAACTTTTATGAAACTTAGACCTTCTACACAATTAAATGGAACTTGACTTTAATTTTATGAAACTTGACTTTAATTACTAAGTTTGATCCCTTAGCCTTCATAACTGAGTTTGAACCCTCAGTCTTCTGTACTGAGTTTGAACCTTCAGCCTTCTACCATTAGCAGGTTCCTAGACTCTACTATCCTAGACACTCTACTGACCTAAATAGGTCTACTGATCAAATCAGCTGACCTCTTTACAGTGCTTGTTTGATCAAACCTATACAAAGATCAAACTCTAGTAAACCTCTACATTCAATCTTGACATCTTTTTGCCTTTGCTCTATAATAGCTAGCCTGGCACTCATCATTAAAACTAAAATATGTCTAACAGATTTGGTCCCAGAGAAGTGTAAAAGTATAGTTAGAGGGGGGGAGAATGACTATACTTAAGTTCCAAAAACTTTTCTTTAAAATAAAAGCTTTTGGGCAGCGGATAAGTCCCTTCTTAAAATGTTGATTCAAAGTAGGATATTCAATCACAGATATATATATATGCAAAAAGTAAGTGCAGTAAAGTAAAGTGTTGAAAGTAAAATATACACAAAGGTTTATAGTGGTTTAGGGTGGTGTAATCCCTTAATCCACTATGCTTCTGTGATGATTGGAGGAATTCGCTACCGCTTTCACAGATACAATAGCATGATTGTCCTTGGCTACACAAGCTTCACAATCAACAAGACTATCACTCCCTTGCTTCAAAAGCTTCAGTGACTCAGTCTCTATCACTGCTCATTGAGAACAAATCTTTCAGCAGCTATCACAAAAGTTGCAACTCCTTCTCAAATTCCTCTGATTCGATTGTTTCAGATTGATGTGAATTTGATTCACAGATTTGATCAATCTAAGTGCTCGATGTAGAATTGAAGTTGTAATTGCTGAGTTGATCTCTAGACGTTTCTTATAAGTTCGGAAGGAAGGCTTTTCAAATTGATAGAGTTTCTGCTAGTTCTTTCATTTTCTTTCGTGTCAGTCAATGCCTTCTATTTATAGCCTTGATAATCCTTGATTTCAATTTCCATCCGTTGGCTATTTAATGTGGGGAATAATATTTGATTTAATTCTTGATTCCCCCTTAATTTTATTCTCCTTGATTTCAGTGATCGGATTTTCTTCAAACGTATATCACAAAATCCGTCCTTGATTGATTCTTTTATTGATTATAGATTGAATGCTTGATCCTCTGAATCTTCCTTATTTTTCATAATCTGAACAAGTATAGTTCACTCAGTTGTCTATTCACTTGGCTGTTTCTTGAATAGTTTAGTGTTTTAGATCTTCCTTCACTGCTTCATTTATACTCAGCCGATAGACAGTTTACTTTTCCGGTTCATTGCTTTCTTTCTTTCTTTGATCTTTCAAAGAGTACTTGTACTTCATTGATCCTAGATTTGTGTGAGATCAGTGTACACCATATTTAACAGTGAATTTCTTTACTTGAAATATAAATTAAACTTATCCAAGGTCATCACAGACTTCCTTGGTTATAAGTCAGACCATAATATCTTCTTGCTTCTCTGCTGGTACTTGGTTGCCTTCACTCTGCCGGATATCTGTTTCACTTATACATCCTACCAACTAGTACAATACTTGTCTGACTCAACTTATACAACACGTCAGACTCTATGTAAAGACTTATACAGAGATTTCTAAATTATTTCAGGTTTGCTATAACAGCTAGTATGGCCATCATCAAAACAAATTTAAAATGTTCCTAACAATTTCCCCCTTTTTGATTATGCCAAAACCCTCATAAGCCTGAATATAAGTATGCAAATTTTTCATAATAATAATAGAATAAAACTCAGAAATTTTATTCATCCATTTCAGGGCAATAAGATATTGCAATCACAAATATTCAAAGGCATTAAATCATAGAGTCAATGTTAAAAGGGCTACTGTTTCTTTTCTTCAAACCTGATGCCCTTGCCTTTGATGCCCTTGCCCTTGTCTGTTGGCCGCTACTGTTTCTTTTCTTCAAACTTGTTGCCCTTGCCTTTGATGCCCTTGCCCTTGTCTGTTGGGCTGTCCTTCTTCCCACTGGAGCTTTTAGGCTTGCTGCTTCCTTCCCCCTTGTTGGCAGCACCAAACATTTTCTCCAGAATTTTGGTTGTTTCTTCAGATACTTGGACAGTACCAAACATTTCCTCCAGAATTTTGTTGTTTGCCTCAGATACTTGGATAAGAGTGTTGAGTTGTTGGCCTGAGTAGTCCATGATCTCAGCCAAGTGGTGGATTTGCTTTGTATGCTCATTCAAGGTGTCCACCAGGGGTTTGATACTCTCCTCAACTTAGTCCGCTAGAAATTCTAGAATTGTTTGGACATGGTAGGGAATGAGATACTGTAGGTTCCAGAGTACATTTCCTTGCCACTCCATCACTTCATCTTGAATCTTGATATGACTGATGAGTGCTTCAAACTTGTGATGGATAGATGTTTCATAACTCCTTAAGGCAGTTTGGAGATTTTGCCTGCTTAGATACTCCCTCTCCATGTCCATAATCAGGGGTTGAATAACCAGATGAAGTGATGGAGAGGCAAGGAAATTTACTCTGCAACTACAGTATGTCATTCCCCACCATGTCCAAATAGTTTTGAGATTTTTCCTGCTTAGATACTGCCTCTCCTTGTCCACAATCTGGGGTTGAATATCCAGATCGAAAATTCTATATGGATATTCCTCTACTGGTGCATGTGCATCAGCTTGCACTTCTTTCTCTTCTGCTTCCTCTTCTTCTTCTTTCTCTTCTTTCTTGTCTTCTTTATTTTCAGTTTCTTCAATCTCATGACTAGATAGAGATTGAGGAAATTAACTTTCTGTTTCAAGTCCTTGGAAGGACTGATCTGCATCTCTAGGTGCTGGAGTTTCAACTTCCTCTACTTGTGTTCCCTCTTGATCAATGCTGGTGGTGTTTACATGTTCAGCAGAGTGAGTTTGATGAGCTGGCTCACTCAGCTGTTTGTCAACTTTGCTGATGCTCCTGAGAATTACCTCTTGGATCGTCATGTCAATATCAGATAAGTCCATATGTTCTTCATCATCCTCAAGATGATCTCCTTCCTATTTTTCTTCTTCTCCTTTTTCCCTTCTCATCCTCAATAGATTCTTCTTCGTCAGAGGGTGTAAGGTAGTACACTTCATCACCTTATTGCAGATATACAGCTTCTTTTTCTTCTCCTTTCTCAGTAATCTCTTCCTCTTCCTTGTTTTCATCTTCTTCTGATGGATTGAGGTAGTATCCTTCTTCTCCCTCTTGCAGATAAGTCACTTGTTACTCTTCTTCTTCTTCGTTCTCATCACTTATCTGAATGGGGTTCTCCACATTACTTGGTAGGTTCTCGTGACTAGCCTGTGCTGTTTGGGATCTGGTTCTTCTCCAGTTCCCGATCTGCTGCTTTCAGGTTGCTTTCTTTTGCTGCCAATTTCGGGCTTTTGTTTCTGGGAGGCCTTAACATAGGTGAACATCATTTTGGCCTTGTGTATTGGATGCAGATTGATGGGTTTAACCTTTAATTGATCAAACAAGTGTTGAAGAGGAATCCCGTAAGATTTCCTTTCCCATAAGTCACCTTTATTTTGCAGATTCTTGCTTGGTGACATAATTTCTAGATCACGTTCCTTTCAGATTTGATCCTTAATCTGTTGAAGATAAACTGTGACCAGTTAAAAGGAATACCTTGATAGATGATTGACACCAATTTCACTCTGATCTCGGTTATGTTTTCCATAGAGCCCTTTCTCCCTTCGATTTTTCTTGTGATTACGGGAGAAAACTCAACAAAAGGGCGTTTGAGTGCTTATCGAGGGAAGTTGTACTTCTTGCTGTGCTTTCTTGGGTTCTTGGCTATTTCTGTCCAGAATGTGTTGATGTCGATCTATACCTTCTTCACATCGATCGGACCGTCGGTGGAGAGATTTATGAATCTATTGAGAAGACCAGGGGTGATAACCACTTCTTTTCCACACATTGTACTCACAATGCAATCTGGGTCACTTTTCTTCTTGCTGGGCACAAATTTTGCATTTTTCCAGAATGAAATCAGGGTTTCATAGTATATTCCTTTGATTGGTGGATTCAGGAATGTCATCTGGCCCAGATTTATGCAGCCATCAACTAATCTTTCAGCCTGTGTAGCATGTTCACAAAGGGGTAGATAATGTTCGGGTCTGAAAAACGATCATGTGATGATCGACTTTTCATAGTATTTATTAGTTGGGGAGATTGAGGAAGATGATTCCATTGTTTGTATAAGTTTGAGAATGTAAAGCTTTGATTTTCAGAGAAAATAGTGTTTATAAAATGCTAGATCGTAGAATATTTATGAAAATCTCAAAGAGTGGTTTATATAGGAGAATTTGATTAGTGTGAATACAGTTGAATATGGAAGGATTTGATGGAGTAATGGCATGATTTTTTGTATATAAATCACGGTATTTGAGTGTAGTGGGGGAGTGGATTAAGGTATGTAATGATAGATCCCGATCAAGGCATTGCCGTCATTCCTGTAAATTTAAATATAGTTACCTCAACGATTATAAACTGACCTCCATGTGGGTAATCTTCCATATAATTATTCACCATAACTTCTTAGATTTTCCACATGTGTAAATCTGATTGTGTTCATACTTCACTTTGCTGTTGTCTCCAAGATATTTGCCGGTTGAGTAACTTGGCTGGTCACTAGGCCGGTGTAGTGACTACTTTACTGAGCTGCTTTATTGAAATGTTCCTACCAATCAGTGAAGCTGACTTCACTGGATACCAGTGCCTTACATGCCAAGTGATTATCTGAAATGGTAGAGATTTAGTCAGCTTGTGAAGTCATTTGGCTGATCATTTCAGTTAGATGCTCTTTGAGACTTAGTCGATTTCAATCATTCCCAACTTAGTTCTCAACTTGCAATATCTTCCATGACTGAGTGGTTTAGTGAAAATATCATCCAATTGATCTTCAGTTGGTATGTATCTTAGAATAACATCTCATTTTTCAACATTATCTCGGATAAAGTGATGCCTGACATCAATATGCTTTGTTCTTGAGAGCAATACTGGATTTTCAGTGATAGATATTGCACTTGTGTTGTCACACATAATTGGAATTGCCTCATCCTCTATTCCATAGTCCCTTAGCAACAATGTCTGATCCACAATACTTGTGAACAGCAGCTACCTGCTGCTATGTATTCTGCTTCTGCTGTTGATGTGGGTATAGAGTTGTACTTTTTACTAAACCATGATACTAGTCTGTTGCCTAGCATTTGACAGGTTCCAGATGTGCTTTTTCTATCAATCTTGCATCCAGCATAGTCTGAGTCTGAATATGATATTAGTTTGAATCCTCCATCTTTTGGATACCAATTCCAACATTGATGGTGTTCTTCAGACATTTGATGATTCTCCTAGCTACTAGTAAGTGAGATTCCTTTGGTTGAACTTTGAATCTTGCACAAAATCCTACTACAAATGCTATATCAGGCCTGCTTGCAGTTAAGTAGAGTAAGGATCTAATGATCCCTCTGTACAACTTTTGATCAACATCATTTCATGTTTCATCTTTCCCAAGAATGACTCTTGCACACATTTGTGTATCTGCCGTGCCACTTGTATCCATACCATACTTGTGTATCAGGTCTTTTGTATACTTGGCTTGATTTATGAAGATGCCATCCTTCATTTGGTTCACTTGTTGTAAGCCAAGAAAGTAATTGAGCTCTCCCATCATACTCATTTGAAATTTGCTCTTCATCAGATTTGCAAACTTCTCACACAGCTTCTCATCTTCTGATCCAAAGATGATGTCATCAACACAGATTTGAACTAACAATATGCTTGTACCTTCTTCTAGCTTGAAGAGAGTCTTATCAATGGTCCCTTTGTTGAATACATTGTTGATTAGGAATTGTGACAATGTCTCATACCAGGCTATGGAGGCCTGTTTGAGTCCATATAGTGCCTTTTTGAGCTTGTACACTTTATCTTCCTTCCCTTTGAGTTGAAAACCAGGGGTTGCTCCACATGTACTTCTTCTTCCAAAAGTCTATTCGGAAATGCACTCTTGACATCCATTTGATAAACTTTGAAGTCTTCATGTGCTGCAAAAGCTAAAATGAGTCTAATTGCTTCCAATCTTGCTACTGGTGCAAATGTTTCATCATAATCTTTTCCTTCTGCTTGAGAGTAGCCTTTTGCAACTAGCCTTGCTTTGTTTCTGACAAATGTTCCTTGTTCATCCATCTTGTTTCGGAATACCCATTTTGTTCCAATGATGTTGGTCATGTCTAGTCTGTCAACAAGTTCCCAGACTTCATTTCTTCCAAATTCTTTGAGTTCTTCTTGCATGGCTGTAATCCTATCAGCATCTTGAATTGCATTATCTATAGTTTTGGGTTCCACATGTGATAGAAAACAAGTTAGCATTCTCTCCAGTTGTCTTCTGGTTCTAACTCCTGTATGAATATCTCCAATGACTTGTTCTTCAGGATTGTTGGTCCCTTGAAAAGGCTTTAGTTAAGTTTAGAGGGGGGGGGGGGGGTGAATAAACTTAACACTTAAAACTTTGGAGTTAACAAATTACGCAATTTCGGCGGCCTGGCCGATACTTCGGTAGTCGTCGAGACCTCGGTAGCCTCGTCGATAAACGATGTAGTCTGCGACGGTTCGATTTGCTGAATTTGTGCAAGCGGAATAATATCAAAATTAAGCCTTGTTACTTGTTGTTAAATATGTTACTAAGTATTAGATACTCGGTAGTGTATGTGTGTGATTTCGGTTGCTAGATTCGACAGTTGATAAGAATAATGACTAAGTGCGAAAATAAATGCAAAGTAAGTAAGTAGAGAGATTTTTATAGTGGTTCCGGGTGATGTAATCCCGTACGTCCACTCTTCTCTGTGATGTTGGAGGAAATTCACTAGTAATCTTTGAGTTATACGTTACAAAGAATCCTAGGTTGCTTGTCCTTCACCAATAACTATGGCTTCACAACCGAAAACTAAGAACGGTAGGATTGCTGCTCCTGAGTCTTCCACTGGTCCTTGAAGGGTAGAATTGCCTCTTCACCAGCTTCACCACAAACCAACAGTCTTTCACACCTAACAGATGCTTCACTGTCTTCAGCAGGTTCTTTATAAAATAAAGAATGAATCAAGTAAATGATTCAGTTGCAGCAGCTTGATTAGGATGATATAATCAACAGCTTGCAGTCTTCAAGTGTGTATGCTTGATGCAGCTTGAACACAGAATGCACTTGAAGAAAATAACTAGATCAGCAGCCTTAAGCTCAGTAAGTTCAGCAGGGTGTTTTTCAGCTCAGTGTTATCACTTAAAGTTTATCCCAAAATTCATCATCTTCTTCTTGAGTTGAAAGTCCTCTATTTATAGGTAGGAATGCATGTGACTTGAATTTGAAATTCAAATGTGACCGTTCCTTGTATTTGTCCCATCCGCACCGCATTCCGTCACTATTCATAGGATCGACATCGTCGGGATTACTTTTTGACGGTGCGGTCGTCCACCCCTTTGACTTGTATCCAATGGATAAAAATATGGATCATCCCAACGTCTTTTTAATCTCGGCCTTTGATTTGCTTGATAAGTCGAGAGGTAGTTGGTGTTCTTATCCATGTAACTTCCCAATAATCTTGAATTAATCGAGGTATATATCGGCGGGTTCATCGATCCGTCGTAAAACCAATCGATCTCTTGAACATCATATTTTTGTACGTAAAATATAATGCAAATTTGAATCTTTTTATCCAACTTTTGTTTGTGAAGTTAGATTACATCATTTAAAGTATAACCAAGTTCCAAACATCATCCAACTTGTGGAACTTAGACCTTCTACACAAGGTATATGTAATCGGTTTAGGTCATCACGGACTTGCCTAAATTCGATTCCATATCCTTGACATTAAATACTAAGTTTGATCCCTTAGCCTTCATTCACCGAGTTTGAACCCTCGGCCTTCGGTCTTCGGCGGGTTCCGGACCGGTCTGCGACCTATCTACCCTATCGACCTAGATCGGTCTGTCGATAAACGAAATAGGCGGCCTTTTACGATGCTTGTTTGATCAAACCTATTTATGAATCAAACTCTAATAAACCTATACATATTATCTAGACATCTTTTTGCCTTTGCACTATAACGACTAGTATGGCACTCATCATCAAAGCGAGAAATAAGTCCAACAATTTCCCCCTTTTTGGTGATGATGCCACTACCCTCACCTAATCGCAAAGCAAAAAGATAAAAACACAAAAGAACAAATTTAGTCAATTCTCATTATAAATATTTGTTCACGGTTATTACAACTAGATACAAAGCAAAGATAAACAATGAAAAGTAGCTGATCTATTGTCTCTTTTCTCTTTCTTGTCTAGCCTTCTCAGCTTGCTCTTGATAGGCTCTGATCTCTTCTATCATTTCAACCATCCATTCATTCTCAATAAGTGTAAAGTCAATATAAGAATTGACTTGTTTCCACCAATTCCATGCTTCAGGCAGTACAAGATTGATCGATTCACCCCGAAGCCAAACTTCATATACAAACACTCCTTAAATTCATCCGGTGAATCTTTTGCTTTTGTAATTGGCGGCACCTTTTCACCTCTCGCTACTCCTTCGCCTCTCGGTAGTTGCTCTTAAAGCTCTAATCCTTGCCTCCCAAAACTTCAAACTCAAGAAAGAGTTAAGACCTTCATGAAATCCCATGTCACGATAGGGTCTCCTTCGTTATGAAACTCTTTCTTGTCCGTGATAGGAGATCATCGTAAGTTGCACTCGCCAGTGCGGGTTGCCTAAAAGCATTTGTATCATCGGTCCATCTCTTCGTGCAAAGAGTCCGGCAGCCTCTCTTTGCTGCGGTGATTGGCCCTCTTCCCCTTAGTGACATCATCAACAAAACGTGAGATGAGGCCATGAATAGCTTCTGTGATACTATCACTACGTGTAATTGACCCGCCATAGTTCCGGTTCTAGTATCGAGTGAAGTAATCCTTGATTGCGGGGTCTCTTCCGGTCTGTTGATCCTTTCGGTAAATTTGGGATCGAGCACAAGCAGTTGTTGTGCAAATGTTGCGAGCTCGAGCGGCTTCAGCAAGCTTGTCAAGTTTTTGATGAATGGATGTAAGTTGATCTTTCAAAAACTTGTCTTTCAGTGTGTTCCCTTGCTTGATATATCTTACATCATATATCATATCATTTATAGCATTTTGAGTAGAGGCAAAGTTTGAAGCAACTGTATCAGTAGATTGTCTATTATCATTTACCATCTTCATTAGTTCTTCAAATCTTTGTTCTTGCCTGTCCAATTGAGTTCTTAACTGTTGCATGTCATTTCTTACAGTTCTTAACTCATTGACAACTTCAATTGGCACTCCACTGGCCATTCTACGTCGGTAGATTCATCGCGAGCTCCTCAACCCTATATTGTGCCTGTTGTCTACTGATGACCATAGCTCTACTCAAATCTCTCCCAGCAGGGGGAGGTCCTTCCTCAACCATTGCACCAAGAACATCTTCAATGATAGGATCTTGTGCAGGTTCTTCAACAACTTCTTCTTCTCCAAAAATTTGAAATTCTTCATCACTGTAGTTATAGTCCAGCAGTTGCTCATCCTCATTAACGCTAGCCGGTCGCGACTATCTTTTCCTACGGTGGCCTTGGCTCCAGCGAGCTCCACTACGGCAGCCTCATCAACAACGGGGGTTTCCTCCAAACCCAAAGTTTGTTCCAACTTTGTGTCCGAGTCTTTGTTTGAGACTCGGCGGCTTTGTACCTCTGTTCCAACCTTTGTGCGAGTCTTTGTTTGTACCCCAGCACTGTACCTCCTCTTCAACTTCCTGTGGATTGAATATATTGGTATTATCCACTTGGAAACCTTCAGCATGACCAATCTTGTGTAGGATGATGGCAGTTTTAGTCAGAGTGCCTTCAATGTCAAATCCGTCTTGATATTCAATTGACTCTTCAGAGCTGGCACTAGGTTCATTGAAATCAGCAACCTTTTCTCCATCCAAATCCTCACTCTGTCCAGCATCAGTTTGTGCAGTAGGCTCTACAACATGGAATGTACTTGGTTCATCAGTCAGCCTACCAGTACTCAGAGTAATGCCTTCATTGATCAATGCCTCCAGATCATCCATGGTGAGATCCTGTAGATCCTCATCCATCTCTCCAGTCTGCTGGCCCTCAGCAGACTTACCAGTATTAGTTGGCTGTTGTACAGATGATTCATGTGCCAGTGCAGCCCCACTTGATTCTCCTGGTCCAGAGGGAAAATCTCCTCTACTATCTGATGATGAAGAAGAATCATCAGGACCATCTCTTGGATCTCTAAATTTGATACCTTCCTCCTTCTGTTGCTCATCAAATAAATCCATCAATCTTGATTGCAGCAAGGTTGTATCAATCAGATCCACCAAGTTCTCCACTCCCAGTTTGCCAAAAGCCCATTCTTCAAGATCTGTCATTGGTTCAGCAGCTGGCTTTTGTCTCTTATAGAAACCAAACTTCCATTGGAAATAGTCGGCAATTTGCTGAAGTTTGGGATCCACATACTCTTCGGTTTTCTTGCTCCTTTTTGCTTGCTTTCAAATGGCATAAACGATCTCCTGGGAGCAGCTCCAGTAGCTTGTTGACCTCCAAAGGTTCCAACAAGCGATTCATAGTATCTTCTGAGATGTTTGAAAGTCGAGGAGTTGCCGAGATTGTACATTTGTACCTACTACTTCCATCCGTATCACACTTGGTTCCCCGACTTACATGCTCATCGGCGGGGTTATGATCGCTCTTCCCCCCGAACTATTGCCAAATTTGCGGGGTCTTCAACCAAGTCTCTAATCACCTCTTCAACCACCACGGCGAGGTTCGGGTTCGGTGGTTTGCGTGGTTCATCGATGGATGCTACGGCGAGCTCGGGGTCGATGAAGGCGCGCTTTGTACATCCTCTACGGATTGCTCAAAAACAACTTTGTTCAAAGCATCGGTGGACTTGATAACTTCTTCATTGGAGGAATCACCGATAACAAGGCGGTGGAATGATAGTTAGAGGCTCAGCTTCAACAGCCTCTTCTTCCTCTTCTACTGATGCTTCTTCTTGGGCCCTCTGTGCCTCCAAATTTTTTAACTCTTTCCCCTTGCCATATTTCTTCTTTTTGGCAACTTCCTTCATCCTCTTGGATAGGGGTTCATCATCATCATCTTTTCTAGTCAATTTTCTTTTTCTACTTGCTTCCTTCTGTTGTTCTCTAAGAATTTCACCAACTGTTTTTCTTGAAGCCACAGCAGGGTCAGTAACCTCCACTTGACCCTCAGTAGACTCATCAGTCTGTGCTGTTTCCTTCCTTGTTCTCTTTGATTTCACGACTTCTGAAGTCTTCCTAACATCAGCACTCTTTCTCTTTCCAGCAGTTTTCTTTGGTGCAGCAGGTTTGATAAAAATCTTCTTAGTTTGTTGAACCTGCTCACCACCGATATCACCATCATCTCCATCATCATTATCATCGCGACCTCTCCAAACAATCTCTTCATCATCATCAAGTCCAGGGATTGCATAATCAATCTCCTTTTTGTATACGGACCTGATTTATATCAAGCTGGTTCAATGTCGGGAACCCCAAGTGATTCGGCGGGGTTTGAATCATCAAACCTAAGGGTAAGGCCTTTGATTTCCTTTTCCCTAGTTTGTCCTCCTTTGCAACTTTCTTCATATAATGAATAAAGTATCCATTGATCAAACTTCATGCTCCTGAGATGATAATCATCGGCTCTATCTTGGGTCCCGATAGAGTATCCATCGCCAGATTAGCCCAAGTATGTTCTTTGCAATGAGCTTGCTCGGCGGACTATATTCAATACCAATGTTTTTGCGTTGATGCACAGTACTTGATTTAATAGTTGCTTCGTCTTGATCGATCTACAAAAACCATCTTGTCCAATCCCATAGCTTCGGGATTGGTGAACCATCAACAACTTCTTCAAAACCAAACACTTGTCTCGGCAGATTTGGAGGAGATTACAAGCTCCTCACCATTCACGAGTGGTTTTGAAAGATTCGATTCCTTCTTCTATAATCATATTCTTCCGAGAAATCAATAACATTGGTGTATGATATCGTATCTAATCGATGTTGAGTATATTCTCCGATCCTGCAAATCTTCTTATTCTTCGACCTATATTGATGGCCGATTCTGTTTGATTTGCATCAACAACATAGCCTCTTACACTTTGGCTTGATTCGATTTGAACTTCAACTCTTTCCGCCATTGAAATAAGAAAAAGATGAAGAAGAGTTCCTCTCAAATACGTGTTCACACGAAGTAGAATTTGCGAGAGATAAAGCGAGAAGATGCAAGTGGTGAATCTGCTATGTAACGAGTTTGATTATATAGACGGTGGGTAGTTGAAGCTGTCATAGCACGTACATTGAGGTAACCACGATTAAATCGGTTAAATCTTTGTCTTGACACGTGGTCCATTACTCCTCCATAACGTTTGTAACCGTTGGATGGTTTAACTGTGGTAATAATGGATAAAATAAATATCCCGCCAAACTGCTTTTTGACTTTAATGACTTTGACTGAGTAAAATTTCCTTCAGCAAGGTATCCCTCAGCAGGGTGGGCTCAGCAGTCTGCTGATAATGTGCTTCAGCAGCCTGCTGACAAGGTGACTCTGCTGATCCTTGTTTTCTCCTTGTTTTGTTCAATTGATAATACAAGATGAAGTTTAATACCAATGACTGATCTGTCAAGTGAGCTCACCCAACATGACAAAGACCAATCCCCTTGGCAACCTCATTTGCTCAATTGTTCAAACATAAGTACATGGAATTGTTGATACCAATGACTAATCTGCTAAGTGAGCTCACCCAACATAGCAAAGACTAATCCCCTTGGTGAATTCCGATTACAACTGCTTGAATATCAGTCAATCTTTATAATTCCAAGTTCGAGTCCTTAATTTGGCAAATCTTTCACTATCAAGTGGCTTAGTGAAAATATCGGCAAGTTGATCTTCGGTAGGGATGTATAGAACCACCACATCTTTCTTTTCAACATGATCTCTTATAAAATGATGTCTCACATCAATGTGCTTGGTTCTTGAATGCAAAACGAGATTTTCTCGTGATTGCAATTGCACTTGTGTTGTCACACATGATTGGAATTTCCTTTTCTTCAATTCCATAATCCCTTAATTGTTGTCTTAACCATAGTACTTGTGCACGGCGACTTCCCGGCGGCAATGTATTCGGCTTCGGCGGTGGAAGTTGAAATAGAATTTCGTTTCTTGCTAAACCGGGAGACCAGTCTATTTCCCATTAAGCGACGGAGTTCCTGAGGTGCTTTTTCTATCAATCTTGCATCCAAGATAATCGAGAATACGAGTAGGATATTACCTTGAAGCTTCCTTCCTTGGAATACCATATCCCTACTCCCAAAGTCTCTTTAAGATACTTGAGAATTCTCTTTCGCACCTAAATGACTTTCTTTAGGTTTGGATTGAAATCTTGCACAAACACCTACGGCAAAGGATATATCGAGTCTCTGTGGGCGATGAGATACGACGGATCGCCTATCATCCTTACGTATAAAGTCGATCAACATCTTTGCCTTCTTTATCTTCATCCAATCGATGTTTGTACTCATAGGAGTTGAGCTCTTAGTCTTGTTTTTCATACCAAATTTCTTCGGCTGACTCTTTGGTATACTTGGTTTGATGAATGAAGATTCCATCCTTTATTTGTTTGACTTGCAATCCCAAAAAGTAGTTCATTTCTCCCATCATACTCATTTGGAATTTACTTTTCATTAGATTTGCAAACTTTTCACAAAGTAAATCATTTTCGAGCCAAAAATTATGTCATCAACATAAATTTGTACCGGCGAGGTGTTGTCCCCTTCTCGATTACGAAAAGAGTCTTGTCAATGGTCCCTTTTGTAAAACCATTGTCCACCAAGAATTGAGATAGAGTCTCATACCATGCTCTTGGTGCTGTTTCAATCCATAAAGTGCTTTGTTGAGTCTATACACTTTATCTTCTTGATCTTTAACTTCAAATCCAGGAGGTTCTTGAACATACACTTCCTCCTCTAGGATACCATTCAAAAATGCACTCTTGACATCCATTTGATATACTTTGAAGTTCTTATATGCAGCATGCGCCAAGAATAATCGATAGCTTCCAATCTTGCAACGGGTGCATAAGTTTCATCAAAATCTATTCCTTACGCTTGAGAATAGCCTTTTGCAACTAGTACGGCCTTATTTCTTACAATGGTACAGATTCATCAAGTTTATTTCGTATACCCACTTAGTACCAATGATATTTGCATGAGTGGCCTTTCAACTAGTGTCCAAACTTGATTTCTTTCAAATTCATTTAATTCTTCTTGCATAGCAATTATCCAATCTGGATCGAAATTGCTTCTTCAACAACTTTAGGTTCCATTTGAGATAGAAAACAAGTAAACATAGCTTCCGGTTGTCTTCTAGTCCTCACACCTTGCTTTGTACATTGCCAATAACTTGTTCGACGGGGTGATTCCTTAACCATTGTGGATTATGGTTATTTTGATTTTCGGGAAAATCATCTTCGGTAGGGTCGCTTGTAGTTTCTTCTACTGGGGGGTCGCGGATCCTTGAATTGCTTCGGTTGTTGCATCGGTAACATTGTCGGCGGGGTGTTAAGGGCGATATCGAAACTTTTAGGTCATTGAATCTTTCCAAAACTTCAACACAATCTGGATCGGTGATTTGTTGATTTTATTGAGTTCACACTCTTTATCTTCCATACCGGTAAACTTAGGTTCATCAAACACAACATTGATTGTTTCTTCATGTTTCGGTGTTCTTTTGTTCGGTACCACGAATGCTCTGTTGTGAAGAATATCCTAAGAAAATTCCTTCATCGATTTTGGTTGGAATGTTTTCAAATGAACTTTATGATTTAGAATAAAACATTTGCTTCCAAATGGGTGAAAATAAGATATATTAGGTATCCTTCCATTCCGGATCTCATAAGGTGTCTTGGCGGCTTCTTGTTTCTTGATGTTCTATTTTGTGTATAGCATCTTTGTATTCTTGCTTGACCCAATATCTTTCGGGTAGCAAAGCTTCACGGATCATTGTTCTTCCTGCTTCCTTTAATGTCTGTTTCTTCTTTCAAAGCAACCCCATTTTCTTTGAGGTGTACCCGACGACAGACAAGTTGATGAAGTACACCATTACGTTCACGGTATTCTCTTATAACTTTGTTGAGAAATTCGGTACCACGATCGATCTAATCTTTATGATTTGTTAGACTTTTCTCATTTTGTAATCTTTTCAAAAGATTAGGTAAGCTTTGGAGTGTCTCACTTTTCTTGTTCATGAATATCACCCAAGTGTATCTAGAAAAATCATCCACAACCACTAAGGTGTATTTCTTCCCTGTCACACTTGTTGGAGTTATTGGTCCAAAAAGATCCATGTGCATAAGCTCCAACACTCTGTTAGTTGATTGTTTAGTCTTTGACTTAAAACTTGACTTTATCTGTTTACCTTGCTGACATGCATCACAGATAGCATCCTTCTTGAATGTGATCTCAGGTAAACCAACCACTAACTTCTTCTTCACTAAGCGATTAATATCATCAAAATTTAGATGATTTAACTTCTTGTGCCATAACCAATTGAGTTGATTTGGTATGCACAATCGAGCGAGTTTCGGGCTATGAGTAGACCAATCCACAACATACATGTTCTGTTGCCTTCTACCGACAAGTACAACTTGATCACCTCTTTCACTAATGACAATACAATTGTTTTTGTCAAAAGTGACCTTGTATCCCATATCACGAAATTGTCCAAAGTGCTCGGCAAGTTGTAATCCGGTCCTTCCACATATGCAACATTCTTGATTGTAAGTCCATTTCGATAAGTGTGCCATATCCTCTTGTATAGCCAGTGTATTTTTGTTGCCAAAATTTACCCTTGGACCATCTTTTGCCACAAAGTTTGATAGACAGTGCTTATTCTTTGTCATGTGTCCGGAACATCCCTTTGTCAAAATACCGGACACCCTACAAAACAAAGTTAATGCTTTTTAGGTACCCAAACCTGTTTGGGTCCATAGTAGTCGATGGCAAGCATGACCCTTGGTATGTTTCCATAAGGTCTTCTCCTAAATGTGTCATACTTTGGTTCATACTTTGGTTCATACATGTATTCCACACATCCATAAGTTCTAACGGTAGGTTGTGTAGGAACCACATATGTTTTACGGCCTTTTGGTACATAATGTTGTTTGAAATGATTCTTGTTGTTAGAAACATTTGCATAGCCATAGATGTCTTTGTCTGTTAGGAGCGTACTGTAATATGGAGTTTTTGAGGTCTTATGTAAGTCCTCTGCTTGATTCCATTGTCTAGGTTTTACCCTAGCGGTATGGTTATCTTGATTGTTTCTAACATTAGATGCAGGAATATTCCAATCATTATTAGCAGGGAACAGTCTACCTTTCCCCCTGAGATAAGTATCCCTTGAATGATCAACATTTTTGGATTTAGGATTCTTATTCTTGGAATACTTCTGTTTCTTTCCTTACGTGGTCCGGAGACTTGGTAGCAGGTCTGCTATCAGCAGGCTTAGAAGGTACAGCAGTCCTATTTTTGGATTTATTCTTTTTACTAGGAGCTGTTGACTTCTGAGACTTCTGATTTTGCTTCTTTGAGGCATTCTCATTTGGTTTTACTGCTTCAGCAGCCTTACTGGGAGATGGATCTAGTGCGGGCACAAACTTAGGACCAATTCGGTACTAGGTTCGGTAACCTTCTTGGATCCACTCTTGTTAGATTGCGATTTCCAAATCCAAGCCCAGTTCTATCTCCATAAGGCTTTCCCGATTTGTATGCGGTATTGGAACAAGATGGTTCGGCGGATTCGAGAGGCTGCTTGGATGTGCGACGAGACTTATCTTGCGATTCGTCCAACATCTTTTTCCTTACCTTTGAAAATCCTTAATTCGGCTTTCAATCTTCCAACTTCTAACTCAAGAGCCTCTTTTTCGACCTTCACAATCTCATAACCAGATTGTATTATCCTCGATTGATTAAGGATGGCATCCAAAGTCTCATTGTTGTCGAATTTCTAGGATTTGAACCACGGGTTGATTCACAATCACTTCCAGCGGGAGTGTTTATAGATACGGTGTTGTATACCTCCTCGGTTTCATCCATGTTGGCCATCAAAGCATAATCCTCCATATCGGCAACCGGTCTTTGTGTCATCGACTCATTTCCTTTTCGGATCCCACTTCATATCTGATTCATCTTCGGCAACCATAGCCTTCTTGCCATGTCTCCTTTGTTGACTTTTGGTCTTCGGTAGGTACGGACAATCGGGTCTAAAATGTCCGGGCTTCTTACGGTTGAAGCAAAGATAATCAGGTTCCTTGCCTTGTTTCAATTCAGGACAATCAGGTCTGAAGTGTCCTGGTTTCTTGCAATGAAAGCATAGATAGTCATTATCTTTCTTTGGTTCTTCTTTCCTTCTCTCAGTAGGCCTCTTTGTGAAATTTCTTGTAGGGGCCTTTCCAGTCTTCATCATTCTGATCTTCTTGCTCAGTAGGGCAATTTGCTCTTGCATTTCATCTAGCATATCATCCTGTCCTCCTGATGTTTCTTCATGATGTGAAGCAGCCAATGCAGTGGTCTTTGGCTCTTCCTTTTCAGTTTCAGGCACCAGCTTCTTGCTAAATTCATAGGCTTTAAGATCGAGAGAAACAGTTTGAAGGTGTCTTCCTCATGCGACTTTCTCATTTCTTCAATTGCAAAGTCACCTTCATTTTCCAAACATCTCTTGCGAGGTAAAGCTTCCAAGATTTTGGTGTTTACTTCCTCTTTTGAATAACTTACACTCGGCGAGTAAGTTCATCTAAGATTGCATTGAATCTGGACTCCATTTGCTCAATGGTTTCATTAGGTAGCATTTTGAACTTTTGAAACCTTTTTTTCCGGCCACACCGATTTTGTTCTTCTTTATTGCATCGGTGCCTTCACGATTAAGTGAATCTTATCCCAAAGTTCCTTTGCGGTCTTGCAATCTTTGACTTTCATGTACATATTGCTATCCAAGGTTACGTAGATGATATCAATAGCAATGTTGTTGAGGTTTGCTCTTTTCTGTCTTCGCATTCCATTCTCTCTTTGGTTTAGGAATGTACTCGGTTCTGTCACCCTTTATTCTTGCCTTTGTAATCTCCGGTGGTCCTTCGGTTAGTACATCCATCATCTCATCATGAGTAGCAAAGCAAGATATGCCACGCATTCGACGTTTATACTCATCAAATCTATCAAGAGAGCACATCAACATGGTTCTAGCATACTTGTGTGTTATCCATGATGCAAGTCTTGAAAATCGGTAACTTGAAAGAAAGTTTTAAAGAATTTTCACAAGCACAACAAGTAGGATTCCTTGAACGGAAAGCCTTTGCTCCGATACCAATTGTTGGTCCCTTGAAAAGGCTTTAGTTAAGTTTAGGGGGGGGGTGAATAAACTTAACACTTAAAACTTTGGAGTTAACAAATTTACGCAATTTCGGCGGCACAACGATACTTCGATAGTCTCTTTGAGACCTCGTAAGCCTGCGATAAACGTAGTCTGCGACGGTTCGATTTCTTTGAATTTGTGCGGCGGAATAATATCAAAATTAAGCCTTGTTACTTGTTGTTAAATATGTTATTAAGTATTAGATACTCGGTAGTGTATGTGTGTGATTTCGGTTGCTAGATTCAAGCGGGTTGATAAGAATAATGACTAAGTGCGAGAAAATAAATGCGGTAAGTAAGTAGAGAGATTTTTATAGTGGTTCCGGGTGATGTAATCCTGTACGTCCACTCTTCTCTGTGATGTTGGAGGAAATTCACTAGTAATCTTTGAGTTATCGTTACAAAGAATCCTAGGTTGCTTGTCCTTCACCAATAACTATGGCTTCACAAGCGAAAACTAAGAACGGGTAGGATTCTTTGCTCTGAGTCTTCCACTTGGTCCTTGAAGGGTAGAATTGCCTCTTCACCGGCTTCACCACAAACCAACGGTCTTTCACACCTAACGGATGCTTCTTGTCTTCGGCGGGTTCTTTATAAAATAAAGAATGAATCAAGTAAATGATTCGGTTGCGGCGGCTTGATTAGGATGATATAATCGGCGACTTGCGGTCTTCAAGTGTGTATGCTTGATGCAGCTTGAACACAGAATGCACTTGAAGAAAATAACTAGATCAGCAGCCTTAAGCTCAGTAAGTTCAGCAGGGTGTTTTTCAGCTCAGTGTTATCACTTAAAGTTTATCCCAAAATTCATCATCTTCTTCTTGAGTTGAAAGTCCTCTATTTATAGGTAGGAATGCATGTGACTTGAATTTGAAATTCAAATGTGACCGTTCCTTGTATTTGTCCCATACGCACCGCATTCGTCACTATTCATAGGACTGACACTGTCAGGATTACTTTTTGACAGTGCAGTCTGTCCACCCCTTTGACTTGTATCCAATGGATAAAAATATGGATCATCCCAACGTCTTTTTAATCTCAGCCTTTGATTTGCTTGATAAGTCAGAGGTAGTTGGCTGTTCTTATCCATGTAACTTCCCAATAATCTTGAATTAATCGAGGTATATATCAGCAGGTTCATCGATCTCGTAAAACCAATCGATCTATTTGAACATCATATTTTTGTACGTAAAATATAATGCAAATTTGAATCTTTTTATCCAACTTTTGTTTGTGAAGTTAGATTACATCATTTAAAGTATAACCAAGTTCCAAACATCATCCAACTTGTGGAACTTAGACCTTCTACACAAGGTATATGTAATCGGTTTAGGTCATCACGGACTTGCCTAAATTCGATTCCATATCCTTGACATTAAATACTAAGTTTGATCCCTTAGCCTTCATTCAACGAGTTTGAACCCTCGGCCTTCGGTCTTCGGCGGGTTCCGGACCGGTCTGCGACCTATCTACCCTGCGACCTAGATCGGTCTGGCGATAAACGATCGGCGGCCTTTTACATTGCTTGTTTGATCAAACCTATTTATGAATCAAACTCTAATAAACCTATACATATTATCTAGACATCTTTTTGCCTTTGCACTATAACAGCTAGTATGGCACTCATCATCAAAACTGAGAAATAAGTCCAACAAGGATGATCTCTCAGCCAGTTCAGGTCAGGTTGAAATTGCTCTTGATTTGGTTCTTCCACAATTTCAGCTTGTGCATCAACTTCATGTCCTTGTGTTGGTGCCTCTTGTGTTGTGTTGACTGGTGCATCGTCTTGATTGCCAAAAGTGTGATCCAGAATAGTAGTTGGTACTATTGTATTCATATAAACTTGTCTTTTTGCACCTTCTTCTTTAAGATCTTGTTGACTTTCACCATTTGTGTGTTCACATCGTTCTTTATTTGCTCACTGTTTATTTAGGATAGGAATATGTTGAAAACTAATCCTAAAATCGATGTGATCACATCGTATTTATCTTACCTGTAGTTCCCCATTTTCTAAGATTAAACCCCTCTCGATTACCTTAGGATCCTGACCTCACAGATAAGTGAAATTCGCCTTTCTTGAACAAGTCTCCCAAGCTTTTGCCTCCAAACATGAATTTCAAATAAACGCCTCACATTTCTTCACAGACGTCAGCTCTGCACCTGTAAAACAGACAAAAGCATCCACCAAAAGTGCAAATATCTTTTTTTTTTCATTTATTATGCTAAAAATCAAAATGAAATAAAATAAAGAAAATTATTTTAATTGGGCTGCCTCCCAACAAGCGCCTTTCTTTAATGTCTTCGGCTAGACATACTTACCTCAGCTATCCAATGTCAAATGGAATTTTTTTCCTTTCACGATTCTTCCTTGCATACTCAGTGAGTGAGCCATCCATCTCATCTTCAGGAAGAATCAGTTGTGCCTTGGCTCTCGGCACTTTTATGAACTATCCTCCCAAGAAAATCTGAACCGGATTAGGAGTCTCCACCACCCAGTTCATGATATAGTGATCAAGTGGGAAGACTACTTCCTTCTTGCTAACTCGCATGTCCATGGTCATCTCAACACTTTTTGGCTCCAACGGCACCTCAAATTTAACTTCCTCCGGGTGATTTTCTTCATAATTAGACACATCATCCTCTAACTTCTCCAACACCATGTGAATTTCTTCACCCTTTTCTTGGTCATCATCATCATTATCATCAATCTCTGGTGTTGCATCAATCATGGGACAATCGTCTTCTTCATCATACCATATGATAGGAGAGCATGTTTTCAATCTTTGTTCTTGAAGCCGATCCACATCATTTTTTAGCTAGCAAATTTTATTTTGCATATTCTGAACCCAAGAAAAATGCTCTTCTTTGAACTGTGAAGCCTCTTGTACCAACACTCTAAGTGGCATCATTTCAGTTTGGATTTTCTATGAAGTCTCTTGTACCAACTCTTGAAGCGGAATCATTGCGGTTTGGATTATCTGTACAATAGTGGTAGAAAACGTCTGCACAAGTTCATCAAAAGTATTACATGAATTCGAAATTGGAAATCCTTGTTCACCATGCGGGTGGAAAGTAGAACAATCTTGAGACAAGTGTGAAGTACCATAGTTGAAATTCGACTAATTATTCCATCTTGGATTGTAATTTTGTGGGTTAGAGGTGTAGCCCCAATCCGTATGGTTCGGCCTACTTGGATAACATCTACGAATTATTCTTCTGCTTTCCATACAAATGACGATTAGCCGTAGGACTTGTGTTGTAACCTAACATGCTTGCAAACAAGGGCAACAAAAACAAAACAAATAACTATATACAAAATTTTGAAATAAATAAATCACTTAGCACCATTCCACGGCAACGGCGCCAAAATTTTGTGGGTCGTCAAACCACCAAAGATAAATCATCTACTACCTTTATAGCTAGTATAGCGGAAGTAGGGGTCGAACCCACATGGAACGGTGGACTTATTTCTTCTAAAATTTATAAAACAAAATATATTTGGGTTTTTATCTAACTTCCTAAGGAAAAAAAGGAAGTATAAACAAAGAAAAGTTCCTGCTAATTAATTATTTCCCCCTCAATTCCCACGATTGATCAACGATTCAATGTTGACTCGTTAAATGATTAATAAATTGGTTATAGTCACCGACAACCACCAAGTGACCAATCTCTCCTAAATTCGATAATCAAGACACGACAGTTAATTATTCTCTAACCGGAAGACACCCCTAGACACGGTCATAAGAGTTTGGAATCCCGGAAGCATTAAGGTTTGAGAGACCCATTTCAAGGTATTAATCCAACCGGACTAATTTTAACCTAGATTATCTATTTTCACAACAGGGAATCCTACGGGCTACGAACCGACAGATAATGTGTTGTTTATTTCAAAAAATCCAATTTTTTGTGGCAACCGCCTAAGATGGATTTTGATACTAGATCAAAATATTCGCTTAATCATCACGCGCCAACAATTAAACGAATAATACTAATTCTATATTGTGAAATCAGAAAATAGACAAATATTAACAATCAAACGAGGAGAAAAACATTTAGATCTCACAACCGTATGAAATCAAGGGTTCAATACTCAATCAACTGGAACAGAAAAGCTAACTACTCATAATAATATAAAAATAAAATTAATTAAAACAAATAATGAAATCAAATATACCTAGGATATATATAAAGAAGAACGCGGGCGAAGTCAAAGCATTGCCCAGCTTCTTCCCTAACGTCCACAGTATTCTGTTCTAATTTTTTTATATATTTTTTTAAATTTTTTTTAATGAGAATACACCGAACTAATAATCATTCCCCTAGCTAATTCACGCCATGGACGGAGTAAATTGCTAATTGGGCCAAGCCCACCAATTATTTCTTAAAAATCCTCCATAATAATAATAATAATAATAATAATAATAATAAGGGTCCTTTTAATATTCAAGGCCCGATGTGAATAAAGAGCGAAAATCCATGATTGCCTTTAATGGATTTTGTCTTCTCTTCAATAGTCAGGAACCCGACACAGGCGAAAACTGAAATTCACGATTCTTGAAATATCTATCTTCTCCAATATTTCACAATGATTCCGAAACTGCTTTATAAGTCCTGAAATCTTCCATCACATCTCATGAGTTCTTAAAACCTGAAAATCATCCAAAACATACCCGAAACAAAGCATCTCTCGACAAAATAGATATATATTAAGCACGGAAAATCCAACAAAATATGGTGTCGTCAGCTGGATTGAAGTTCTGGAGAAACCTAGGAAAATGATGACCTCTATTCGGAGAGACATGGTCTCGACGCATCAAGGCTGGAAACCCTAATTCCAAGGTAAAGAATGATTTTCTGAGAGCTTCGATGGCGCGTGAAGGACGCGTGCATCATCGAGTGTGTTGATAGAATGCAGCAACAGTTAATTCCCTCTTTCCCACTTTTTTTTTCTTCTTTCCCATTACTCCCTTCCCACCTTCCCACCTTCCCACATCAATCAGCCGTCAATCCACTCCCACCATAACTCTACCCATTCCCCCATACCACTCTTCCATCTTTTACTCCTCTCCCCCCACCTATTTAAACCCCCCTCCTTCACCATATTTTTTCCATCATTCATTTACATCATCAATCACCATTTCTTCTACTTCTTCTAAACCACCATGATTTCCGGACCATAACCAAAAATCTATTTCCTATTTTCATCACAGTATTCTCGTAAACCGGCTATTGCTGTTGTTCGGTCGTTGTTGTTGTTGATTGTTGTTGTAGTTGTTTTCGTATTCATCGTCTTGTGGAGCAATTTTCTAGAGAAACTCCCATTTTCAGATCACCCATCCGGCGAAGAACCATCCTACACGGTGAGCCACTGTTCAGATTAGCAGAATCCTTTTAATGTTCTCAGATTCTATAAAACCACCATGGTTTAGGCGAGATAGCTTCTCGACGCGTCGAGAGTAACTTTCAGTTACAGGAGCAACTAACATCCTCTCCCTCCAGTTACAATGCCTAAACCAAACCGTACCAACAATAGACCCATTGGTCAGCAGGATGTGAGTGGAGATGCTAACCTGCGCATTGACGGAGTGTAGCATTTTGCTTCATTGAAGATCTTTGAGTCATTCTGACGACACTGGAATGCACGTCATGTAGCCCGAGAGTGGGCCGTTGATTTGGATGATTATGGGGCCTATCTCACTGACCTCCTGACGCATCATGGTTGGTTGGACATGGACGAGGTCCCAGCTAATTTCAATGCCAGTCTGGTTTGAGATTTTTACACGTATGTGGTGTACAACCCACAAGCCTTATTTGCTACTATACATGGCATGAACGTTGACTTCTCGAATGAGAGGATCATCGAGTACTTCTGGCTTGCAAATGCCTATATGCATGTAGATGAGTTCACCCAGGATACGGCTGAGCAGAATGATGAGATGTTGTGGATGATAGCCGAGTGGTTCAACGTTGTGTATGAGCGCAACACGATGGAATTCCCGACACTGTTCAAGGAGGAAGGTTTGACTTAAGACAAGAAGCTCATGCACTGGTTTCTATGTGCCCAACACCCACCCTACCATACCTTACACCACAACCCACCCTACTCATCCTACCAACACCCCACCCAACACCATCTCACCTGCCACCCGCCCAACCTCCCACTTGTTTAGTTGATTTTTATCTCATTCCATTCATTTTTTAAAAGAACGAAAATTGACATTTTTCATTCCATTTGAATAAAATTTATTCAATTCTATACTAATATTCAAACATTGAAATAAAATAAAACCTTATTCCATTCCATTCGTGCAAACAAACAAGCCATAAGGAAAAAATGGCAAGCTAGTGTAGGAATGCTTAATCTTTCTATTTTCCCAAAACAGAAAGTGGCGTGTCTCACATTTCGCAATCGTTCACTATTAACAACATTGGAACACTGGTATTTTTTAGGACATATATTTTTATAAAGGACTATAAGTATCACACTCCGTTCACTAAAAATAATAATAATCTCTTCACCCTCTTTCGGTTAATACCCTTGACGGAGGTTGAACCGAGTTTCGCCACGTATCATTCCCTTATTGATCTAATAATAAATGAGGACAAAGAGATATAATCGATAAGGGCCAGGAGCCCCCACTTTATGCCCTAAGGGTAGACCTGAACCCCATGTGGAGGTTTTACCCGTTCTCCCGAAAAGGACCATTGCAGGTCGGCTAGGTCGCTAAGGAGCTCGGGTTTACGCAATACGGACCGAGATGGTCAGGTGGGGCTCGACACAGGTCGGTCAGAGCCTTCCTCATCCGATATTGCACGCGTGCATAAATCACAAGAGAAACATGGCAAGAATCTGAAGTCATTAAGACTCTGATTCTAATATTCAAACATCCATAATTATCTCTTAAATAATAGGGACTGATACGATCATAATACTTGTCCAACATGAAAAGGAGTCCATAATAGACACGGCATGGGCTTCGCAAGAATGAGATGTTCTCTATATAAATAATCCCAAGGAACTACGAGAGACTTGATTCCTGACTCATATACATGATACGTAGGCAACTTGGGATTTATAATCACAGGCTCAGTCTAAAAATCATAAACAATCCCCCCCCTCCCAGATTTTACATATTTTTCTCAGATTTTGGCTCTTGTTAATTGTCAATGGATATTATGTCCTGAATAATTACACCGACGATATCTAGCATCGTTAATTGAAGCTAAAAGGAGGGCCCCTACTGACAATTCATCCAAGATCACCATGCCACAAAAAGCATGAAAACAAAGAGCCGCAGCAAACGCCCAGGATGGCACTCAAAACACCGGGAATGGTATGACAGACCCCAACACCAACAACCATCCTCAAGAACACGATGAAATTGCATTAGATCCAGCCCAGTAAGCGTTGGTGCAGCAATTAGCGGCCATGGTTGCTGTTACCCGACAAGCCATCCTCCAGGCAGCCCTACAATGGGAGGATCTAGGAGAAGATACACAAAAAACTACGCCTCCACCTCCTTCCACAGATGACTATAAGAATTGATTCTCTTTTCCTCCGCAAAGTCGATGTCAAGCTGTCGGCTTTGTGGATTTTCGGCCTCATTGAAATGAGCGACCCTAAGACTTGGCAGGGCCATTTCTACCGGGGCCATAGCTTCCGACCCGTAGGTTAAAGCGAAAGGGGTCTCCCCTGTAGTTGTCTTTCTCGACGTCCTAAGGGCCCACAAGGCCGCGGGTAAGTGGTCCGGCCATTTTCCTGCTTTTTCGTCCAGACTCTTTTCAGCATGCTTAGAACCTGTTTGTTAGCGTTTTCGGCATGCCCATTGACTTGTGGATAGCATACTGATGATTTCCAGTGTTGGATGTTGTGCTCTTTACAGAACTCGTCGAATTCCTCCCAGAACTGTGGCCCATGGTCGGACACTATTACCTGCGGCACTCCGAACCTGGTCCAGACCTGATCGAGCAGAAAGTAGATCACATTACTAGTTTCAATTTTCGCCAAGGCCTTAGCCTCGATCCATTTGGTGAAGTAGTCCATGGCCACGACCACGTATTCACATCCAGAGCGGCCTCTCTTCAATGGTCCAATTAAATCGATATCCCATATGTCGAACGGCCATGCCGCAACGACAATGCTTTGTTCGACTGACGGTAGTCTGGGGATGTCTGTGAACCTCTGAAATTTGACGCATCTCTTGGCGTATATTCGAGCATCCTCTGCGAGCTTTGGCCAGTAATATCCGGCGAGTAAAACATTTTGAGCGAGAGTGCGGCGAGCTGGGTGGCCGCCGCACATTCCCTCATGCAGTTCCGCGAGTACCCCTTTAAACTCTTCGGGTCGCACACACCGTGACAAGGGTTTTGAGAAAGATCGTCTGTATAACACGTTGTTCATAAGGGTGTAGAGGGCGGCCCTCCTGATCATGGCCCTGACCTCTTTAGGGTCGGACGATTGAGCTCTTGATTCAATATACGCTTTTATTTCATCGATCCAACATGGACTGGTGGGTTTGAACTCTATGACCTCGGCCCGGTGAACCCCAAACGATCAATGTACTTTGGAGAACGTCGCAGTGAACCCCAAACGATCCGTTGACTTGATTACCTACCAGCTGTGAATCGTAGAATACCTCCACGTTTTTGAATTTCATTTCTTTAGCGAGCTCCAGCCCTGCTATGACAGCCTCGTATTCTGCTTGATTGTTGGAAGCGGTGAAGTCAAATCTTAATGCTTTTTCAATTTCCTCCGAGGTGCCCGGCTCTAGCAAGATAATTTCGGCGCCGCAACCTTTGTGACTAGCGGCCCTATCAACATAGAGCTGCCAACAATGACTTGGCTTTTGAGGCCCGGGTGGCAGGGCCGTACTTGTAATGGCGCTGGACGGAGAATCGGATTGTTCATCCGCTTGCTCGTTGAAACTTGTTTCCACAATGAAGTTGGGCAAAGCCTGGGCCTTGATGGACTTCCGAGGCTTGTATCGAATATCAAATTCTGTGAGCTCAATGGCCCATCGCAGTAATCACCCAGACAGATCTGGCTTGTGTAGGACTTGGCGCAACGGGGCGTCCGACAGTATAATGATTGTATGCGATGAAAAATAAGCCTTAAATTTGTGGGCAGCTATGACAACACAGTAGGCCAACTTTTCAATATTGAAATAGAAACACTCAACGGGTCTGAGAGCCTTAGAGACATAATAAACGGCTTTTTGGAGGGTGCCGTCCTCCTTGATAAGTTCCGCGGCTACAGCCCGGTCTGAGGCCGCGAGATACAAAAGCAAAGAATCTCATAGGCTAGGACTGACTAGCAGTGGAGGGTTGGCCAGATACGTCTTCAGATCTTTGAAGGCCTGCGAACATTCTTCTGTCCATGAAAAGGTCTTGCTTCCTTTGAGGATTTTGAAGAAAGGCAAACATTTTTCGGTGGATTTTGAGATGAACCTCCCCAGAGTGATGATTCTACCATTAAGTCTCTGCACCTCTTTGATCGTGGTCGGCTTGTTCATGTTCATTAGAGCCTCTATCTTCTCTGGGTTAGCCTCGATTCCCCTTTGGTTCACCATAAATCCAAGGAACTTTCCTTCCTGAACCCCGAACGTGCATTTGGCGGGGTTGAGTTTCATCGAATGTTTTATTAAGTTAGCAAAGGTTTCGCGAAGGTCCGCCAGATGATCCCAACGGCTTGATTTCACGACCATGTCATCGTTGTAGGCCTCCATGTTTTTGCCTTTCTGCGAGCTAAAGACCCTGTTGACCATCCTTTGATACGTGGACCCTGCATTCTTCAGGCCAAATGGCACCATCTCATAGTAATAGAGTCCACCTGCGGCTCTGAATGCGGTCATTTCTTTGTCCTCGCTTGCCATTTTTACCTAGTGATACCCGGAGTATGCATCTAGGAAACTCAGCATCTAAAAACCAGCGATCCCATCTACCATCTTGTCGATTCGAGGCAGCGTATAAGGATCCTTGGGGCAAGCCTTGTTTAAATCGGTGAAGTCTACGCACATCCGCCACTTTCCGTTGTGCTTTTTGACCATTACTACATTACCCAGCCAAGTCGGGTATTAAAGCTCTTTGATTATACATGCGGCAAATAGTTTTTCCACCTCGCCTTTGATGGAGATCTCTTCCTCTGTGGAGAATTTTCTTGCTCACTGTTGGATCGGTGTGAAGTTGGGATCGATGCACAGATAATGAAGCGCGGCCTCAAGCTTCACACCTCTCATATCGATCACCTCCCAAGTGAAAGTGTCCCTATTTTCTTTCAAGAGCTCGATTAGCTCCTCTCTCTTTTTTTCTGTGGTCTGCGATCCGCTTTTTACTTTCTGGTCGGGATACTTTTCGTTTATGACTTCTTCGATCAACTCGTCCTCGGCTATGAAATCTGGCTGGTCTCGCACCTGCAGTGTTTCAACCTCTACGGGCTTTTCAACGATTTCTTTTACCGTGGCGACCTGGTTGATATTGGCGTGGAATTCTTCAATTCTTGGTTTTTTGGAATCGACCCTATTCTTAGTCATATAGTCAAGGAAAAATCCCGGTCGGCTCATGGCGACCCCAATATTGTCTCCTACGTGAAATTTTACCCTTTGGTGCGGCATAGACGCCACCATCTGGAACTTTTTCATGGCTAGAATCCCCAAAATCATGTTATAATAGGAGGGGAGATCGATGACCAAAAAGGTGATTATCTCTGTCCGGCAAGTCTCGTAATCGCCGAGGGTGATGCTGAGATCAATGGTGCCTTTGACTCTTACCGTGTCGTTAGTGAAACCCTCTAACATTCCCAAATAAGGTTTCAATTTTGCTTCACCGAATCCAATTTGCTTGAGACACTCAAAGTAGATGATGTCGCGACCTGCCCCGGTGTCGACCATGACCCGGTTAACCCCGGCACTTCCATGATGCCCTCTATGCTTGTTAGTTCGCTCTTAGTGAACATGATTCCTTTCTCTTTTTCTCCCAAGACTATCGGATTCTCGAAACCTCGCGTGTTGATCGAGTGTATTTGCGACTTCAGCGGATTGTTGCTGGGGAGGCTTCCATGAATAACCTGAACCTCCATTTGGTAAGTGTGATGCGTTCGCCCCTTACCGGCACCTGCATCACCATCGCGTTTATACTTTGCGGCAGGTCCCTCCCTTATCACCCTTTCGATTTCCCTTCTTAGAGTAAACCATTCATCAGTAATGTGCCCGTGATCTCTGTGATGGTCACAGTATTTCAATTTATCGCGAGTGCGGTCTTTCAATTTCATAGGCCTAGGTCTCTCAATTTGCTCGTGAATCTCAAAAAGTATCTAGGATGGTTTCGTGTTGAGGGGGTGAAATCATTTTCATTGAATTTGTACGGCACCTTGGTTTCACGATCTGTGCTCGCACTCTTACCACGTTCCTTCTTGCGATCGTCCCCGTGATCATCTTTATGGGGGTTGGGCTCGGCTTTAGGTTTTGATTTTCCGGTGAGAGACAGCGCTTCACTTACCCCCATCATTCTATCCCTTTCTAGCATTTCCCTTTGCCCGCTCTAGGGGGCCGCAGGTTAAACTCCGTTTTCATCGGACCCATGGCAATTCCTATGAGGAAGCAAGTTATGATGGCGTCGTCGGGAATATTCCTCGTTTGATCATAGATCCTGACGAACAGTTCGTAAGAGTCCTTTCCGGATTCGTTTTCACCCATGCGAACCTCATAGAGATCCTCGATGGTTTTCTTTGGTCTGCTTGCTGATTCAAATTCTCTCACGAATTTTTTACATAGATTCTCCCAACTTTCAATCGAACCACGAGGGAGCCCACGGACCCAGGAGGCGGCCCTATCTTGCATACTTCCGACTAGGGCGATACACCAGGCAGACCTGTTCTGGGTTGCTAGAGTAATGCAACCCTGGAAAGCTGTGAGCCAATCGTGTGGGCAAGTATTTCCATTGTAGTAGTTGTAGCTAGGGTAGCTGTCATTTTCTTTGTTGGTGGGAAAAGTTTCGACTATCTTCTTGGCGAGCACATCGATCCCAGAGATAGGAGCGGGCTTTTCGGCGGGCCTCGACTTTTTGAGCTCATCGAGCTCTTTCTTCATTATTTCCATCTGTTCTACAAGGATCGGATCGTGTCTCAGTATAGGCAGGGGCGGACTGGCCTCTAACTCAATCCCGTGCTCTGAGACCGCTTGATTTCATGACTCCTCCTATTGGGCTCGCTTTTCCCTTATTATCAACCGGGCGTCCCTTTCATTCCTTCCTTCTTGCCTAGGTATCACCCCTCTTTCTTGGAGGCTTAATCAACTTAGAGCCCAACCCTTTTCTTTCTCGCCCAGCCATTTAAAAGCGGAGCCTCTCTCTCCACTTTTTTTCTTGGAATTTTCACGGCTAAGTCGGGCAGGGGTTGGGATGATCTGAAGACATGATGCTCTCCTCAACCTCTACCCTTGACTTTGACGTTCTCTCTCTGGTGCCTTGTGGTGGGGCTCGCCCCTAGGTTGGATCGCTTCCTGAACTGGCAAAGGTTCTCGGCCTAATGCTACTAGTCGAGAGTTGGTTAGGTACATTCTGTCGACATATTTGGCATACTCTATCATTCATGTGATCTCAGACTCTTCTTGCAATCCCGTTACTTTCACTGGCGCGTCCTTGCTGCGTTGCGGGCTAGGTGCCCCAATGGCGTTCTTTTCTCTACGGGACTCTTCTAGGGCAGCTTGGGCTTCTTTGGACTTTGATTTCTGATTTATGATGTTTCGAGCGTCGGCGGCGGCTAGGGCATCCCTTTCCGGCCTACCTCCCCCAGCGGTGGGGCTGTCCAATGTCTCTCCAGTGCCCTCGGCACGGATTTGATTGATCACGCCCCCTTTATCTGGGGTAGGAGGTATCAGCGTTCCCTTACTTCCTGCCATCGCTAGGGATGCAAGATAGCGAGCCTGAAAATGGGGTCGATACTGACAGTTACCTACTCTGACAACCTGCTCCTGGTTAGTGAACTACTCGTCGACGGGTTTAATCGCTTTTCGCACAATGTCTTCTGCCGAAGTAGTTTGGAGGGTTGTTAGTTGTTGCACTGCCCTCTGAGAGTTGGTGGGAGAATGTGCTCGGACGGTGGTAACTCAGGCGAGCTCCGGTCAGTCGATACCAATTTCTGGGAAAAAGGTGATGATTCAAACGCAATCATCCCAGAGACTGGTATAACCTTCGGTAGGAGAGGTATACATTGAAGAGCACTACGAGAGTTTATTTATCTGATGCAAACTCGTGAAACGCTATGTCATTCGACATGATGCCATCTGGGTGATTTCATCCTCGGGTGAGAACTCTGTTTGTTTTGGGTGGGCGATGAAGGTGACGACCAGCCTCTCCGCCGTATACAGGCTTTTCTAGGTGATTTCTTCACCGGAAGGCTGGAAGATTATGAGTTTCCCAGTAACGGAGCCAACTGATAACATTGAATGTTATCACGGTGGCTTAGCGGTGGTCGTGAGGGTGGATATCTGGCTATTTTTGATGGATTTATGATGGTGGTGGCCGGAGAGACACGGCGGTGATGTGGTGGAATGAATGAATGCAAGAGAGAATTAACTTGACAAGATTTTTGCCCACTTTGTCTATTTTTTGCATATATCCATGATATTACACAAGCATTCCTTTTATAGGCAAGGGCAAGAGCTAGGGGCACGGGGTAAGGACAGATAAGCATAGTATATAATGATGTCAAGCGAGCAATACAACTGGCGACGTCGTTATGATGTTGCTCGAGTCACGATCTGCGAGCTCGCTTCCTCACTTTATCACGACTTCCCCTTGGTCGCTCCTTTCCCGGACTCGTGCCATCTCTTGTTGATCTCCGACTTAGGATGCTGGGCGGCCCCCTGAGCGACTAAGACCTTATAGGTTTGCACGCTCGTCATGAGGTTTCCATCCCGTGACCCTAACCAAATTGTTTCTTCTGACACTGTGGCCGCGGCCCGGCTCCATCATGGTGACTAGATGGGCAGTTTCCGTTAACACATAGGTGTCGGCATATTTAGACACATCAGCTGCAGTGAAAAGGATTCTGAAGTATTTGAAAGAAACCTTGGGAGTAGGAATATGGTATCCAAAAGATGGAAGCTTCAAAGTTATATCTTATTCGGATTCTGATTATGCTGGATGCCAGATAGATAGAAAAAATACAACAGGAACATGTCAGTTGATGGGTAGTAGAATTGTTTCTGGTTCAGCAAGAAGCAAAATTGCATATCAACTTCCACTGCTGAAGCATAGTACATTGCTGCTGAAAGCTGCTGTGCACAAGTTTTATGGTTAAGACAGATTATGGGATTGAAGAAAGAGAAATTCTCATAATGTGTGACAATACTAGAGCAATAACAATCACAGAAAATCCAGTTTTGCACTCAAGGACCAAACACATTGATGTGAGCATCATTTTATTAGAAATCATGTTGAGAAGAAAGATGTGGCGGTTCTTTACATTCCTACTGAAGATCAACTTGCTATATCTTTACAAAACCTTTGGACAAAGAAAGATTTGCTAAGTTAAGAACTGAACTTGGTATTATCAAGGTTCTTTAAATTTCAATGATCAGCAGGTACTGGAATTCACCAAGGGGATTAGTCTTTGCCCTGCTGGGTGCGCTCACTTCGCAGACTAGTCATTGGTATCAACAATTCCGTGTACTCAAATAGTTTGGACAATTGAGCAAATGAAGTTTCCAAGGGGATTGGTCTTTGCCCTGCTGGGTGAGCTCACATAGCAGATCAATCATTGGTATTAAACTTCATCTTGTATTATTAGTTGGACAAAACTATGTTGTATAAAAATCAGCTGTGTATGTTTTGTATCAGCAGACTGCTGAACCTGTTGTGTCTACTGAAGAAGAGCAACAAACTATCCACCTTACTGAAGGTCTAGCCTACTGAAGACTCATTCTGCTAAATGATACGTTGCTGATAAAGTCAGACTTTAATGAAAGTCAACAGAAGTGTAAATGGATATTAATCTTATCCTTTATTACAACTTTTACTAGTACATAATGGTTTATTACATTAGTGAGATCAGTTAGTGGGACAAGTGGCAGCTTCACATTTATTCCAGATTAAATCGTGTGTTTTTGATACAGTACATGCATTGTACAATCTCTGAGATACCCACGCACTACATCTGCCTATATATACCGATACATACACATACGCTCAGATCTTTCATCTTCATATTTCTCAAATTCCTCAAATAACAATGGCGGATGAAGATGTTCATCTTAGAACAAGTCAAAGTGTTAGAGGATATGTTGATACTAACAGGACTGACTTAGCAATTAATCTGGGGAGAAGAATCCGAAGATATGAAGGACTGGAAAATGTTTTGAATCTCAGATTGGAAAAGATTTCTTACAAGAATGTTTGTGATTTCTGGAGGAACATGGTGGTTAGAGATGACAGAGATGCATTTACAAAAAAGGTTAATGCTCAAGAGATTGAAGTTATATCAAACCTGCTGGGGGTGTTCTTTGTATTTGGTCCCGGGAATGGAGCCCCTACAAATCTAGAATCTATGGAATTATCAAGGCTAGATTTTGTTGAATCAATAAGAACAAATCCCGATGCACAAATTGCCTTGAACATAAATGTCAAGAATATTGGTTTTGAGTATAACGTGCTGAGCAAACTTATTTCTTAGAACATTTTGGGGTTTGTTGGAAGTCTAGATACTTTATCCGGATCTAAAATAGACCTTATGATAATCATTTCAAGGAGCATGAAGTTTGATTTGGTTGGCTTCTTTATACAATACATGAAGAAAATCATGATTGATGAACGAGATACCATTGCAAAAAGGTTGAAAAAGAAGCAACATGCTGGATTTGTGGGATCAGGTTTCTTCCTGAAGACAAAACCTTTGGGGTTAATTGTTCAGGCCCTGCTGAATCACATGGAAATTCCAGTTGTTGCTCCATCAAACATCAACAAGGAAAGGTATAAGCCTGAGATTAACACTCTCATTCCAGGAATAGATGATGTTGATGAAGTGGATAGTGATGCTGAGCAAGTACAAAGAACTAAGGCTAGAAGTGATGTGCAACCTGCTGCACCGAAGAAGAAAGCTGAAAAGAGAAAGGATGATGATAGAAGAAAAATAACAGATATATTAAAGCCTAAGAAGACAAGGAAATCAGACACTGCCAAATCTACTGAGTATCAAACTGCTGATGAGCCTTCTGAGCCTACTGAGATTGTCAAAAATACTGCTGCTGATATACTTAAAGAACAGCTCAGAGAAGCATAAAAGAAGAGGAAAGTTGCTAGTAAAGATTAGTTAGAAGAAGTCCTCTTTAAATACCAAGAACAACTTGCAAAAAGGAGAAAACAAGTAATAAGGAAGAAGGGACATGGAAAAAGGAAGGAACTGAGGGTTCTAGAAGAACAAAGGGAAGCAAAAGAATGAGCAGTAACAGTAGAACAACAAGTTGAAAGGCGAACATAAGTGGCTACTGAAATCCAAAAAGAACCTGCTGAGAAGGTTGCCGAAATTGTGCAAGAACCTACTGAGGCTGCAATAACTCAGAGGGTAGGAAAGACAGTTGAGGACCCTTCTGAGGAGCAAGGAATTCAGGGGGAAGCTTATATACAACAGTTGGAAGTAGTAAACACAAACTTGCCTGCTGAAGAGTCTACTAAGTCATCTTGTTGAGACTTTTGGAAGTCAACATGTTGAGCAACCTGCTCCAAGAAAACCAACCATGCCTTACAAAAGAAAGGATAAGAAGTCTAAGAATCCAAAAACAGATCCTAATATCAAGAAGATTTCAGATTACTTTGCATGGAAGTTTGGTTTTTACAAAAGACAAAAGCCAGCAAGAGATCCATTGACTTGATTTGAAGAATGGGCTTTTGAAAGTCTTGGGGTGGAAAGTTTGCTAGGACTGATTGACACATCACTGTTAGAGATGAGGCTGCTGGAGATTATTGAGAATGAAAAGCAGCAAGGAATTATAATGTTCAAAGATTCCAAGTTTACACCAGATAGTGATGATTCATCATCATCATCAGATTCAGATGATGATCATCCTATGCATCCAGGAGAATCAAGTGGTATTGCAAAAGAAAGATCTACTGAGGATGCTGGACATGGATCTATTGAAAAGACAGTAGAGAAACCTACTGATGATGGCAAGTCTATTGAGGGTCAGCAGACTGATGATATAGCACAAGAACTGTTTGCTGCCAACAATGAAAATATGGAAGCTCAAACTGCCACAGCAACATTTCTTAAAGATGCTATCTTGATGAATATCTCTTATATAGTGATGATTGAGAACACTGATGTCAATTCTGAGTCATCTAATCAATATCAAGACATCATAGGCACTGATGAAACCTTGACACAGGCTGCTGAAGTACTGAAAGAGATTACTGAGGTTGGTGGTGTTTTAGAGGAAAACATGGTTGTTTTTCCTCATGTTGTTGAAGAAATGGAAGTTCAGTCTGCTAAGGTACATACAACAACTGAACACAGGTTAGAACTGGAGGTCCGAAGTACTGGATCAAACAGTATTAGGACAAAGGTTGGACTTTTTGTTGGGATCAGAGAAATCCCCTGTGTCTAGCATGGAGGCTACTGAGGAGACAATTGCTGATGGTAAAATTGGACAAGAAGCTGCTGATGAACAATCTTAGGAGAAAATTCTTGATTATAATTTTAGTGATGAGGAATTCCGATTGCCAGAAGAAGAAGAAGAAGAGCCCCAACAAGCACAAGAACCTGTAATTGAAGAAATACCTATTTTGAATGTAGTTGAAGAAGGTCCTAAACCCCGTGAATAGGACAGGACAAGAGCAATTGTAATAAGGTACCTATGGCTGATGATCATGCTGAAGGATCTGCTGAAAACATTGTTGGTGGTATGGATGGTATGGTTGCTGCAATACCTGCATACATTATGGATGAGTTAAGGGCTGTAAGAGATGACATTACTCAACTGAGAACTCAATTGACTAGGAGTGAGCAAAGGTTTGAAGTTTTTGGGAATTTAGTGGAAAATAGAGGAAGAACTACGGAGACAGTAGCATCCAATGTCACTCATCTAAAATTTTCCACTAATGACTTACTCAGAGAAATTGCTTATGCCAAGCAGGATGCTATAAAAAGAGACAAAGATAAGGTTGAATAGATTGCATCTTTGCACAAAAAGGTTGACAAATTGGCTGAGACACCTAAACCTGCTGAGATACCTCACCCTGCTGCACTTGATCTTAAGCTTACTGAGAGGATAAACCTGCTGGAGCGAACAATGGAAGGCCGGATTACTTCAGTTGACACTAGAACATAAATAATGGAAGGGGAACTGAATAATTTGGTAATCACACAAGAGAGTGTTCTTGGCCTGCTGAACCATTTTATTGATGATGTCAATAAGGGGGAAGGAGGTCAGACAGCAGAAGCAAAAGAAGTTGAAAGGGTCCACAACAAGAAAAGATTTGAGGCAGATATCAATGTTTTTAGAGAACCTGCACCTGGCATTGTACAGTTGCTAGATGATCTGCTGAAGGAGCTCAAGATTGCTTATGGTGCAAGAAGAAAACCTTATCATGACATGACCTTCATAGAAGGTCTAGAAGGTTTTCTTGAAAATAAGATATGGGAAACAATGGTCAAATCATTAAGAGAAACAATCAGGGGACGTCATAGTGGAAGATCTGTTGGAGGTAAAGGTCAGACTGCTGAACAGAGAGCTAGAGCATGCTTGGATGAATTTGAACATTTTTATATGAGACAAGGATTCAAACTTCAAAGTATACAGTTGACACTACCAGAAGCATGGGAAAGATGGAAGTTGCCGCACTCTTTGATTGATTTCTTTGAATCGAAAATGAATGGATGTTGGATATGGTCAAGGAGATAAGAGAATATCAACAGAAAAGAGAACAAGACAGAAACTAAATCAGGAGATTTATTTATATGTTTTATCTTTATGCTGATCTTAGTTGTAATAATTTTGAACAAATTTGAATACAAATGATATATGAATGAAATTCGTTCTATTTTTGTGTTTTTATCTTTTTGCTTTGCTGTAAGGAGGGTATTGGCATCATCACTAAAAAGGGGGAAATTGTTAGACATATTTTAGTTTTAATGATGAGTACTAGAGTAGCTGTTATAGAGCAAAGGCAAAATGATGTCAGGATTGAATGTATAGGTTTACTAGAGTTTGATCTTTGTATAGGTTTGATCAAATAAGAACTGTAAAGAGGTCAGCTGACTTGATCAGCAGACCTATGTAGGTCAGTAGAGTGTCTAGGATAGTAGAGTCTAGGAACCTGTTGATGGTAGAAGGCTGAGGGTTCAAACTCAGTTATGAAGGCTAAGGGATCAAACTTAGTAATTAATGTCAAGGATATGGGATCAAACTTTAGGGAAGTCTGTGATGACCTAAACTGATAAGATATACCTTGTGTAGAAGGTCTAAGTTTCATAAAAGTTAAGTGATGATTGAAGCTTAGTTATAATTGAAATGGTGCACTCTAACTTCATAATAAAAAGTTAGATGAAAAGCAGGCAGCTGAAGTGTTTTTGAAACACAGTAGACTAAAAGTCAGCTGACAATATTTGTACATTAGTAGACTGATAGAACATGTATCTGCTGAATGTAATATTTGAATTATTCCAAGATTTTCCGGAAGAGTAAATGGATAAGGATGAATTACAAGCCTTGGATTAATTAATCAATCGATGGCCAAGATGAAAGGGACGTTGTGATGACGGTTAAAATGGTCTATCCCACGGCATCAATATTCTATCCATTATGAGATACAAATAGTTGTTTCGACCTACAAATACGAACCATTTGAGTTGAATATCATATGTCGGGTTCGTGAGTCGAGAAATCTGCACTTAACGTTTATTCCCTATTTCAATATTATTTCGTGTATTATTTGATGATTTTCGGGATACAAAATATTGGGCTGAGCATGATGGACGAATCTTGTGTGGACTGAATGAAAATAATGGGCCTAGGGTATTCCAGAGGCATCCAAGTTAAGTCGGTTGAAGAAAAAAAGACAAAAGTACCCCCGGTAACCCGGGAGGCGGTGCCGGCTTACCGAGGGTCGAGAACCTTCCGAAACGCATTTTCTTGGATGAGGGGTCGAACTAGATGTTCCTAAGTCGGTTTAGATAGCTATAAATAAGAGGCTTCGCCATAGAACTAAATGTAACAATAGTACCATACAATTTACAAGCATTATGCGATAAAAAGTTCATTGTTCTTTATTTTATTTATTTTATTTTTTCTGGTCGGATAGACGACGGAGTCGCCGCCTAGGGAGAGATCCGAAAGAAATCAACGCTCGTTTTTTAGGGTATGATTTTCTGCCTTTTCCAAGATGTAGATCTATCATTGTTCTATTCGACTAGTATGTTTTAATTGCTTAATTAGTTTAATTATGTTGTAGTTAGTTTATTTTACCCCATGTGTTATAGATCTGATTCGTTGGTGACGAAATCATGGAATAGTAGTTGCGTTCTTCACATCTGCTATGGTCTATATCGCTAGATCCGAATACCTAGTAAATTACTAATTCATGATATTCGGCGCCAGCTACGTTGATCGATAGATTTAATTTACATGTTTTTGGCATGATCAACTATTTACATGTCATCGTAAATCAACATTAAGGAATGTTAGTGAATTGTTAATTAGGACAATATCTTGATGGACCCTAGAAACATGCTGGTCAATGTCGACAGCTGTCTAGGTGGGTTTACGGTATGAGTTAGCGCTCAATATCGACAGCTCTAGTTCTTTATGCGTATGGGCTATTACGGACCAATTAAGGAGTGTAGCTTGCGTATAGATTGTCTACTGCCATTGTCAGAGTAGATAGGGTTATGAGTTGTACCCGTAGCTGAACAATGAATAAATTCACAAGTGGAGAGGACTATTGCATGTGTGGGGGGAATAACTAATTACTCATAATTGAACTAATACATTAGAAACTCTAGTTTACTTCGTTGAACTTGCATAATCTTGCTAGTTGATTGTTACCAATTTTACTACTGTCTATATTATAGTTGGTTGTAGACCGTTATTGTGACAAGCTCAATCTTGATAATTAGACATTCTTACGAGTCTCTGTGGGATCGACCTTGATTTGCCAATACTCTACTACGATAGACCTAGTCCTATTGCTAGTAAGTGCTTTGCACGGGACTCATGTCAAGAATACTTTTTATTTAAGTTTGAGTTTTCTATATACATTTGAGTTTATTTTATAGTCTGTTTATACTGGAGTCATATAGCGTCAGTCCTGTTAAAATCTGTAAAAAAAGGTATGACCGGTATACCGGGGGTTACCGGCGGTAAACCGAGAGTCCCAATTTTGCCCGAATCATTCTGTTAGTTTAGAGTCGAGTCAGTAGGTAGAGTCTGTATTACTGAGTCTGCCAGGCATGTGTAACAGCCGCCGAGGCAAGTTACTAACCTTTTTATTCTTTTTGTGTCTTGTAGTACGCTACATGAAGTTCAGCAGCCAAACTCGAGAAATTTATACCTGAGATTGAGAAGTTTGCTAGAAAAAAGAGAAAGGAAACTCGAGAGAAATCTGTTAGGCTGGCGGACGATATGGTTTCGCACGAAGGAGATCACAGCGAGAGAGAAGAAGAAGATACATAAACCAATATGGCATAGAACGGACAGAATGGTGCAGGAGTTGTGGTGCAAGCAGATAGGAGAACTCTACAGAGTTATGCAATGCCTACGATTGTGCAATTTGTGCCAGCAATTGTTCAGCCTGAGGATGCAGCTAAAGTATTTCACCCAAAACCAAATGTGATACAAATGGTGACTAATTACACTACTTTTCATGGAGTAATGAACGAAGACCCTAGTGTACACGTCACCAACTTTCTGGAGATAGTCAGCACGGTTAAGCCAGCAAGAGTGCCTGAAGACAATATCAAGCAGAAATTGTTTCCATTCACTTTGAAGGACAAAGAAAATATATGGTTATTGTCTCTAGCACCTGGATTGATCCAAACTTGGACCGATTTGTTGCAAAAATTTATGAATAAGTACTGGCCACCTGGGAAGTCACTACAGATGAGACAAGAAATCATGAATTTCAAGCAGAGACCCACTGAAACCTTTGAATAGGCATGGGAAAGATTTAAGGAAGCACAGAGGAGATGCCTTCATCATGATATCACTTTTCCCGTATAAATGCATAGTTTTTATCACGGATTGCGGCCAAGTGAACAAATGAGAGTTGGTGCCTCGAGTAATGGATGTTTTGCGTTGCTATCACCTGAAGAAGCCGAAGAGAAATTGGAGAAAATTGTGCTTACAAGTCAATGGGGAACATACCAAGTTGAAACCGCCAAAGTAGCTGAAGGAGTATTTGGAGAAGATTCTTCTCAAAACATCTTATACCAGCTAATGGCAATGAACAAAAAGATAGATGGCATGCAAGATCGCATAACCAAGGTTGAGAAAGTTCAGGAGATTGAAACGACCAACACTGAGGACGTGAACTATATAGGGAGGCAAGGAAATCCTTATGGGGGCGGATATCGCCCAGGTTCTCATGACCACCCTGGTTTTAGACTGAGTGACCCTAGTGGGTGTTTTCGACAAAGTATTCAAAAGGTGGAGAGAGACCGAGACAAACTAGTGGATTCATGCCTCAATTGAAAAAATCTGGTGGTTGGGAAGCAGCCATGGATAAAATGAGCTCAACTGTGTCCGATACGGTCAATCAACTTACGAAATCCATGACTGAGTTGAATACAAACTTCACCACTTATTGTTAGAAGAATGATACAAGACTGGCCAATTAAGAAGCCTTAGTGCAGAATATGTTGCACCAATTGGGACAGATTGTAGAACAAGTGTCTGCCCGTCCTCCGGGAGGATTTCAAAGCAATACTAGGAAGAATCCGAAGGACGTGAATGCAATCATGACTAGAAGTGGAAAGGAACTGCCTGGACCTGTTATACCAACTGTCCAGGTGGAATCAAAAAGCAGTCAACAGCAGAACGCAGTAGAATCTTGAGAAAAAGAGGGGCCGGTAAACCGGGACACTACTCTGGTATACCGAGAGTCTGAAAATTCAGCAGACAAGCAGGCAGAGCAGCAGTCAGCAGGTAAGTCTTCAGAACTGTAACTATTAATCCTGCTACTTTACCCTATCCCCCTAGGAAATATAAGCCGAATAATGATGATGCGCGTTATAAAAAGTTTATAAATATGTTTAAAAAGTTGTAAGTAAATATACCTTTGGTAGAAGCTCTGGCTGGAATGCCAGAGTAGGCAAAGTTCTTGAAAGAAGCAATTTCTACCAAAAGAAAGTTATTGGACCTTGAAACTATATGCCTTAACGAGGAATGCTCGGCAGTTTTGCAATGCAAACTGCTTTCTAAGTGTAAAGATCCTGAGAGCTTCCTCATACCATGCATAATTGGAGGAGTATGCCTAAATAAAGCATTGTGTGATCTTGCAGCTAGTGTCAATCTAATGCCACTCTCCATCTTTCATAAATTAGGCACGAAAGTGTTGAAAGAGACATCTATAACCCTTCAATTAGCGGATAGGTCAATGAAGCAAGCTGGTGGAGTGGTGGAGGATGGTTTGGTGAAAGTTGATAAGTTTGTATTCGCTGTAGACTTTGTGATGCTAGACATGGAAGCTAACCACGATGTTCCATTGATCTTAGGAAGACCTTTCCTAGCTACGAGTAAAACATTGATAGTTGTTCATGTTGGAAATAAAATTTATGTTTTGATGATAATTCATCATATTTGTTCAAAGTATTATCTTAACCCCATTGATGAAGTGCTGAAGCCAGCTGTTATAGTGAAAAGCTAAAAGATGTCTAGAACTGAATGTATAGGTTTTATTAGAGTCTAATATTTGTATCAGTTACATCAGACAAGCACTGTAATAATTAGTGTGTCGTAAAACTGAAAAACTGGAAGTCATCTAGAAAACTGGAAATCACTAAGACATAAACTGACTCAGAATACACCAGCATCAAACTGAAGAAAATAAGTTCGCTGAGGGACACAGACTCGGTTGGCTTATATAGAAAACTGAAGAACTGAGGGTCACAGACTCAGTTATTGAAGATAGAAGAACTGAGGGTTCAAACTCAGTTATGAAGATTACAAGTCGAGACTGTAAAGTTAGACTTCAGGCAAGATTGTGGTGACCTGAACTGACTTTATGGATCTTGTATGAAGACCTAAGAATCATAAGGACAATGAATTCTTAGATGATAATGAGTCATGGTGTACTCGATTAAGTCAATTATAATCGATGAAAACCGGAGTACCGATATTTGAAGAAGAGTAAAATCTCGTTAACGCTCCATGTCGATTAGAAACCGACATACAATAAACTCAGTGTAAAACTGATAAGGAAACTCAGTTTTATATGTCAGCCATCCAACAAACTAATCGTACAGTCGAACGTTATAAAGGAAGCAATTTCATTGGATGAGTTACTGATACAGCAGAACGGTCAGAAAATATAGCCGTTACAAGAGAGACGTTGATACAATTCGAATTGAAGCCAGATGAACGTTGGACCTCACACTATAAATAGAAGACTTTGCACCAAGGATAAAAAAAATGAATTGACAAGTATCATAAAGTAATTCTGTGCATTAGTCGTTTTATTCGAATTACTATCATCTCAGCGCTATAACAAGATCATATCTAGAAATTCTTCAAGTGTTCAAGCTACACTGATTTTATCAAGAATCAAACACTTTGAAGAACCACAAACAAGAATCAATTTATTGATTCTCAGCCCAACTTTGATTCTACATCAAAGGTTTTAGACTGTGAAGCAAACCGGGAAGGTTTCGCCAAGGACAGTTGTGACTAGCAGTCGGGTAGACTGTGTCTGTGGTGGTAGCTGGTGAAGAGGCAATTCAACCCTCTAAGGATTAGTGTTCAAGCAATTGAAGAACAACAATTCTACATGTTCTACAATTGTTTAGATAGTGACGGTAGGGATTAGCCAAGGACTATTGTTTAGGACTTTTTGTAACAGTTCACCTCAAGAAGTTCTAGTGGAATTTTCCTCCGCACCACAGGGGAAGAGAGGACGTACAGGATTACACCACCTGGAACCTCTATAATACTTTCCTTATTTACTTTACGCATTTACTTATTCAGCATTTATTTAAAGCACTTTGATAATTGATTGTTATACACCTCACAGTTCACAAACTAACATTCAGCAGAATTCAGTTTACTACATTCAGCTTTCACAGAGAATAACAAGATCAAGAAAAAGGCTAGAACTTAATCCGCTGCCGGTTGACTAAGTTTTGAGCTTAAGTCAGTTTGACTTAAATTCAGCTTAGTCAGCTTAACTCCACACAAGTTTAATTGAACCTTCATTTGTTTTAAATCCAGTTTTAGGGATAAGTTTATTCACCCCCCCCCCTCTAAACTTGTGTTAGCCTTTCCAAGGGACCAACAGTTCATAAGGGTGAGCTGATTCTGAGAGTGAATGAGGACAAAGTAGTGTTCAATGTGATTAATTCAATGAGATATGCTCAAGATGAAGGAGAAGCATGCTACATGCTAGATGCCATAGAAAAACTTGTGTTGGAATTATATCAGCAAGTGGCACTAGACCCTGAAGTAGCAGAGACTTTCCTCCTGAAGGATGATGAGAGTTATGAGGAAACCTGGCCTGGGTGTAGTGAAGGTCAAGTGCGAGAAATATAGCCTATATCCTCTGTGGATTTAGGATGAATCATTCATAAACCTTCCTGGCACAAGTTCTTTGACTTACAGTTGACTGGTAAGTTGTTAAGATCATCATTAGAGGAGCCACCAAGGAACTTAATGTTGAAACCTTTGCCATCTCACCTGAAGTACGTGTACTTACAAGATGATACTCTCCCCCTTATAATTTCATCATTATTATCGCCCTTAGAGGAGGAGTAACTTTTAAGAGTACTGAGAGAGCATAAGGGAGTGTTTGGGAGGACGATTGCAGATATTAGAGGAATAAGCACATCAGTGTGCATGCATAAGATCTCTGTAGACCGTGAGAAGAAAGCGGTAGCACAACCTGAAAGGAGGTTGATGCCACAACTAAAGGATGTTGTTAAGGAAGAGATCATAAAGATATTGGAGATGGGAATCATTTTCCCAATTGCATACAGTGAGTGGGTGAGCCCGATTCATGTGGTGCCCATTGTTAAGGGTGATTTTATACGAATTTATACGATAGTTTTCTTATCAAATTCCCTCATATTAGTATAAATTGCATTGGAATTGGGCTTAAAATGGATATAATGAGCAAAAGGTTTTATTAAATGAATCAATTGCAAAATGAGCTTAATTGTGGGTTTAATATGAGTTTTATATTGTTTTGGATTATGTTATGTTTTTGCAATGTTTAATTATAGATAATAATGATGTCACAAATGAGGAGGTGGAATGAAGATAAGAGTCATTAGAGATAAGATCCAAGTGGTTAGCAAGTTGTTGGAAGAGAGAGAAGGTATATTATGGATCAAGAAAGAATAAATCCGTTGCATCATAACCGAATTCTGTTACAAGGATCCAAACGGGCGTCTGGCAAATAGAACGGGCGTTCAAAGCTGACAGAGAGTTATGAAATCGAGCAGAATGAATTCAAACGCACGTTCATCAATTCAAACAGGCGTTTAACTCCGAGACCAGTCGATTTTTCCCTTTTTCCTATAAATAGGCATCGTGTGTAATCACTTAGAGAGCGTTTTTTTTTACAGTAGTTCTTCAGTATTTTCAGAGCCAAACAATTCCCAAAGACCTTCTAAAGGTGGCTGGGTTTAGATTTAGTTATTATTAGCTTAATTCTCATGGATTCATCTTCAAGCTTTGTGGTTATTTCTTCTATGGATAGCTAAATCTTGTTGGGAAACTTGGGGATGCAAATCTATCAATAAATCTGGTTTTCTTATATTGATCTTGTGTGTTCTTCAACCAAGGTTGGATCTCTTAGCTTGTTTTACTTGTCTAATTTCATTTACATCGAAAGATAATGAATATGTGATGTTTCATGAATGGAAATTGTGTGAAACTTAGATCAAACTTGCTAATGGATTGAACATTTAATTTCTAGCCAAGAACGAAAGTTGCTAAGTTATTTGTTTAGGTCTTAAATCGAAAGATTTCACATCTAGATCGTTAATTGATACAAACCTTCCTAAGAAATTAGATCGTTTTGCATTTGGATAGGTGAACCCCCCTTTGTTAAGAAGCATACTTGATTGGTATTAATTGAGCCTTTGTTATTGGTTGATTTGTTGAACCATTGTTTGCCTCCTTTCTCCCAATTGCTTGCTTTTGATTTCATAGATTATAAACCTTAGTTCTAAATTTCTGTCTTAGTTTAATCTAGTTACTTTAACGTAATAATCGGCTCGAAACAATCTTTACTTAGCTTTGAATCATCTATGATTCTATGTCTATGCTTGTGATCTCCTTTAATCTAAAACATAAAACACCATTAACATCATCTCTCTGTGGATCGATACCCGTACTTACCCTACTATGCTAGCAACTACCCGATATTCGGTCGGTTAGGAGTTAGTTTGCATGTTAGGTATAGGTTTTATAAATATTGTTTGTTTTGAATGATGCAAAATCCTCCGAACAAAATGGCGCCGTTGCCGGGGAGTTGCCATGTTTGATGTGTTTTATTACTGTTTTAGATGATAAGGAAAGCCTTAGTCTAAGTGGCCTTAATCTAGGTGCTCTGAAATCTGGTTTTTCTGCGTTTTTACACCCTGTTTCTGCTATTTTTGCTCTCTGTTTAGTCTGAACGGACGTTTAAGCTTTTAAACGCCCGTTCTCTTTCTAAACGGACGTTTGGGATCTAAACTGGCGTTCTGTCTGAACGCACGTCTTGTTTTCAGAGTGCACGTTCTGATCCCTGTTATATTTTTTTGTTTCTATCTTCCTTTTGTTCCTTTATCATTTCTTTCGTTTGACTCTGGTTTATGCTAACTCGGAGTCAACAAGGCACTCTTATTTTCAATCCCGAGCCTGAACGAACTATTGTTCGTCCTAACCGTCGAAGAATCCGTTCTCGTATCCAAAGACTTGAAGAAAATTTAGAGAAGCGATTCCGGAAAGAGGTTGAAGAGTTTGTCTTAACGATGGCTGATGATAGAAGAACTTTAGCTGATTATGCCAGACCGGGCATGGTCAGAGTTAATCCTGGAGTCATTATACCGGCGATTGCCGCTCCTACTTTCGAACTTAAACCCGGTTTGATCCAAATGATGCAACATGCATATATTTTTCACGGTTATCAATCCGAAAATCCTCATACCCATATACACACGTTTCTTGAGATCTGTGGGACTACCAAGTTGCAAGGGGTTGATGAGGACATTATCAAACTCAAATTGTTTCCATTTTCTTTGAGGGGTGAAGCCAAGGAGTTGTACAATTCTCTACCTGTTGAATCTATAACAACGTGGGACGACCTAGAGAGAGAGTTCTTAAGTCAGTACTTTCCTCCGTCTAAGACTGCTCAGTGTCTTAGCGATATCTACATTTTTACTCAACAGCCTAATGAATCTTTCTTCGAAGCTTTTAAGAGATTCAAATCTTTACTCGAAAGTGCCCTCATCACGGACTAGACTTGCGAGAGGCAAGCTAATACCTTTTACGGTGGTTTGACCGATTTGTCAAAAGGCATGGTCAACGATTCTAGTGGTGGGGCATTTCTCAAGAAAACTCCACAAGAAGGTTGGGCTTTGTTTGAGGACATAGCTAAGTACAATTATGCTCCTTCTTACCAAGCAATCCAAGCACCCGCACCAAAAATTGAAGAAGTAAACATGCGAATCAATTGATTTCTTTACTTCAACAACGGGTTGCTAATCTTTCTAAGAATTCTAATTCTCAATCTCGTGAATCAACTTCAACGAACTCCCAAGTTCGTTCGTGACAATTGCAATCAAATTGGCCATTTGTTTGGTCAATGTCAATTTCTATCCCCCACAAACTATCAAGTCAATCTTTGTCCAACATACGAGACAGTATACACCGATAGTTTGCCAGACTTGTGCTATTGAAGGACATACTTCTCTTGCTTGTCCTATGAATGGACAAAATTCTGAAGTCAATGCTTTTTATGGCCAATCCAATCAAAGATTTCCGAATCAGTATTCTAGTCAAAGCAACTTCCAGAACCAGGGGTACAACCCAGGTTATCAAAACTTCAATAGGAATCCGAATAACTATCAATCTTCGAGTTCTCCTACTTCTACTCAAAGATTCAATCAAAACTGGCCTAACAGTTCTACTCATGTCTCTGGTAATAGGCCCAGTCAATCTTACAATCAGAATTCTCAGAATCCTCCGGGATTTTCTCTTCCGAGTGATATTGTTACGAGATTGGAGGAACAAACGAAGACAATCAAGAACCTTGAAAGGCAATTAGGACAATTGGCTGAACAACTTGCTTCAAGACCACAAGGACATCTACCAAGTTTTATGGAGAAGAACCCTCGTGGAGGTGGTCAAGTCAATCAAGCTAATCTGAGTCAGTGTACTGCTCTAGTTCCATCAACTTCCTACAGTCAAGAAGATACTAATGCCATCAGTTTGAGATCCGGCACTCAACTCTCTGGTCCACAGAACCAGGGAAACCACTAGCCCCTCCTGCCAGTGGAAGTGCAAGAGGGGGAGTTGAGGAGGCCTATTTCCCTAATCCGATAAAGAGCACTCGGGAGACTGATCTTCCGAAGGATGAGGTGGAAGGATCTAAAGTAGGTGAACCTGTGAGTAGTGAGAAGTCTATTGAGGAAGAGGATGAGCCTGTGGGGAAAGGAGTTGAAAAATCTGTGAGATGGAAAGATCTTGAGGACCAAGCTGTGAGTTCCCCCCCGAAGAAAGTTTTCTCTGAAGATGAGATGAAGAAGCTTCCGTTCCCTCCGAGAAAGACTAATATTCCTTTATGTGAAGATAAGAAATATGAGAAGGTACTCAACCTCCTGAAAACACCCAAGTTAACTTGCCGTTATCTGACGTGTTGGTTGAGATGCCCAAGTATACTAAATTTATAAAGGATGTGGTCTCGTCTAAGAAGAAGTTAGAGGGCATGGAAAGGGTGATTGGTGAAGACTGTTCCATGATAAGTTATGAAGATTTACCTGTTAAGAAAGGTGATCCTGGAAGATTTGTTCTTAGTTTGCAAATAGGAGGCCTTGTCTTTCCCAATTCTTTATGTGATCTAGGAGCTTCTATTAGTCTTATGCCTTTATCTGTCTGTCAGCAACTTCAATTAGACCATCTTTTGGAGCCCACTACTATGAGTATTCAGTTTGCGGATAGATCATCCAAGAAAGTGACATGGATTTTGAAAGATTTGTTGGTTCAGGTCGATAGATTTACCTTTCCTGTGGATTGGTATGTTTTAGACATCCAACAACCAAATACGCCCCTGATTCTTGGAAGACCTTTTCTTTCTACCGCTAGAGCCCTCATTGATTGTGATGATGGTGCTAAGGTGACTTTGCGCGTTGGAAATGAAGAAGTAAGCTATAGTGTCTCTAAAGCTATCAAAAGACCTTCGGAATTTCCAACCGGCTACTCTGTAGAGGAATCATTTGATGATTTCAATGATTATTTATAGGAGCAAGCCATTGCAGTAGACTCTGAATACGAGCGTTTAATCGACAATCTGAATCAGTATGGTAAGGTAGATCTGAGAGATTTTGGAGCTGAAATGGATGATGAAGTTATGGGAAGTTGATTTATTGGGAGCTCAGCTGTTTTCCTCCGATAATTTGAAAAGTAGAGATTTGAAGTCCAGTTTGGAGGAACCCCCAAATGATCTTGAGTTGAAGCCTTTACCTAAGCATTTAAAGTATATGTTCTTGCAAGATGGTAATAAGCTTCCCCTCATTATTTCATCCAAACTATCCCGGATCGAGGAACTGAAAGTGATCAACGTCTTGAAAAAGAATGAAAGAGCCTTCGGATGGCAAGTCGGGGATATCAGAGGGATATCTCCGGACATCTGTATGCATAAAATCAAGACGGAAGACGGAGCTAAGAGAGTTAGACAACCGCAAAGGAGGCTGAATCCTCATATGCAAGAGGTTGTCAAGAAAGAAATTATCAAATTGTTGGCTATGGGAATCATCTACGCTATTGCTGACAGTGATTGGGTGTCGCCAACTCAAGTAGTTCCTAAAAAAGGAGGAATTACGATTGAGAAAAATGAGAAGGGAGAAGAGGTTGTTATAAGACTTGTGACTGGTTACAGAGTTTGTATTGATTATAGGAAGCTTAACGAAGTCACAATGAAAGATCACTTTCCTCTTCCTTTCATTGACCAAATGCTTGAGCGTTTGGCCGGCCACGCTTTCTACTGTTTTCTTGATGGTTATTCTGGTTATATTCAAATTCCCATTGACCCTAAAGACCAAGAGAAGACTACTTTCACTTGTCCCTATGGTACTTTCGCCTACAGGCGAATGCCATTTGGTCTTTGCGACGCCCCAGCTACATTTCAAACATGTATGTTGGCGATCTTTGACGGACTTGTGGAGAAATGTATGGAAATTTTCATGGATGACTTCTCGGTTTTTGGTCAAACTTTTGATGAATGTCTTCTTAATCTTGATAATGTGTTGAAGAGATGTGTGGAGAATAACTTAGTCCTCAACTGGGAAAAATGTCATTTCATGGTTGAGGAGGGCATAGTTCTTGGCCATAAAATTTCATCCAAGGGTATTGAGGTGGATAAAGCCAAAGTGGAAGCTATTGAGAAAATGAGCTTTCCAAAGAATGTGCGCGAGATTCGAGGTTTTCTTGGACACGTTGGATTTTATAGACGATTCATTAAAGACTTTTCCAAGATTGCTAAGCCTTTATCCAATTTGCTTCGTGATGACGTTGAGTTTAACTTTGACGATGAGTGCAAGCAGGCATTTGAAAAGCTTAAGCATCAGTTGATATCTGCCCCTATCTTAATTTTGCCAGATTGGAATCTTCCTTTCGAACTTATGTGCGATGCATCTAACTACACGGTTGGTGCAGTTTTAGGCCAACGAGTAAAAGGGAAATTTCAACCGATCTACTATGCTAGTCACACTCTGAACCCCGCACAAGTCAACTACACCACAACAGAAAAAGAACTTTTGGCTGTTGTGTTTTCTATGGACAAATTCCGCAGTTACTTGTTGGGAGCTCAAGTTATAGTGTGGACAGATCATGCTGCTTTGAGCTATCTGATGAATAAAAAGGATGCTAAACCGCGCTTACTGCGTTGGATTCTTACCCTACAGGAGTTTGATGTGGAAATCAAAGACATAAGGGGTAGTGAAAATGCAGTAGCGGATCATGTTTCTAGATTGTTGAGTGAAAAAGAGGATGCTCCTGAAGATATTGATCTTTACTTCCCTCTTGAAAGTATTATGCTCGTTGACAGTGGCAATTCTGGAATTCCGTGGTATTCTTCAATTGTCAACTATCTCCATTCTGAATATCTGAATCTTGACTTTTCGTATCAAGAGAAGAAGAAGTTCTTCTCCGATCTTAAGTATTATATCTGGGATGAGCCGTATCTCTTCAGAATCTGCAAAGACGGGTTGCTTAGAAGGTGTGTTCCTGAGTCTGAGCAACGTGCTATAATTGAACAATGCCATAATGGACCCACGGGTGGCCACTTTGGTGCTTGGAAGACTGTTGCAAAGATTTTTCGGCCTCGGTTTCTATTGGCCGTCAATCTTTAAAGATACCGAAGCCTTTTGTAAAGGCTGCGATAGGTGCCAACGAACTGGGACTTTGACTAGGCGTTACGACATGCCTTTGACACCCATCCTAGAATGCGAGGTCTTCGATGTATGGGGGATTGACTTTATGGGTCCTTTTCCTTCTTCCTGCGGGAACAAGTACATCCTAGTCTGCGTAGACTATGTTTCTAAATGGGTTGAGGCCATCGCCACTCCTCATAATGATCTTAAAACGGTCATGAAGTTTCTGAAGAGGAATATCTTTGCAAGGTTTGGTTGTCCGCGCGCTTTGATTAGCGATGAAGGAACGCATTTCTGTAACCGACCCTTGGACAAAGTTTTAGAAAAGTATGGTGTTAAACACAAACTCGGTACACCGTATCATCCTATGACGAGCGGTCAGGTTGAAAGAAGCAACCAGAGTCTCAAGACAATCCTGGAGAAGACGGTTAATAGCCATAGAAAGGATTGGAGTTTGAAGCTGGACGATGTACTTTGGGCTTATCGCACTGCTTATAAAACCCCGATCGGTACATCGCCTTTCCAGATGGTTTCCGGTAAATCATGTCACTTGCCAGTCGAGTTGGAGCATAGAGCTTATTGGGCGACAAGGTTTTTGAACTTTGATTCCCAAGCTTGCGGCGAACATCGACTGCAGCAGTTGCATGAGCTGGATGAGTTCAGACTCCGAGCTTATGAAAGCTCCAGGATCAGCAAGGATAAAATGAAGCTTCTTCACGATGCTAAGATTAAGAAGAGAGAGTTTCATGTGGGAGAGTTGGTTTTGTTGTATAATTCTCGTTTACATCTTTTCCCTGGAAAGTTACGGACCCGGTGGTCCGGACCTTTCGAAATTCTCAACATCTTTCCCGGAGGTGTTTTAGAGCTGAGAGGATACGGCGATAAACCTGTCAAAGTCAACGGTCAAAGGTCTAAGCACTACATTGGTCAACCAAAAGAACCACCTTTGATTGTTAAGTTTCTCGATATATTCGGGTGTTGTAGCCCCGAAGTTGATGACTTTGATGAATTTTCGCCTGATTTGTTCTCCGAGGAAGATAGCACTTATTCGTTGGAGGAGGTCCTTGCAGGCAGTTGGGACATGGAGGAGCTGCGGAAAGAAATGCTACTAAAGAGGAGACAAAAGAAGAAAAAGTCAACCATGAGGAGAATTCAGCGTCTTTGGAATATCTCTCGTGAATTCACTCCGGGTATTCGTTATTTCTACCGTCACCCTAAGAACCACACTGTGCATGAAAATGTGGCGGGTAGAAAAGTGAAATGGCCCGATCCGGGTTAGGTTTTAACTGGTTGTCGAGCTTCCGACAATAACTGAAAGCGCTACTAGGAGGCACCCTAGATATCCTTTTCTTTCTTTTAGTTCTTTTGTGTTTGTTTGTTTTCCTTTTTGTCTAGCCTCTAATGAGCATTGCCTATTTCAGTTGACGGTTTGAGATGACTGATGACGATAATCAACACCGCTACGGAGTACCTACACATGAGTTTTTCGGGATGACCGAGCACGAGTTTGAGTTCGTCAGTCGGATCCATGCCATTTCATTAAATGATGGTCCTGGTGGTTTGAGGATCTTGGATGCGGATATTGATATTCTCACCCGAATCAGGACTTTCACTTTTGTTATCGTTGTGCCTCCATCTCTCTCCGGAGGAGATGGTGAGTGGACCATTGAGGATATTGCGGATGACTTAGAGAGGCCATTCACGATTCTCAACGATCCTTTCCTGATTGATCTCGTCTTGGTGCTTGAGGATGAGCATGTTCGTGGGGTTGAGCAAGCCGGAGAGGATTGGTACTTACAGTATGAGTACGACCTCTAGCCCATCATCGACTTGCTCCGCCGTCTCATTCGTGTGATTGACTGGGCCTCGCTTTACGATTAGTTAAGTTAGTTGTTTTTATCGTCAAGCTCTCGTTGTTAACTATAGCATCCTACCATTTATCTCGCCCCGTGCTAACTAGTATAACTTTGAAAAAAAAGTTGGCACATTATAAGTCATTCGTCGGGCCGACGACGTTAAACAAAAGCGCTTGGTGGGAGGCAACCCACCATTTCTATGTATTTCTTTATGTTTTTATGTTCTTATGATGTTTTTATGTTGAAGTTTGTATCAACTTTGGTTTGAAATAAAAAAGTGTCTATTGAGTTGCGTTCTGTTTAGTTTAAACGCACGTTTACACTTTTAAACGCTCGTTCAACATTTCAAACGCCCGTTTGACATATACAACGCCCGTTTGCGCTGAACAGAGTTGTTTTAAAACTGAGTGAATTTCCAGCGCCATTCTTCATTCCTTCGACTCCCAAATACGGGTTCTCTCCAAATTTGTGACCTAAAATCTTCATTTTCTCACCAAATTGGGCGCTCTATAGCTTAAAAGAACGCCCTTGATCGCTTCTCTTCAAATATATGAGTTTTCCCCCTTGTCATTCCACCATTATCACGCATTTGATCTTTGAAGGGCCGGCTGTTCGGGTTCCAAAAACCTAAGTTTTTGGGTGATTTTGGGTATTTCAAGCCTTATATTCACCATTTCCACACTCCACGCACTACTCTTGTTTTAGATGACTCGAAGGGAAGGTAAACAACCAATGGTGGAAAATCCTAGGAAGAAGAAGCGGAAGGGTGATGATTTTGTAAGCCCCCGTAATCCCAATGAAGGTATCCAGATAGGAAACCCTAGAGGAGTTGGTAGAGACCCCATTCCTATCCCTTTCTCTCAACGTTTCATCAGCCCTAAAGCCATGAAACTTTACACTCAAGAGTACATATCTAGAAAAATGTTGATTGAGAGGGCTTTGGTGGAAGATAAGGTTGATCCCGCTTTCTTGAAGATGTTGAGAGATCGTAGTTGGGATGTGTTGATGGTTACCCCGGAAACCTTGGTTAATGATACTCTTGTGCGGGAATTCTTTGCTAACCTAGATAGCAAGAATCTAGAAGAGGGGTTTGTGGTGGTTCGGAAGGTGAAGGTTCCTTTCTCTCCTGAGGTCATTAACGCCAAGTATGAATTTGACGATTTTGAGGATGTCGACCATAGAGTAGAGATTAAGGAATTGGTGGATAGTGGGGTAGACCCCTTGGAAGAATTACGTGTATTGGTGGATAAGGATATTCCTTGGACCTATAAGCCCGGAAAGAAGGAGGAGCGTAAGGATATCACTACTACGGATTGGCCGGAGGATTGGAGGGTTAAGTGCAAGTTCATCCAGAATCGGTTGCGTCCGACAGATAACATCACTCACTTCGGCATTGAAGATCTTGGTTTAATGTATGCTATGGAATGGGAGATGGATGTAAACGTCGCGAGAACTATCTACGAGGAGGTTCTCAAACATTTGACTAAAACCAACCGGTGCATCATCTGCCCGCATTTGATTCATAGTATTTGCTTAGATGCCGGGGTGCCGGAGTACAAGTCCGATCATAGACCGAAGAACCCTCGGGGCATTCAAAGGGAGATAAAAAGAGCCAAGAAGACTCAAGACGCCACTGCTGCTCCTCATCAGCCCGGTCCTTCGTCATCTACACCACCTTCTACTCTACCACTTTCGGACAGATTGCAAGTTAGCATTGCTCACAACATTAGGAAATGGTTGAGCATGCTACGTGGAACTCAAAATGACATCTTGGCGAATCAGTTGGAGCTAAACCGGGGCAACACTATCACAGATGAGTCCAAGTTTGCACCAAGCACCGTGAAGTTTGTTTTTGAAGATGCTGTTGAGAGAGCCATTTCTCGTGTTGTGCCAGGGGTATCTGGGACCGAAGAGGATGCGGGGGATGATGATTCAGAGGCTGAGGAGGATGATGATGCTGCTGCTAGTGAAGATGGAGATGATTCTGAAGATTGATGTGATGATGTTGTACTTCTTTTTATTTTGTTGATGTACTTGATGTTTTCTCTCTATGACTTTGCAATCACTTGAAATTTTCATCCATATGCACTTGTTTTGGCTTTGTTTTGATAATTTTTGTAACAATGGAAGTGCTCTGTCCCTGTTTCTGTGGTCTGCTGTTGTTTTTCCTTTTCAAACGCCCGTTCTGTTTTTAAAACGGGCGTCCTGACTTTCCAGTATGCATATTTCTGTCTCTGTTGCAATTTTTCACGTTTGAACGTGCGTTCTACCTACTGAACGAGCGTTCAGTCCATTCCAGAGCAGAAGTGTTGCATCATGCTTCCTAATTGGACATCGTTGGTACTTTTCATGCTACTGCCTGACCACCGATATCCGGCCTCGATAACAGGAGCTAAGTATCCCTATCTGTTTCTTCTGGCACAACTTGAGGACACGTTGTGATTTAAGTGTGGGGGAGGGAATAGTTATATGTTTTTATATCACCTTTACTTGTACTTTCATGATTCCATGCAAAATGAGCTAAAACTTAAAAAATTTGTTTTGTCCCGAATAAGCATGCATGCCTATGTTCGGTGTTATAATAATTGATGCCTTATAATGTATATGTCTAGTAGGTTAGATGTCTCGCCCGACATTACTTTTCACATGCCATATTAGATGATGAACTAACTTTTAAAGCTATACCTAGTTAGACTGAGTGATTGTTGATTATTTCATGGGTACCTAGTGCTTAGTGTTAATGTCATGAAACTGATGATAGTTTAAGTATTTGGGAACTGTAGTATGATATACTGTAAATATCTCGAAGTTTGAATGTGATAAGTAAAAACGTGACTATAGTCTTGAATTAATAAGTCTTTGTTTGAGTTGTTATGCTCAGTAGGTTTGCATAGCTTATGGCTTAGAACCACTGCCAGCCAGAAATCTCGCATAAGCAATGTAATAAATAATATAAATGGGTGTGTCGGAAGCTGGTCGATGATTGGAGTGAGTTAGGGCATTATCTCGATATGTCCTATACCACTATGATGACCAAAAGCTCACGACAATCAGAAGAAGCTGCCTTATGATTTGAGTAGTTAGGGCATTATCACGAAATGTCCTATTCTGCAATGACGGGCAAAAGCTCATTCTGAAGTGTGTTAAAAAAATGGAAAGTATTGGAATTAATAAAAGTCAAGACTTAGTTATCGTATACCTTATACCCAGTATAAACTAAGAGATATGTTGTAGGGACTATCCTCTAAGTATGTCGGAAAGGTCCTAAATACCTTCGTTGTCTTTTGCATGACATAAGATGTTTTATAGGGTACATGTGATCTATACTTAGTCTAATTGTGGTATTAGTTAGTTTTGCTTGAACTTGATTCAAGTTGGATATAGTGGAAGTTTAATATGGCTTTGCACACACACATAAGGGTGAGCTTCTAATTTCTTTACTATGCACTGTATTGTTGTATCTACCTTTCGGTTTCGAACCATGGTGGTGTTTTGTTTTGCTCGGGACTAGCAAAAAGCTAAGTGTGGGGGAGTTGTTAAGGGTGATTTTATACGAATTTATACGATAGTTTTCTTATCAAATTCCCTCATATTAGTATAAATTGCATTGGAATTGGGCTTAAAATGGATATAATGAGCAAAAGGTTTTATTAAATGAATCAATTGCAAAATGAGCTTAATTGTGGGTTTAAATATGAGTTTTATATTGTTTTGGATTATGTTATATTTTTGCAATGTTTAATTATAGATAATAATGATGTCACAAATGAGGAGGTGGAATGAAGATAAGAGTCATTAGAGATAAGATCCAAGTGGTTAGCAAGTTGTTGGAAGAGAGAGAAGGTATATTATGGATCAAGAAAGAATAAATCCGTTGCATCATAACCGAATTCTGTTACAAGGATCCAAATGGGCGTCTGGCAAATAGAACGGGCGTTCAAAGCTGACAGAGAGTTATAAAATCCAGCAGAATGAATTCAAACGCACGTTCATCAATTCAAACAGGCGTTTAACTCCGAGACCAGTCGATTTTTCCCATTTTCCTATAAATAGGCATCGTGTGTAATCACTTAGAGAGCGTTTTTTTTTACAGTAGTTCTTCAGTATTTTCAGAGCCAAACAATTCCCAAAGACCTTCTAAAGGTGGCTGGGTTTAGATTTAGTTATTATTAGCTTAATTCTCATGGATTCATCTTCAAGCTTTGTGGTTATTTCTTCTATGGATAGCTAAATCTTGTTGGGCAAACTTGGGGATGCAAATCTATCAATAAATCTGGTTTTCTTATATTGATCTTGTGTGTTCTTCAACAAAGGTTGGATCTCTTAGCTTGTTTTCTTGGTCTAATTTCATTTACATCGAAAGATAATGAATATGTGATGTTTCATGAATGGAAATTGTGTGAAACTTAGATCAAACTTGCTAATGGATTGAACATTTAACTTCTAGCCAAGAACGAAAGTTGCTAAGTTATTTGTTTAGGTCTTAAATCGAAAGATTTCACATCTAGATCGTTAATTGATACAAACCTTCCTAAGAAATTAGATCGTTTTGCATTTGGATACGTGAACCCCCCTTTGTTAAGAAGCATACTTGATTGGTATTAATTGAGCCGTTGTTATTGGTTGATTTGTTGAACCATTGTTTGCCTCCTTTCTCCCAATTGCTTGCTTTTGATTTCATAGATTATAAACCTTAGTTCTAAATTTCTGTCTTAGTTTAATCTAGTTACTTTAACGTAATAATCGGCTCGAAACAATCTTTACTTAGCTTTGAATCATTTATGATTCTCTATCTATGCTTGTGATCTCCTTTAATCTAAAACATAAAACACCATTAACATCTTCTCTCTATGGATCGATACCCGTACTTACCCTACTATTCTAGCAACTACCCGATATTCGGTCGGTTAGGAGTTAGTTTGCATGTTAGGTATAGGTTTTATAAATATTGTTTGTTTTGAATGATGCAAAATCCTCCGAACACCCATGAAAGGAGGATTCACTGTCCAACCTAATGAGTTTGATGAATTAATACCTATGAGACTAATTACTGGACATCGAGTTTGCATAGACTTTAGGAAACTGAATGATGCAACTCGTAAAGATCATTTCCCCTACCATTCATTGATCAAATGTTGGAAAGATTAAGCGGTCATGCATTTTATTGTTTCTTAGATTGATATTCTGGTTATTATCTGATCCATATTGCCCCTGAAGACCGAGAGAAAACAACTTTCACATGTCCTTATGGAACTTTTGCGTACAATCGCATGCCTTTTGGGTTATGTAATGCACCAACAACATTCCAAAGGTGCATGATGTCATTATTTGCGGACATGGTGGAGGAATTTCTAGAGATTTTCATGGGTGATTTCTCTGTATTTGGAGATAGCTTTGATAAATGCTTGGACAATTTGAGTAGAGTGCTAAAGACATGTGAAGAGACCAACCTTGTACGTAATTGGGAAAAATGCCATTTCATGGTTACAGAAGGAATAGTGTTGGTTCATAGAATTTCAAAGAAAGGAATGGAAGTTGATAGAGCAAAGATAGAGGTAATAGAGAAGTTACACCCTCCAATTAGTTGAAGACGTTGCGAGCCTTTCTTGGTCACGCAGGATTTTATAGGAGGTTTATTAAGGACTTCTCTAAAGTTTCTAAACCTTTGACGGAATTACTTGTGAAGCATGTACGTTTCGTATTTGGAGAAGTTTGCAAGAAAGCATTCAACACATTGAAGCGAATGCTTATAACCGCCCCAATTCTGGTAGCCTCAGATTGGAACACACCATTTGAGTTTATGTGTGATGCAAGCGACACGGCAGTTGGAGCAGCCCTGGGACAAAGGGAGGATAAAATCTTTAAACCGATCTATTACGCCATTCATACCCTTATCAGTGCCTAGAGGAATTATGCAACTACAGAAAAGGAACTCTTAGCTCTCATCTTTGCATTTGACAAGTTTGGACCTTACCTGATAGGATCGAAAGTCACTGTATTCACTGACCATGCAGCTTTGAAATACCTTTTAACCAAGCAAGACTCCAAGCCAAGACTGTTAAGATGGATTCTACTCTTGCAAGAGTTTGATGTGGAAATCAAAGATAAAAAGGGATCTGAGAACCAGGTGGCTGACCACCTGTCAAGGTTCACTTTGCTGGAAGAAGAGCAACCTACTGAGATTAGGGAAAGCTTTCCTGATGAACAACTTTTTTCCGTCTCAGTGGTTGCTCGGGTTGAATCTCAGACCCGATATCATACATCAAGAGTGGGCAAGGTATACCCTTGGTTTGCTAACATTGTGAATTATCTAGCAGGAAAGTACCTGCCACCAGAATTCAATAATGCAGATAAGAAGAAGTTCTTCACATATCTGAAGTATCATCATTGGGAAGATCCCTACCTATACAAATTGTGCCCTGATGCCATTCTTAGGAGATGCATCCACGATGCTGAGATTCCAAGTATTTTGCACACGTGTCATGATAGAGAAGCTGGAGGTCACTATGGGCCAGACAAGACAGCGGCGAAGGTACTGCAGTATGAATTCTATTGGCCAACAATTCATAAATATGCTTACGAGTTTACAAGATCCTGTCATTCCTATCAAATGATTGGTAGTATTTCTTAGCGGAATGAGATGCCACTACAGAGTATCTTAGAAGTGGAGTTATTCGATGTTTGGGGAATTGATTTCGTTGGGCCATTCACATCGTCGGAATCAAATCGTTACATCCTGGTAGCGGTCGATTATGTTTCCAAATGGGTGGAAGCGGTAGCTTCACCTACTAATGATTCCAGGGTTGTCCTGAGATTTCTTAAGAAAAACATTTTGACGAGGTTTGGTGTGCCCAGAGCCATAATTAGTGATGGAGGGAGTCATTTCTGTAATAGGTTGTTTGAGAAGTTGATGATACGATATGGGGTTAGACATAAGATTGCAGAAGCATATCACCCCCAGACGAGTGGACAAGTAGAAGTCACGAACAGAGAGATTAAGAGGATCTTAGAGAAGACTGTGAATCCCACAAGGAAAGATTCGTCTTTGAAAATAGATGACGCTCTTTGGGCGTACAGAACATCTTATAGGACCACAATTGGGATGTCACCATATATGATAGTGTTTGGAAAAGCATGTCATTTGCCGGTAGAACTCGAGCACCGAGCACTGTGGGCTACGAGGTTTCTGAACATGGATGAGGATTTAGCCGGTGAAAAGAGAATGCTAGAGTTGAATAGATTGGAAGAGTTTAGACTTCAAGCGTATGAGAATGCAAGGATTTACAAGGAAAGAACAAAATGCCTGCACGATAAGAAGATTCTGAACCACACATTTCAAGTAGGAGATAAAGTGCTAGTGTACAACTCGCGTCTTCGTCTTTTTCCTGGAAAGCTGAAGTCTAGATGGTATGGACCACACGTAGTCACAAAAGTCTACAATTCAGGTGCATGTGATGTTAGACATGAACACTCTAGGTGAACTATCACAGTTAATGGCCACAGGCTGAAACATTACCTGGAGGACACATATAACCCTGAATTGGAAGTCTTTACATTAGAAGAGCCGGACTATGAATGAAGGAGCCCTATTAGTACAGTCGAGCTGGCGACTATAAACTCAGAACTATTTCTAAACCTTTATTTATTGCTTTTGTTTATTTTATTTTGAGTCAATAAAGTAGCATGACAATCGCAAGGTTTTTTTCATCACATATATCTTCAGTCACCTGGCTAAAGATATATGAGGTTTTTTCCTTCACGATTCGCATGTGATACCCTCGCAAAAGTTTTCGTGTCTTGCTTAGGCCGATAAAAGAATAAAGTGGCTTAAACTATTTTTGCGCATTCCTATGGTATGCACAATTACCGCCACCTTATTTTCCTATTGCCCTTCGCATGTTACTCACAGTTTTTGGAAGAATTTTGGACTGCAGTTAATAACTTGGAAAATGAATGACCTAGGAGCTAATGATTCTGCTCCGGGATTCATTTTGACTCAGCCAACATTTCCAGAGCTAAGTACTTTCCTTTTCTTTATTATTAGCCATTTGGGACAATGTCTATAATAAGTGGGGGGTAGGCGTCTTAGCTGGATAATCGAAAAAGGAATATTTTTGAAATTTTACACACTGTTTTTAGCTTGCTTATTGCACGTTTTCGAGTAAGGAATCGGTAGAAAAGGAGTCCAAGTTCAATTTGAAGTAAACCATAGCATATTCAATTTAGTATGGAAGATTGAGCATATGTTATGTTGCATGAAGTAGTAACTTGTTAATTATTATTTTATCATTGCAATCAATATTTGAGCACATAATCTGAGTGAGAAGTGTTTAAGATTAGATGATGAGTTGTTTTAACCGGGAATTATTTATTTGTCTGTCTATATACTTCAACAAATTGCTGTAAGACAAGGGAAGAAACGTGGATGAGGAAAGGTAACCGGGACAAACAGTCTTGCGAGAGAAAGAGAAAAAAGTGAGGAAATCTGCCAAATAAAAAAAATGACTGAAAATGAGAAAAGAAAAAGAAAAAGAAATAAATGCAACAAAGGCAGTGAGGGAAGCGAACTCGTGTAAAAAGGGCACGACCCTCGCATAAAAAGAAACAAACGAGGACTTAAGAGCGATGCTCAGTTCCCGAGTCCGTCCGACCCAACTACGGTACCTTGTTGTGTAACCAAGTTTGAAGGCAAGATGAACGAGGGTATGCATAGGTAAGTTAAGATTGTGTGGTTAATACAACTTGATTCTTCTCACGAACGCACTATCACAACTGATTCATCACACGACACATTGATGCGTAGTAAGTAGTGATTAATGGGGAGCTTATGGATTGTGGCTTAATGTATGTCTCTGCCAGAAATCTTTATTGAATGTGTGGTAGTTGACGGAGATTGTTCTTGGAGGTACATTCCGCCTTGATACTCTGCTCGCGGACGCGCAAAAGGCTAGTGGGTGGTAGTTGATGACGGTTCAAATGGTCTATCCTACGGCATCAATATTATATCCATTATGAGCTAAAAATAGTTGTTTCAACCTACAAATACGAACCATTTGAGTTGAATATCATATGTCGGGTTCGTGAGTCGAGAAATCTGCACTTAGCATTTATTTTCCCTATTTCAATATTATTTCGTGTATTATTTGATGATTTTCAGGACACGAAATATTAGGCTGAGTATGATGGATGAATCTGGAGTGGACTGAACGAAAAGAATGGGCCTAGGGTATTCCAGAGGCATCCAAGTTAATTCGGTTGAAGAAAAAAAGACTAAAGTTCCCCCGGTAACCCGGGAGGCGGTGCCGACTTACCAGGGGTCGAGAACCTTCCGAAACACGTTTTCTTGGACGAGGAGTCGAACTAGATGTTCCTAATTCGGTTTAGATAGCTATAAATAAGAGGCTTCGCCTCAGAACTAAATGTAACAATAGTACCATACAATTTACAAGCATTATGCAATAAAAAGTTCATTGTTATTTATTTTATGAGTTCTGGTCGGAGAGACGACGGAGTCGCCGCCTAGGGGGAGATCCGAAGGAGATCTACGCTCGTCTTCGAGGGTATGATTTTCTGCCTTTTCCAAGATGTAGATCTATCGTTGTTCTATTCGACTAGTACGTTTTAATTGCTTATTTAGTTTAATTATGTAGGAGTTTGTTTATTTTACCCCATGTATTATAGATCAGATTCGTTGGTGTAGAAATCATGGAATAGTAGTTGCGTTCTTCAGATCTGCGACGGTCTATATCGCTAGATCTGAATACCTAGTAAATTACTAATTAATGATAATCGGCGCCAGCTACGTTGATCGATTGATTTAATTTACATGTTTTTGGCCTGATCAACTATTTACATGTCATAGTAAATTAACATGAAGGACTATTAGTGAAGTGTTAATTAGGACAATATCTTGATGGACCCTAGGAACGTGCTGGTCAATGTCGACATCTGTGTAGGCGGGTTTGTGGTATGAGTTAGCACTCAATATCGACAGCTCTAGTTCTTTATGTGTATGGGCTATTACGGACCAATTAAGGAGGGTAGCTTGCATATAGATTGTCTACAGCTATTGTCGGAGTAGATAGGGTTAGGAGTTGTACCCGTAGCTGACAATGAATAAATTCACCAGTGGGGAGGACAGTTGCAAGTGTGGGGGGAATAACTAATTACTCATAATTGAACTAATACATTAGAAACTCTAGTTTGTGTCGTTGAACTTGCATAATCTTGCTAGTTGATTGTTACCAATTTTACTACTGTCTATATTATAGTTGGTCGTAGACTGTTATTGTGACAAGCTCAATCTTGATAATTAGACGTTCTTACGAGTCTCTGTGGGATCGACCTTGATTTGCCAATACTCTACTATGATAGACCTAGTCCTATTGCTAGTAAGTGCTTTGCACGCGATCACGTTGTAAGGATTTCAGAACCATATCAAATGGAAATAAACCATTGGTTGATAGTCTGGATTGTCAGAAGGACACTGACAGTGTCAGAAAGGTACATCAGAGGTAGTTTAAGGAATATTCAGACAATCCTGTAACTGATCGTGTGTAAGTCACTAATGTCGATATACTAGCAAGAATACTAAGTACATCGTATTATAGTAAATGCGAGTCAAAGTCGATCCCACAGAGACAATGCAACTCTATGTATAAACGATTCTAACCTAATTAAGAAGCAACAAGAAGGCGGTCATGGACCAACTATAAATAGAAAACAAACTTGGTATTTCTCCTCCTCTTCTCACCGATCTACTAACTTGGATTAGTTAATCATTACAATTACTTCCCCACATAATTACCTTAAATTAATCGAGCGAGCTTTCGTTTTAATTATCATTATCAGCTATGGGTGCAACTCCTACTCCGATCGACTCCGAAAATGGTAGTAGACAATCTATACGTAAGCTACCCTCTTTAATTGGTCCGTAATAGCCCATACGCATAAAGAACTAGAATTTCTGATATCGAGCGCTAACTCATACCGCTAACCTGCCTAGAAAGCTGTCGACATTGATCAGCACATTCCTAGGGTCCATTCAATACTATGTCCAAACTTAGCACTTCACTATTCGTATTTCAAGCCAGTTTACGATTACAATAAGCAGATTGGCCAGATCTAACCTACTGTTAATTAAACATGTCGATCAACGTAGCTGTAGTGAATCCCAATTTTAAGTTTTTGAAATATTGCCTCGGTAAACCGGAATAGACCACCGGTTTACCGGGGTGAGCTTTTCCTCTCCCTGGATCTACATTGCTCAATTACGATTAATCTAAGTAAATCATGGGGTCTTTAAACATGCAGATTAACTAAAACACATAAATACGAACAGACCTACCATATTGAAGACAAAAGGAACGTTCAAAGCCTCATACCTTCAACAATGGAGATCTATCTCAATCTACTCAAGCTAGAGATGGTAGGGAAAGGGAGAAAACCAGAATTAACTCCTCAAAATCTTGGAATAACTTTATTTCATCAAATTGTATAATATAATTGAATACTTATTAAAACTTATGAAAACATAGACAATAATCTGTTAATGCGGCCTTATATAGATACAGTGACCGACTTATGACTCTTTAAAACCCTAACTGACCTAGTAAAGGCGGCATAATCAATTTTGTGTCCAACAAGTCCTCGGTTTACCGGCGCTAGCCCTCAGTAAACCGGGATGACTTTTCTTCTTTTTCTTCAACAGACTTCTTCTTGGACCTTAATCACTTGGCCCATCATACTCCTTTTGGTCCATATCCATTATCCAATGCTCCAGATTTGGTACATCCTATAAAATATGCAAAATGAGACAAAACAGTACCAAATCTATGGGAAAATAACATAGATGCAGAATTACGATCCTAGAAATACACACATAGCATTTAACACATATTCCACATAATAACGAGCCTATCTAACCTGTCTTGAGTAGAATTGGGGGTGAATAAGGGTATAATTATTGGTACCATTTAGGGCGTTATCCACTACCCCCCACTTAGCTTTTGATCGTCCTGAGCAAAAAGGCGAAAAGAAAACAACACTCTGATCAGTACACAAGTTAATTAAAAACATCTATGCCGCACAAAGTCAAGATCAAGATCTTGCCACTCTTATCCATCAGTAATGCATTAAACACTATTCACGTCATGAGCCAATGTGTGTGTGCAATAATTTTCACAACCGCTTAGTAATGCAGACAATCTCACATTACGTCAACCCGTAGTCGAACTAACCAGTCTCGAACATTCATTATTCAAATTAGCTAGCAAGGTGGATTGAGAACCGAGTAGATATTACTCTTAGGCTCGCGTTTATCGGTCTATGCCAAAGTCGTGCGTTTTACGCTCCATCGACTCAAATTTTTTCCAAAGAGATTATAGATGTTTATATTTCAATGCACTTCTCTCTCTTGGCGGGTGAACTCTCATTGATTAATATATCCTCACGGGCCCACTCATGATAAACTACCGAATCCAAAATTCCTTTTCCTTTTAAGCGTTGGTGAAACATAATTCGGGATGAAGCCAGGGTCAACTCTAGTCAAACCAATATGCTATCGACTACACACCAAGGGAAGTGAGTTATACGTGCTTAAAATGGTGGCTCATAACAGAATATGTGCTTAATACACCACTACTTCAGAAGTGGGCACTTACTTTCACTTGTGCAAAGTGAAACAAAGATGAAGTCAATTAACTCCAAAAGATCAAAGATATCATTTTGTTTGAAATCCTGTCGAAATGAATCAAAGTCTAGGCGGTGAATCGTGCATCAAAGAGAATCAAGGTAATCACTCAATTTAAGGAATATAGTGCTAAGAAGCTAAGTGACGTTCCTTACCCCCCACTTAAATGAAACATTGTCCCCAATGTGTAAGATTAAAAATGGAAAATGAAAAGGAACTTAGCTTCGGCTAAGGGTGGAACCAAAGAAGAATCGGATCGTCGCATAAATCATAGGGATCATGTAAGTAGTCCACGAAAAATCTACGCTAAGTTACTCAAACAAACCAAGAAGAATATTGGTGACAAGAAACCGTATAACAAAATGGCGGCAGTAAAAAAGAAAATAAATAACTCCGTACAATTTAAGCCATCAAAATCATTATATTAATATTCTGCTACATCAACTAGATAGGAAAGAAAAAAACAAAAATAAAAACAAGAAAATGGAAAACAACAATAATGAAAAGAAATAAAACTAATCCTCACTATAATAACCCTCCAAGTCATCTCTAGGCTCAAAACCAGGAGGTGGTGCAGAACTGGAGGCAGAAGCTGTAGAAGAAGATGCTCTACAACGAGGGGCAGTCCTAGGTGGTAGGGTAGCAGGAGGAACTCCTAGGATTTTTATAATCCTATCCATCTTGCGATGTAGACTCGCAATCTCTCTTGAGTGCTCCTCTAGCAAGGCTCTCTGAGTCCGCGGTGCTCCATGGACCGGAGTACGCTGTCTCTGCTCTTCCAACCCGTCTTTGCCCTTTTGAAACTGACTGAGAACTAATCATCGGCTCAGGGTCTTCCCACTCATCACTAACCATAACTTTGACCTCGTTCTCCAAAGTGAACATGTCAATCATTGGTCTGTATGGCAACTTCTTGCGCTCAGATGCTACGGCAAGCTCGTGAATACGGCTATGCATCAGGAGACCAATGTTGACCGGAGATCCCTGCTCTAGATAGAAGATCACTCTGCCCTTTTCGGTGTGACAGACACCGTGTGCTTGGTCGGCAGAAGTCGAGCACAAACAAACCTTTTAACCACCTTCCTATCCCAGGATAGCTCATTTTCCAGGAATATGGTGGGTGCTCCAACATGATTACGCTTCCATTGCACCCCAAAGAATTCAACTATCATGTTCATCCTCTTTAAATCTTCAATGTTGCTCGAGGATGTGTACTCATCCGGGCCCACTGGTGGATTGCGAACCCCAAAATACTCATTGATCCGCTCGATAAAAAAGTCAACTTTAACACCACGGACCATCACGAAAGTAGCTCCTGGTTTATGAGAAACATAAGCATAAAATTCCCTTACCACCGTGGCGTTGAACCATGTAGGTGCCTCGGCCATAACCAAAATGTCTTGTTCTTGCAAGGCTCATGGCAAGACATCTCCATAATCGTCCAATTCCATGCCCCGGTCTCGAGCAATGGGTCTTGCGTTACAATGCCCTCGGAACGACTCGTAGATCTCCAATAAATGGAATTGCTCAACCCCGTCTATCAAGGGGTTAGCATCTCCATAGATACACTGATAACCACTGGGATGAAGGACAGATCGGCTATGCTTTGGACCTATCCAGGATGATAACAGTACTGATACCGATGCAGATTCTTGAAAACTAACCCTTCGGTGAATAGGAGGTAGATCTTGTTTTACTGGCCTAGATTTTTATGGGTTTTGACTGGGACTATGCTTCTGGAAATTCAAAATGCAGAACTGCAGCACTTCACTAGCACAACAGTACTAATCAGCAACAGGATGGAGGAAAATGATATGGTTGGTGATTTGGTTGAAAAAAATGGAAGAAAAAGGCTTGATTTTTGGTGAGGTTTGGTGGTGAGAGTTGTGGTGACGGTGGCGGTTTTTGTGAAGGAAGAAGAAATGGGAGAATTGTGGTGATTGAAGGAGGTGATGGTAGATGAGAGTGATGATAATAAGGGTGAATGAGTGGTTTAAATAGGAAAAATGAGTGAAAGTGGAAGGATTTATTGGGATAGTGGGTAGAGGAGTAATTAGGGTGAGGGATTTGATGGGGTGATTGATGGGATTGAGGTGGAGTTATGGTGGAGTGTGGGAAAGGATGAAAGATTCGAAAAAAGGGAAAATGTGACGGTATTTGTTGACTGGTGATGCCTGGTGCAACGTATGTCCTCCATGTGTCTCTAAGAATTCAGCTTTCCAAACTAACGTTCAGAAAACTGAAAATTCAGGCTCGGTAAACCAGGGGTAACCCTCGGTTTACCGGGGCTCCTTTTCCCCAGATTTCTCTGTACTTCTCTTATGTACTCTTTTCTCAATCTCTCTGCTCCATTCTGACCTCAAATTGACTAGTCTCTTACTCCTTTTGTTGTTATTTCTGACTCAATCCTAACCTACTTCACTAAAATCCACAACGAGTAAAAAAAAAACCTTCCCAACAACCTTCGGTTTCAAGCTTAAGGGTGCGCTAGGATGAAAAAAAGCTAGTCCCTTCATCCAGCTACTTTTATTCATTCCTAATCTACCTAAGGGTTTAAAAGAATAGTTCTAAGTTTATAGTCACCAGCTCGACTTTCTTTAATCGTCGATCATTCAGTGGTTGGAGCTTTAACTCGCCAAACTTTTGCTCCAGAGGTTTGTACCTTTATAGAACCTTTTTGAGCTCTCTTCCAAGCACGCCTCTCTCTTAGCTTGAGTACTAGGTCTGCCTCTGCGTCGAGATTTAGACTTTAGACCTAAGGATTCCATATTTCCTACTTAAGCTCACATCGTTCACTACACAATACGGAAGGATTAGCTTCAGTGAGCGTCTTGTTGTGGTCCTTATCTTCTCTCTCTCTCTTAGCATTAACGTCATGAATTCCTGCTCAACGGTTTCTACTACAGCCTCTCTATACTTATGCCTTTCCTTTTCTATCTCCATAATTTCCACCTTCCCTGAGTCATATGCCATCTTGCAACTTTCCGACCTATTCTCTAGGGGCTCTAAGATATTAAAAGATACTACATCATTATTTGACCTCAAAGTAATCTCCCCATTATCAAAATCAATGACTGCTCTGCTTGTCGCCGAAAAAGGTCTTCCTAACCGAACTGGGGCACTTGGGTCCTCTGGTACGTCTATAACCGTGATATCGATTGGAAAAGTGAAACCTCCTGCCTTAATCGTGCACTTCCTAAGTAGACCGGCAGGCATATCTCTAGTTCTATCAACGAAAGTCATGGTTTGAGTTTGATTCATAACGACCGGAAGCTTAATATATTGGTAGATGGAAAAAGGTAGAATGTTGCAACTTGAGCCAGAGTCGCAGAGACCTAATCCTACAGATATACCATTAACAGAAATCAGGAGTCGGAACATGCCAGGGTCTCCTAACTTCACCACGGTATCTGAGTTTGGGTAATCCTCAGGCTTAGAGAACATCGTGTCAAGATCCTCTTCAGGATCATCAGAATCAAAATCCGAAGACGATATTTCAATTAACTCGAAAGGGAACTCACCTGGACGATACATGCTATACTCCTTTAAGTTCTCTTCAGGATCTTTCTTGATTTAAAATAGGCCATTGTCCCCGGCAACGGCGCCAAAAATATTGATCGCATGCAAGTCACTAACATCGATATTACAATCAAGAATACTAGGTACACCGTAGTATAGTAAATGCGAGTCAAGGTCGATCCCACAGAGACAATGCAACTCTAAGTATAAACGATTCTAACCTAATTAAGAAGCAACATGAAGGCGGTCATGGACCAACTATAAACATAAAACAAACTTGGTATTTCTCCCCCTCTTCTCACCGATCTACTAACTTGGATTAGTTAATCGTTATGTTTACTTCCCCACATAATTTCCTTAAATTAATCGAGCGAGCTTTCGTTTTAATTATCATTATTAGCTACGGGTCCAACTCATGCTCATATCTACTCCGACAATGGTAGTAGACAATCTATACGCAAGCTACCCTCCTTAATTGGTTAGTAATAGCCCATACGGATAAAGAACTAGAATTACTGATATCGAGCGTTAACTCATACTTCTAACCCGCCTAGACAGCTGTCGACATTAATCAGCACGTTCCTAGGGTCCATTCAAGACTATGTCCAAACCTAGCACTTCACTATTCATATTTCATGCCAGTTTACGATTACAAAAAGCAGATTGGCCAGATCTAACCTACTGTTAATTAAACCTATCGATCAACGTAGCTGTAGTGATTCCCAGTTTTAGGTTATCGAAATATTGCCTCGGTAAACCGGTATAGACCGCCGGTTTACCGGGGTCAGCTTTTCCTATCCCTGGATCTACATTGCTCAATTACGATTAATCTAAGTAAATCATGGGGTTTATAAACATGCAGATTAACTAAAACACATAAATACGAACAGATCTACCATATTGAAGACAAAAAGGAACATTCAAAGCTTCATACCTTCAACAATGGAGATTTAGCTCGATCTACTCAAGCTAAAGATGGTACGGAAAGGAAGAAAACCAAAAATAACTCCTCAAAAGCTTGGAATAACTTTATTTCATCAAATTGTATAATATAATTGAATACTTATGAAAACTTATACAATAATCAATTAATGTGGCCTTATATAGATACAGTGACCGACTTATGACTCTCTAAAACCCTAACCGACCCAGTAGAGGTGGCAGAATCAATTTCATGTCCAACAAGTCCTCGGTTTACCGGTCCTAGCCCTTGATAAACCGGGCTGACTTTTCTTATTTTTCTTCAGCAGACTTCCTCTTGGACTTTAATCACTTGGCCCAGCATACTCCTTTTGGTCCAGATCCATTCTTCAATGCTCCAGTTTCGGTACATCCTATAAAACATTCAAAATGAGACCAAACAGTACCAAATCTTTGTAGAAAATAGCATAGATGCAGAATTACGATCCTAGAAACATGCACATAGCATTTAACACATATTCCACATAATAACGAGACTATCTATCCTCTCTTGAGCAGAATTCGGGGTGAATAAGGGTATATTTATTGGTACCATTTAGGGAGTTATCAGTAATTGTTATGATTCAAATTCCAATTCAAATCACATGATCTGCACATATAAATAAAGGACTCTTGTTTCAGATTGCCCAACCAAGAATTCATACGAAGCAAAAAGGATTTTAGCGAGAAATTGATCAAAGTGCAATCCTACACTACTGACAATACCTGATTTACTGATCTAGTTTTTCTTCAAGTGTTTCTACAATCAAGTTACATCTATTTCATACAGTGAAGATCTTAAGCTGCTGATCTTTTCATCCTGATCAGAAGCTTGCCGAAAGCTGAATCACTTTCTTGATTCAAACCCTTCTTTTCAAGAAGTATGTTGAAGACTGAGAAGCACTTTTAGAGTGTCAAGAACTCTTATTTTGTGGTGAAGCTGGTGAAGAGGCAATTCTACCCTTCAAGGACCAGTGGAATACTTAGGAACAGCAATTCTACCTGTTTCTAGTGTTCAGATTGTGAAGCCTTAGTCATTGGTCAAGGAAAAATAGTTTAGGGATTTTTGTAACAGCTATCTCAAGAATCTCTAGTGAATTTCCTCCAACATCACAGGAGAAGAGTGGACTGACTGGATTACACCACCTGGAACCACTATAAAACTTGCCTACTTTACTTTCTGCATTTATATTCTGCAATTTACTTTATCTGCATACTTATCACATCAATCTACTGAACTAGCTATTGAATCACACCACTTGCACTACTGAGTATCTAGTACTTAGTATCATATTTAAACAACAAGTAACAAGGCTTTATTTAATACATTCCACTGCAACAAATTCAAGAGCTTTAATTGTTAGCAGAGTACTGAGTAGTCAACAGACTATTGATCCTGCTGAGTTTGTAAAACTCCAAAAAAAAGTTTTTAAGTGTTAAGTTTATTCACCCCCCCCCCCCCTCTCTCCAAACTTAACTAAAGCCTTTTTCAATGTACCAACATCTTCCAAAACTGCTCTTTGTGCTGCAATAACATTTAGATCTATAGCAACATTTGCCAAAGTTCCGTTAGTGTTGATTCTATCTTCATACTGAACAGATTCTTCATAAATAGCATCTATATATTCATTCCTTGCTACTTCAGCAGGATCTTCTAAAGCAGCACCTCCAAGAATTGTTGTTGTGTCTAACTCAGCTTCTATAGTTCTACTGCAAAAGTACCCAACAGTTCTTCTTCATTTTGTGGTGCCTTGGTTGTCAACACTTCTTCTTCAACACCATCAGTAGGTTGTTGTCCTTTTGTAGACTGTCTTAGTTCTTTAGCAGGTTGCAACTGATCTTTCTCACCAGATCCTTCTTGCACAGATTATGTTGTTATTTCTTTAACAACAACACTTGTTTCTCCAGGATGCATGGGATGATCATCCTTAAATTTTTCAGTGAAGACATGTGCAACTATTTTCTTTACATGCTCAGCAGGTGCAGGGGAATCTTCAGCAACACTTGTATCAGTAGGCTTTGCTGAGTATGCTGTTTTTTTGGACTTATTAGGTTTAAGAATATCAGTGATCTTTCTTGTATCTTTCCAGGAGGTACTATGGATTTTTTGAGTGCAGCAGCCTTCATTTTCTTCACTGATTTTCTTGACTCATCAGCCTTAGGATCATCTTTCCTTTTGCTTCTTAATTCCATATTTGGCTCACTCTCTTCTGCTTGATCTTCTTCATTATCATCCAAACCAGGAATTGGAGTATAATTTCAGGCTTGTATTTTGCTTAGTTGATGCTTTGAGGGGGCTACATCAGTAATGTGCAAGTGATTCAGCAGGATTTGGACCATCAAACCCAAAGGTTTGATCTTGATAAAGAATCCAAATCCAAGATATTTGACTGGCTTATTGTCCTTGATTCTTGTCTTGATTGTTTTTCTTTCTTCAGTCATAACCTTCTTCATGTAATGTATGAAGAATCCAACTCAGTCAAACTTCATGCTTCTTGAAATGATAATCATCAAGTCAATCTTTGGCCCTCACAAAGTATCATAACTACCAACCAGCCCTAGTAGATTTCTGGCAATGTATTTGCTCAGCAGGTTATACTCATATGAAATGTACTTAACATTAATTCCCAGAGATGCTTGTTCATCCGGATCATTCCTGATAGATTCAATAAATGCTAATCTTGCCAGTTCCATATTATCCGGATTTGTTGGGGCTCCATTTCCTTCTGCAAACCCAAAAGCTGCCCTTAACAAATCAAAAGAGACAAGAATCTCCTTGACATGAACCGTGGTTGTAAACTCTTCTGTGTTTGGTTTTATAACCATATTCCTCCAGAATCACACACATTTCTGTATGAAATTGTTTGCAATCTGATGTTCAAAACATTTTCTAGACGTTCATACCGCCGTATTCTTCTTCCAAGATTAACTGCAAGCTCACTTTTCCGACGTCTTTAACATAACCATGAACACTTTGTCTAGAGCCGAGATAAATATCGTCAGCAGACATATTTGCTTCTTGATTTTGAGAGAAAATAGAAGATAAATGCCAAGATTCTACGCCAAAGCTTGAGTGTATGAAGAAAATGTAATGATATTCTTTTGCATATATTCTACAATATATAAGCTCTAGTGGGTGTAAAGACTCTAGGCACGTACTGTAGTGCTTGAACCATCCCAATGCATGAACCAAGTGGAAATCAATAAGAAAATGCCATGTGTCCCTCTACATAAACCCAATAATGTAAGAAATGGTTATGTCCTTGTAACGGCTGTAATAAAGATTGGATTAAAATCCATTAACTTTATTTTTTGACTTTCATCAAATTCTGACTTTTTTAGCATATTGAAATTTCAGCAGACTAATTTTGTAGAGATTCTGCTGACATGTTTCAGCAGGGTAAAGTATGTTTGTGTCTTGAATACCTAGCTGATCTTCACATTTTCATCAGCTAGTTCTAAGTATAGAATTGTCCATTTGTTAATACATGATGAGTTTAATACCAATGACTGATCTGCCAAGTGAGCTCACCCAACAGGGCAAAGACCGATCTCCTTGGCAACTTCATTTGCCCAATTGACCAATTTTTAAGAGCACTTTGGAATTGTTGATGCCAATGACTAATCTTCCAAGTGATCGCACCCAAGTTCAGTTCTTAACTTAGCAAATGAGGCTTTGTAAAAGATATCTGCTAGTTGATCTTCAGTAGGTATGTAAAGAAGCACAACATCTTTCTTCTAAACATGGTCTCTTATAAAGTGATGCCTTACATCAATCTGTTTGGTTCTTGAGTGCAAAACATGATTTTTTGTTATAGCAATAGCACTTCTGTTATCACACATTATGGGAATTTCTTTTTCTTCAATCCCATAGTCCCTTAATTGTTGTCTTAGCCATAGGACTTGTACACAACAACTTCCAGCAGTTATGTATTCTACTTTAGCAGTGGAAGTTGATATTAAATTATGTTTCATGCTGAACCAGGAGACAAGTCTATTTCCCATCAACTGACATGTTCTTGTGGTTCTTTTTCTATCAATCGTGTATCCAGCATAATCAGAATCTGAGTAGGATATTACTTTGAAACTTCTATCTTTGAATACCATATTCCTATTCCCCAAGTTTCTTTTAGATACCTGAGTATCCTTTTAACGGCATCTAAGTGACTTTCTTTAGGTTTTGATTGAAATCTTGCACACACACATACTGCAAAGGATATATCAGGTCTGCTTGCTCTGAGATACAGCAGACTTCCTATCATCCTTTCTTACAAAGTCTGATCAATATATTTACCTTCTTTGTCTTCATTCAATATAATGCTAGAACCCATAGGAGTTGAAACTTTTGTGCTATTTTCCATACCAAACTTCTTCACCAGCTCTTTGGTATACTTTGTTTGATGAATAAAGATTCCAGCATCCATTTGCTTAACTGATAGTCCCAGAAAGTAGTTCATTTCACCCATCATACTCATCTGAAACTTACTTTAATAAGATTAGCAAATCTTTCACATAGTACTTCATTTTCTTAACCAAATATGATGTCATCCATATATATTTGCACCAGTAGAGTGTTGTCTCCTTCATTGATTCTAAAAAGAGTCTTCTCAATGGTTCCTTTAGTGAAACCATTATTTACCAAGAATTGAGATAGAGTCTCATACCAAGCTCTTGGTGCTTGTTTCAATCCATAAAGTGCTTTGTTCAGTCTGTACACTTTATCTTCTTGATCCTTAACATCCAAACCAGGAGGTTCCTGTACATAAACCTCTTCTTCTAAAATGCCATTGAGAAATGAACTTTTTACATCCATCTGGTAAACTTTGAAGTTCTTGTGTGCAGCATATGCCAAAAACAGTCTTATGGCTTCCAACCTTGCAACTGGGGCATATGTCTCATCAAAGTATATTCCTTCTGCTTGTGAATATCCTTTGCAACTAGACTGGCCTTATTTCTAACAATGGTACCAGATTCATCCAACTTGTTTCTATAAACCCAATTTGTACCAATGATTTTTGCATGATCAGGCCTTTCAACTAGTGTCCATACTTTATTTCTTTCAAACTCATTGAGTTCTTCGTGCATAGAGGTTATCCAATCAGGATCGGTAATTGCTTCTTCAATAGATTCAGGTTCCAGTTCAGATAGAAAATAAGTGAACATAGATTCTAGTTGTCTTCTAGTCTTGACACCTTGATGTACATCACCAATTACTTCTTCAGTAGGGTGATCCTTCAACCATTGTAAATCATTATTTGCTTGATTTACTAGAACTTGATCTTTAGGATGTTCTGATGCAGGTTCAGTAGGGGGATGAACAGATCCTTCAGCTATATCAGTTGTTGTGTCAGTAGTAGTGTCAGCAGGTCCTTCAGCACGGACAACATTGGGTAGACCTTCACTTCCAGAATTAGAAACTTTTATTTCACTTAACTTTCTTAGAATATCCACATACTCAGGGTCTGTGAATTCTAGATTTACAACAGGTTCTGAAACTTCTTCATTTTGCATTCCACTGAACTTTGGTTCATCAAACACAACATGTATAGATTCTTCAGGTTTAAGTGTTCTTTTGTTCAGCACTCTGAAAGCTTTGCTGATTGAAGAGTAACCCAAGAAAACTCCTTCATCAAATTTGGTTAGTAATTCTTCAGTTTCTCCTTATGATTCAAGATAAAGCATTTACTTCCAAATGGATGAAAGTAGGATATGTTAGGCTTTCTCCCATTCCGAACATCATAAGGTGTCTTGTCAAGCGTTCTATTTATAGAAGTTTTGATCTGTGTATAACATGTTGTGTTGACTGCTTCAGCCCAATACCTTTCTAGTAACTTTGCCTCACTGATCATTGTCATGCTTGCTTCCTTCCAAGTCATGTGTCTTCTTTAAGAAACTCCATTCTGCTGAGGGGTTCTTGTGGCTGCTATTTGATGTAGCACACCATTCTATTCATAATATTTTCTAAAGACTTTGTTTAGGAACTCAGTACTTTATCTGATCTGATTTTTTACAACTATTACACATTTCTCAATTAGTAACCTCTTCAAAAGTTAAGGCATCTTTTTAAGTGTTTCACTTTTCTTGTTCATAAGGATTACCCAAGTGTATCTTGAATAATCATCCACAACTACAAGTGTGTACTTCTTTCCAGTTATGCTTGCTGGTATTATTGATCCAAAAAGATCCATATGCATCAGTTCCAAAACTCTTTTAGTTGATTGTTGAGTCTTAGACTTGAAACTTGCTTTAGTCTGCTTTCTTTGTTGACAAGCATCGCATATGTCATCCTTCTTGTATGTGATCTCAGGTAGTCCTATCACCAGCTTCTTCTTCACCACCTGATTGATATCAGCAAAGTTTTGATGATTCAACTTCTTATGCCATAACCAATTGAGTTTCAATTTTGTATGCACAATGAGACAGGTTTCTGGTACAGTAGAGGTCCAGTCTACAATGTACATATTCTGTTGTCTTCTTCCAGCAAGTACAACTTGATGTGCCATCTCACTTAAGACAATGCAATGTTCCTTGTCAAAAGTGACTATGCAACCCATATCACAAAATTGACTGGTTCTTAGCAGGTTGTAGTCGAGTCCTTCAACATATGCAACGTTTTTTTATTGTAAGACCATTCTTCACTAGTATGCCATATCCTCATGTGCATCCAGGTTTATCCTTGTTTCCAAAGTTGACTTTTGGTCCATCCTTGGCAACAAAAAAATAGTGTTTGCTCTTTGTCATGTGTCAGGAACATCCACTGTTAAAATACCAGACACCCTACAAAAAAAAAAATGTGTTTTAGGTACCCGAATCTGTTTGGGTCCATGGTGGTCAGTGGTAAGCACAAGCCCTGGGAAATTTCCATAAGGTCTTCTTTGAAAAGTGTTGCACATTTGTTCGTATATGTATACCAAATTTCCATAAAATATAGTGTTTGGTTGTGTAGCATTCATATATGGTTTCTAGCCTTTTGGTATATATTGCTGTTTGAAGTGATTTCTGTTGTTATATGCATCAGCATAACCATGAGGTTGCTGTCTGTTAGGAACAACTCTATATTATGGTCTCTGCTAAGGCCTCTGTTCAGTCCTCGGTTGAGGTCTCTACTGAATCCTTGGCTGATTCCACTACTGAGGTCTAGCCTTAGCATTATGGTTAAACTTCTTGTTTCTAACAGAAAGGGTAGGAATATCCCAATATTCATCAGCAGGGAACAATCTATCTTTCCTCCTAAGATAATTATCCTTTGAATGATTATCATTCTTAGGTTTGACATTATTGTTCTTTGGATATTTCTGGTTCTTGACTGATTTATGATTATTCTTTTGTGGTCTAGCAGATCTTGTAGAAGATCTAATATCAGAAGGTTTAGAAGGTGCATCAGACCTACCTTTAGATTTACATTTCGTGTTAAGTACTGCTATCCTTTTGGAATTCTGATTTTGCTTCTTTGAAGCATTCTTATCAGGCTTAACTACATCAGCAACCTTCTGAGGTGGTCGATCTTGTGTAGCTACAAATATAGGACCAATCCTGGCACTAGGTTCAGCAGCCTTACTTGATCCATCCTTAGAAGGTTGTTGAGGGTCAAATCTAATGCATGTTCTATCACCATAAGGCTTCCCGAATTTGAATGCTGTTGTGTAGCTTTATTGTGCCACAGATTCAGTTGCTACTGTTGGTGCAGCATGCTTATGATGATTCTATTCATAATCAATTTCCTAGCCTTTGAGAATTCTTAATTCAATATGCATTCTTTGAATTTATGCTTGGAGTGTTTCTCTCTCTGCCTTCAGAATCTTATAACCAAATTATATTATCCTTAGTTGATTGATAAAGGCATCCAGAGGTTCTTCCGAATCAGAATTTTTAGGATTAGAACCAACAGTAGATGAACATTCACTTCCAGCATGAGTGTTATTGGATACAATGTTATATACCTCATCTGTGTCATCCATGTGTGCCATAAGAGCAGTGTCATCTGATTCATTTCCTGATTGAGCTTTTTCGGATTCCACTTCATAGCCAGATTCATCACCAGCAACAAGTGTTTTCTTAGCAAGTCTTCATTGCTGACCATTATGTTTCAGTAGGTCTGGACAATCAGGTTTGAAGTCTCCCGGCTTTTTTCAATTGAAGCACAAGTAGTCAGGATCCTTTTTCTGTTTCAATTCAAGACAGTCAGGTTTGAAATGTCTAGGTTTCTTACACTTGAAGCATAGATAATCATGATCTTTCTTTGGTTCCTCCTTTTTCTCACTTGCTTTCTTGCCATAATTCTTTGAAGATGCTCTTCCAGACATTATCATCCTTATTCTTTTGGTCATCAATTCTATTTGTTCCTGCATATCATCCAGTTCATCATCATGAGCAGTTGATGATTCTTCTCTATGTGTAGCAGCTAGTGCTTTAGTTTTTTGTACTTTTTTTAAGCACTTGCAATGAGATCGTCACTAAGTTCATAGTCTTTTTGATCTGAGAATAACTTGAAGGTATCCTCCTCTTGAAGTCTCCTGGATTCTTCCATTGCAGTGACTTTCATCTTCCAGATTTCTTTCGATGGAAAAGCTTTTAGAATTCTCTTGTTGATCTCTTATTTAGTGTACTCTACATTCAGCATGGTGAGTTCATCTAGAATAGCATTAAATCTTGATTCCATTTGTTCAATGATCTCAGTGGACTTCATTTTGAATGCTTGGAATTTCAGTTTGGCCACAACAATCCCACAACTCTTTGGCAGTCTTGCAATCCTTCACGTTCATGTACATATTGCTATCCAAGGTTCTGTAAATGATATCAAAATCGATATTGTTTAGATTTTCTCTTTTTCTATCTTCACACACCATTCTCCCTTTGGTTTAGGAATTATTTGATTCTGACAATCAACAAGAATGTCTTTAGTGATTTGGAGTGGTCCATTAGTTAGCACGTCCATCATTTCATCATGTGTAGCAGTTAGATAAGCCTGCATACGACATTTGTATTCATCAAAACCATCTAGAGAGCACATCAATATGGTCCTATCATACTTGTTGTTATCCATGATGCAAAAGCTTTTGAAAACAGAAACTAGAAAAAGTTTTCAAAGATTTTTCACAAGCACAACAAGTAGGATTACTCAGAACAGATGCTCTACTCCGATACCAATTTTTGGTCACTTGAAAAGGCTTTGGTTAAGTTTAGAGGGGGTGAATAAACTTAACACTTAAAACTTTTTCGGAGTTAAGACAAACTTAGCGGGGCCAATAGTCTACTGAACTAAGCAGTCGACTAACTATTGAATCTGTTGTAGCGGAATATATTTATTTTAAGCCGTTATACTTGTTGATTAAAAGATGATACCAAGTATTAGATACTTAGAATTGAAGGGTGTGTGAATTCAATAGCTAGTTCAGCAGGTTGATATGGATAACATGCAATAAAATAAAAGTGCAGAAAGTAAATGAAGTAAAGTAAAGTAGGCACATTTTATAGTGGTTCCAGGTGGTGTAATTCTGTTAGTCCACTCTTCTCCTGGGATGTTGGAGGAAATTCACTAAAGTCCTTTGAGGTTGAAGTTACAAAAGTACCTAAGCTAATTGTCCTTGGCCAATAACTATGGCTTCACAAACTGAATACTAATAACATGTTGGATTGCTACTCCGAAGTACTCCACTGGTCCTTGAAGGGTAGGATTGACTATTCACCAGCTCCACCACAAAAACAACAGTTCTTGACACTCAGCAGTGCTTCTCTGTCTTTAGGTTTCTTCTTGAAAAGAATGGGTTGAATCAAGAAAGTGATTCAGCTTCAGCAAGATTTTGATCAGGATGAAAAAATCAGCAGCTTAAGATCATCAAGTGTAGATACAAGATGATACTTGAATGCAATAACACTTGAAGAAAAATTTTGGACCAGTATGAAAGCACAGTTCAGCAGGGTATGATGCTCTTGGTTGCTAGTAAGTTAATTTTTTAATTTGATCCCAGGGGTCCTCTATTTATAGGTGAAAATCATGTGCTTGAGTTTGAAATTCAAATCTGACCGTTATTAGGATTTTCTAATTATTCCCTAAAATTCCCTTTGATGCACTCCTTTGTCAGTGTCAGTGTCCTTCTGACAGATAGTCTGTTATCCAATCAACACACACAGTCTGTCATCCAATGGTTGATTTCCATTTTTATTTGGCTCTGAAATCCTTACAACGTTCCTTCAATCCCCACCATTGATTGGCTGATTAATCAAATAATTGATATTCATCCTTATCCATTTAATCTTCCAGAAATAATTCATGAACCGGATTAATCTAATTTATATATACTTAGCAGATGTCTGGTTCATGAGTCTACAGATGTATACTTTTGGTCAGCTGACTGCTTCTAATCTAACTTCTGATTATGAAGTTAGAGTACACCATTTTAAGTATAACTAAGTTCCAATCATCACATTTCCTTATATGGAACTTAGACCTTCATTACAAGGTATATGTGATCAGTTTAGGCCATCACATACATACCTAAATTCTGTTCCCATATCCTTGTCTTATAAATCATCAATACTAAGTTTGACCCCTTAGCCTTCATTACTGAGTTTGAACCCTCAGTCTTCATTACTGAGTTTGAACCATCAGTCTTGAGTCTTCAGAAGGTCCTAGACACTCTACTAAACACCTAACCTAGATAGGTCTGCTGAACATGGCAGCTGACCTCTTTACATTGCTTGTTTGATCAAACTTATACAAAGATCAAACTGCAGTAAACAAATACATTCATTTTAGACATATTTTTTCCTTAGCCCTATACCAGCTAGTCTGACACTCATCATTAAAACTAAATGTCCAACACCAATGGTGCCCGGGGACCCAACATTACATGTTTCAATAATATACGTAATATTGAACAAATATAGATTATATAAAATGTATGTTCATATAAAACCAAGTTTCGTTGCAGCTGAAATGGTAAGATGCATGTCCCTTCATTGTGTAGGCTTGTGTTTGATCCCCACTTGCCTCATTTTTTTAATCTTATTTTCTTTTCAATTTCTTTTTTATCATTTTCTTTTAATATTAATCATAACTATTCTTTTACTTATTCTTTAGTCCTAACTTATTTTCTCATTCTTTTTTCGTTGTGTAACTGTATAACGCTTATTTAGCATTTTTTAATAATACAAGTCTATGTTTAACAAGTATAATCATAGCTGTCCTATTAATCTTTAGCATTTTTTTAAAATTTTTTACTCGAATCGATAAAGGCCAAAAAAATTACTTCGCCTAATTCGAATCGATAAGTATAAAACTTCGAACTAAAAGTCCTAATTCGACGACTTGGCTCTAGGCCCAAAAATGCCAAGACCGGCCCTGGTGGGATCCTACTTGTTAAGCTTAGCTTATCTTTGTTTCATCGGTATTCAAAAGCACTATGCACGGTGATACTCACCACAAAGTATCGATTGCAACCTATCAATGGATCACACCAATAGCCACAGGATAGCCCCGATAGTGTACACATTCGGTGAAGTCCTTCCGTTCTCGGGGTCTTGTAAACCTATGGAGTTATTCATTTGCGAAGTCCCCCTACTCCTAGTGCCTTTAGGCCAGCAGAGTTATTCACTTTATTCGACCGCCCACACATTGCGATATGGACTTGTGCCTAACCAAGAATAACATCATATTTAGGCTTTTAACTACACAAGTACGTTTGTTATTTATTGTTAACTAGTAACCTATGTATTTTCAAGGAAAGCTCCCTTACAACACCTGCACACTCACCTAGACCACTAGATAAGGACAAGGGCTAACACGTTACACAGGCATTGATGAATACTAATTCATCAAAGAAAATGCCAATCATGCTCTTCCGGCGGTCCCGAACTTCAACTCTTAGAAAAAATCCATTCGGTGCCAGAACTAAACGCATCAGAAGATTAATCATGACTTGTTCATGTTCATTCAATGTTATTAAATCAATAAACAATATTCAAAACTAGATTCGGGTCTCAAAACAACATAAATCACAAAACAGGTGTTTTAGCTCTTGCTAAACCATTTTAGCGCGAGCTAAAAGTTCCCAGTACTTTCTGCCACTTTTTATTCCACTTTTGGTGCGCGCTAAACGCGTTGGTGTGTGCTAAAACTCTCTGAATCTCTAACCCGCTCTCTAGTTCCATTTTGGCGTGCGCTAAACGCCTTTGGTGTGCGGCAAAACTCCTAAATTGAACTAAACAATGCGATATGGACTTGTGCTTAACAAAGAATAACATCATGTTTAGGCTTTTAACTACACAAGTACGTTTGTTATTTATTGTTGACTAGTAACCTAAGTGTTTTCAAGGAAAGCTCCCTTACAACTCTTACACACTCACCTAGATCACTAGACAACGATAAGGCTAAACACGTTACAAAGACATTGATGAATACTAATTCATCAAAGCAAAGGCCAATCATGCTCTTCCGGCGGTCCTGGACTTCAATTCTTAGGAAGAATCCATTTGATGCCGGAACTAAACGTATTATAAGCTTAATCATGACTTGTTCATGTTCATTTAATGTTATTAAATCAAGAAACAACATTCAAAACTGGATTCGGGTCTCAAAACAACATAAATCACAAAACAGGGGTTTTAGCTCGCGCTAAACCCTTTCAGCACGAGCAAAAAGCTCCCAGTACTTTCTGCCACTTCCTGTTCCGCTTTTGGCATGCGCTAAAACTCTCCGAATCTCTAACATGTTCTCTGGTTCCGTTTTGGCGCGCGCTAAACGCCTTTGGTGCGCGCCAAAACTCCTAAATTGCCATAAGCATGTTTTTTTCTACCCTTTACGATTCCCAAAAAAATCCTCAACTTTTAATAGCAAAATAGCAGTAAAAACAGCAGCAAAACCAATCTTAAACATACCATAACATTCTATACTTCAACTACAACATCTATGTATGAATTCTAACACTAATCCATCCCAAAACACAACCATTACATTTAAAAACTATAAGTAATCAATAGGAAGAGTCTCATACTTGATTGCAAGTAAAATCTAGAGCAAAACTCCAAGAAAACTGCATCACTTTCCAAGATTTCAACCAAAACCTATTTGATCACTATTTAACTTGGGCTAATTGATGATCAAAAGCTTCTAGACCAATAGAACTACGAGTTAAACCTTTACGCACAAGACTTTGATCAGACCTTGATAATAATTAGGGCTAAAACATACCTTTCACAAAACTCCAACTTTTTTGTATCAACTTGTAACCCTTCTTCTGCTAATTCTGAATTTCTACTTGAATCTGAAAAACACCAAGAACTTGATGAGAAATTGGAATAAGTCTATTTGCCTTCACTTTTCTCTCAAACTTCGACCTGCGGAAATTGTCTTTCTGACAATTGTGCACTTAGTGGGAGGTATTCTCCAATAATAACTCACAAAGAGTTATTTCAAATAAATCCAATTAATCACAATTAAATTCTCACTTATATATATATATATATATATATATATATATATATATATATATATATATATATATATATATATATATATATATATATAATACTTTAATCAATAATAATAATAAATCTAATATTCCGTTTTTACAAAATTACACGTCTCTTTTTTTTTCGAAAATCAGAATATTATAAATACCATATAATGCTTCTTAATTACGTAATGTATAGCATAGTCATTGTGTGAAATTTTTTACTATTAATACATCGTTTAAGTCGATGGGTAAAATAATATAAAAAGTCGATTTTTTCTTTGACTAAGTGTAAATAGTTGTTGTGACGTCATCTTCCTGGTTACCGAGTCGTTATCGGGAAAATGTTAGGTCCGCAGTACCGTATGTGTAACATAACAAGTTTGAACTGAATAATTTTATTAGTGACCACAATATGGACATTTACAGTAATATAAATGATACGAAAATTAAAAGAAACGCAAACTGAGGCGAGTGAAATCACTCTGTCCTTAAGACAATATTGCTCCGGTACCGTACCGCCCCGTTCCCGGACACCGAGTCCTTATCCGGAAAAGGAACGTTCGGCACGTATAAAATAAAAATGAATTCACTTTATACGTAAACCTCTACTACGTCGTATCAAAATAAGCAAACGGGAGCAAAAGACTCGGGTATAAAATTCCAAACAATCAAGAATAGAAATGAAATCTAAAGATGGAAATGTAACTTATTACATTCAAGGGAAAGTACGAAATCCAAACGAAACGTACGATATTCTCAAAAGAAACGTAACGATACTACAAGTCTCGAAAGACCAAAAGTCTAAACAGTCTAATAAAAGAATAGCTAAATAAATAATGTAAAGTCTTCAATGAGGCGTCTTCAAACGTCATCATCGAACTCCTCCTCGAAAACAACATCAACCTGTTCGTCTTCTCACCCCCAAACACATAAAAAAACATGCATTTGAGGTAAGTACAACGTACTTAATAAGAAAGAGAAGCTATGACAACAATTATAACTTATAAAATAAAGATATTTAAAAGTTTAGTTGTTTAAGTTTGACCGACTCAATCTAGCGTTCATCTCATGTCCATCAACATGAATTGACTAAACGTTTCTACTTAACTTATCTATGTTACAACCGCACTCAAGGGCACTACGCCTGATGTATATCGACCAGGAGATATCGATTGCAACATATTAGTGGATCACACCAATATCCACGGAGGCTAGACTAGGTAGGCTCCGATAGTACGCACACCTCAGCAGAGTCCCCGGAACTTGTGGTTCTTTTGACCTACGGGTTCTTCCACCTTCAGAGGTAACACACACATCGCGATATAGACTGGTGCCTATCCAAGAGAGACATGTTGTTTAATCTTTTACTAGTCAAGTATGTGTTTTATTAGGATGATTAACTAGCCACCTAAGTATTTTCAATTAATCTCCCTCACCTTGACTACTCTCTTCCTAGACCCCTAGACATAGACGAGGCCTAGCAATTACACAAACAATGATGAATGCTAATTCATCAAAGCACAAGCCTATCATGCTCTTCCGACGGATCCGAACTTCAACTCCCTTTAAGAGTACATTCGGTGTTTTAACTGAACGAATCAGAAGTTCAATTCAGGCTTGTTTAATTTATACCATGTTACCATATCATAAATAAGGGTTTAAAACAAATATAATATAATTATAAAACCCAAAACCAAACTAAAATGATAAAACCGTAAAAACAAAGTAAAACATGCCAGACGCCCGTTTGACCTCCTATGGATGCCCGTCCGTAACCAGACGCCCGTCCACTAAACCCCAAACGCCCGTCCGTCTAAAACAGCTACATCCTGAATCAAAAATATAACCTCAGACGCCCGTCTGCCTATTGCAAACGCCCGTCTGGGCTACTAGGGTCTCGGACGCCCGTCTGCCTAAGTCAGACGCCCGTCCGCCTGGGTTTTTCCCAAAACGCTAAGATCGACAAAACTCGATTTCTGCACCGTTTCTAACCTAATTAACTGATGATGGTTAAAATGTACCCATTTATGTCATCAATTATAACCTTAAATCGGAGTTAATTATATATATTTCATATTTAATCACGTGTTTATATTTATTATTTAATGATGAGTGATTATTAATATGATAATTGGTATTTAGATGTTTTTATTATTAAAAGAGCAATTAATTGTGTGATAAATGCTGATTTTGCAGATTATGATAAATCGGGAAGATAATTATCACGCAATCGAGAAATCTCAAGATAAAAGAGAAGAAAATCGGAGCATTGAAGAAAAGATTAATCGAGATCAATTCAAAAGCATGGAGTGGGGAACAAGTCGGACGAACCGAAGTTGAAAACGCGTAAACGGGGAGGCTCGGTCGACCGAGCCATGTCATTCGGTCGACCGAGCGTGTAGGTTCGGTCACCCGAGCCTAAGTTGATAAATGCATGTCAATCTTCCGGATTCTCCCTATGTCGGCTACAACTCCTATATAAGCGGCGGCTCCGAAATTGAGAAGACACCACCACCAACACCACTACAACACAAAACAATTCATGCAATTTTAGCTTTTTAGTTTTCTTTTCTTTTCTTTATGTTCTTTCATTGTGGATTCGTCGGACTCTCCGGTTAGGGAGCGCATTAAAGAGTGGGAGTCACTCTCGTCTTCGAGGGTATGACTATTCAATTATGCAATCTTTATTCGTAGATCTGATATATTTTATTATGGAGTAGTTTTTCTTGTATTGATTGCGTGATGTAGATTTATTTACGAACCCATGTGCTTAGGTTAGAAACGTTAAGAAGTAATCATGATTTGTTCCGACACAGAACTGTGTTCGGTCGACCTAGACATGACATTCGGTCGCCCGAGTGCTGTCATTCGGTCGACCGAGCGTGGTGATGTGTAGGGCAATATTATGATCGGCTTCGACTACGTCGATTCTACGATTTGGAATTTAAACGAGTAATTAAACCCGATCAACTTAATTATTCGTCATCATAATTTAACATGAAACTCAAAAAGTGATTGTTACTTAGGATATAGATTGAATCGGCATCTAAGAAGTACGCCTCACCATAGGAATGTTGCTTAGATGAGGTTACGGTTTATACCGGCATCCCAAGTGAAATAATTGTGTCAGAAGTTATATGAGATGGAGGCATTAAAAAGCGAAGTCACGTAATGGAGGCACGATGATTTAGATGGCCTAACCGGAGCTAAATCTACCTTAGGGGATGACTCCCGTAGTCATAATAATTAATCTTTAACGTTTGTTTTGTCTCGTTATCAACCTAATTCACATGGTGGAGTTATGATCTACTAGCGTAATCAATACTATTTGTCTAGATAATATCAACCGTATTATCCGTGTTTTAGTAGTCTTTAATTTGTCTTTGTGGTATTTTGTGTCTTGTGGTTGTCACTATTTTATTTTCGCATTTAGTTGGTCGTAGACCGCCCTTTCAATTTAGTTCGATAAAGTAAGTTGTGTTTTGTTTGTGCCGAGTCTCGTGGGATCGACCTCGACTCTATCTAGCTATACTACAATTGAACCTAGTTCTCTTGCTAGTGGGTTAGTAGGTCTCGAGTTAATAATTTAACTTGACCTCCATCAAGTTTTTGGCGCCGTTGCCGGGGACTCGAGTCATTAAATTAAGATATAGCTTATTTTGTTAGGATTTGGATTCGTGAATATTCTCGTGAATAAGAGTCTGTATATTAAACAGTGTCGGAAAAAAAAAAAAAAAAAAAAAAAGCGTTCGGTCGACCGAACCATAGCTCTCGGTCGACCGAGGAATTATTTACTTTTTTTGTTTCTGTTCTGTATCATTTTTATAGTATTCTGCTTCTGTTTTATTTACGTTTTCTTTTCTCAACTTATTTCGAGTCTGTTTTAGTTTTATTTGGTTAGTTAAAGGCCTAGCCTTTACTAGTGGTTAATTGTTTTACTGTTGTTTATTATTTTATAGTACGCTACTCGGAAATCGAAGGAACCGCTTGAACCTTATAATCCTGAAATAGAGAAAGTTGCAAGGCGAAATAGGAAGTTAGCTAGGAAGCGGCTAAGCAAGGAGAAGAGGATCCAAATCTTGAGGAAAGCGAGCAAGGAGTGGAAGAAGAACATACAACCGATCAGTCCGAATCTGAGACAGAAATGGAAGATCCTCCGGTCAATCCAAACCAGGTACCTAATCCTGTTATTAATCCTGTTATCAATAATGTGAATGCAAATGCTAATAATGAGAACCAAGCCCTAGTTCAAGGAGCGAGGCGCACTTTGCAAAGTTATGCAACGCCCACTATTGAGCAATTCATTCCCGCTATCGTAGCACCGCAAGATGTTGCGGAAGTCTATCACCCTAGGCCTAATGTAATTCAAATGGTGACCAACTATTCTACTTTTCATGGAGTCCAAAACGAGGATCCTGGTGTTCACGTAACGAATTTCTTGGAAATCGTCAGTACAGTGAAACCAGAATTAATCCCGGAGGGGAACATTCGTCTTAAGCTTTTCCCTTTCACCTTGAAAGATAAAGCTAAGCAATGGCTTCTCTCTTTAGAGGCTGGATCTATCACTACTTGGGAACAATTGTTGCAAAAATTCATGAATAAGTATTTTCCCTTAGGAAAAACTTTTAAGTTACGCCAAGACATCCTAGGATTTAAGCAACAACCTGGGGAGAGTTTTGATCAAGCTTGGGAGCGTTTCAAGGAAGCCATGAGGAAGTGTCCTCATCATGACATCTCTCTTTGGCTTTTAATGCAAACTTTTTACCATGGGTTGAGAGAGGCGAGAAAATTAGAGTAGACGCCTCCAAAGAATGGAGCGTTTGTTCTTTTATCTCCTGAGGAGGCACAAGGGAAGATGGAACAAATAGCGATGAACAGCCAATGGGGAGGCAGTGACATAGCTACTGTGAAGATGGCCGCTGATATATTTGATGATAGTGCATCTACCAAAATCTTAGAACAACTTTCTGTTATCAACAATAAGGTAGATGGGATGCAAGAGAGGATGACAAGAGTAGAAAAAGGGGCTGGAATCGAGGAAGCACCTCAAAGTGAGAATGCTAGTACTGAAGAAGCCAATTATGTCGGAGGAGGGTACAGGCCTAACCATAACCATCCTGGATTCTGATATAGTGACATTAATGCAGGAGAAAGGCCTAAACCGCCTACCCCTTATGTACCACAACAAACTAAAACTTTTGGTTGGGAAGCTGCGATAGAAAAACTGAGTAATGTTGTCACTGACAATATGGGACAACTTTCAAAATCTATGGCGACTTAGCCACTAACTTTAGCCAATATTGTCGAAGACCGACGCTAAGGTGACCAATCAAGAAGCTCTAGTCCAAAACCTCACGCACCGTGTAGGACAACTAGCCGAGCAAGTTTCAACTAGACCTCCCTGGAGCGTTACCAAGCAACACCGAAAAGAACCCTAAGGACTTGAATGCGATCATGACAAGAAGTGGAAAAGAAGTAACTCCACCATCCCTGAAAGAGAAAGAGAAAGTCACAAAGAATAAGGATGGTGAGCCAAGCAATGAGACCCATACTTCCGAGTCTTTGCCTAAGCAAAGAACCTATAAAGAACCCGCCGGCCCTAGAGTTGAACTTTTTGATAATAAGTACCCAATTTTCACTGATGTCGATCCTTCAACTCTACCTTATCCTCCACCAAAGCCGAAACCTAAGTTTGATAATAAGAGGTATAAGAAGTTCGTGGATATGTTCAGTAAGTTACAAATCAATATACCCCTAGTTGAAGCACTAGCTGAAATGCCTGAGTACACCAAGTTTTTGAAAGACGCCGTCTCAACTAAAAGGAAACTCCTAGATTTAGAGACCATATGCCTCAATGAGGAGTGCTCGGCCATTCTTCAACATAAGTTACCCCCAAAATGCAAAGATCCGGGAAGCTTTCTCATTCCCCGCACCATAGGTAACGTATGTTTAAACAAAGCTTTGTGTGATCTAGGAGCAAGCGTGAACCCGATGCCACTATCTATTTTTCGGAAACTAGGCATGAAAGATCTTAAGAAGACCTCAATCACATTGCAATTAGCTGACCGTTCGTCAAAGAACCGTGTGGAGTGGTTGAGGATGTGCTAGTAAGAGTTGAAAAGTTTGTATTCCCCTGTCGACTTTGTGGTATTAGATATGGAAGCTAACTACGAAGTGCCATTGATATTAGGGAGACCTTTCATGGCCACTAGTAGAACGCTAATTGATGTTTACAAAGGCGAGTTGGTATTGAGAGTGAACGAAGAGAGAGTTGCATTCAATGTCTTCGACACCATGAAGCAACCTGATGATGGGGAAGATGCATGTTTCATGTTGGATTCCATTGATAGGATCGTTCAAGAATTTCAACAACATGAAAGTATCAAGGATTTCTTGGATCTTTGTCTTGGAAGAAGAGGATGAAGTCAAATACATTAGTAGTGAGGAGGAGAAGATGATATGGCCGGGATGCAAGTAGAGGGACCCCAAGGCACGTAGAGGAAGTAAGTTTGCGGAGATTGAAAGATTCTATCATAGACCAACGTGGCATAAGTACTTCGAACTCAAACTCACCGGTCAAAAGTTGAAAACCTCTTTGGAAGAACCTCCCACAAATTTGACTTTAAAACCTCTTCCCGCAAATTGGAAGTATGTATTTCTTCAAGATGAGACTTTGCCGCTAATTATATCTTCATCCTTGACGGACTTACAAGAGGAGAAACTAATGAGAGTTTTGAGAGAGTACCGCGGAGCATTTGGATGGACCATAGCGGACGTCAAGGGCATTAGTCCTAGCGTATGTATGCACAAGATCTCCGTGGACCCCGAAAAGAAAGCGGTTGCACAACCTCGAGGCGTTTAACCCCACAATTAAAGGACGTGGTTAGGGATGAGGTTATAAAAATGCTAGAAATGGGAATTATATTTCCAATTGCCGATAGCGAATGGGTAAGCCCTATCCACGTAGTTCCCAAGAAGGGAGGATTGACGGTGCAAGCCAATGAGTTGAATGAGTTAATTCCTGTGAGGCTAATCACCGGTCATCGAGTATGCATAGACTTTAGGAAACTCAATGATGCGACTCGTAAGGACCACTTTCCTCTTCCCTTCATCGATCAAATGCTCGAGAGACTGAGCGGGCATGCTTTCTATTGTTTTCTTGACGGATATTCGGGATACTATCAAATCCACATTTCGCCCGAAGATCGTGAGAAAACAACGTTTACATGCCCATATGGGACATTTGCGTATAATCGAATGCCATTTGGATTGTGTAACGCCCCCGCGACATTTCAACGATGTATGATGTCGTTATTTGCGGATATGGTGGAAGATTTCCTGGAGATATTTATGGATGATTTCTCCGTATTTGGAGACGATTTCGATTCTTGTCTCACACATCTAGCGCGAGTGTTGAAGAGATGTGAAGAGACTAATCTTGTGCTTAACTCGGGAGAAATGTCATTTGATGGTTACGGAAGGTATAGTACTAGGCCACCGCATATCAAAGAACGGTATAGAGGTGGATAGAGCCAAAGTTGAGGTGATCGAGAAACTACCTCCACCTACTAATCTTAAAACTTTGCGAGGTTTTTTAGGCCACGCCGGATTTTATCGTAGGTTTATCAAGGACTTTTCCCTAATCTCTAGACCTCTTACCGAATTATTGGCCAAGGATGTACCATTCGTGTTTTCTAATGAGTGCATAAAAGCCTTCAATGAAATAAAAAGTAGGTCGATTGACATCGCACCCGTTCTAGTCGCACCGGATTGGGAGATTCCGTTTGAACTGATGTGTGATGCAAGTGATGCTGCTGTTGGCGCCGCTTTGGGTCAAAGAAAAGATAAGATCTTCAGACCTATCTATTATGCGAGCCGGACTTTGAATGCTGCCCAAAGAAATTACGCCACAACGGAGAAGGAGCTTTTGGCCGTTATCTTTGCTTTTGACAAATTTAGATCTTACTTAGTGGGATCTAAAGTCACTGTATGGACAGACCATGCGGCTCTTAAGTATCTCCTAGCAAAGCAAGATTCAAAGCCTAGATTGTTGAGATGGATTCTACTGCTGCAAGAATTTGACGTTGAAATCCGAGATAAGAAAGGAAGTGAGAACGTGGTGGCCGATCATCGTCGCGCTTACAATTAGAGGATGGTGAGGAATTGCCCGAGATAGGAGAATCTTTTCCCGATGAACAACTTTTCTCCATCACCACCATCGGGGGACAAGGTGATTGTGCTGCAGTTTCTTCACGAATAGAGGTTGTGAAGGAGAAGAAACAACCATGGTTTAGTTTATTTGTTAATTATCTATCCGCGAAGTATCTACCACCAAATCTCACTGTCCAAGAGAGGAAGAAATTCTTCAAAGATATTAGACACTATTATTGGGATGAGCCTTATTTGTTTAAGTTTCGGGATCCGATAATGTTTTTCGAAGATGTGTGCCCGAGGAAGAGTATAATGATATCCCGAAGCATTGTCATTCTTATGAAGTTGGAGGACACTACGGGGGAGATAAAACTGCGGCCAAGGTCCTCCAGTGCGGTTTTTATTGGCCGACATTGTTTAAGGATGCACACCAATATGAAAGAGGGTGTCATGCTTGTCAAATGACATGAAATATTTCACGGAGGAATGAGATGCCACTCAAGAGCATTTTAGAAGTAGAACTTTTTGATGTTTGGGGAATAGATTTCGTTGGACCCTTCACTTCATCATTATCTAACCGGTACATCTTAGTTGCTGTTGATTATGTATCCAAATGGGTTGAGGCCATTGCTTCACCTACTAACAATGCTAGGGTTGTGGTTAGATTCTTGAAGAAGAACATTTTTACAAGGTTTGGAACGCCTAGGGCGATTATAAGCGACAATGGTAGTCATTTTTGCAATAAACCTTTTGAAAGGCTGATGATTAAGTATGGGGTTCGACATAAGCTAGCAACCGCATATCACCCCCGGACTAGTGGACGGGTAGAAGTCACCAATCGAGAGATAAAGCGTATCCTGGAGAAAACTGTCAATACGACTAGGAAGGATTGGTCGTTACGTTTAGACGACGCTTTATGGGCTTATAGGACTGCATATAAAACCTCGATTGGAATGTCACCATATAGGATTGTTTTTGGAAAAGCATGTCATCTACCTGTGGAACTGGAGCACCGGGCCATGTGGGCAACTAGAATGCTAAATTTTGATGAGACGTTGGCCGGTGAGAAGAGGATGTTAGAATTAACTCGCCCTGGAGGAGTTTCGTTTAGAGGCATACGAAAATGCCAAGATTTTTAAGGAACGCACGAAGAAGTTCCATGACAAAAAGATTACGGATAGGACCTTTCAAGAGGGTGATCCGGTTCTCTTGTACAATTCGCGCTTAAGACTCTTCCCTGTGTAAGTTGAAATCAAGATGGTGTGGCCCATTTCAAGTACAACGAGTCTTTCCTTCCGGAGCGGTGGAACTATTCAATTTCAAAGACGAGTCCGATTTGTGGTCAATGGACATCGTATTAAGCATTATCACGGGCTGCCGCCTGAGGCTGAGGAGGAGGTCTTGTACCTCGATGACCCTGTCTATGAATAAACCATCTTGAGCTGAGTCGAGCTAGCGACTTTAAATTTAGAACTACTACCTATAACTATCTATTTTGTTTTTCTTTTTAATAAAGTAGCATGCGCGTATCACGGTTTTTTTCATCTCGCCATGTTCCGATTCTAAGTTCGGAATAAACGAGGTTTTTTCCTTGATAGCCGTCATGTGAGTTTTTTTTTTTTAGGTTTAAATCCCTTTTGGTCTTGTCCATGGCAGTATAAAGTAAAGTGGCTTAAACTGTTTTTAGATATCTATATCTAATTACTGCCACATTATTTTATAACTTCCATAGACATGGTATTTGACGATTTCGTGGAGCTTGTTTGTTTATACAGGATGTGTCTGTCTCTCCACGTTGGGCCGATGATTACTCCGATATTGTTCCTTTACTTGGGAGCCGTTTCCAGAGCTAAGTCTTTCTTCTTGAACTCTCATTTCTTTTTGTCATTGAGGACAATGCCATGTTTAAGTGGGGGGCAGGGGACTTAGCTATATATATTGTGCTATATGTTGAAGTCAAGGGAAACGGAATACTGAGACAATATTGAGCCAAATTTAAAAAATTTTATGGATAAATGCCAAGTTGTTTAACTCGTACCCTTAAACTTGTGAAGTTCTTATACTTAGATTTGATAGGAAATGAACCAAGTTGCGTGAGTACGTGGTCATATTATACTTTTGCGATAAATTGTTAGTAGACTTAAGGATATTCATGCCAACTATTGCAAGTAGTTAGGTATTGTTCAATTACTCGACATGTGAATCGCTTAGTACCGCATGAGTTATAATAATTGAAAGAAGTATGTGTACAATGCGTAGATAAGTGGTTATGAGGACCTAATGTCGATATTTGTCGACTAATGTATTCGATCTTCTAGCCAACAAGAGCGGAGTAATAAGCTTGGGACGTACCGTGTTTTGACAATGCATTAAAACACGGGCTTGTAGAAAAATTACCAAAGTAGCCCCGCGCTTGTGGTAATATTCGGTGCTATGCATGATCTAAGATAGGGAGATACTCATTAAAAAGTTTTCTTCCTTGAGATTAGTAGTATTTGAAACATATGCAAAAATTGAAAATATTAATTTTTAGAGGCTTCGAGTAGTACTCAGTCTCCAAGTCCAAAAACCCTATAGATACGCTCTTGCTTATTGTTCTAGTGCTTTAACCATTGCGAGGCATAAGAAGTATGAATGCCGATGTTGGTGAATTTAGATATGAAGTCTGCATAAACTCTAAATCTGGCTACATTTATATAAAACCAACGCACATGCACACAATCACTTCGATTCATAGCGAGTAGTGAATAATGCTTATCTTATGAGCATGACTGGTATGAGTTGACTAGGGTTTCTTGTGTAAGTATGAGATGACCACGGAAAATGTTGTCTTGGGGAATGACTTATTGATGCTTTGTTCGGGACGAAGCAAAGTTTAAGTGGGGGGCATTTTGATGACGGTTAAAATGTACCCATTTATGTCATCAATTATAACCTTAAATCGGAGTTAATTATATATATTTCATATTTAATCACGTGTTTATATTTATTATTTAATGATGAGTGATTATTAATATGATAATTGGTATTTAGATGTTTTTATTATTAAAAGAGCAATTAATTGTGTGATAAATGCTGATTTTGCAGATTATGATAAATCGGGAAGATAATTATCACGCAATCGAGAAATCTCAAGAAAAAAGAGAAGAAAATCGGAGCATTGAAGAAAAGATTAATCAGATCAATTCAAAAACATGGAGTGGGGAACAAGTCAGACGAACCGAAGTTGAAAACGCGTAAACAGGGAGGCTCGGTCGACCGAGCCATGTCATTCGGTCGACCGAGCGTGTAGGTTCGGTCACCCGAGCCTAAGTTGATAAATGCATGTCAATCTTCCGGATTCTCCCTATGTCGGCTACAACTCCTATATAAGCAAACGGCTCCGAAATTGAGAAGACACCACCACCAACACCACTACAACACAAAACAATTCATGCAATTTTAGGTTTTTAGTTTTCTTTTCTTTTCTTTATGTTCTTTCATTGTGGATTCGTCGGACTCTCCGGTTAGGGAGCGCATTAAAGAGTGGGAGTCACTCTCGTCTTCGAGGGTATGACTATTCAATTATGCAATCTTTATTCGTAGATCTGATATATTTTATTATGGAGTAGTTTTTCTTGTATTGATTGCGTGATGTAGATTTATTTACGAACCCATGTGCTTAGGTTAGAAACGTTAAGAAGTAATCATGATTTGTTCCGACACAGAACTGTGTTCGGTCGACCTAGTACATGACATTCGGTCGCCCGAGTGCCGTCATTCGGTCGACCGAGCGTGGTGATGTGTAGGGCAATATTATGATCGGCTTCGACTACGTCGATTCTCGATTTGGAATTTAAACGAGTAATTAAACCTCGATCAACTTAATTATTCGTCATCATAATTTAACATGAAACTCAAAAAGTGATTGTTACTTAGGATATAGATTGAATCGGCATCTAAGAAGTACGCCTCACCATAGGAATGTTGCTTAGATGAGGTTACGGTTTATACCGGCATCCCTAGTGAAATAATTGTGTCAGAAGTTATATGAGATGGAGGCATTAAAAAGCGAAGTCACGTAATGGAGGCACGATGATTTAGATGGCCTAACCGGAGCTAAATCTACCTTAGGGGATGACTCCCGTAGTCATACTAATTAATCTTTAACGTTTGTTTTGTCTCGTTATCAACCTAATTCACATGGGGGAGTTATGATCTACTAGCGTAATCAATACTATTTGTCTAGATAATATCAACCGTATTATCCGTGTTTTAGTAGTCTTTAATTTGTCTTTGTGGTATTTTGTGTCTTGTGGTTGTCACTATTTTATTTATCGCATTTAGTTGGTCGTAGACCGCCCTTTCAATTTAGTTCTGATAAAGTAAGTTGTGTTTTGTTTGTGCCGAGTCTCTGTGGGATCGACCTCGACTCTATCTAGCTATACTACAATTGAACCTAGTTCTCTTGCTAGTGGGTTAGTAGGTCTCGAGTTAATAATTTAACTTGACCTCCATCATTAACATCGAATTAAGCACAGTAAAACGTAGGTGATATATCCAAACATCTAGGATCCTTGATCAATGAAAAAACACATCTTTCTTGCGTCTACCCATATTAAAACATGATCTAAACTTTACAAATCATAACTGAGATCATAGGAAGAGTTTCTTATCTAATTGCTGCTCCAAAACAGAACCGAACAGCCTCAGAAAATCTGCTGCAACTCCCAACTCTGACGACCAAACGATGCCCTTCTCACGACGATTCCAAATCTTCCGTCTGATCTGAAAACGGTTAAGTTTTGCCTCAGAAATCGCGAAAACTATCCAAGACCTATTTTTCTCCTCAAAATTGCGTAGAGAGAGGGAGATATAAAACTGAATTTCTGATTTTGATTAGGTTATGGGATTATTGTGTGTAAATTTCCCTTAAATACAATCCCCAAATAAATCCCTTTTTCCATAAACACCCTTAATTACCAAAATTCAGAAGAATCCCTTAATTAAATACACATAACTCGAAACTTACATATATTTAATTAATACAACACTTAACTCCAATAAAAGAAAAGAAATAGTATTATTTCGTTTTCGCAAAATGACACGTCTGCCCTTTCCTGAAAATCGGATTATTACATTCCTCCCCCCTTAAAAGGAGTTTCGTCCTCGAAACTAGAACATACCTAGTAAATCCACGAACTCTTGGAATTCACTGATCATGTCATCTTCAACTTCCCAAGTTGCCTCCTCGGGTGAATGATTACTCCACTGAACCAAAACCAAAGGAATCATCCGTCTCTTTATCATCTTTTCCTTCCGGTCCAAAATCTTGATCAGTTTCTCATCATAAGCAAGATTGTCTTGTAGAATTTCTGGATCAACCGTAGTTTCAACATCATTCCTCGTCAGAAACTTCTTCAACATCGAAACGTGAAACACACTATGGAACCTTGATATCGATTCCGGTAACTTAAGCTTGTAAGCCAACGGTCCAATCCTTTCCAGAATTTCAAAAGGTCCAACATACCTTGGACTTAGCTTTCCCTTTTGCCCAAAGCGTTTCACTCCCTTCATCGGTGAAGCTCGTAGATACACTTTATCACCGACTTTGAACTCAAGCGGTCTTCCCCAAACATCAGCCCAACTTTTCTGCCTGTCTTGAGCTGCCTTCAAATTCTTCTTAACCAACTGAACTCTTTCCTTAGCTTATTCAACCATTTCCGGCCCTGTAATATGTCTTTCCCCGACTTCATCCCAAAACAACGGCGTTCTACATCTTCTTCCATACAACGCTTCAAACGGTGGCATGCCTATACTTGCATGATAACTATTATTGTAGGCAAACTCTGATACCGGTAGGTAGTCATCCCATAATCCACCTACTTCCAAAATAAAAGCTCTTAGCATGTCCTCGAGTGTTTGGATGGTCCTCTCAGATCGTCCATCTGTCTGAGGATGAAAGGCCGTACTCAAATCCAACTTGGTTCCAAAAGCTTCTTGTAAACTCTTCCAAAACCGACTGACGAATCGACTATCTCGATCCGAGACTATGGAGATAGGAACTCCATGTAACTTCACTATATTATCCAAGTATAATGTCGTCATCTTCTTCAAAGGCATATCAACCTTATACGGTAAGAAATGGGCAGATTTGGTCAATCTATCCACAATTACCCAAATCGCATCATGACCGCCTCTCGTCTTAGGTAACCCGGTGATGAAGTCCATCGTGATCTTATCCCATTTCCATTCAGGGATATCCAAGGGCTTAAGCATTCCCACTGGTCTTCTATGCTCCGCCTTCACCTTCTGACAAATGTCACACTCTGCCACGAACTTGGCTATCTCTACCTTCATCGAAGGCCACCAAAACTTCTCCTTCAAGTCTCAATACATCTTGGTAGCACCTGGATGAACTGCAAAAGCAATCCTATGTGCCTCTTCCATAACACTTTGTCTTAGGTTGCCAACATTAGGCACACATAAACGATCCTGGTACCAAAGGTTGCCATTCTTATCCAAGACGTAACCCACTGTAGGCTTCTCTCTAGCAACTCGCTTCAAATCAACCAAAGCTAGGTCGTCATCTTGCTTTTCCCGAATGTCATCCATCAGCTCTGACCTTGCTAACAACGGCGCTACAAACTGTCATTCCTCAATCTGATCAAAGCTACTGATTTCCAGTCCATTTAACCTTTCTGCCACATCTTCGACGCTTGAAACTGCAAACACTGGTTTCCTGCTTAAAGCATCTGCCACTACATTGGCTTTGCCTGGATGGTACTGAATATCCAAATCATAGTCCTTCACGAACTCTAGCCATCTCCGTTGTCTCATGTTCAGATTCTCTTATGTGAAGAAATACTTTAAAGTCTTATGATCGGTGAAGATCCTGGCCTTAACTCCATACAAGTAGTGCCTCCAAGTCTTTAATGCAAACACTACTGCTGCCAATTCTAAGTCATGTGTCGGGTAGTTCTTCTCATGCACCTTCAACTGCCTAGATGCATAAGCAATCACTTTTCCTCCTTGCATCAACACGCAACCTAGACCCTATCACGAACCATCTGTGTAGACATCGTAGTTATTAAAAACCTCCGGAACTGCCAACACTGGGGCCGTAGTCAACTTCTTAGCTACCTTGGTCGACACAAAAGTGTTAGACACTCCCGTATCGAACAAAGCTCTGACCACAAGATTTTCTAACATTATCGCACCTACGATGTATGTTAATTCATTTAAATAAAATTACAACATGAATAAACGTGCTATAAAACTATCTTAATAAAATAACAACAAGGTACCTAAGATAACGTCATCCTCTGGTTCCGCATCTCTGGCATCAGCTGCAAAAACTCGAACCGGTCGACTTGGGCCGCTTCTACCGTTTCCCTGGCCCGAATTGCCCTTGTTTCCTTTGTTCGGACACGCTCTAGAAAAGTGCCCTGGCTCTCCGCAAACGTAGCAACTATTAGTATTTTGCTTGCACTCCCCTGAATGATTTCTGTTGTACTTAGGACAAAGGGGTGCACTGTTTGGGGCCTTAGCTGCCGGAGGAGCTGTTGTCTTCTTAGCATTGTGTTGTGGGGCTCCTCGGTGATTACCCTGGCTCATCCCAAAGCTTCGCTTGTTTCCAATCACAACAGTAGCCTTCTTCCTGAAGGTCTAAACCTCTAAGGCTTTATTCAGCATTTCCGCCATGTTCCTTGCTGTAAACCCCAACATGCCAGACTGTATCTCATGTCCTAGTCCTTCCTTATACAGTGCCATCTTCCTTTCTTCCACTTTCATGAGCTCGGGATAGAACCTTCCTAACTCATTAAACTTATTGGTATACTGAGATACCGTCAGATGCATACCCTGCTTCAGTTTCAAAAACTGACTCGCCTTATCTGCCTGTACTGTTGCCGGAAAGTACTCATTATAGAACATAGCTTTGAAAGCTTCCCAGTCGGTGACTTTGCCATTGCTACTCTGTATAGCATCTATCCAAGCTTCTGATGCACCCAAAAGAAAACTAACTGCCAGTTGTGCCATCTCGGTCTCAGGCACATGAATGTTCCTGCATGCCTTCTCGAAGCTCCTTATCCATTCCTCGGCCTTTGAATGTTCAACGTTCCCATAGAAGTTCTCAACCCGATTCCTTCTCAATCTTGTATACCACTCCACAACCGGTGCTTGCTCAAACGCTGGTCTCAAGGGTGGGTAAACCGGAGGATAGCCGAAAGGTACTTGCTGCTGGTACTGTTGTTGCTGAGGGTAAGTGGGATTTACTTGAGGCTCAGGCTGAAAAGGATAGTATCCTTGGTGGTAAGTCTGGTGGTGCTGCGGGATTGGCTGAGCTTGTTGGGAACCAAAAGGTGGATAACCAAAACCTTGCTGATGGTCGAACCGTGGTGAAAGTGGTACAGTAGGTCGAGGGGTATGACCTACAGGAGGTGGGTAGAAGGTCTTCTATTGTTGATGAAACACTAATGGTGAGGGGTGGCTCATTGGTGGAGGGTAAACGCTAACTGTGGAGGATAAACACTGATTGGTGGAGGATAAAAGGTTTGCTGGTGCGGAGGATAGCTTACCGGTGGCGGTACAAACCCTGTTGGAACATCGCTTACCAAAGAAAACTGAACTGAACTCCCCACGTGCCATCGTGGAAGTTGCTCCTGATGTGGTCTCGGTGACAAACCCTGCTGAGTCCTGGGTGTGGGTGTCGCAGTACGTGGTGGTGGTGATAAACTCTGCTGCGGTGGAGGAATCTGCCTCACAACACCGCCTCCTACGACTGGTGTTGGACTTTCCCGTCGAACTCTGGAAGTCTCTGCACCCGCTCCAGTTCTCGTGAACACCATCCTGATGATCAAAGAAAACCAGAACGTTACTAAAAGGTCTAGAGAAAACTTATCTTAAAAGATGGAAGCCTAAAAGATGCTTCTCTCTGATACCAACTGTAACACCCCGTTCCCGGACACCGAGTCCTTATCCGGAAAAGGAACGTTCGGCTCGTATAAAATAAAAATGAATTCACTTTATATGTAAGCCTCTACTACGTCGTATCAAAAATAAGCAAACGGAAGCAAAAGACTCGGGTATAAAATTCCAAACAATCAAGAATAGAAATGAAATCTAAAGATGGAAATGTAACTTATTACATTCAAGGGAAAGTACGAAATCCAAACGAAACGTACGATAATCTCAAAAGAAACGTAACGATACTACAAGTCTCGAAAGACCAAAAGTCTAAACAGTGTAATAAAAGAATAGCTAAATAAATAATGTAAAGTCTTCAATGAGGCGCCTTCAAACGTCATCATCGAACTCCTCCTCGAAAACAACATCAACCTGTTCGTCTTCTCACCCCCAAACACATAGAAAAACATGCATTTGAGGTAAGTACAACGTACTTAATAAGAAAGAGAAGCTATGACAACAATTATAACTTATAAAATAAAGATAATTAAAAGTTTAGTTGTTTAAGTTTGACCGACTCAATCTAGGGTTCATCTCATGTCCATCAACATGAATTGACTAAACGTTTCTACTTAACTTATCTATGTTACAACCGCACTCAAGGGCACTACGCCTGATGTATATCCACCAGGAGATATCGATTGCAACATATTAGTGGATCACACCAATATCCACGGAGGTTAGACTAGGTAGGCTCCGATAGTACGCACACCTCAGCAGAGTCCCCCGAACTTGTGGTTCTTTTGACCTACGGGTTCTTCCACCTTCAGAGGTAGCACACACATCGCGATATAGACCGGTGCCTATCCAAGAGAGACATGTTGTTTAATCTTTTACTAGTCAAGTGTGTGTTTTATTAGGATGATTAACTAGCCACCTAAGTATTTTCAATTAATCTCCCTCACCTTGACTACTCTCTTCCTAGACCCCTAGACATAGACGAGGCCTAGCAATTACACAAACAGTGATGAATGCTAATTCATCAAAGCACAAGCCTATCATGCTCTTCCGACGGATCCGAACTTCAACTCCCTTTAAGAGTACATTCGGTGTTTTAACTGAACGAATCAGAAGTTCAATTCAGGCTTGTTTAATTTATACCATGTTACCATATCATAAATAAGGGTTTAAAACAATTATAATATAATTATAAAACCCAAAACCAAACTAAAATGATAAAACCGTAAAAACAAAGTAAAACAGGCCAGACGCCCGTTTGACCTCCTATGGACGCCCGTCCACTAAACCCCAAACGCCCGTCCGTCTAAAACAGCTACATCCTGAATAAAAAATCTAACCTCAGACACCCGTCTGCCTATTGCAAACGCCCGTCTGGGCTACTAGGGTCTCGGACGCCCGTCTGCCTAAGTCAGACGCCCGTCCGCCTGGGTTTTTCCCAAAACGCTAAGATCGACAAAACTCGATTTCTGCACCGTTTCTAACCTAATTAACATCGAATTAAGCACAGTAAAACGTAGGTGATATATCCAAACATCTAGGATCCTTGATCAACGAAAAAAAACATCTTTCTTGCGTCTACGCATCTTAAAACATGATCTAAACTTTACAAATCATAACTGAGATCATAGGAAGAGTTTCTTACCTAATTGCTGCTCCAAAACAGAACCGAACAGCCTTAGAAAATCTGCTGCAACTCCCAACTCTGACGACCAAACGATGCCCTTCTCACGACGATTCCAAATCTTCCGTCTGATCTGAAAACGGTTAAGCTTTGCCTCAGAAATCGCGAAAACTATCCAAGCCCTATTTTTCTCCTCAAAATTGCGCAGAGAGAGGGAGATATAAAACTGAATTTCTGATTTTGATTAGGTTATGGGATTATTGTGTGTAAATTTCCCTTAAATACAATTCCCAAATAAATCCCTTTTTCCATAAACACCCTTAATTACCAAAATTCAGAATAATCCCTTAATTAAATACACATAACTCGAAACATACATATATTTAATTAATACAACACTTAACTCCAATAAAAGAAAAGAAATAGTATTATTTCGTTTTCGCAAAATGACACGTCTGCCATTTCCCGAAAATCGTAATATTACAGGTACTGTGTCCACGGTGACAGTAATTGTCACTTATGATACAATAGTTTTACCTGTTCAACGTAGTGACACTTCCAGGCGTATGGGGTTAACTCTCTGAAATCTCCCCATGTTGGCTATTGTCACGCCACCTGAAATGTGCCACATCTACCTTCTCAGGAAAGGTCAATAAATTACTTATTCATCCTTAGTGAACGTTACTTAACTAGCAGCTCTTTTCCATCAAGAGCCCCGTAAACTACTCAAAAGAGGGTACATAAACAACCATATTTTATCCTAACAGCTTCCATGGAAAACTTTTCAGGGACCTTTACTTTAGTGTTCTTCGTTTTCCTTACTTTGTTTTTATAGCATTTGCTTAATTCGCATCGTAATTATGGAGACTTTTGGGCATTATCATTTGTCTAATCGTAATCTCATCTCTCATCATCCAACCAATTGTATTACATAATCCAACTCCAAAAGCATCGTTCAATTCGCCAAGTAATTAATTTTTTTTAGGTTTTTGTCTAGAAGGACAAACTAATGTATTTATTAGGCTACAAGAAAATGGATTATTAATTATGAGAAAAACTAATTAAACTTACCAAAATACCCTTTTTCTAATTAAACCTAATTAACCTAATTAATATTTCCCTCATCCAGACGTATTTGAACGCCCGATTGATGGCCGCCGGAAGTTGCAGACAAAAGGCATCAGCGTTCAAGCAACATCCGCGTTCAAAAACAAAATTTATGGCCGCTGGAAGTTGCAGACAAAACCCTAGTGTCACGGATTTTATCAACAGAAAATAAACAAGTAATAAATTAAATCCGATATACCTCAAGTGCAAGGATCGTAGTAAAGAGGTTGATACCGGGTCGATCTTACGGGGAACTGGCGATTGCTAACCCTAGTTTTTGTTTAACTAACTAACCTATGTCACGAACACTAATCTAAACAGCGGATAAAACTAAACGAAACTGAAAACAAACTTAACTAAAACGTAAAACTGGACAGAAGATACGATCTAAAGCCAGGAAAGATACGGGTTGCGAACCAATTTAAACTAAACTAATTATGAAATAAAAATAACTAAACTAGGCAATTCAAGTTTCACGGGATTAAATTCAAGTTTTAACGAACAAACGAGCGATTGATCCACCTATCCTAACAAGTATCAATTCCGATCTCGATTATATTGCGTTTTCTAACCAAGTTGTGGTTTCACCTTGTCTAAAACATGAACCCTAATTTCTTAGGTAATTCACCTATTAATCTATATCTTTCGATCTAAGATTAACGATTTTACTAATGAAAGGTGTAAACTTTAACCTAGCAATTTAACCTATTAACTCTCGTTATGATAGATTAAACAACTATTCCTTACCATGAAGATGTAGGGTTTATAGAGATTTTCATCAACATAAAACAATCATAACATGCAAGTCTTTCGATACAATTGCAATCAAACAATATAAACAATGATAAAGGGAACAACTTAAAATAAAACTCACAATATAATCGCAGAAACGGAATCAAAACGTGTTGGATGGCTTCACAATGCTCGTTTGATAAGGCTTTAGCCTCTCAACATCACTTGATCAACTCGAAAAGCTTGAGAAAAGTACATAAATTTGAAGGTGTTTATCTAGAAATTAAAAGCATAAAAACTGGATGGAAACTAAGGTAAAACGCAGCTGAGCCGCCCCTAGGTTTAGGGTTTGAATCATATATATTGATATGAAGAAAACACGCAGCTATATATAGAATTTTAAGGCGGTGCTGCTATGTCGGCCGACTGGACGCCCGTTTGCTGGGTTGAACGCCCGTCCAGCCTTCAGTGTAAACTTCGAATCGGGCCGAGTCATGATCAGACGCCCGTCCTGCTAGCGTCCACTCCAGCGTCCAAACTCTCTGAATCAACTTTCCTCAAACGGACGCTCGTTCACTTCAGCAGACGCCCGTCCAGACGGACGGGGCTTGGACGTTCGTTCAATATCATCGAATTTTGATTTCTTGATCTTTATCTCTTTTATCTCTATCCCATTCCCTCATTATCTCTTTTATCATCAATTAGCTCGAATTTAATCAACTTTTGATCGTCTTTTGAGCCTCAATCATGTATCTACAACACATAAAAGCATCGCAAAGTGTAATATCATCCAAATAAACATAAAATCACAATTAAAACACATAAATTAACCTATTTTGCGATTAACTCATTTAAAATATCATTTGCTCAATATTTCCATTCAACACTCATTTCTTATGCAAATTATACAAATATGAGGGAAATTATCATAAAATATGTCCTTATAAAATGTATAAAATCACCCTTAACAACTCCCCCACACTTAGCTTTTGCTCGTCCCGAGCAAAACAAAACGAAAATCAAGGCTCGGAAAAAGAACAGACATCTCAGACAATATAGCATAGATCCAACAAAATCAGAAGTTCACCACTGTGTGTGTGCAAAGCCATAGAAAACTTCCACTAAATCCAAACTTGAGAAACTCAAAGCAAAACTAGCTAATACCCCCTCGTAGACTAGCAATAAATGACACTTATAAGATGTACCCTACAAACGTAAAATACCCCGAAAAGAATGATAGAAGGCATCTAGGACCTTTCTGAAATACTCAGAGGATAATCCCTACAGCATATCTATCAGTTTCTACTTGGGATAAGATAGACGATAACTTAGCCTTATATCCATAACAATTCATTAGTTGATTTAACTACTTCACAATTAAACACACATCAGAATGAGCTATTGCCCTGTCATAGCAGAATAGGATATTCGTGATATACCCTACCTTACTCCAATCATAAGGCAGCTTCTTCTGACTGTCGTGAGCTTTTAGTCATCATAGTGGTATAGGACATACGTGGTATACCCTATCGCACTCAAATCATCGACTAGCTTCCGACACACCCAATTACTTCATTATAAACTCAACTTTTTCATTTGACAACAAGTTACGTGGTACTTATCACATTCAAACCTAAGATATTCACAGTATAACATACTCCGGATCTAAATACAAACTATCATAAATCTCAAGATACATACGTAGCACTAAGCACATGACTTATAAGATAACAAAAATCACTCGTCGAAAAGGGGTATAACTTCATAAATTAGCTCATCGTTCACTATGGCTCGTGAAATATATATATATCAGGTGAAACAACTAACTTATCAAACATATGATATATAGCTTCAATGACTATAAAAATAACGAACATTGAACGGAATTGCCGACTCGGGACAAAACAAGAACAAAAATGTCGAGAAAATTTTCGAAAATTTAGCTCATTTTGCATAGAAACACAACGAGTTAAGCAAATGTGCAGATAACTATTAAATTATCCCCTCCCCCACACTTAAAGATCAACATGTCCTCATGTTGTGCAGAAAGTAAATAGAGAAAGAACTTAGCTGATTTTAACAAACACTCGAATCGTCGGTCAGGCCGGAGCCTACATCGTGACACTTAGAACGCGTAACCATACAATGTAGCTCGATAAAACCGCTAAAAATATACCTGCACGACTTGACAAACACGGAAACATCTCGGGGAAAACGGGGAATCACACCAGAACAAAATCGAGTAATATCAAAAGATAAAGCATGCAATACATCCAAAAGTTGAAACAAAATAAAAATGAAAGTGCTGATGCCTTATGGCTTACATGATCCATCGGAAAGAATAAATAGTAACAATATCAAAAGTACAACAAATCAAGTAAGGAAAAGCGTCAAAATAATACAAAACCATCCAGATGGTGGTGCCGTAGTCCTCTCCGGAGGATCGAAGAGTCCGATGGTGGTCGTAGTCTCTCTCCTCGCTCCTCCTCTGAAGACGACTCAGACTCCTGAAGAACATCCGTAATGGCCTGCTCAATCTCACCTGAATAAGTGTAATCAATAACGCTCGGAGCGAAGATTCGGTCGTCTCGGATAGGCCGGCCCTCACTCATACACTTCAAAACTGTCAAAATATTGTTCTGGGAAGTCCGGATATCCTCCAACCAGTTCCTTACACTGTGGCCCATACTTAACCTCATCCGGACCGAGGGAGTCAAAGGTGGAAGGGAAGATGCTCGAGGCGGTGCCGAAGAAGAACCAGGCTCACGTGCTACCTCAACCTCAGTCTCAGTCTGACCCGAAGATTTCACTTTCTCCCTCTGCAAGAACCTAGGATTCTTCGGTTTGTGATCGGTCTTGTACTTGGGAACTTTAGCATCCTGACAGAGACCGTGGATCACATGTGGACATATCAAGCATCTAGTATATACTTTCTGATTCATGGCGATCTCGTCGAAAATCGCTTGTCCGACATCAACATTGAGCTTGAAGGTCAAGGCATATAGCAACCCAAGGTCACCAATGTGGAAGTGAGTCAGGTTGTTCTTAGGTAACAACCGGTTCTGAATAAACCGACACTGGACCTTCCAATCTTCCGTCCAACTTGTGGTCACTAATTCCTTTCTAGCCCCGCCCGGCCTGAGTGTCCATGGTACCTCGGGGCACACCAACAACCGTAACTCCTCCAATGGATCCTCACCGGCATCCTGCTTGGCCTTTATCTCCTCCTTGTAGTCCAACCCCTCAAAAGGATCCAACCCGTACTTCCCATTGATAGCCGCCGGTGTAAATGGCACCTGAACTCCACGAACAGTGACCACCCCAGTTTTCAAATCCGTCTCCGAACAATTCGCATAAAACTCACGAACTAGGGTAGCATTGACAGGAGTTCTAGGGGTTTTCATCAGGACACCCCACTTTCTATCCGTAAGCAGCTTAGCAAAAACGGGATCAACATTGGTCTCAAAGACGGCTCGCTCTATCAACATTGTCCTCGTCAGATAATGCTTATTGTAGACCTCCATCGCCTTAGGGTTGATGAATCTACGAGCAAAGGGAATAGGGATAGCGGGTCTCACTCTCTGTCTAACCGGCTCATCTCCCTCAGGCTCACTGTCCACTTGCTCACCCCGAGCTTCTGTCACCCTAGGTTGCATCCTCACTAACGGCTCATCATCAGTTTCAGACCCAGACTCAGGCTCATCCTGTAAAGGAACTCTAGATTGACCTCTAGGAGGATTCTGACGCTCCCCAATACGAATACCTTGGTTTGGATTGACTAAAGTGGGGTCCACACCCTTCTTCTTCTTAGCAGGTTCAGTAGCAATTCCCTTACCATGCCTCTTTATTACCACTTTACGAACCATGGTGAACTAAGGCTACACAAACAACAATCCCAGCCCCAAAATTAAACAAAACCACCCGTTTATCGTCCAAACGGGATTTCCCAAACAAAACAACACCAAACCAACATCAAAACCACAATGCAATCCATCCCACACCATCCAATACCATCCCAGATCATCAACGAAGCAAGACAAAGAAACAAAACAAGAAAAAAAAACAATAAGGTGCAATTCATGTGAAAAAGTCGATTCGAAAAATCGAACTCAAGAAAATCGTGAATTAACCCCAGAAAAGTGTATGGATTCTTACCAAGTATGATGATAGGATTATGATAAAGGTGATTTGCAGCCCTAACAACGCACGAACGACCGAAAGTTTGGATTTTTCTCCCAAGAAAACCGCACAAGCTAGGTTGCTGATTCGAAACAACGGTTGTATGTTGGTGGATTGCGTTTGAAAAATCAAAAAGAGGGGATTGAGAGCTGTTTGTAGGGCCTTGAATCGCCCGATTTGGTTTAGAAACGAGGATTTTAGGGTAAGAGGAGGCAAAAAGTTGGGTTCCCGTTTTTGAATTTCTGGAAAAGTGAGTGTTCATGGGTTGAGGGTGTATATATAGGCAGGGGCTGGACGGGCGTCCATGATACCGGACGGGCGTTCAGCTAGGGATCACATGAACCGGACGGGCGTCTGGTTTTGCAGACGTGCGTCCAGGTGCCCAAAACACGTACAGAGTTGGAAGGAGGATTTCAGACGGGCGTCCAAGAATGTTGGACGCTCGTTCAAGAATTGTGCATGGCGGACGGGCGTCCATTACTCTGGACGGGCGTCCAAGGCAGAGAAAAGCAAAAATTATAAAATTTCATACAATTTAAATTCAAACTTGCATTTTCTCATTAAACTTAAATAAAACTTCAAAAATACAAATGAAAATCACGACGTACATAAAATTACTAGAAAATAAGTAAAAACAAATAGAAAACGGTGGGTTGCCTCCCACCAAGCACTTTTGTTTTACGTCGTTTGCTCGACGAAACAACCTAACAACGCTAGTCATCGTAAATTTCCGACCAATCCACAACTCGGATAAGACGGCGGAGCATGTCAATCGCCGGAGGGAAGTCATACTCATCCTGCAAACCCCAATCCTCACCGGCTACATCAACACCTCGAAATGTTCAGCTTGCAGAATTAGCGCTAAATCTGTCAGCATCGGATCATTCAGGATTGTGTATGGACGTCCTAGAGCCGCCTGTAACTCCTCAGTAGTAAAGTCTCCACCTCCCAAACAACGGGGAACAATAAGAACATAGGTGACAGTCTTGATGCGGGTACTAATGTCAAAGTCTACGTGCAAAACGATAGTCCCTCCCGGTCCGTCATCTACAGTAATTAGTGGGATCCTCCTAAGGAAAGGTAACTCCTCTGGCAGAACTCCGAAATCCATCTCTAGAAAGCACAACTAACTGACAGATAAAACAAAAACTTAATAAGGCTAAAAACTTAGTAAACTAAACTTAAATACTAAAACTACCAAAAGCAGAAAACAAGAATAACTAAAGATGATGATATCTAGGTTGCCCCCTAGTGGCGCTTTTGGTTAATGTCGTTAGCTCGACACTGTTGAAAGCTCAGCCTGGATCAGGCCATTTGACTTTTCTGCCAGCCACTACTTCGTCTAGACTTGGGTCAGTAGTTCGGCTGCAGAAACAGCACTTAACGCATGGGGTTAAATCTGTGATAGCTTTCCAAATACGTCTAAACTTCCCTATGGTTGACTTCTTCTTCTTCTGAGTCTTCTGATGACATTTCAGCTGACGCTCCCTCTCATACTCTTCCATATCCCAACTACCGGCTAGAACTTCTTCGGATCGACCACTACCGTCATCCTCTGAAAACAGGTCGGGTGAAAACTCGTCAAATTCTTCTACTTCTATAGTACCACACCCGAGGACATCGAGGAAACGAACAATCAAAGGCTTTTCCTTGGGTTCACCAATGTAGTGCTTACACCAACATGTCCTCAACTTTCCAGGAAACAGATGTAGCCTGGAATTGTATAGAAGAACTTGTTCTCCGACTTGAAATTCTCTCTTTTTAATCTTGGCATCATGGAGGAGTTTCATCTTATCTTTACTAATCCTGGCACTTTCGTAAGCACGGAGTCCGAATTCGTCTAATTCATGTAAGCGTTGCGATCGATGCTTACCACGGGATTGGGAATCAAAGTTTAGAAACTTTGTAGCCCAATAAGCTCTATGCTCTAATTCGGCGAGATGACATGGCTTACCATAGACCATTTGATATGGAGATGTACCCATAGGAGTCTTATAGGCGGTTCTATATGCCCAAAGTACATCATCCAATTTCAAACTCCAGTCTTTTCTCTGACTATTGACCGTTTTCTCCAGGATTTTCTTGATACTTTGGTTGCTCCTTTCAACCTGACCACTAGTCATCGGGTGATATGGTGTGCCAGTTTTATGACGAACACCATACTTTTCAAGAACTTTCTCTAGGGGTCGGTTGCAGAAATGCGTCCCTTCATCACTGATCAAGGCACGTGGACATCCAAACCTCACGAAGATATTTTTCTTTAGAAATTTCATGACCGTCTTATGATCGTTGTGAGGAGTGGCTTGAGCCTCCACCCATTTAGATACGTAGTCTACGCAGACTAAGATGTATTTGTTACCGCAAGATGATGGGAATGGTCCCATAAAATCGATACCCCATACATCAAAGACTTCGCATTCTAGGATGGGTTTCAAAGGCATGTCAAAACGCCTTGTCAGCATACCGGTTCTTTGGCATCTATCACAAGCTTTACAGAAAGCTTCTGTATCTTTAAAGATCGTAGGCCAATAGAAACCGGATTGAAAGATCTTAGCAACGGTTTTCCACGGACCAAAGTGACCTCCGGTGGGTCCACCGTGGCCTTTGCTCAATAATATCGCATGTTGCTCGATTCTCCGGAACACATCTTCTAAGCAAACCATCTTTGCAGATCTTAAAAAGATAAGGTTCATCCCAAACGAAAGATTTCAAATCAGAGAAGAACTTTTTCTTCTCCTGATAAGACAATTCTGGATCGAGATATCGGGAATGAAGGTAATTTACAATGGAAGAATACCATGGAACATCAGGAGGACAACCGTCTATCAACATGATATTTTCTAGAGGAAAGTAAAGATCTATATCATCTGGATCATCCTTTTCCTCACTTAGCATTCTCGAAACATGATCCGCCACTACGTTTTCACTGCCCTTTTTGTCTGTAATTTGAACGTCAAACTCCTGTAGGGTCAATATCCAACGAAGTAGGCGCGGTTTGGCCTCTTTCTTAGTCATCAGATACCGCAAAGCAGCGTGATCAGTCCACACAATCACTTGAGCTCCTAACAAATAACTACGAAACTTGTCCATAGCAAAAACTACGGCCAATAGTTCCTTTTCAGTAGTAGTATAGTTAACTTGAGAGGGGTTCAATGTGTGGATGGCGTAATAGATTGGCTGGAATTTCCCTTTGATTTTTTGTCCTAGAACAGCACCAACTGCATAGTTTGATGCGCCGCACATAAGTTCAAAAGGTAGGTTCCAGTCAGGCGATATAAGAATTGGAGCAGAGATTAAACGGTCCTTAAGCTCCTCAAACGCTTGCTTGCAGCTCTCGTCAAAATTGAACTCAACGTCTTCCTTTAGTAAAGTAGACAGGGGCTTGGCTATCTTGGAGAAGTCTTGGATGAATCTTCTGTAAAAGCCGACATGTCCAAGAAAGCCTCTCACTTCACGCACATTCTTAGGATAGCTCATCTTTTCGATAGCTTCTACTTTTGCCATGTCAACTTCTATACCTTTGGCGGAAATTTTGTGGCCAAGAACTATTCCCTCATCAACCATGAAATGGCATTTTTCCCAATTGAGTACTAAGTTCTTTTCCACACATCTGGATAACACTTGATCAAGATTGTCAAGGCAATCATCAAAAGACTGACCAAAAACCGAAAAATCGTCCATAAAGATCTCCATACACTTTTCTACGAGCCCGTCAAAGATAGCCAGCATACATCGTTGAAATGTAGCTGGGGCATTGTAGAGACCAAATGGCATTCGCCTGTAAGCGAATGTACCATAAGGGCAGGTGAAAGTGGTCTTTTCTTGGTCAGCTGGATCAATGGGTATCTGGAAGTATCCTGAATATCCATCTAGGAAGCAGTAGAATGCGTGTCCCGCCAGACGCTCAAGCATCTGATCAATGAATGGAAGGGGAAAGTGATCTTTCATGGTTACCACATTGAGCTTTCTATAATCGATGCAGACTCTGTAACCAGTGACAAGTCTCAATGCTATTTCCTCTCCCTTCTCATTCTTCTCAATCGTAATTCCACCTTTCTTGGGAACTACTTGAGTCAGGGAAACCCATTCACTATCAGCGATGGCATAAATGATTCCCATGTCCAGAAGTTTGATGATCTCCTTCTTAACCACCTCTTGCATATGAGGGTTGAGCCTCCTCTGAGGCTGTCTAACACATTTCGCACCCTCATTAGTCTTGATCTTATGCATACAGATGTCCGGAGATATCCCTATGATATCTCCTACTTGCCAACCAAAGGCTTTTTCATTTTTCTTCAAGACGTTGATTAATTTCATCTCCTCTAAACGAGACAGCTTGGCAGATATAATCAATGGAAGCTTGTCACCTTCTCTTAAAAACACATGCTTAAGATGTTTAGGCAACGGCTTCAACACCAAATCTGCAGGGGGGTCTTCTAAACTCGATTTGAGATCTCCACTTTTCAACTCAACATCAAGTGGTCCCACTGCCAAAGCTTCTCCTTTCAATAACTCATCCTCAATGTCAGCTTCTAACTGCTCTAGACTTACCACACCATGATTATTCAAATTATCAACCAGTCGCTCATACTCCGTTGCAACAGCCATGACTTGCTTTTCCATCAAATCATCGAAGTCATCTGACATTTCCTCAATGGAAAAACCGGTTGGAGGACCAGAGGGTACTTGAATGGATTGGGAAACATTATAGCTTACCTCTTGATCACCAACACGGATCGTCACTCGCCCGCCATCGCTGTCAATGAGGGCTCTGGCCGTGGACAGAAAAGGTCTTCCAAGAATTAGGGGAACATTTCCATCCTTTTCAATATCCAGGACGTACCAGTCGACAGGAAAGGTAAATCTGTCGATTTGAACTAGGATGTCCTTTAAGATTCCCGCTGCTTTCTTAGAAGATCTATCAGCGAATTGCAAATTCATGGTAGTGGGTTCTAGAAGATCAATTAAACCCATTTGTTTGCATACAGACATTGGCATGAGGCTTATAGATGCACCCAGGTCACACAAAGAGTTAGGGAAGACCAGGCCTCACATTAACACTGTAAGCACGAACTTTCCAGGGTCACCTCTCTTGGTTGGTAAGTTTTCATAGTTGATCATTGAACAATCCTCACCAATCAGCCTCTCCAAGTCCGACAATTTCCTTTTCGAAGAAACAACATCCTTGATAAATTTTGTATACTTAGGCATTTCAACCAAGACATCTGATAATGGAAGATTTACCTGAGTATTTTTCAAAAGATTTAGCACCTTTTCATACTTCTTATCTTCACATAAAGGGATGTTGCTCTTTCTTGGTGGAAATGGAAGCTTTTTCAGATCACTCTCAGAAAAGACTTTCTTCGAGGATGCACTGACAGCTTTATCTTCCAGATCCTTCCACCGAACAGCTTTTTCAATCTTTTTATTAGTCAGGGGATCAGCCTCCTGACTTCCACTTGTCTCTTCGTTCCTCAGGGGGTCAGCTACCTGAGGACTTCCAACTTTTTCACCTCTCAGGGGATCAGCCACCTGAGTTTCCTCTTGCAGCAGAGGGGAGTGTAGGTGCTCAGCTTCCCCTCTTGCCTTATCAATGGCAGGAGGGGCTAGTGGTTTCCCTGGTGGGATGGACCACTAACTTGAGTACCACTTCTGAGGTTCATTGCACTGGCCTCCTCTCTACCGTATGGAATTGATGGCACGAGGTCAGTGCATTGGCCTTTGTTCAAGTCAGCTTGAGCAACTTGACCACCCTTTGGATTCTTCTCGGTGGCGGGGGCACCGCACGGGGGTCAGAAGCTAAGCTTGTTCAACCAGTTGCCCAATTTCCTCTCAAGATTTTTCATTGATCTACTTTGCTCCTCCAATTTAGCTTCAAAATTGTTAGATTGGGAGGGGCCTTGAGCGTTTTGGAAGTTTGGAGAATATGGCTGGCTGGGCCGACTTTGGAATTGAGAATTTGAATTGGAAGGCCAATTCTGATTGAATCTTTGAGTAGGATTGGAAAATTTTGAGTTTTGGTTCTGATTAAAACCAGGGTTTCTATTGAAATTTTGATTCGAATTAGAATTCGAATTAGGATTGAGGCTTGAAGATTGATTAAACCCTTGGTTTTGGAAATTATTCTGGCCAGAAAACCGATTGAACCTTTGATTGTTCTGGCCGTAGAATGCATTTACTTCCGCATTCTGTCCGCTCATAGGACAGAATCTAGATGTGTGCCCCACCTCGTCACAATTCTGACATGTGACTTTATTACACTGTCCATAATCATGAACAACATTCACTTGATAAGGTGTAGGGGGATTGAATTGACACTGGCCAACCATGTGGCCAGTTTGACAACAGTTCTCACAATACAGAACCTGGGAGTTCTGTGGAAAAGAAGAAGTTTGATTCATTTGATTGGAAATTTGAGACGTTGCCATCTGCTTCTGCAGCATGGCGATCAAACTTTGCATGTTTACTTCCTCAACCTTAGGAGGAGGGGGTGCTTGAATAGCTTGATAAGATGGGGCATAGTTATATTTAGCAATGTCCTCGAACAATGCCCATCCCTCTTCAGGCGTTTTCTTCAGAAATGCCCCACCAGATGAACTATTGACCATGCCTTTTGTAAGCTCGGTCAATCCACTAAAGAAAGTGTTGACTTGCCTTTCCAGTGGCAAGCCATGGTGGGGACACTTTCTAAGAAGAGACTTGAATCTCGTTTAAACGCTGGGCTGTTTTTGAAGGTGGAAAGTATTGACTCAAGAATTCTTTTTCAAGTTCAGACCAGGTGGTAATAGATTCTGAGGGGAGAGAGGTGTACCATTCTTTAGCTTCTCCCTTCAACGAAAATGGAAACAGTTTCAGTTTGATAGCATCCTCACTTACTCCTTGGATGCGTGTCGTACCGCATATCTCTAAGAATGTATGTAAGTGAGTATGGGGATTCTCTGACTGATAACCGTGGAAAATAGATGCATACTGCATCATCTGAATAAGTCCCGGCTTTAACTCGAAGGTTTGTGCAGTTATGGCTGGGATAACAATAGCCGGGTTGACTTTGACTTCGCCTGGAATGGCGAAGTCTGCCAACGTACGTCTATTATTAGCAGCCATTATTACAAAATCAGTGATTTCCTTGGCTAGTTGATCCTCAAGATCTTGCTCGGCTCTGTCTGCCAGAACCGCAGAACGGAAAATCCGCCTGTTTGGCCGGACTACGGTTCGCTCGGGGTCAGGGGTGTATAGTAACGGTCCCTTTTGACTCCGAGTTTGCATAAACCGGACCAAAAACAAGTGGAAGAAGCCTAAAAACTAAGAATTTAAAATCCTAAACTAAAAATTTAAAGCCTAAGAAGAGAAAAAGAAATAGAATTAGTTAAGACAAGGGAACAGACGGACGTCCAGAAAACTGGACGGGCGTCTGCCTAGAATTTGAACTAGACGGGCGTCTGGAGGTTCAAACGCTCGTCTGATCAACTGAAGAATTGGACGGACGTCCAAATTAGATGAACGCTCGTCCCACTAGTCAAAAACGATTCAGAGTTGAGAAATTTTGAACAGACGGGCGTCCACGTTTCTGGACGCCCGTTTGGAAGCAGAAAACGAAGCAGGAAAAGAGAAAAACAGCAGGAAAAAGATGTGGAGAAAGATAGAAAGACAGAAAAACAGAAAGAAAGAAAATCTAATCACAAGAGAACTATAAAGAGAAGACCTAAAACCCTAACTAAAACCCTAATTACCTAATTAAAAACTACCTAATACAATTAAAAACAGGAAATAAAATTAAAACAGGAAAAACAAAAACTAGACAACCGTCCGGTTCCCCGGCAACGGCGCCAAAAACTTGTCACGGATTTTATCAACAGAAAATAAACAAGTAATAAATTAAATCCGATATACCTCAAGTGCAAGGATCGTAGTAAAGAGGTTGATACCGGGTCGATCTTACGGGGGAAGCGGCGATTGCTAACCCTAGTTTTTGTTTAACTAACTAACCTATGTCACGAACACTAATCTAAACAGCGGATAAAACTAAACTAAACTGAAAACAAACTTAACTAAAACGTAAAACTGGACAGAAGATACGATCTAAAGCCATGAAAGATACGGGTTGCGAACCAATTTAAACTAAACTAATTATGAAATAAAAATAACTAAACTAGGCAATTCAAGTTTCACGGGATTAAATTCAAGTTTTAACGAACAAACGAGCGATTGATCCACCTATCCTAACAAGTATCAATTCCGATCTCGATTATATTGCGTTTTCTAACCAAGTTGTGGTTTCACCTTGTCTAAAACATGAACCCTAATTTCTTAGGTAATTCACCTATTAATCTATATCTTTCGATCTAAGATTAACGATTTTACTAATCAAAGGTGTAAACTTTAACCTAGCAATTTAACCTATTAACTCTCGTTATGATAGATTAAACAACTATTCCTTATCATGATGATCTAGGGTTTATAGAGATTTTCATCAACATAAAACAATCATAACATGCAAGTCTTTCGATACAATTGCAATCAAACAATATAAACAATGATAAAGGGAACAACTTAAGATAAAACTCACAATATAATCGCAGAAACGGAATCAAAACGTGTTGGATGGCTTCACAATGCTCGTTTGATAAGGCTTTAGCCTCTCAACATCACTTGATCAACTTGAAAAGCTTGAGAAAAGTACATAAATTTGAAGGTGTTTATCTAGAAATTAAAAGCATAAAAACTGGATGGAAACTAAGGTAAAACGCAGCTGAGCCGCCCCTAGGTTTAGGGTTTGAATCATATATATTGATATGAAGAAAACACGCAGCTATATATAGAATTTTAAGGCGGGTCTTGCTATGTCGGCCGACCGGACGCCCGTTTTTGGGTTGAACGCCCGTCCGGCCTTCGGTGTAAACTTCGAATCGGGCCGAGTCATGATCAGACGCCCGTCCTGCTAGCGTCCACTCCCGCGTCCAAACTCTCTGAATCAACTTTCCTCAAACGGACGCTCGTTCACTTCAGCAGACGCCCGTCCAGACGGACGGGGCTTGGACGTTCGTTCAATATGATCGAATTTTGATTTCTTGATCTTTATCTCTTTTATCTCTATCCCATTCCCTCATTATCTCTTTTATCATCAATTAGCTCGAACTTAATCAACTTTTGATCATCTTTTGAGCCTCAATCATGTATCTACAACACATAAAAACATCGCAAAGTGTAATATCATCCAAATAAACATAAAATCACAATTAAAACACATAAATTAACCTATTTTGCGATTAACTCATTTAAAATATCATTTGCTCAATATTTCCATTAAACACTCGTTTCTTATGTAAATTATACAAATATGAGGGAAATTATCATAAAATATGTCCTTATAAAACGTATAAAATCACCCTTAACACCTAGCCGCATCCACGCATCCAACTTTCCATCTAATCTTCCCAGTAACTTTAATATGAATCAAAGCAACCTTAACAATCTGATCTTGAACAAAAGCGTCGCCATAGTAGGGTGCAATCGGGACGGAATCCCCGTACAGCAACGGCGACCAAACCGTGAGGTCCTTATGCCCTTGAAAAACGGCCAGAAGAGACGTCGGCATCGTGATTTGCTGGCCACGGTACGCGGCGTAGACGTCGATAGTATCGTGATCTGCTGTAAGGATGTTAGGGCAAGATTCCGACTGTGGCGGCCGGACGCCGGATTGTGTGCTTGAAGGAAGACGGAGACGCCGGATTGTCGGATTGCCGGATTGGAGGCCATGGTTGCCGGAGCAGGCTGTATATATATATATATTTTTGAAAATGTTTAGGGTTTTGGGTTTTTACTCTTAATTTTATAACGTTACTACATTTTTTGATGTACTTTATCTGTTTTATGGGTTGTTTCTACTTGTTTATCAGCCGTTACTACATTTTACGGGCTGTTACTACTTGTTGTTAGGCTGTTGCTATTTTTTTTCTTGCTGTTACTACACTTTATCTAGCTACGTGTTTAATATGTCAAAGGGTATTTTTGTCTATTTATTATTAATTTGTCATTTTTAATCACATAATATGTAGTAACGTCCTTCTGGACCCATTTATGATTTTTTTTGTCCTTCTGGTCCTTCCCCTAATTTTTTAGTGCAACACATTCTTTTGACCAAGCAAAATTATTACAGAAAACGTCAAATAAATATTTCTTCAAGGTTGCTCCAAGCAAACTTATACTGACCAGGACAAACAAAATAGAGTTTTTTGTTTGTTCAAAACAAAATTAAGTTTGATAAACGGCTATAATGACTAAAATTGGGCAGACAAATACAAAACGTTACTAAATTAAATATGTAAAAATATCTGAACGTTTGTTTGCCAACATAAACTACAAATATTCCATTATAATTAAGCACAGAAGTACATATTTTCACTTATTTTTTGATTCTGTTTTATTAAACGCATTGAAATGGATCTTCAACCGACCCAAGAAATTATTCTTTATTGAATGAACCAATAATATGTGTTCTATACCAAATGCTATATAGGACTCATGGGTTCTTACGAATAAGCGCATCACGCGTATTGTCTTATTACAACAAAATAAATTCCGCCGAACACAACGTTCCATGTATATCAAGAAATGTCAATGAGAAAACGCATATAACTAAAATTTTCATCAATTATATACGTAATTCTGACATTATTAACATCAGAGAACAAAACGGAAAACGAAACGATAGACTCAAGTAGCAAACGACATACAAAGTCTGTTGGGAAACAAACAACCGAAGAACACACATATCACAAATACCCACAAAGTCTTCACAATGACACGCAACGGAATTAACGAAGCAGTCCCAACGAAAAGATAAATCACAAATAAAGCGAAACAAAAGCACAAAGAAACAACACCACAATTTTAACGTGAAAAACATCTCTCGATGTCAGAGAGTAAAAACCACGAGGCCGAGGCCCACAAAAACCTCCACTAATCTGCGAAAGATGATACAAAAGCAAGGGCGGAGCCAGGATTTATATCTCGGGGGGGCTAGAATAAAATTTTCCAACCGATTTTTTTCCATGTCTTTGGAGCTTAGGAGGAGGGGGATTCGAAATGGGAGGAGGGATATTTATTCAATAGGAACCAAAGGAGAAGGTGCGTATCTTTTTTATGTACATGTCAGTTTTTCTAAGTGATGAGAAAAACGTTTTTTCTAAAGGATGAGAAAAACGTTTTTTCTTTCTTTCCTTCATGATGTGCTTGTGCCATTATGTTTTATATCCTATAAAAGTAAAATCGATTCAATGTCTTGTCATAAGAAGACACAGTTTTAATAAATAAAGAGACGTTAATTTTTAAAAATAAGAAAACCTAACAAATTGAAGAGACTAATAAATAATAATTCGATAAAATAGTGATTTAATACCAAATATATCTCCTCAAATACTCACACATCTACACAACGAATTGCCAAATTCTTTATCCCTTCAAATTACAGTAAAAATCAAATCCAGCATAAATCAAAAGTAATTCTTAAGCATTTGCAGATGACTACATTCAATGGAGTGAAAATGATGCCAACAAATTTTGAGGAATTCAACATATTAACACATAGAAATCAATCCAATTTAGTGAAAAACATAGTAACTCAAAGAAGAAGAAAAAAACCCGAACAATCTAAAAGATTACTTATAATAAAACAAAATCAACCAAGAATAAAGAAACGAAAAAGCAATAGTCATTTATTTAAACATGTTAAGTGTTAACTCTCCACCCTATAGCCAAAAAAAGAGATCATTAATGTAAAAAGTATTCTAAATTGTCAAAGCAAATGATAAATAAAAAAACCATTGATGATGTAAATTACTTACAAATATGCTACTTCAATGGAAGATAGAGATGAAGAAGCTCCTTCTTTAATTTATGCTTAAATCGACAGAATACAGCTTTACCTCTCTCTTTTGCTTTTCATAATTTTTTTATTATTTCATAAGAATAATAATAAGAAGATGCTATCAGCTATGTGAAAAAATGTTGCTGCCCCTTCTTGCTGTTTGTTAAAAGATGAAAGAGCCGAAGAAAGGTTTAGTAAGTAGTAACTGGTGGGCTGGACTCATTTTTAAAAAATTTATTGCTATCTACAGGGAAAAAATAAAAAATTCTGGGTGGGCTTAGCCCACCCCTGTCTAAACATAAGTCCGCCCTTGTACAAAAGTGTTCCAAACACATCAACCAACTCAACTACACTGAAGCATCAACTAAAAATGCAAAATACAAGAGTTGTGGAAAAATATCACCGGAAACGCAGCAGTCAGGTCGGCGGCTTATTTCTAGAAATTGAACCGTTGAACCGAAAATTCCACCGTTCAGATTTAAGAATAAGAAGAGACGAACAAGCCCTCCAAATTTCGTCCCGATCGGAATCCATTTCGAAACCCGATCGTCGTCGGAAAGTTGCTGCTGCAACACCACAAAAGCTGTGAATTTTCTCTCTTTTTTTTGCCTCCCTCTTTATTGTGATGATTAGAAACGATTAGGTTAGTGAAAAAAAATAACCTAGCTTATTCCCTTAAATATAATTGACATATTATTAATTTTTTTCCTTATTATTTTTCTATTATTCAGTGGGCTTGGGCTCCACAAAGTAGTGATCCACCCAACAAATCTCCTCCTCACGACATTGTGGTGGAATTTGTCATTCCCACAATAGAACGACATATCTCAAACTTCTCCCTTGTTAATGCTTTTGTCAAAATATTCTCACCATTATCATCCGTGTGCACTTTTTCAAGTGCTAGCAACTTCAACTCCCACACATCTCGAATCCAATGATAACAAAATCAATGTGCTTGGTCTTAGAATGAAAAACTGCATTCTTACCCAGATGAATAGCACTCTGGCTATCACAAAGCAACACATACTGATCTTGCTGCAAACCAAGCTCCTGGAGAATCTTCTTCATCCACAACAACTCTTTACATGCTTCAGTTGCAGCAATATACTCAACTTCAGTAGTTGAAAGTGCAACACATTTTTGCAACCTCGACTGCCATGACACAGCCTCCCTGCAAATTTAACCACATATCTTGAAGTCTACTTGTAAGAATCAACATCTCTAGCCATATTAGAATAAGTGAAACAAACCAACACCGGTTTTTCACCACCAAAAGTAATGCATAAATCCGTAGTACCCCTGAGATATCTTATAATGTATTTCACAGCAATCCAATGCTCTCTACCAGGATTAGAAAGAAATTGACTAACCTAACCAACTGCATATGCTATGTCTGGTCTAGTACATACCATGGCATACATCAATCTACCCACTACTGAAGCATACGGGACCTTCTGCATCTTTTCCTTTTCATCATCGCCAAAAGAACACTGTTTGATACTCAACTTGAAATGAGATGCAAGTGGAGTGGACACTGCTTTTGCATCACTCATGCTAAATCTCTGAAGCACCTTCCTTATGTACTTCTCTTGTGACAAATAAATTTTCCCGGCCTCTCTGTCATGTGTAATCTGCATCCCTAAAATATGCTTTGCATGGCCCAAGTATTTCATGGCAAAAGACTTGCTTAACTGCTGCTTCAACCTGTCAATCCTTGAAGCATTCTTTCCAACAATCAAAATATCATCAACATAGAGTAAATGAATGATAAAATCATCCTCTGAGAATCTGCTAATAAACACGCAATGATCTGAAGTAGTCATCCGGTAACCCTGCTCCTTCATGACAGACTCAATTTTCTTATACGACTGTCTAGCCGCTTGCTTCAACACATAAAGACTCTTCTTCAACTAGCACATAAGATCCATGACGATGCCGGAAACCGTCTGTTAATTAATACGGGTCAATCTCTTATGTGACAATGATCGAAAACCCTAGAAACCCTACTTTGTGCAAAAGAGGGACGAGTTGTTTTATTTGTTCGGATTGGGCTCTCGAATTATTTCTGAGAGTTGCCTACGTATCCAATCAAATTGGAATCAAGTCATCCGTAGTTCCTTAGGGTTGTTTATATAGGCGATGTCTTGCCCCCCATTACTTGTTGAGTAAGTATGATAATTAATAATTATTCCCTAAGGATATATACGACTTAATCCCTAAAATTAGAGATAATTATGGGCATATTTAATGTCAAGATTGGAGTCTTTATGACTGAGGATTCTTTCCATATGTAATTCCTCACGCGGAATAGCAGCGGAGCTGTACGAAGCGTCCCATGCTCAGCCCCCAAAACTAATATGGACGAACTGGGTAGCTCCTCTTCACCAGGTATTGGCCGTCCTGCGGCGGCTGGAGGAGGAGCTTAGACCGATCTCCCATGGTAGACGATATGCCCTCTGTTCGGCCCTTGGGGCCCTTGGCCCTTAAAGCCCTAAGTTTAAGGACTGTTCATTTATTAAGCACCACTAAAAGTGACACGTGGCGTAACTCGGGTCGGGTGTCATCATAAGCCCCCCAGATCTGGCTTAGCTTTTTTAGTTGGTCAGATCTGCTAAATTTGGCGGTTTGGCCGGCCCCTACCCGATCACGTATTTCAAAATACTTAATTGCCAGTTGGTAGCCTATTTAATAGGCAATCATTATTATTGCAGGACACGAGGCGTTTTACACTCATTTTCATAACTAACGTCGTCACGTCTGGAGTGGGTTATAAACCCATCCCTTCATATCAGACTTTCCCTCTTCTCGTATTTTTTATTAATTCGAAGATTTTCCTCAAGATCCTCTGCATTTCCAAGTAAGCACCTAACTTTTCTTGCACTGTTCTTCTTCATTTCTTCTTCTCTTCTGCTTTTCCCAGTTTATGAGGGCTAGTACCGCTTCTAGCAGCTCTATTGATAGGGAGTTCGAGTCCCACTCTGCGTCGGAAAACGAAGTTGACAAACCGTTTATCTAATTTGGGGGTCCAATAGACATTCCTGCATTAAACACGGTTGCTGTTCGCAATAATTTTGAGGAGGTCATTGCCGATCAGGCTCTAAACCATCCCGATACCATTCAACCTTTGGTTTTACCTCCTTACGCCAGTGTCTTAGGGCCCATATGACTACTAGGACGGCCATAGGTTGCTTCGGTATTAGGTCCAAACTAACTCAGGACGGTATCTTGCAAATCTGTAACCGGTATGGTATAGATATGGACCAATATGCTCCTCAGCTGCCTGGGGGTGCCCATCTATATGCTCATCAGCCCCCAGAGGGGTATTGCACTGTATACAGGGAACAATTCATCTGTGGCCTTAGGGTTCCTTTATGTCCGGCCTTTTTGGCCGTACTGAGACATTATCAACTGGGGTCTGCCCAGATTGCCCCTACGGTGTTAGGGCAATTATTGGGACTGCGATTTTCTTCTGGCTGATGGACACAGAGTTTAGCGTGGATCTTTTTAGTACTTTTTACCAGCATAAGAAGATCAGGAACCACATCGGGTGGTACTATTTTCCATGCCGCACAGACCACCGGAGGGGAGTCCCTATGCTTTCCACAGGGAAATCTTCTATCCATGAATGGAAGAACCACTTTTTATTTATCCGTAACGACGGACACCCTGAATTGAGCAACTTCCAGCTTCCTTCTGACGTGTGTCCCACCACCGTGGGTGAACGCTTGCTGAATGATATCGCCGATGCCAAGGTTCTCTTTGACTTTGGGCACTGGCCGGACGAACTGATAGAGGCTGCTCGCTTATCTGATTCCAGTCCTGAGCCCTATCTGATGCTTACTCAGGAGGAGTATAACCATCGTAGGATCTTCTTTTTCTTGTGCACTGGTTTGATTTTATTGTTCCCTTTGGATTTGTTATGATGCTTTCTCTGTTCTTTCAGTGGCCGATGTTGCTGATATCTTCGATCAGGCGCTCGAGGAAGAAGATGTGCATGTATAGGATGAGCCCCAGCAGAACATGAGGGCTCCAAGGGGTGAAGCTAAGCCAGAGCCTGAACTGGCCAATCAAGAGGTTAACCCTGAGGCTTCTCTTACTAAGGATCTTCAACAGGGCGATCAAGCCTCCGGCACACGGCATGTCGAACAGAGGGACGATAGCTTGGTCATTCTTGACGTTTCTGACACGGGTGACCAGGCTAGGCAGCACCCTCGATCTGGACGAAAGAGGCCCAGATCTGGTCAGGAGGCTTCCGAGGGGACATCGGGTTCTTCGGACGAGTTCCTAGCTGAGCTGCCAGATAAGGATCTGGCATCTATTGTAAGTTTTGCATCTTTCCATTTTCTGTTCGCTATAATTGAACAGCACTGACCCTGTTCGTCTCGCCAATATTATTTATAGGTTATTAAAGCAGGGAAGGAGGTTCTTCATCGGCTCAAAGATTTCTCTGCCCAAAAGGCTTCTTTGGAGAAACGGATTACTGACCTGTCCGCCAGCCGCCACAAACACAAGGAGGAGTCCTTGTGCAAAGATGCCCAGATCGCTAATCTGGAGAAGGTCATGCTTGCCCAGCAGGCTGAGTTAAATGAGCTGCGAACTACCAGTGCTGCTCGCGATGAGGTATTGGCCAAGCTTTGAGCTGATCATGAGGGGTTGGAAGCTGCTATGCCAGAGCGGATCGCTCAGGCTATTCATGAGTATAAAATCTCACCTCACTTCACCGGGGCCTTGAAGGTTTTACTTGGCTCCATTCTAAGCCATGGGTATACCCTAAGTGCTAACTAGGGCAAAGAGCAGTGTCCTGAGCTGGTCATCTCAGATCTTCAGCATGGTAGGCTTTCCAAACCAGGTGGAAATGAGCTGTACCAGGCCAGGCTTAGAGAATTTCAAGCCGGTGAGGACTTAGCAGAGAAATATGGCTGTCGACCTGCTACTCGTCAGACCAGCGCATCTTCAGCTCAGCGCTCTGGCACTCCCACCGATCAGCAACAAGAATCAGCTGCCAATCCATAGAATTATGCTTTTGCCATTTAAACAATCTTCTGTAATAATTTTCATTTTTTGCGTGCAATGACTTTTTGTTTCTTGACCATTTGTGCTTATTTTAGCACTAGTTCTGTAATTAAATCCGGTTTCTGGCGTTTAGCCGTTCACCACTTTGGGTTTTTCACTTTTTGCTTTTGTTTTGAGCACTCATATTATGAAGTCCCTTACCCCCTTGAAGAACATCATTTAAGAATTTTTACCTTTGAATGGTGATCTTCAGGTGTACGAGTCTCTTTATGCTCTTGTAGCGTTGATCGTCTGTCCGGCAGACTTTGAAAGCTTGTTTCAAAACTTTTGAAGTATCATTTAGCTAAGTCTGATCATCTGATGAAAAAATATTTTTTTTTGTGCTTCAGCTCGTTGAGTCTGTCCTGCAGACATATAGTCTGCACTTAGCAAACTTATTCCTGAGACCGACCTGCGGTTCAGTCCTTCTACTGTGTCCGGCCTACAGATCAGTTCGTTGGGTCTGTCCTACAGACTTATTTTAGTTTGAACTTTGCAAACTTTTTCCTGAGACCGACCTGCGGTTCAGTTCTTCTACTAAGTCCGACCTGCGGATCAGTTCGTTGGGTCTGTCCTGCAGACTTATTTTAGTTTGTCTTTTGCAAACTTTTTCCTGAGACCGAACTACGGTTCAGTTCTTCTACTGAGTCCGACCTGTGGATCTGTTCATTGGGTCTGTCCTGCAGACTTATTTTAGTTTGTCCTTTGCAAACTTTTTCCTGAGACCGACCTGCGGTTCAGTTCTTCTACTGAGTCCGACCTGCGGATCAGTTCGTTGGGTCTGTCCTGCAAACTTATTTTAGTTTGTCCTTTACAAAAAATTTCCTGAGACCGACCTACAGCTCAGTTAAGATCAAGCAATATAATAACAACGCACATATGCAATAAAAACATTTATTTAATATTTGATGCTTGAATACACCTTATTGAGAAATCCAAATTAACAATGTATAAATAGTCTGGAACCTGTCCTAGACATAAAACTTCCTCAAGTTAGAGGCATTCCAGCTGCGGGGCACAGTTCTGCCATTTGCATCAGCCAGTTGATAGGCTCCTTTCCCATGCACCTTGACCACTTTGTACGTCCTTCCATGTTCGGATCAATTTTTCCCTGAGGTAGTTTTTTGCTCACCTCGTTCTTTCTGAGCACCAGGTCCCCTTCTTTGAAGTATGAATGTTTAACTCAGGAATTGTAATACTGAGAAATTCATTGTTTGTACTTGGCCATTCTTATGAAGGCTATATTACGAGCCTCTTCCAAGTCGTCCTTGGAGTGCCTAAGCTCAGCTAACTGCTGATCTTCGGAGTAGAGCACTGTCCGCGGAGATGATAGGCCGACCTCGGCCGGAATCACTGATTCGCAACCGTATGCTAGGCGGAAAGGGGTTTCTCCAGTGGCCGAGTTGGGGGTTGTTCTGTACGCCCGTAATATGTTGGGCAAATGCTCGGTCCAACTTTCTTTTTCTTCCCCTAGGCATTTTTTCAGCCCTGTCTTGATCTGCCGGTTAGTCTGTTCGACTTGCCCATTAGCTTGGGGATAACCGACTGAAGTGAAGTGTTGAGTAATGTGTAAACCATTGCACCATTCTCTGACGACCCTGTCATTGAACTGAGTCCCATTGTCTGAAACCAAAGGTTTTGGTATTCTGTACCTGCATATTATGTTCTTTCACAGAAATTTCTGTATCTGCTTCCCTGTTCTTGTAGCCAGTGGTTCAGACTCAATCCACTTGGTGAAATAATCGATTGCTACGATCAGGAATCTGACATTGCCTGGGGCTCTTGGGAGTGGCCCTACTAGATCTACTCCCCACTGGTCAAACGGCCAGGGGGACACCACTGGAATCATGTCCTGGGATGGCCGATGTGACAAGTTATCATGCACCTGGCATGATCTGCACTTTTCCACCAACTCCCTAGCATCTTCTAACATTGTTGGCCAATAATAACTGAACAGCCTACATTTCCTTGCAAGGGTCCGAGCTCCAAGATAATTTCCACAAATGCCCAAGTGTATTTCTCTTAGCAGGTAGTTCCCTTCTTCCTCAGTTACACATCTTAGCCATGGAGCAATAAACGACCTGTGATAAAGTACTTCTTCGAACAACGAGTACCTAACTGCTAAGAGCTTCATTTTCCTGGCCTGAACCTTGTCTTGGGGCAGGACGTTATCTCTAAGATACAACACAATCGGATCCATCCACGTACTGGGCTGTCTGATCTGTTGGACAGCCTTCTGTTCGTAGCTTCTATCCCTCAATAGCTCCACCTGTAATTTCTTTTGTAGACAAAAAGTTTGAGGCCAATTTTGATAAAGCATCTGCCCTTCTATTCTCAGCTCGGGGTATTTGCGCAACCTTGACTTGTTGAAATTTTTCTAGGAGAGTTCTAACTGTCGCTAGGTATTTCCTCATAGGTTCCTCTTTAGCCTCGTACTCCCCATTTATATGATTTACAACGAGCTGTGAATCGCTATATACCTGGAGATCATCTGCCCCAAGCTTATTTGCCAACTTAAGCCCCGTGATCAGAACTTCGTACTCAGCTTCATTATTTATAGCTTTGAAGTCAAACCTTAGGGCATATGGAAACTCCTCCCCTTTTGGACTGATGAGTAAGAGACCGGCCCCTGCTCCATCCTTACTTGATGCCCCATCAACGTACAAGCTCCATTGATACATCTCTTTGTTCTGCTGATCGTCCTCTAGACGAACAGATATTCCTTCAGCCAAGAAATCTGCTAAGGCCTGTGCTTTGATTGCAGTTCGAGGTCGAAAATCAATGTCGTATTATGCCACTTCGACAACCCATTTTGCTAACCTTCCTGAGGTTTCAGGTCGTCCCAGTATTTGTCACAATGGCTTATCGGTGATCATGGTAATGGGATGAGCCTGGAAGTAAGGTCTCAACTTCCTTGAAGCATGCAAAAATGCCAACACTAATTTTTCCGCGTTCGAATATCTGACCTCTGGTCCATGGATCGCTTTACTCACAGAGAATACTGGTATCTGCTGCCCATTTTGTTCTTTAATCAGTACTGGACTTAGTGTTTCTTCACACACCACCAAGTATACGAACAATGGTTCCCTACCTGAGGTGCAGTCAAAGTTGGCAGTTCGACCAGGTATACCTTCAGTTCGTTGAGTGCTTCCTGACTCTGATCATCCCACTGAAAAGGACTGGCTCTTCTCAAGATTTTAAAGAGAGGTAAAGCACGCTGCGCTGATCTCGATAAGAATCTGTTCAAGGCAGCTATTCATCCTGTCAAACTCTGTACCTCCTTTATGTTTTTTGGTGGGGACATAGTTTTTAATGCATCGATCTTATCTAGGTTTTCTCTGATTCCGTCTCTGGATATCATATAGCCCAGGAACTTCCCTGATCTGACTCCAAATGTGCATTTCTTTGGGTTGAGCTTAATCTGAGTATTCCATAAACTCCAAAAACTTCTCGGACATCGTTTAAGTATTGGTCAAGAGACTTTCTCTTGACTAGGAGGTCATCCACGTACACCTCCATACACCTTCCTATCTGATCGGCAAAGATTGTGTTGACAGCCCTCTGATATGTTGCTCCTGCATTCTTTAGTCCAAAAGGCATAGTGACATAGTAGTACGTCCCGAATTCTGTTACGAAAGCAGTCTTTTTTGCATCTTCCGGATGCATCATGATCTGGTGAAAGCTCTTGTATGCATCTAAGAACGCGAACACCACATATCCTACCATTGAGTCCATTAACTGATCAATCTTGGGCATGGCATAATGGTCCTATGGACATGCCTTGTTCAGATCTGTGAAATCTACACACATCCTCCAGCTCCCATCTGGTTTCTTGACCGGTACAGGGTTGGCTAACCATTCAAGATATATCACTTATTTGATTATGTTTGCCTGCAATAGCTTTGTTACCTTTTGCTTGATTGCCTCAATGCGCTCAGGGGTGAAGTTCCTTTTCTTTAGTCGAACGGGCTTCCTGCTCGGATCTATCTTCAACTTATGCATTGCCAGGTCGGGAGACATCCCTGGCATATCTTCTGCTCTCCAAGCAAACATGTCTCTGAATTCCCTCAAGTTGTTCATCAAGGATTCTTTATGCAGAAGGGGAATCCATGCCCTAATACTAACTGTTGAATCCTCATGTTCGTCCTATAAACGAACAGCCTGTGTCTGGTCTTCAGAAGACCAGTTCTCTTCATCGTCGGGTAGCAGTTCTTCAATACTGACTTGTTGGACCATCATTTTCCCATTTATTGTTGCAGTGTAATAGCTCCTGGCTATTTCCACATCTTCTCTAATCTCTATCGAGCCTTCCTCCATTGGAATTTTCATGCTAACATGAGCTGGTGAGATTATGGCCCGGAGATCGATAAGGGCTGGTCTTCCCATGATCACGTTGTAAGCCGATAGTGCCTTTACCACCACATAGTCCACCATTAGGGTCCTGCCCCTGGTTCCTTCTGCAAAAGTAGTGAGCAGTTTGATCACCCCTAGTGGATGAACCGGAGGTCCCGTGAAGCTGAACAAAGGAGTTGAAACAGGAGTTAGGTCGGCGTCCTTCAAATTCATTCCTCTGAAGATGTTATAATAAAAGACATTCACAGAACTGCCAGTGTCCACACATATCCTCTTTGTCCGATTCTTGCTAATCACTGCTTCTATCACCAATCCTTCGTTATTGACTACCAAGGGTAGTGAATCTCTCAGACCATATACCACTTCTCCTGACATTCTTTGCCTTTTGTTCGTGGAGGTAGGAGCAGGAGGCCTGCTACCGTTTTATTCTTCTGATATTCTCACGCTGTTCGGCCCCTCTATGATCGTGTTGATCATGTTCACAGGGCGGTTATCTGTGTTACCCTCAGCATCTGGAGAACGATCTCTTCTCCTCCGATACTCGTCTCGCTGTTCTCTATCGCTGTTATTCTGGTGCTTAAATTCTCGTCGTCCTTTTGGTTCGGTTTGTTGAGACCGATCTACGACCTCATCAAGTTTTCCTTCCATTATCGATGCATCAATGTCTCGGATCCTATTTGCACTGTTCTAAGTCGTGCCCAACATCTTGATAATAATTGCAATACTTTCTTTGGTTTCTGTTCTCTCTGGGTCCCCTCATCGGGGGTGGGGACCTAGCTATGACCTTTCTTTGTATGATCGCAAGGACTTGTTCATGAGGCCTGTTCAGCGGAATGAAGTCTCTGTGCTGTAGAGCTCCCTTCTTCCCTAGCTGATCAGAGATGGGCGTAGTCACCCGATCCCAAACTGACTTTCTTTTTTTATCCGATCTATCCTCATGCATACTCCTCTTGTTTTCACCTTTTTTCATCTCTCTTTTGAGTCTATTCGCTTCTCCACCCTTGCAATGTTTGTACGCAACATCCAGACATTCTTCCATCGTGTGAGGGAGCTTGCTATTAAGCTTCGCATGTAGTTGTCCCTCTCGCAGACCTGCTACGAAAGAGGCGACCAGCAATCGATCATCTGCGTCCTGCACCTATGCGGCTTCTTCATTGAAACGCTTTATGAAGCGTAGTAGTGACTCATCGTGTTTTTGTTTCAATGTCAACAAATAAGTTTGATTTCTTTGGAATGGTCGTGCCGCAATGAAGGCATGAACGAATTTTTGGGTCAAAGTCCTAAAATCTGAGACCGATCTGGGAGGAATCCTGTTGAACCATTATCTCACCCATCCCGTTAGGAGTGCAGGGAAGGCTTTGCACTTCATCTCGTCTGATGCGTTGTACAAGTTCATGTGTGAGATGTACTGATGCATGTGATCATAAGGGTCCTTGGATCCATCATATGCATTGATCTTGGGAATCTTAAACCCGGCTGGACGGGGATAGTTGTCTATATGTTCAGTGAAAGGCGATGCACATATCAAGTCGTCTGATCGTCTTCCGAGCAGAGTGTCCAGTTCGACCTTAGCCGTGTCATTCGGGTAACGCGTAGTTCCGTACTCCGTGTGGGCACTTGATTCCATGATCTCCGGTTTATTATGGGCCCGTTGCTGGAGATTTGTCTCTGGCTTCTCTGGGGGATCCCTTCCTTTAAGGGACTCGTCCAGAATAATCTTAATAGTAGTATTGTCCATATTTTTCAAGGCGTCAACCAATGCCTGATTGGTTGGGTCCTGGAGGACAGGATTTAGTTGATCTCCAGTGATATCCGCCCTTTTCTGGGCTGCTGTGTCTTGAGTCTCTCCCTGTGTGGTTGAAGTTCCTCCCTGTTGAGTCGGATCTACTTTTTTCTTAGCAGTGTTCTTTGGTGGTGCCATAACGTCTACAGGGGTTCTGGTTCTTTAGATCGATTATCAGAAGACCCTCCTTCTAGCACCAATTGACGATGCTGGAAACCGTCTGTTAATTAATACAGGTCAATCTCCTATATGACAATGATCGAAAACCCTAGAAACCCTACTTTGTGCAAAAGAGGGACGAGGTGTTTTATTTGTTCGGACTGAGCTCTCGAATTATTTCTGAGAGTTTCCTACGTATCCAATAGTTGAATTGGAATCAAGTCATCCGTAGTTCCTTAGGGCTGTTTATATAGGCGATGTCTCGCCCCCATTACTTGTTTAGTAAGTATGATAATTAATAATTATTCCCTAAGGATATATACGACTTAATCCCTAAAATCAGAGATAATTATGGGCATATTTAATGTCAAGATTGGAGTCTTTATGACTGAGGATTTTTTCCATATGTAATCCCTCACGCGGAATAGCAGCGGAGCTGTACGGAGCTTCCCACGCTCAGCCCCTAAAACTAATATGGACGAACTGGGCAGCTCCTCTTCACCAGGCCTTGGCCGTCCTGTGGCGGCTGGAGGAGGAGCTTAGACCGATCTCCCGTGGTAGACGTTCTGTCCTATGTTCGGCCCTTGGGGCCCTTAGCCCTTAAAGCCCTAAGTTTAAGGACTGGTCATTTATTAAGCACCCCTAAAAGTGACACATGGCGTAACTCGGGTCGGGTATCATCACTCCACATTTCCTTTCACTTGAAAACCCTATGGCTTCTCCATGTAGATGTTTTCTTCCAAATCACCACTAAGAAAAGCTATTTTAACATCCATTTTATCCACCTCCAAATCAAGACTAGCTGACAAGCCAAGAATTGTCCGGGTAGAAGACATTTTCACAACAGGAGAGAAAAGCTCACCAAAATCAATGCCCTTTCGCTGACCAAAACCTTTGACCACTAATCTTGCCTTATACCGAGATGTAGAATTATTGTCTTCATTCTTAATTCTGAAGACCCACTTATTCTTCAAAGCTTTCTTCCCCTTAGGCAATTTCACCAACACATATGTGTGATTGTCATGCAAAGACTCCATCTCGTCTTTCATAGCATCAAGCAATTTATCTTTATGTTCATCATCCATGGCCTCCTCAAAATAATCAGGCTCTCCACTATCTGAGAGCGAAACATACTCAGACACTAGATATCTAGTAGAAGGGTGTCTCTCTCTAGTAGATCTCCTGGGAATAAATGGTGGAGCCTTATCTGGTATTGGTTCCTCAATCATATCATCATCAATGTTCTGATCAATATCAACTACATCATCTGCATCATCCTACTGATTACCCTAGTCATTAACAGCACCATGCTCCTCTATGGGTGTAGGATAAATTATCTCCAAGTCAGCTGAACCATCACTAGGCTGAGGTGTTGAACTCTGATTTTTATCAACATCCTACAAATTCTCATTCTCTGCAAACATAATTATTGGTCCCTTGGAAAGGCTAACACAAGTTTAGAGGGGGGGGGGGTGAATAAACCTGTCCTTAAAAAGTGGATTTAAAACAAATTATAGTTCAGTTAAAACTTGTGTGGAATTAAGCTGACTAAGCTGAGTTTAAGTCAAACTGACTTAACCAAAACTGAGTCAACCGGCAGCGGATATATTTAGCCTTTATTAAATATAGGTCAACGAACAGCTTGTTGCATTGGTTCCAATACGAGAACTAGATAATTATAACTGATACGAAGTAAATAAATGCGTTAAGTAAATAGACAAGAATTATAGAGGTTCCAGGTGGTGTAACCCTGTACGTCCTCTCTTCCCCTGTGATGCGGAGGAAAATTCCACTAGAACTTCTTTGAGATGGCCCGGTTACAAAGCGTCCGAAACTGATAGTCCTTGACTAATCCCTAGCTTCACTATCTAAACACTTGTAGAACAGGTAGAATTGATGTTCTTCAACTGTTTGAAACACTGGTCCTTGGAGGGTTGAATTGCCTCTTCACCAGCTCATCACAACCACAGTCTTCCTGACTACACTCAACTGTCCTTCACACCTTCTTGGTGTTTCACAGTCTAAACCTTTGATAAAATCAAAGTTGAGACTTGAATCAATAACTATGATTCAATTGTGATTTGAGCGTTTCTTCTAGATGAGTAAATTATGCTCGGCTCTGTACTTCTTCAAATGAGTGATCTTGATTTTCCTTGAATGCTTAAGAATCACTTGGAGAAATTTCTTGATCTTGCAATAAAGTATTTAGCAGGAATTCTTTTGAAATTGGTTTCCCCCTTAATTTTATCTTTCTTGACTAGATTGATTCTTTTTAATTCTTCATGCTCTTCTCTTTTCACCCCCTTCTATTTAGTTGTTGTAGGAGTAGTCTATTTATAGGGGTTCATCTAACGTTCATCCTGCTTGAATTTTGTAACGGCTATATTTTCTGACCGTTCTGATCTGTAAGTAGTTCATCTAATAAAATTGCTTCCTCTATAACGTTCGACTGTACTATCAGCTTGTTGGATGACTGACATATAAAACTGAGTTTCCTTATCAGTTCTATATTGAGTTTATCACTTGTCAGTTTCTTGACTGACTTGGAGCATTAATTGAGTTTTTACTCTTCATCAAATATCAGTACTCCAGTTTACATATGATTATAATTGACTTAATTAGAGTACACCATAAGCAAATATATTCTAAGAATTCATTGTCCTTATGATTCGTAGGTCTTCATACAGGATCCATAATGTCAGTTCAGGTCACCACAATCTTGCCTAAAGTCTAACTTCATAGTCTCGACTTGTAATCTTCATAACTGAGTTTGAACCCTCAGTTCTTCAATCTTCTGTAACTGAGTCTGTGACCCTCAGTTCTTCAGTCTTCTATAACTGAGTCTGTAACCCTCAATTCTTTAGTCTTCTAGATAAGCCAACTGAGTCTGTGTCCCTCAGCGAACTTATCTTCTTTAGTTTTACGTTGGTGTGCTCAGCTTTAACTGATTTCCAGTTTTTTGCAAACTCAGTTTTTTGTTATCTCAGTTCACGACCTAGAAGTATTACAGTGCTTGTCTGATTTAACCTATACAAATATCAGACTCTATTAATTCCTATACATTGACATCTAGACATCTTTTATCTTTGCACTATAACTGCTAGTTATGACACTTCATCAATGAGGTTTAGAATCAAGACTAAATAAGTGATGAATCATCATCAAAACATAAATTTTATCTTTGCACTATAACAACTGTTTCTGTTTCTGTTTCAGCCTCCTTTTCCTCAGATTCTTGAGAAGTGGATTTGGATTTTGAAAGTAACAGAAGCATATTCAACGTTGTTTCATCAATCAATCTTTCTTCACTGTCAGATTCTTCAACATTAAGCTCAGTTCTCAGGGTCTGTTCCCCCTGAGTCTCAGCTTCCTTTTGTATGTCAGCTTCAACATTCTGTTCTCTGTTGACAACTACAGTCTCCTTCGTCATTTTCATTTCTTGTGTATGCGTGGCTGGTTGTTGAATTGGTAAAGCCTCAGTTACTGAAACTGGAATAGATTCGGTGAGAGTAACTTTAGTTCTCCCTCCTGGTGCTGACCCTTCAGCAACTTCAGTTCTTATTACTTGTGTTGGTGACGTTTCTACTGATTTTTTAGTAACTTGATCAGATTTGCCTTTTTCTGAATCTTCCAACTGTTTCCTTCTTTTACTCAGTTCTTCAACTTGTTCTAAAGCTTCATCTCCAGTTATAACTTTCTTCATCTTTCTGCTTTTCTTCTTTTTGGGTTCACTTACAGAACCTTCAGCTTTCCTTTTTCCAGCTTTTTCTTCTTTAGTAACTATCTTCCTATCGGCAATTGGTGTTTCCTTCCTCTTTGCAATTCCTAAATGATCGAGTATTCTTTGGACTGTTAATGCAAGAGTCTTTTTATGATAAAAACGACCTTTCTTGACATCAGTTTTCTTCTTGGGTATGTCAATTGATTGTGCCACTAATTGATCAAATAGATACCTTTGCCAATTCAAACTTTCTCCAAACCAAATCACATATAGCAAATCCAATTTTGCTCCAGATAGATTGCTAAAGTTTCCTGCATTTCCAATTATGCAATTTGCTAACATTTTGGTGAGAAAATTGAATTCTGGTTTGAGTAGACTTGTGCTTCCGGTCTGTAACACTGCGGTTCTGCATCAATTGCTATGTCTTTCTATATTTTCTCCTTCTGTTCCTTAGTCAACTTGATGGCTGACGTTCCTCTAGATTTGTCGAATCCATAAATTTCTGCAATAAGGTTTTCAGTAACCTTGATCTGCTTACCATTGACAGTAGTGGTAAAAGTGTGTGTGCTTTCTCCTTCTATAGATGTACTTCCGAATTCATAGAAGTGTCCAATGCTTTCCAGACATACACTTTTCAGATCAATGTTGAATACAACATCCAAACCCTTAATTTTCTGGATTTTTGCTGCAATTACTTTGGCTAAAGTTTGATCGGTATACTTGGCAATGAATTGATCAAGTGAAATGATCATTCCAGGTTCAACACGAGCAGAAGCCATCGTTTTCTGGATTTGATTGAGAAATTTGAAAATATCGGGGAATAGAAAGTAGATTCAAAATTTCGAGTGTAAGGAATTATAAAAGAAATTTATGGGTTATTTATAATTTGTAGCAGGGGTTGTTAAGAATTGAGTGGGACTTAAAACATCTTGTCATAAATGTTTTGAGATTGCGAAAAAGAAGATGAGTGGAAAAGATGTGCGGTTGAGATTAGAAAAGGTCATGTCATTTCCTGACATCCGTAGCTAGAGAATAGTAAATAGAGTAGGTGCGGTGTAATTCCAGCTGTACACGTTCAGTCTTATGCTGTATACTGAATTCAAAATCTCAGTTGTGAATACAACTCAGTTCTGTGAATCATACTTCTTCAGTTCTCAGTTAGCGATTTTTCTCCTGCAAAACAAAATGAGAAATTTTTGGTACCCATATTTGTTTGGGTCCTAACTGATTAGTTTTCGATGATATATTTTTATTTTTAACTTCATATCTCTCTTGATATTTTGATTGGGTAGAGTCAGATTTCACAAACTTTTCCTGTTTTGTCCTAACAGTTTTTTGTTTTTTCAATTTGTGAAACTGAAGTGACGGTTCATTCCAATCTTCATCAGTGGGAAATAGTCTTCCTTTCCCTCTGAGTCTGCCATTCCATGAATGATCTTCATTTATAGATGGATATGACTTGAAGATTTTTCTTACTGATCTCGGATCAGTTTTGCCTTTTTCAGCCTTCTGAGTTTTCCTGTAAAATATGTTGGTTTGGTGTTTTTTACCAACTAATTTATCAGTTCTATCAGTTTGTACATTTGGCTGTGCTGAGTTTTTATCAGTTCTAATAACTTTATCAGTTTTCTGAGTTCCTGACTTTTGAGTAGTCACAAATTTTATTGCAACTGATCTTGGTCTGAACTTAGAATTGTACTGATTATCAAACCCTAAACCAGATCTATCTCCAAATGGTTTTCCTGGTTTGAACTGAACACTGGAAATTGGATCAATTGATGATTCTGTCAGTTCATCAGTTGGTCGAATTACCTTGGTTCCATTATTGTCTTAATTAGATTGATCTCAGCATTCAATCTCGAAATTTTAGTTTTCAATAACTTTTTCTCCTTTTTGACATTCTCATAATTCTTTTGAATTACCTCTAATTCCTTTATGAGTATGTCCAAGGTTTCATTGAAATCTTCATTTCTTTGATTGTTCATGGTTGTGTGAGTGATGTGTAGATACAATACCTCCTGATGTTTGATAGGTAAACCTTCTGTCGAGGAATCATCATCAATTAGAACTTTCTTTCCTTTATCAATAGCATTTGTCTGTGTTGTTCCTAGCAGTATGATTTCCTCATCACTTTCACCTCTATAACTCATGGGTAGAACAACATCTTTGCCTTTAGTCAAATTTTCTTCTATGTGATCAGCTACTCGTAGTAACTCTTTTTCTACTACTTCTGAATGATCACTTAAGGATGGAAATCCTCTGGATTCATCATCAACATTAGCATTAAACTCAATGTCTTCATCATAACAAAAATGAGGTTCCGGATTCGTATGTGAGCTCGTGGTACTGAATCTTTCAAATACTTGATCCTGAAAATCAAAAACAACATTCTGCAAATAATCAGTCAGGGGATTATTCAGCCAATTTCTAATTCTAGATGTATCCATTGTAATAAAGTACAGTAAAGGGTTTTCAGCAACTGGTTTGTAAGATATCAACAATTGCTTTAAGCAAACAACTGATATTTAAACTCAGTTCGGGATCTCTTCGTAACAGAAACACTGCTCCCATACCAATTGTTGGTCCCTTGGAAAGACTAACACAAGTTTAGAGGGGGGGTTGAATACACTTGTCCCTAAAAAGTAGATTAAAAAAAAATTATGGTTCAGTTAAAACTTGTGTGGAGTTATGCTGACTAAGCGGAGTTTAAGTCAAACTGACTTAACCAAACCTGAGTCAACCGGCAGCGGATATATTTAGCCTTTATTAGATATAGGTTAACGAACAACTTGTTGACTTGGTTCCAATACGAGAACTAGATAATTATAACTCATACGAAGTAAATAAATGCGTTAAGTAAATAGACAAGAATTATAGAGGTTCCAGGTGGTGTAATCCTGTACGTCCTCTCTTCCCCTGTGATGCGGAGGAAAATTCCACTGGCCCGGTTACAAAGAGTCCTAAACTGATAGTCCTTGACTAATCCCTAGCTTCACTATCTAAACACTTGTAGAACAGGTAGAATTGTTGTTCTTCAACTATTTGAAACACTGGTCCTTGGAGGGTTGAATTGCCTCTTCACCAGCTCATCACAACCACAGTCTTCCTGACTGCACTCAACTGTCCTTCACACCTTCTTGTTGTTTCACAGTCTAAACCTTTTATAAAATCCAAGTTGAGACTTGAATTAATAACTATGATTCAATTGTGATTTGAGCTTTTCTTCTAGATGAGTAAATTATGCTAGGCTCTGTACTTCTTCAAATGAGTGATCTTGATATTCCTTGAATGCTTAAGAATCACTTGAAGAAATTTCTTGATCTTGCAATAAAGTATTTAGCAGGAATTCTTTTGAAATTGGTTTCCCCCTTAATTTTATCTTTCTTGACTAGATTGATTCTTTTTAATTCTTCCTGCTCTTCTCTTTTCACCCCCTTATATTTAGTTGTTGTAGGAGTAGTCTATTTGTAGGGGTTCATCTAACGTTCATCCTGCTTGAATCTTGTAATGGCTATATTTTCTGACCGTTCTGATCTGTCAGTAGTTCATCCAATAAAATCGCTTCCTCTATAACGTTCGACTGTACTATCAGCTTGTTGTATGACTGAGATATAAAACTGAGTTTCTGTATCAGTTTTATATTGAGTTTATCATTTGTCAGTTTCTTGACTAACTTGGAGCATTAACTGAGTTTTTACTCTTCTTCAAATATCATTAGTCCAGTTTACATCTAATTATAATTGACTTAATCAAAGTACACCATAAGCAAATATATTCTAAGAATTCATTGTCCTTATGATTCTTAGGTCTTCATACAAGATCCATAAAGTCAGTTCAGGTCACCACAATCTTGCCTGAAGTCTAACTTCATAGTCTCGACTTGTAATCTTCATAACTGAGTTTGAACCCTCAGTTCTTCAATCTTCTGTAACTGAGTCTGTGTCCCTCAGTTCTTCAGTCTTCTATAACTGAGTCTGTAACCCTCAGTTCTTTAGTCTTCTAAATAAGCCAAATGAGTCTGTGTCCCTCAGCGATCTTATCTTCTTTAGTTTTACGTTGGTGTGCTCAGCTTTAACTGATTTCCAGTTTTTCGCTAACTCAGTTTCTAGTTATCTCAGTTCACGACCTAGAAGTATTATAGTGCTTGAGTGATTTAACCTATACAAATATCAGACTCTATTAATTCCTATACATTGACATCTAGACATCTTTTATCTTTGCACTATAACAGCTAGTTATGGCACTTCATCAATGAGGTTTAGAATCAAGACTAAATAAGTGATGAATCATCATCAAAACATAAATTTTATTTCCCACAATAACATCTCGGCTTCTAATCACTTTCTTGTCAACATGATCATCAAATTTACCCAAACTCATCTTGACCATAACCCCGAAAAATACATTGTTTAGTCTTAGCATCAAGTTTAGACCCCTCATCTTTAGGAATGTGAACATAAGCTTTGCACACAAAAACTCATAAATAATGGTAAGATACATCTTTACCTGACCATACCTTCTAAGGAACATCATTCTGCAAAGGAATACAGGGAGAAAGATTTAGTGCATGAACCACTCTACTCAAAACTTCACCCCAAAAGGATTTAGGCAATCCGGCTTGTGAAAGCAAAGATCTGACTCTCTCCACTAATGTTCTGTTCATCCTCTCTGCCAAGCCATTCCAATACGGAGTCTTTGGCAGAGTTCTCTCACGTCTGATACCCTGCTGCTTACAGTAAAAATGAAATGCACCTTTGTATTCACCTCCATTGTCAGTCCGAATACACTTCAACTTTTTTCCAGTTTCCCTTTCAACTGAAACTTGAAACTGCTTGAACACGTCTAACACTTGATCTTTTGTCTTCTAAGTGTAGACCCAAAGTTTTCTTTATCGATCATCAATAAAAGTCATAAAATAGCAGGAACCACCAAGCGTCCTTGTCTTCATAGGACCACAAACATCAAAATGAACAAGCTCAAGTACTTATGACTTTCTTGAAGGTGGATTTGATTTAAAAGAAACTCTAGATTGGTTCCCTGCAAGACAATGAACACATTTTTCCAAATGCAAACTATTAGAACAAGACAATAATTTTTTCTTAGATAAGACAGTCATTCCTTTCAAGATCATATGACATAACCTCTTATGCCATAACTCGGTCTCATCACGTGACTCCACCGCATGAGCCCCATCAACAATAACTTTGGCTTGAATCAAGAAAAGTGTAGATGTCTTTGTACCTCTAGCCACAACTGAAGACCCCTTTGTGAGCTTCCACTTGTCACAAGAAAATGAGCTATTGTAACCATCATCACACTATCTGCCAACAGAAATCATATTCAACCAGATCCCTGGAACATGCTTAACCCGTCTAAGAATCTTGGTACCATTAGACGTCTCCAAACTAATATCTCTAACACCTGCACACTTTAAGATAGAATCATGAGCCGTTCTCACATCACCAAAGTCACCTAGAGTGTAAGATGTGAAAAATCTCTTCTTGAAGTAGCAAGGACCGAAGTACCACTGTCAACAACCCAACTAGTCATATCATCAGCAAGAATAATATCATCAACCTCTTGAAACACAAAGAAATCATCAGAAGAAGCTGCATTAACTATATCTTCCTTCTTCTCATCATCTTTGTTGTCATTGTTTTCCTTTTTCTCCCATTTCAATTTAAAGCAAAATTTCTTGATGTGTCCCTTCTTGCCACAATGATTGCATTCAAAAATTTTGTACTTACCCTTGGATTTACTTCTACTTCGACCTCTATCTTTAGAAGCTCTACTTTGACTTCTCCCCCGTGACTCAGTAACCAAGACATTCGACTATGAGGAAACACCATGTGCCTTCCTCCTTGTCTCTTTTTCCAACACACTAGTCTTAGAAAGATCAATGGTCATAGCATCTCTGGGGTAGAATTAGATTGAGAACTTCGAAAATTTTCGCATGATTCAGGTAAAAAGCCTAGAAGCATCCATCCCTTCACTTCATCGTCAAACTTAATATCCATAGCATTAAGTTGGTTCATAATACCCAAGAAATTATTCAAATGATCAGCCATAGGAGTTCCATTATGATATCTCAAATTCATAAATTTATACATCAAAAGCATCTTATTGTGGTTTCCGGGCATACAAGTCTTCAATATTTTTCCACAAAGACCTAGCATGTTTTTCCTAAAAAATGTGATTTAAAACATTATCATCAACCCATTGTCTAATACAACCACAAACTTGCATATGCAACAAATTCCTTCATCTGTTTTATTTTGAGGTTTTCCTTCACTGAAAACTGGCAAGAAATAATTCTTCACACACAAAAGATCCTCCATATTATTCTACAATATGACATAGTTAGACCCATTCAAAGTGCTATTCAAGTTGACTTCCATTTCACCCATAAAAAAAGTTCCCCAAAAACACTTTAAAACCAAATCAACTAACCGGGGCTCCGATACCACTTGTTGAGAAAAGAAACAACCGCAACAACACACGTATCACAAATACCCACAAACTCTTCCCAATGAAACTCAATGGAATTAACGAGGCAGCCCCAACGAAAAAAATTACAAATAAAGCGAAACAAAAGCACAAAGAAACAACACCACAATTTTAACATGGAAAACCCCTCTCGATGTGAGAGAGTAAAAACCACAAGGCCGAGGCCCATAAAATCTCCACTAATCAGCAAAAGATGATACAAAAGTGTTCCAAACACATCAACCAACTCAACTACACCAAAGCATCAACTAAGAATGCAAAATACAAGAGTTGTTGAAAAATACCACCGGAAACGCAGTAGTCAGGTCGGCGGCTTATTGCCGGAAATTGAACCATTGAAACGCAAATTCCACCGTTCAGATTGAGGAAGAAGGATAGATGAACAAGCCCTCCTAATTTTGTCCCGATCGGAATCCGTTTCGATACCCGATCGTCACTGGAAGGTTGTTGCTGCAACACCACAAAAGCTACGAATTTTCTCTCTTTCTTTTGCCTCCCTATTTATTGTGAAGATTAGAAAAGATTAGGTTAGGGAAACAAATAACCTAGCTTATTCCCTTAAATAATACTTGACATATTATTTTTTTTCCTTATTATTTTTCTATTATTCAGTGGTCTTGGGCTCCACAAAGTAGTGATCCACCCATCAAAGTTGATAGAATTCTACTCAAAAACATCCAAACCAAACGTTACATACAAAGATCCAAATTCAAACTTAAATGCCCTTCCCATTGCGGAATGCCCTTCCCACTGCGGGCCTGTTGTACGATCGACACATCATGGAGGACGATACTTGCTCTATTTGTGATACATACACGGAATCTACCCTGCACGCCATTAGAGACCGCAATTGGGCTTCTTCTATCTGGCGTAGGCTGGTCTACCGGAAATTTTGGACGCTCTTCTTTTCAGTCCATGAGACCCCTCTATGGCTAGAAAACTGTCTCAAAGTTCATATGCAGAAGCACGATATTGTTGTGTACTGGAGATTTCTCTTTCGTGAGGTTGTGGTGGGCCTTTGGTACTGGCGCAATCAGTAGTACCACCACACGAAGCAGAAATGCCCCCCAAGAATATCTTCATTTCTGGAGCAATACGGAGGGCGAGAGAACTTAGACTAGCATGGTCTTAATTTGGCTTTTTGCTTTAGATAGAGCTGGTGTACAGTTTGTAGAGTCTTTTCTCTTGTACAGTTTTACACAATTTTAATAAAATATCCGGTTTCGACCAAAAAATATTCAAACTTAAATGTGAAATACCGTATTTTGCCTAAAGGGTATTAATGTCGTTTTGAGGTTTTGGGTGTCTAGATAATTTAATTAGGTTAAATTATAATTCAATTAAGTGTATGAGGTGGATTGTAAGGGAATTTTTGGGATTTTAAGCGTAGGTTTTCATTAACGGCATTTTTGGAATTGTATTAACCCTATTTAAACCCACCTCCACCCCAAACCCTTTACATTTTGCCCATGAAAAGTGAAGTGTAAGCGGTGAGTAATGAGAGTCAATCTTACTATGCTCCGGTGTATGTTTAAACCCCCTGTTCACAACGCTTTAATTTGGCTAGATTTAGACCAATATTAGGGTAAAATCACATTACATGCTAACTTTGAGGTTCCGTCACATAGAGGGAAAACCGTGGCATTGTTCAGTGGTTTCGACCCTATTCGAGTCCTATCTTTCTTGCAGAATTATTACGCGTGGTATGTTGGTTGTCATTTGAGATGAAGGAAATAGGTTTCTCATGAACCCAGAAGATGCGGAAATGCACTTAGATAGGCAAAACCGAAGCTCGGGAATGGAAGAAAGAGAGAAAAGTGAAGAATTTGGGACATGGTCATGTTTGGCACGCACCAAAGAGGTTTAGCATGCGCCAGGAGGAAACATAATGCTCAATTTTGGAGATTTCAGAGTTGGCACGCGCCAAAAGGCGTTAGCACGAGCTAAAGCCTAACAGAACACTCAGCAACTTTTATACATGTTTTAGCGCACACCAGATGTTTCAGCGCACGCTAAAAAGGGACAATAACAATCCTGAATTCTCTGATCATTCTCAGCGCGCGCAATGATCTTAACAAAATCATAGCCAACTTTACTGAGTTGCGTTAGCCCGCGCTGAAAGGCTGCAAAGCGCGCGCTAAGAGCTCATTTTCTACACATTTTGAAGAACATATAAATACCATTTTTGCACGTGTTTTACTCGCACACATTTAGGGATAGTTTTAGATAATAATATTCTCAGGCCGATTTTTAGCTTTTTGATCCTTAGATTCACTCCCTACAACATTTTCTCTTTGATTAAGCATAGTTTAGCTTAGATTCTACTTTTGCCTTTGGATTTTTGGATTTTTGAAGTCTTCTTCCCCAAGTGACTATGGATTTCTATGAAGATTGAAGGAATTCCAACTTTGACGAGAACCCTCCTATGAGAACCCCATCATAAAGCGGCACCTGCACTCTCGGACCATCATTCACTTGGACCATCGTGCCATTACGGATCATCCTGCACTCGGACCATGACATCATCCTCCTCATCACCTCCTGCAGGTGTAGACTATGGCTGTGGTTGTACATCACTGTCACCTCTAGTGCCCTCATTACCGTCATCACCTGCCCTAGTGCCTTCCGTACCAACATCATGACCCTCCTCGGTCTGATATGCTACCTGCAAAATAAACCAATCCACCTCCAGTTGGGCACAAGTAACGATCATATCTTTAATAACAACAACCCCTTTAACATCGTTCTGTATATTTTTCATTATTCAGCGATTGTCACATATTCATAAAATTGACAGATTTTTTCGTAGGAGATGGTTTGCAGATCGATATTGAATACAGCTTCAAGACCTTTGATCTGGATGATTTTATTTGCGATCTCTCAGACTAAATCGGTCTTGCCAACGTCTTCAATGTATTTTTAAACGGTTAAAGAAATTCCAGTGTAAGCATCATTAACAGACATTACTTCTGTTGAAAGTCGAAAACTTTTAAAGAGAAGAAATATTTTGCTTTGGAGAGAGGTTTTGCAAAATGACAGCAGTAGGAGGAATTCTTGAATGTAAGTTATGGGTGTGGTATTTATGAACTTTTCTCCCAACGGCTATACTTTTGAAAAATACTCTATTGAAAAATTGGAATAAATGATGCATTAACTTGTCATTTTCCTCTAATTTGGAAACAGTTATTAAGATGTGGGTATAACGGTCATAAACGGATATGGATCTCTGACGGTTATTGAATTTTTCATCAGCAGCCCCTTTATAAAAATAAGTCTATGCACCGTGATTCATTGGAGCATTGGAACACATTTCATTTGGCCTTACGTGGTGTTGATTTGATGACCAATGTCTTCTTTGTTATGTGGAAAAGTTACGGGTTTTTGTTTCAGCTAGATTCGGCTCATCACCTTGTGAAAATCCTCTACGCAGAGAAAGTCGGGGTCATCGGAAGCCATATTCCCTAGCCTTGTGGATGTTGGATTAGATACCAATGTTTCTATGCAATGTGCTAGGTACTATAATGTAGAGTTACTCTAGGTTTTAGAAGTCATTAGGGAGCCTGATATTGTCGGAAATATCACAAACTAGATTTAGGGGATGATTTGTGAGGATATCTGGACTGAAGGTGGTGTTTTGTTGTGTTTAACTCAAGAAATATATGAAGATATGAAGAACACTCAAGAACACAATAGCTGTCGACAAATTGGCAGGGCTTCGCCTGCTTTTTCTATTGTGCATCCATTTTAAGAGTAAAAGATGCCGCTATTTATAGGGCTTACTTAGTCGGTGAATACATGGCGGGTACAAACAATACAATCAATTCATAAATACAAATATAAAAATGTGGGTCGAGCTCCTGATGTGCGAACTGGTATGCATCTCGGCCACTTTTGAATCTTCACAAGTAACTTGTGACTTTGCTGCCTAGCTGAGCGGGCTTCGAGCTGGGGGGTAGTCGACTCGACCCCCAGTGCTTCATCTTGCCTAGTAGTTAGGCTTTGACATCGATGCCCAATGCCTAACCAATGGTAAATGTCGTAACGGAGCGGGGCGGGCTGGATTATTCCTGTCCTAGCTCAGAGGCCTAACTTGGGCCTGCATGGAGGCCTAACTTGAATCCGAGGGATCCTTTACAGGTTTGGCATGTCAATAGCCTCCTACTCCTTAAGCTTTCCACTGCACAGATGGAAGTCATGGAGTAAATTTGTAGGCGACATGATTTACCATTTACCGTTTGAGCTGATGTACCGCAGCACGCTTAGTTAGCATAGGGCTCACGAGCTGAGTTTGATGCCGAGATAGTGGGCAATCAGTCTTTACATCATTTTACGGCACGAACGCGACTGGCTGATAGATGCCAGGCTGAAGGAGATGATCTCGATGGGTCATGCTAAAATACGAAAGACCATTGAAGACCTGCTGAAGCATTCGGACTTCTCGCGGGATTGATGTTTGAGAATCAGTTGAGCTCTTAGTTCATTAGCTGACCTTGATCTCGGAGTAGAGGTTTGCCTTGAATGTCCATGTTCAGTGTAACGGCCAATGATTGATCCACATTCTTCAAGTAACGGCGTGTCTAGATAACTACTGCCATCATTGTTTTGGACCTTCAAACGGCTCCATCATTACTGTTTCAAATTTGAAAATTCGAATTTTAAAATATCAACGGTCCTTGACGCGCCATTCGAAACGTCATTCCATGTCTATAAAAAGGGGAAGGGCTCCCTCATTTCAACACTTTCACAAACTTGAGACTCATTCAGATAAATAATTCTGGTAAGTCCTTGAAGATTCCGACGACCAGAGAAAACTTCCGGTGAGGCTTCCAACTCGTTTTTCAAGCTTTCTTTTTCATCCCTCTCATATTTTCTGAGGTAATTCCTTTCTTTACGCTTCTATTTTGCACTCATAACATGTTTTGGCCGATTTGAAGGTCTATCCATGCTTGTTTCATGAATATTGGTGTTGAGCATGCTCGAATGTTGGTTCCGTCGGATACTTGATGAGTCTGAAAGATGAATCATGTTGGTTCTTAGTGGGGCACATTTTTGCATCACTTCTTGGAATCATTACCCTTATATAAGAGTTAAAATCCAACATCTAGGAATGTTCAACATGGTTAAATACGGTGCCCTAGAGGTCATGAGGAAATGACGTGGTGCATACTCACCATTAAAAGTGTCATTGGATCAATGTGTAACAAATGTCTTTCTTGGTTGTGTCTACTAGTGATACTAGTAGAGGGGAGTGAGCTACTTGAACATATGTGATATTAATAATATCGCTGAATCTTGTGTTAATAGATGTGTAGTTTCGGTCCTTCTACCCTTTACTAATTACTTTTGTACTTACCCTTTTATTATTGTCCCCACCCCGAGAAGGTGGTTTGGTGTAGGTTGAGTTCGAGATCGCTAAATAGTGATTCAAAAAGTTGCAGTTGTTGAACTTTATCTTTCTTTTTTTTCTCATGTAATGATGGTATAGAATCTGCTGGATATACAGAAACCCGAATCAGGATCCGAAACGCAGGAAAAACCGAATCCGGAAATTTTCCGGTACTTGTAGTTACGAGAGCACGCTCACAAAAATAAGTGTAACGCATATTTTGTTGTCCTGCAATTAAATTAAAAAAATAAAGACAAGAAAATTGGAACAAATACAATTTTATTTATTCCAAAATTTGAGTGGGTACAATCTCTATCAAAATCCATATATCTACGGGATGCCTTTGATTCACCTTTGATTTTGCCGAGATTCATGGGGACTTGTTCTCGGACTTTGTCGATACTCCTCCAATTTGTTGGGAAGAACGTTGGATTTATGAAAGATCTCTGAATATAGCGGATAATCTTCATAGTTAGAGACGATCTACATGTTTTCATGTTTCCTTCATCTTCTCATCTGATTTCACCAAGGGTTTCCGGGACTAGTTCTCAGACTTTGTCGATATTCTTCCAATTTGTTGGGAAAAATGTAGGATTTCTGGAAGAACTCTGGATGTGGCGGATGGTCTTCGTTTGTTGGAGATGACTTGCATGCTTTTGTGCTTCCTTGATCCTCTCATTTGATTTCTCCGAGGTCACCAGGACTTGGTCTCAGATTTTAGTGCTGCTCCTCCTATTTGTTAGGAAGAATGCCTTGTTGAAGGACTCCGGATATGGCGGATGATCCTCGAATGTTGAAGAACTCTGAATATGGCGGGTGAGCTTCGAATATTGGTGAAGAATTCTAGATGTGGCGGATGATCCTCGAATGTTGAAGAACTCCAAATATGGCGGGCGAGCTTCAAATGTTGGTGAAGAACTCCTGATGTGGCGGACGATCCTTGAATGTTGAAGAACTCCAAATATGGCGGACGCCCTTCAAATGTTGTTGAAGAAATTGAAGACTTCTTTGTTGCTTCTTAGATCTTATCTTTGTTGAAGAACTCCTGGTTTGGTGGATGATCTACGGTTGTTGGAGATGACATGGAGGCTTCTCTGTTACTCCTTGAATCTTCTCTGTGGTGGTTGAGCAGAGGGCTTGATGCTTTTTTTCTCTAACTTCTTAACCGATTGTTGTTGTGTTGATGAACTCCCGGATATGACGGAAGAACTTGACTTTGACGAAGACATGAAGGAATACTTTGTATTCTCTTCAATCTCCTGGTTGAAGGGCTTTGACTTTGCAGAAGATCCTCGATGTTGAAGACAATATTTCATGGTGCTTTGAAGCTTTTGATGTTCTTCATCTTCTTAAGAACTTTGGACTTTCCCGAAAGATCTTTGAGTGTTGAAAGAAACTTTCTCCGATGATCTTCGAGTTTTGAAGACGCCTTTTGGTCTTCTTCCATTTCTTGAAGAACTTTGGAGTTTCCTCAGAAGATCTTCAATGCTTTGAGGTGGTTGTGCTTGAAGCTTTTCCTCCGGTATTCAATCACCGCTTCTTCGGTGTGTTGATGATTCCACCCTACATCTTCAATGTGTTGACGATGCTTTTCGATTTTCTCTCATTTCTTGACTTTGGGTTGATCTTCAAGTGTTTAAGTTGCCTTGTCGAAGAAATCCGCCTTTGTGTTGATCTTTTATGTGTTAAAGACGCCTTGTTGAAGAACGCCGCATTTGTGTTGATCTTCGAGTGTTGAAGATGTTCCTCGATCTTCTTGGTTTTCTTGAAGAACGTTGAGGAATTCTTGGGAGATCTTCGAGTGTTTCTTGGATTTCTTGGAAGATCTTCGATGATTCGATTTTGTTGATGAACACTTGAAGCTTCTTGCTCAGGGATTTCCACCAACTCTTCAATGTGTTGACGATGCTTTTCGACTTCTCGCCTTTCTTGACTTTGGGTTGATCTTCAAGTGTTGAAGTTGCCTTGTCGAAGAACTCCGTCTTTGTGTTGATCTTTTAGTGTTGAAGACGCCTTGTTGAAGAGCGCCGCCTTTGTGTTGATCTTCGAGTGTTGAAGATGCTCCTCGATCTTCTTGGCTTTCTTGAAGAAGTTGAGGAATTCTTGGGAGATCTTCGAGTGTTTCTTGGATTTCTTGAAGAACTTGAAGGATTTCATGGAAGATCTTCGATGCTTCGATGTTGTTGATGAACACTTGAAGCTTCTTGCCCTGGGATTTCCACCAACTCTTCAATGTGTTTTGCAAATGACCAAGCCTCTACTATTTATAGTGCTGAGTTATGCCTTTGCATTAATTTGCATTTAATGCGTCCACACTCATTTAATATGTTCACACCTTGATTGATTCCTAGAATATCCACATTTAATACGTCTAGACTCTCCGGATTGGCTCTAGCAATTTGTAGACAATCTTTGTATTTATAAATCAATAAAATCTCCTAATTAATTGACTTACGGAGATTTTGATGATTTATTGACTTTTACATTATCCCCCATATTTAATGTAGGAAATAATATAAAAATATTTAGATTTAACGACATATGTAGTATGTGACAAATATAATATTTCACATATATATTTTGTATATCTACATAGCAATTTAATTATAAATAATTAAATCTCCAAATTTCTAAGAGATTTTATTTATTTATTTACATCATTTCCTATCATTTTGTATAGGAAATAATATAAAATGAATTTAATTTCGAGACAAATGTAGTACGTGCCATATATATTATATCACATAAAATTTGTATATCTATAAATGCCCCCTCGAGACTTGTTGTTGTCCTGGTATAATTTTACCGTAGCGACGAGTCTCGACTTTACAACCCCCTCTTTTTTTTGTTTGTTTTTTTTGGAGGCAGCAAACCATTTTTTCATTATCTTTTTTTTTAACGTGAACAAAGTAAAAGGGGAAAAAAATGACAATAACCCCCCTTTTTTTAAGTCGGCTACGCCCCCTTTTTTTTCCTTTAAATTTTTTTTATAACAAACCAATCACAATTGAGTAATTTTTGTCCACATTGCTTAGAAGAGATTTGATTATGTTCATCTTCTCCTATATAAAGAAATCTCCACATCCTTTTCAAACACACCAATTCTTCTTCAACCCAAAGGAGTCAAGGAAACTGAGAGTCTCAGGCATTCCTCCTCTTTAGTTGGCCAACTGACCATGTTGATTGTTGGTGGGAAGTTGATTGTCATTTCTTGCCGGTAGTTGACTAAAGTCAAATATTTTTTTTGTTTAATTACTTTTTTCCTTGCTTTGTAGGGTAACCGGAGGCCATATTGGAGGTTGGATTTATTTTCACCTCACCACTTTAGAGACCGGAGGCCGTTTTGAGGTTGCCTACCTCACAACTTTAGAGACAAGAGGCCGTTTCGAGGTTGCCTTTCACACCACTTTAGAGATCGGAAGCCATTTCGAGGTTGCCTTTACCTCGTCACTTCAGAGGCTGGAAGCAGTTTCGAGGTTGTCTTTACCTCGCCACTTCAGAGATCAGAAGCCGTTTCGAGGTTGCCTTTACCTCGCCACTTCAGAGATCAGAAGCCGTTTCGAGGTTGCCTTTACCTCCCCACTTCAGAGATCAGAATCCATTTCGTGGTTGCCTTTACCTCGCCACTTCAGAGATCAGAAGCCGTTTCGAGGTTGAATCATTCACCTTGACTGCTCTAGGATTACTGAAAGCCATTTAGAGGTTGAACTTTCATATTCCCCTCGTCGCTACTGGAGTTCCTTCAGAAGAACATTTTTGGAGGTTGAATATTTATTCACCTTGTCGCCTCGGAGTTCCTTCAGATGAACATTCTTTGAGGAGGAATTTTAATCTACCTTGTTGCCTCAAATCATCCGCAAAGTGACGAGGACCCCAAACAGTGGTGAAAATCTCTCATGAACTCAGCAGTCCTTTAAAGGTGAAAATTATTTGTCTTTGTTTATCATTTTTTTGCAGATTCCACCTCTTGTGTTCTCGCATCAAGGTCAGACAAGGACGCGACCGGAGCGAGCGGAGTAGTTAGTTGCTGCACCTTGCGTAGCATAACCAGATACTCATCCCGTGTAGGATGCGAGTGAGGTACTTTGTGACTTTACCCTACGTAGCGCAACCAGATGCTCAGCAAGCCAATGACATAAGGGAGGTACTTCGGGCCTTCGACATGCGTGTAGAGCCGCTCAAGAACGTGAGTGGGGTACTCAGTTGCTCCACCCTGCATAGAAAAGCATCATTCTTCAAAGAGACTATACGAGACGGTGAAAGGTATTTTGTTGTACTTCATCAGGTTGATGCCGCTATGGAAATTGGGATCAAGCTCCGGATATGCCTCACCATTGAGTTTGATACTCCATCTTCCTGTGATATATTTCTTCTTTCCAGTGAGCCTAGACCTTAATAGGGTGAACCGGTCCACAAGTTGAGTTCATCTTCCTTGTGTCTTTCCTTAGCTTTGCAGATGGTCTCCCGAGATCCTTATTTGACTAATAGTGCGGAGTGTAGCGGGGATTCCTCCAATGGCCATGATGCTTTCTCCTTGGTGCTTTGGAAGACCAAGAAGAATCATCACTCGTATGCGAATGTTGAAGAAAATGAAGAAAAATATTCTTCCCTTTCAAGTTTTCTTTCTATTTGGGTATGAGGACCCTTTTCTTCTATGATGGACCCTCATTTCTTTTGGTATGACTGAACTTGGAGTAACTTCCCAGGATGCCTACGTACCCTAGAGATTTCTCTAGGTATCAAGTCAAACGTAGTTCATTTTTTAACTCATTCGATGAGTGTAGCGCAGTTTAAGCTTGTGCTTAGGAGCAATTTTTTTCTTTTCACTCGTTTAGACAGTGTAACGCAGTTTAAGCTCGTGCTTAGAAGCATTTATGTTTCAACTCGTTTGATGAGTATCACGCAGTTTAAGCTAATGCTTAGGAGCATTTCTTTTATTTTCACTCATTTGGAGAGTGTAACGCAGTTTAAACTCGTGCATAGGAGCATTTTTTTCTTTCTACTCGTTTGGAGAGTGTAATGCAGTTTAAGCTCGTGCTCAGGAGCATTTTTATTTTCACTCTCAGCATTTTTCTTTTCACTCGTTTGGAGAGTGTTACGTAGTTTAAACTCATGCTTAGGAGCATATTTTTCTTTTCACTCGTTTGGAGAGTGTAACGCAATTTAATCTCAGGCTTAGGAGCATGTTCTTTTTTTAACTCATTGGATGAGTGTAACACAGTTTAAGCTCGTGCTTAGGAGCGTTCTCTTTCTTTAACTCACTTGATGAGTTTAACGCAGTTTAAGCTCATTCTCAGGAGCATTTTTTATCTCATTTGATGAGTGTAGCGCAGTTTAAGCTCGTGCCTGGGAGAATTTTTTTTCTTTTGGCATAGAGCCTTTTGAGGAACTTGCTGTTGATTTGGTTGAATTTGACCATATTTATCAACATGTATGCTCCATTTTTTTGACCTCCCAAACAACATAGGGGCCGTCTCATTTTTATTTTAACTTGTTTGGTTTTGTATGTCATTATGGCAGGTCTTCATAAGACAAGCACTCATTTTTATTTTAACTTGTTTGGTTTTGTATGTCATTTAGGATAGCCGTGGGCACTCCATGTTGTTGAATGCCTTATACAAGAAGGCTTGGCGGAATCAGGATTTTGCTGAGCTTGGCACCACTTTTAATCTAGAGCTTCTAAATCTCGGAAGAGAATACCAACATTGTCCACATTTGTGACGCTTCGTGGATGCGATCCTTAGTGGGGAATTTGTTGCTTAGGTTGCTGAACCGTCTCAAAACGATTGACCAGCGAGTGTGGCATGGCTTGTCTCATGACGTAAAGAAGCAAATTCTTCCTGTTTGTAGCTACCTCCAAGACTGGAGTTTTTTCCAAGTATGCCTTGAAGTTTTCAAGGAATTTATTGCATGACTCATAATATTCAAATGAGGTTCTCTTTTCATCAAGTGGTTGAAGTGTTTGACATCTTCCAACAATATTTGATGTAAATTGTTGCAAGTAGGTGAGCCTTTCTTGCAAGATTCCAAACTCATGGAGGTTGCGAAGGTCAGGCCAGGCATCTTCTTGACGACATCAACTTTGGATTGAACTATCTCAACTCCTCGAAAGTGTATGATGAAACCGAGAAATATTCTTGAGCTTACCTCAAATGCTATTTGAGAGGGTTCATTTCAATTAGAGTCTTTCAAAGAAACGTTTCAAGTCGTCCGAGTGATGGTCTTTTTCTTTCTTTGACCACGAGTTCATTGACATGGCACTTAACATCTTGATGCAACATGTCATCGATTCTTTTTTTCACGGTACGCTGGTAGGTGACTCCAACATATTTTTGATACAAAAGGCCCTGCCTTGTAGCAGCGGTTCTTTTAGGCATGCAGAAAATGGTGAGTTCTTCATCTTCCGAAGAAATATGAATTTGACCATAGCCAGACGACCTATCCATAATGGATAACACCTCGTGGCCTGTAGTTGCATCCATCCCTGAGTTCGGTTATTGGACGAGAGAAATCATCTTTTGGGCAAGCAATGATCCAGTCTTGAAAGAAGACACAAGCACAACTTTGTCTGTTCTTTTTCCTTACCGAAACTACGTTTGAGATCCATATAAGGTATTTGACTTTGAGGATGAAGCGCTCCGATATGTTGCTTCTCCTATGCTTTGATGAGGTGGACAAGATATGGATTACACTTGCTTTTGAGCTTTCTTGACCGAATGTGATTCCCTTTTGATGGAGAGTTGTGCTCCTTTTCAGGGGATAGAAGAATGCCAATATATGCTGGCCTAGGATCTTCCTTCATGTCAAGGTTGATTTCTTTCAATTCACCGACAATGGAACCAACCAATTCTTCTAGATTTGGAGGCTCTTTCTATGCATCTTCTTCTACCTCATCATTGCTTGCGCATTTGATTAGGATACGAATTGGCGCTTCAGGAATATTGCCTGAACCTTTAAGAAAATATTTTATCAAATGACTTTTACACTTAGAATGGGTTTGCGATTCATTCATGTTTGATTTTGTTGCCCCCACATTTGGCATGGAGGTTTAAGGACTTTATCCTGCTTTGACAATGAACTTGTATGCGATGTGGTCAACCCTTCTTTTTGCATAGAGGAAAACATTTCATGCTCCATGGTGGGGTTTTATTTGTTCCATTTAACAGCTGTAAGAGAGTGTATATATTTACTACTTCGATTTTAGGAAGTGGTAAAGTAAGTCCGCTTAGAGCTCTTTTTTTCTTTTGTGATGAGCGGTTCCTTTGCTTTGGAGAACCTGGCAGTCTTTGCAACTTTTATTTTCTTTGTGGATTTATTATGGTGCATTTTATTGTTGGTGTTTATTTTCCACCACGTCCGCCCAATGTTCCTTGCCCCCCTTTTGAAGTGTGAGCCTTTGCAGGTGTCAGCTTTGAGTAGAATTTGGAATCAGCCAGGTGAGGTTCAGCCGGTGAAGTTCATGTCATCATCAGTGACTTTCCTCATCACTTGAAGCATTGGTGTAGTGTGGAAGGAACAACTCCATTTTTGTGAATCCATGGTCTTCCCAAAAGCATGTTGTGATATGACTTGCCATCAATCACGTGGAAGAGTGCACTGAATGACATGTCATCAATAAAGATGTCAAGTCTTATTACTCCGATGGCTCCTTGCACCCATTGATTGAATTCTTGAATTATCAAGCGTTTGTTGATGGGGTCATCCATAGAGATTCTCAACCCTTTTGTTACTCAAAATGGCAAGATGTTGATGGAAGATCTTCCATCAAGCAACACATGATTCACCTTTTCTTCAAAAGTGTATGCCGTCACGAACGAGGATGAATATAAGAAGCCGATGCCAGAAGCATGTCATTGTTAGAAAAATTCATCTTGACAAAGAAATTGATTTTGTCATTGATTGATGGCTCCTCCTCTTGTGAAGAATTTTCATCTCCACGCACAAATTTCTTAGAGGTAGAGTTTTCTTTATCAAGTACGGCATAGCAAGTGACAATTTCGTTGTCAGTATGTATGCGATGCCAAGCTCCATTTTCATCCTTTAGGATTCCCTTCATCATGTACACCATTAAGGTGATAGAGGTTCGAGGACATTTGTGCTTGAGAATATCTGAAGAAGCATTTGATTTTATCGTCCACTTCTAGGTTTGTTTCCATGTCCAGGGCTACCTTGTCTTTTGACTTATTTTGCCTTGGTGGACTTGGGGCGAATTTAGTTTGATTTTGTGGACTCGTAACGCCGATGCACCTTTTGTTTCGTTCTTTGAGCCATAGATATACACCATTTATCATCCGTATCAACGGACTGCTTCTCTTGCCTTTGTATTGACAATCGGGGCTTTATTGAAAAATTCACAAGTCTTTAACAACAAGTGGTGACATGGCGGCAACTTGCACCTTGATAGGATCAAAGGTTCCAAATCGAAAGGCCATAGTCTGACCATGTTACGGCCCCACCATTGAGACTTGATTTGTGCTTTCTTTTCCTTCTTCAAGAACAACTATTTCTTCATCAGCACTATTTATTCATCGGCTAAGAAAATTACTTTGATTTCAAAGACAAAGCAATTGTCGATAGTGTACCCCGTCAAGAGCTGATGTTTGCAACCGTTTCCTTCGTGGGATTTCACCACATCTTTGAGGCACTTGGTTGTGGGAAGATCAATGAGTTTGATTTACGAAACTAATCAAAGTTTGACAGGACGTTGGAATCAAGAAAACGGTACATCTTTTATTTCTTTTCCTCTAGAGTTGGTTGTCACCTTTTTGACTATTCGGCCTTTGTTCCTCCAGACATTTTTGAAGTATGGAATCCCCATATTTGTATCCATGGACTTTTTGCATTTTGTTTTCAGAGTTGCTTTGGCAAATTTTCCAGTCTTTTCCTTTTCATATCCCTTTTAATGGTCTTGAAAGAGAGGTTGACCTCCGTTTGTGGTGATGCTCAACTTGGTTGAATTCCCTTGAGAATGTATTGAAGACACTATTGCCTACTTTGAATGCACATCTCGATGGAAGAATTCTTAAAAATTTGGTTCCTGCAGTTGAAACTCAGGCTCTTCCGTCTGTTGATGTAGTCAACCACACTTTCTTTTTTCCACTGGTAAGAGTTAGTCAGCTCCACCATGCTTTCTAGGAAGATATGTTCCAGTTGAGAAAGATATGTTCCAGTTGCTCCCTACGGGTGCTGTAGAAACGATTGAGAAAGATATGTTCCAGTTGCTCCCAACTATCTAGAGAGGCAGGGGCGAGATCAGTGTACCAATCAAAGGAGTTTCCATTTAGAGAACTCACGATTTGCTTCACCAAGTGATCTCCATATGTCCAAGCGTTGTTTCCATTTTCAACAAAATGGGAAATGCGTTGCATTGGATTGCCCTTTTCCATCTAATTGCTGGAACTTCAGTGATTTATAACAGGCCGGCATCTTCAGATCATCAATCATTTGGGTGTATGGTTTGGCATGCGATGGAGATGAATTCACGGACCTTCCGACTTTGTCCTTGATGGTACACATGATGAAATTCCTGCAACGGGTTGATATGAATGGTTCCATCGGGGAAAATCTTCATATCACTTGCCAAGGTAAAAGACTTGGAACCTTCTTGATGTTTGGAAGAGTTTTCTGGGGCAACCCTCAAGTTATTTCACCATGTGAAGAGACTTGAAGACTCCTTGATATTTGGAATGACGTCAAGTTTTTCCTCGTCATCATGCACCACTTCTTTTGCCTTACTTGCTTCTCAAACGGAATCAAGCTTACTGGCGAGCTTCGCAATTCACATGTCTTGAGTCTAAACATGCGACGAGTGCTTCAATGGAATTTGTGAGGTTGGAAATGTGCTCCTCCAGGATGGTGGAATTTTCAATCATGACGACCGCGGCCATTGGTGACGAGAATCCATCATAAGTTTCCTGAGGAAAAAAGAGGTGGAGGTCAGAGTCCTTCGACATGCTCCGAGTGATACGTCGAAAAGGTTGACCTTGAGATGAGGAATCATCCTTAGCGGCAACAACTTCGTATTGGCACCTATTGAAGCAACAACTTTCACTAGCAGCAACCGTTAGAGCGGCAATCTTTGAAGTAGAAGACTTTGAAGCGGTAGAAGCCTTTGGTGCCATTTCCATAAGAATTTTCTTTTTTGCAAGGAGAGATGAAAGAAGGGATTGGTCCCACTAGGCGTGCCAGAAATCTGTAACGCAAATTTTGTTGTCCTGCAATTAAATTAGAAAAAGAAAGACAAGAAAATTAGAACAAATACAATTTTATATATTTCAAAATTTAAGTGGGTAAAATATATATCAAAATCCCTATATCTACGGGATGCCTTTGATTCTCCTTTGATTTTGCCGAGGGTCATAGGGACTTGTTCTCGGACTTTGTCGATACTCCTCCAATTTGTTAGGATGAATGCTGGATTTATGGAAGATCTCCGGATATAGCAGATAATCTTCATAGTTAGAGATGATCTAGATGTTTTCATGGTTCCTTCATCTTCTCATCTGATTTCACCGAGGGTCGCCGGGACTTGTTCGCGGACTTTGTCGATATTCTTCCGATTTGTTGGGAAAAATGTTGGATTTGTGGAAGAACTCCGGATGTGGCGAATGGTCTTCGTTTTTTGGAGATGGCGTGGATGCTTTTGTGCTTCCTTGATCCTCTCATTTGATTTCTCTGAGGGTCGCCAGGACTTGGTCTCGGATTTTAGTGGTGCTCATCCTATTTGTTGGGAAGAATGCCTTTGTTGAAAGACTACGGATATGGCGGATGATCCTCGAATGTTGAAGAACTCTGAATATGGCAGGTGAGCTTCAAATGTTGGTGAAGAACTCCGGATGTGGTGGACGATCCTGGAATGTTGAAGAACTCCGAATATGGTGGGCGAGCTTCAAATGTTGGTGAAGAACTCCGGATGTGGCAGACGATCCTCGAATGTTGAAGAACTCCGAATATGGCGGACGGCCTTCAAGTGTTGTTGAATAACTTGAAGACTTCTTTGTTGCTTCTTAGATCTTCTCTTTGTTGAAGAACTCCGGATTTGGCGGATGATCTACGGTTGATGGAGATGACATTGAGGCTTTCTCTATGGTGGTTGAGCAGAGGGCTTGATGCTTTTTTGTCTCTAACTTCTTAACCGATTGTTGTTGTGTTGATGAACTCCCGGATATGACTGAAGAACTTAACTTTGACAAAGATATGAAGGAATACTTTGTATTCCCTTCAATCTCCTGGTTGAAGGGCTTCGACTTTGAGGAAGATCCTCAATGTTGAAGACAATCGTTCATGGTGCTTTGAAGCTTTTGATGTTCTTCATCTTCTTAAGAACTTTGGACTTTCTCGAAAGATCTTCGAGTGTTGAAGGCAACTTTCTCCGATGATCTTCGAGTGTTGAAGACACCTTTTGGTCTTCTTCCCTTTGTTGAAGAACTTTGGAGTTTCCTCGGAAGATCTTCAATGCTTTGGGGTGGTTGTGCTTGAAGCTTTTCCTCTGGTCTTCAATCACCGCTTCTTCGGTGTGTTGATGATTCCACCCAACATCTTTAATGTGTTGACGATTCTTTTCGATCTTCTCGCCTTTCTTGACTTTCGGTTGATCCTCAAGTGTTTAAGTTGCCTTGTCGAATAACTCCGCCTTTGTGTTGATCTTTTAGTGTTGAAGACGCCTTGTTGAAGAGCGCTGCATTTGTGTTGATCTTCGAGTGTTGAAGATGCTCCTCGATCTTCTTGGATTTCTTGAAGAACGTTGAGGAATTCTTGGAAGATCTTCGAGTGTTTCTGGGATTTCTTGAAGAAATTGAAGGATTTCTTGGAAGATTTTCGATGATTCGATGTTCTTGATGAACACTTGAAGATTCTGGCTCTGGGATTTCCAACAACCCTTCAATGTGTTGACGATGCTTTTCGATCTTCTCGCATTTCTTGAATTTGGGTCGATCTTCAAGTGTTGAAGTTGCCTTGTCGAAGAACTCCGTCTTTGTGTTGATCTTTTAGTGTTAAAGACGCCTTGTTGAAGAGCGCCGCCTTTGGGTTGATCTTTGAGTGTTGAAGATGCTCCTCGATCTTCTTGGCTTTCTTGAAGAACGTTGAGGAATTCTTGGGAGATCTACGAGTGTTTCTTGGATTTCTTGAAGAACTTGAAGGACTTCTTGGAAGATCTTCGATTATCCGATGTTGTTGATGAACACTTGAATCTTCTTGCTCTGGGATTTCCACCAACTCTTCAATGTGTTGACGATGCTTTTCGATCTTCTCGCCTTTCTTGACTTTGGGTTGACCTTCAAGTGTTGAAGTTGCCTTGTCGAAGAACTCTGCCTTTGTGCTGATCTTTTAGTGTTGAAGACGCCTTGTTGAAGTGCGCCGCCTTTGTGTTGATCTTCGAGTGTAGAAGATGCTCCTCGATCTTCTTGGCTTTCTTGAAGAAGTTGAGGAATTCTTGGGAGATCTTCGAGTGTTTCTTGGATTTCTTGAAGAACTTGAAGGATTTTTTGGAAGATCTTCGATGTTGTTGAGGAACACTTGAAGATTCTTTCTCTGGGATTTCCACCAACTCTTCAATGTGTTTTGCAAATGACCAAGGCTCTACTATTTATAGTGCTGAGTTATGCCTTTGCATTAATTTGCATTTAATGTGTCCACACTCATTTAATATATTCACACTCTGATTGATTCCTAGAATATCCTCATTTAATACGTCCAGACTCTCCTGATTGGCTCTAGCAATTTGTAGACAATCTTTGCATTTATAAATCAATAAAATCTCCTAACTAATTGATTTTCAGAGATTTTGATGATTTATTGACTTTTATATTATCCCCCAATATTTAATGTAAGAAATAATAAAAAAATACTTAGATTTAACGACATATGTAGTATGTGACAAATATAATATTTCACATATATATTTTGTATATCTACATAGCCATTTAATTATAAATAATTAAATCTCTAAATTTCTAAGAGATTTTATTTATTTATTTACATCATTTCCTATCATTTTGTATAGGAAATAATATAAAATGAATTTAATTTCGAGACAAATGTAGTACGTGAAATATATATTATGTCATAGAAAATTTTTATATCCACAATGAGCGAACTTTTTCCCTTTTATTTCAGATTGTCAGAGCTGATTCACAGAACCGATCGAGACACTCGATCATGCACAACGGAAACAATGAATCGAAATTCGTTTACGATATTACCACGACATGATTCACATATTTAATTAATCTAAACTACAATAAGGTTTGAAGATTAACCTAACCGAAGAGAAGCTATGATCTTCCGAGTTTTATCTCCAAGCGACGACTGACGGAATTCGATCCCGCATTCGAACCTTCTTGAATATGCTCCAAGAAAAACTCTAGTTTTTCTTCTTCCTAACGGCTAAGGCAGTAAACTAATTTTTCTCCTTTTCTTCTGTGAAATTGATGTAGAAGATTGTGTCTATTATTTTTGGAGGGACTCTCATAATTTTAGAATATAACCGAGCAAGAGAGTTATGATTTTCACAAGACAATTATCTTTTATTTAAGGAAGATATAATCTTCATTAAATAAGAGATAATCATGTGAAAATCAATCTCATATTTATCCATTAATTTTTTACTAACTAATTAATTAATAACACATGTTATATACTTCAGGAAAATTTCTTTTCCAAACTTTTCCACATGTGGCGTCATTTTAGTTGCCACAGAATAATAGAATATATCTTTTCAATTTTACATATTATTTAATTAATAAAGAATATTTCGCATATTCATTAAATAGACCAACTGTTTAATTTTATCTCGATGTTCCAAATTGCGAGAATTCACTCGCGTGCTAGGAGCCAACCCAGGGACCAGCTATAACTAGTAGCGACAATAAAATATTTATCAAACAGGACATTTCTACTCAACTTATTAATTCCGGAATTACGCCACCATAAATCTGAAGCTAAACTCTATCGGCTATAGATATAATTATTCTCAATATGTCGATTCAATAAGTGTCCATTGATATTGTAACGCCCCCAGACCCCGGGCCTGGTAGCGCTAAATGAGTCATAAATGGTCTGGTCAACTGCTTAGACCGCCGTCCTCGCTTGGTCTAAAAGGGCTAACCCGAGTTGACAAGGCCTTTATCACTCACACTTATATGGGGGTGATCATTCTACTATTTTTCCTATGTGGGACATTACATTATCCCCCCCTTATAAGGGACTGGCGTCCTCGCCAGGACGGCCAAGACCGTTCCCGGATCGTCCCTACCAAAGGTAACTAGAGGCCATCTTACACCGTCTTCTTGTACGGTGCAGCGCATAGTTCCATCTGATAGTCGGTAAAAGTCCCTTATTACGAAGTTTTGTTTTCCAAGTGTGTACATTCTTTGATGTGCCTTATTTTTTATTTTTTTAGATGTTTTCATCGTGTCAAATGCTTGACTTAAGAAAAATAAGTTTCTCATCCTTCGAACTATATCATGTTTAGCTATTTCAGGGCAACACACATTTGCATCCTAGTGATTACCCTTAATGCATCCCCTACAAGATGTTTTAGTACATACAAACTTTTGTTTAAAGACTCGACGCTACAAATCCTTCGTTTTCTCTTTTCGCTATCGCTTGGTTTATGTTTACCAAAATTCTTTGACCTTTGCTTTGCTTGAGATGGGTTCCACACGAACTCCATATGCAAATTTTATCCTTCCCAAGTACTCCTCAGTCATTTCAACTATTAGTGTTAATGGTCTCCTACTTTGGCACATAGTTTCCATCATCCTCGTGTTTGGCTTTATCCAACATGAGTGAATACTTTTGTTTTTGTGTTTTCCCTTTACCATAAGACTGTCTTCCCCTACTCCAAAAATTCTGCAAATTTTCAGAAAAATAGATTACTATCTTATCTACAATTTCTCTTTTTACATCAACTCGATAATTGGTATGGATTGTTCAGGAAATTCATGTTTATGCCGGACACTCTGTCCAGAAAATCTGCAGCAGCACCTTTACTTCTTCTTCTGTTTTGGACAGGTTAAACACCTTCAAATGACCTGAATTTTTGCTATGTTGCAGACAAAACTTTTATATACAATTTTCCTTTTGGAATGAAGTTCAGATTATTTTTCGTTTGATCTTGATTCGCAATGTAAATCAGTGTTTACTAATCTGTAAATTCTGACAGCTTGTGCAATCGTCAGAAATAACTGTTTTTGACCAACTTATTTTCATTCAAAAAATTCTAATATTTTTATTTCACCTGGAAAAATCCCGTATCTAAATTTTTTCTCTTTGGATAATGCTCAAATTCCTCTTCGTTTGTTCTGTACAAATTGATAATGTCATATCCAGAGTAAATATCATACACAGCAACCTAAAAGGAATTTTCACCTCTTTGACTTAGGGTTTGGGCTAAGAGGGTAGTAAGTTATGATTGTCATGTTTTAGGAGTTCCTCGAAGTATGATCTCCTTCTGAGTTAAACCTTTTAGTAGGATGCTTGCCAAGCTAACGTTATAGTTCTTTTGCATTTTTTTTAAACAAGAACCAAGATGCTATCCTCCAGCATGCAATGTTTGATGTTCAGACTCTTTCTGTGCCTTTTTGTAGTTATACCTTTTCTGGTAATTTATTTCTCAAGGAATCCCTCACTTGAGATCTTTAAACTAAACAAAAACTCACCGCTTGTTGTCATGAATTACCATAGAAATATATCTCTATAAGCCTTTTCCTCTTAACTAGTTCATACTTTCCTACTTTTCAAATCAAGAAACAAGTTCTCTCCAAAACTTCTATTGAATTTCAATCCAGATTAATGTACCTTGTACCATTCAGTTTTAACTCTCTTTCAGGCCATTTAGAGCCATGAACCGCTAGATATGCCTTTCGATTTTCCATCCTCTGTTTGTCATTTCTATTCCAATTTTGTTACACCGGTTGAAAGTCTATTTTATTTTAACCATGAGCATTTATTCCTTGGCAGTGTACTATTCCTCTCGAGTAGTGCAACCTTAAACATTTGATTTGAATCGTCAATGATCGACAATTCTTATGTGTCTTTTCCTCTTCATTTAAAAAAAATTCTTGTTTGCTGCTTACTTATTCAAACTTTTGATATTCCCTTACAATTCCTTGAGGGAATTTCTATTTCTATTAAATCTTGAGATAACCTCTCTTTGACTACTGCAAACTTGGACACTTCTTGACAAGTGTTTATTTTATTCTGAGACCTTTTGGTGACTCATTTTGTCTCCATGGCTCCTTCATGTTGAGATTCTTGTTCTCTTTTGATTTCTATCTTTTTAGTCCTTCTGGTGCTCGACCTTGCACCTTTAACTTGATTTATGTTGTGTGATGTTACCTTTAATGTCTCCACCTTCTCAAGGCTTATATGAAAGCTTATTACCATCCTTTCAAGTTGCCTCTGAAGTCTCTGTAGACCACCGTATCTTGCAGAATTTCACTCTCTCAAAAGAACTTCATCTGCAAGATAATCATTTTTATTTCTTCTTTGGTGGCTGCTGTTTGTATTATGATACAATGCCACATTCTTCATATTGGAACCACCTTCAACTTTTCCCCAACACGAAATCATCTTGTTTTGCTTGTAACCCAAGCAACCTTTCTTATTTCAAGTGCATTATATCATTCATTGGCTTACCTAGTTGACATACCACCCTAGTACTCAACTTGTCACTTTTCAACTTCTTTTATTTTCCAAGCTAACCCTAATTGGCACGAGGATTGGATCAAACAGTTAGAGAGAAAGTATGGCAATGCATGTTCTTCACCCACAAGGAGTCTTAGAAGTCCTTCAGCTGGGATCCTTGTAGTTCTTCAGCAAGCTTGTGGTTCCATGACGGAAGTTGAGATCAAAAGAAGTCAAGTGTGCCAGAAGTGTGGTTTCGGCCGGGAAGATTCAGCCTTACGGGTATAGGGCAGCAGGAGCAAGCAAAGAGTGTTGAACCGATGATTGTAAGATTCGAGGCAGTTGATGAGTTCATGAAGGAACAAGATGAAGATCCAGTGGTTTTGTTTACAAGTGAGTGGTCAGAACCGAACCGGGCAGTGGTCACAAGATAGATGAAGATGGCAACATTCAACATCAGAGTCGTCTTTGCTTTCCGAATGTGTAAGGTTTGAGGAAGAAAGCATAGAACTTCAGCTTCCAGGGATGAAGTGGGGCGACAGCGGAATACGAGACCAAAGTTGATACATCAAGCCAATGTGAAGATTAAAGCGGACCATCGCAACCCCAAGTTGGCTCAAAACAAGCAGAAGAGTTGGGAAGATGGAAGAAGAAGACTTAAGAGTTAGGAGACGAAACGCTTTGCAAAGTCCAGAGTTCAAGTACACCCAGTTACATTCGAGTTTCGAGGATGAAACTCCTCTTAAGGGGGAAGGAATGTAACATCCCGAATTTTCGTAAAAGGGTAAAATAGTAATTGGGTTTAATCACTACGACCTAATTATTATTTGTTCTTTTTACTTAATTAAAAAGGATTTAATTAAGGGATTAGTTATTATTTAAAATGGAATTTAATTAATAACTATAAAAGGAAATAATCCCCAAAATCTTTTATTTTCATCATGCGCATATTCTGACAAAAAAAAAAGAAGTGGAACGGCGCACATATGAGAAGGACGCAGAAGATGCCAGAAAAAGGGAGAACGTAAACTTCAACCGTGTGACCAATTCGTTCATTTGTTCAAGATGCCGCAGGAGAGAAAAGTGATCAGCACGATGTGGCGCAACTTTGGAAAAAAACATCTCTGAATTTCGTAAGTTTTTAATTTAGCCCTAGTTTTTGGTAACCGTTGAGTTCGATTCTTCAGAAATTCATATCTTTCAATCCGTAGCTCTATTTTTCAGCCATGAGTAGTCGAAACGATCATCTTGAAGCGTAGATTAATCTAAAAATAGTTATCCAGAAGTTAACCCAGGTAATCTGCAGTTTTATGGACTTTTTCAGTTTCGGTTTTCTGCAAAGAAATAGGATTTTAGGGTTTTTCATTGATCAAATAGGTTTTGGGGTTGAGGATCAACAGTTGTTGCAGTTGCTTGAAGTTTTGCTGGAAATTAAGGTAAGAGGCTCTTCCTAATGAGTAATTATAGTTTTATAATGATAGGTTGAGTTTTGGTGTTGTTTGGTGATAGAATTCATGCTAAGTTGTAAGTAATAAGATGTGATATGTTTTGGTATATTTGTGTTGAGTTTTAAATTTCTATTTTTAAGATTCAATAACATTAATTAAATATGAACAAGCTTCGATTGAACTTCTGATTCGTTCAGTTAAAACACCGAATGTACTCTTAAAGGGAGTTGAAGTTCGGATCCGTCGGAAGTGCATGAAAGGGCTTGTGCTTTGATGAACTAGAGTTCATCAATGTCTGTGTATGTGCTAGGCCTTGTCCGTGTCTAGTGGTCTAAGTACGAGAGTAGGAGATGTGAGGGAGCTTACTTGAAAACACTTAGGTGACTAGTTAATTCACAATAATAATTACATAAGTGTAGTAAAAGCTAAAACGTCACTTATTCTTGGTTAGGCACTGATTCAAATCGGCGATGTGATACGTTCATAAAAGGTGGACAACGCTACTGGCTCAATAGGCTAAAGGGTAGTGGAGGAAATCCATCGAACGTATATGCATACCGGGGAGATCCCGGGACTATCAGTGCTAATCACCGTAGTTGGCAAGTATATCTCGTGGTGGAATTTTCACCATGCATTGTGTCCTTTGAGTAATGATGTAACCAAGATAAGCTAAGCTAGAAAAGTTTAGTCATGACATGTCGATGGGCATGGATTGAACCCTAGATTGAGTCGGTCTCATAAAAATAATTAATAATCATAATAATAACCTTTCGTTGTATAACTTAGTTATTCATTAGCTTCTCACTTTTACTAAGTACTTTGTACTTACCTCCTTTGTGTTTTCTTTTGTATGCATTGTGGGGTGAGAAGACGAACAGGTTGATCAGGTAGATGACAACTTTTGAAGGCTTTGAAGTCTTGACGAAGTTTCTAGTTCCTTTTCTTTGTAAAGGTTGTACTAGACTTTGCTTAGACTTATTGTATTTCTACTTTTAAGACCTGGTATTGTATAAGTCTTTGGGTTTTTCATCGTTGTAATTTAACTATCCATCTTTAGTATGGTTAATTTCTATTCTTAGTAGCATTTATGTTTTTACCCGAGTCCTTTTAGCTTCCGTTTGCTTTTATTTGATACGACGACGTAGAGGCTTGCGTATAATATTAGATTTATTTAATTCTATACGTGCCGAACGTTCTCTTCTGGATAAGGGCTCGGTATCCGGGAGCGGGGCGTTACAGATATAATCATCACATACAACCTAGCCCTCCATAGACTATCCGTAATGAAGTGGGAATGTTTCCGTAAACCTTCTTCATTACATCTTGTCCATACCATTAACCCACTAGTGATCAAATAGTTTATAACCAATTTGAACTCCGCAGATCGATCAGTTTTTAGAATTAACAAATAATGGGATTGTCTTTCTACTTCCCGCATGAAGGAATAGATTCTGTATATGTGAGACACATTCCCAGCTACTCATTCCCGATAGTTCCAATGTGAAAGTGATTTGGACCGCGCCTTTTAGCAATCCTTAACGATCACATCAAACACTATCTTGAAACAAGCAGGAGTCTGCAATCACTTCATGATTAAGATTAATCCATGTATGATCATCTTATGATTTAATAAGATTTCTTAATCACGGAATTATATGAGAAATGTAGATTAAATATGTCCAGTTCTATATGACTAAATCATATATAAATGCCCCACTTAGATAACCAATATCGACGGCCCGAATAAGCCAATCACACCATAAAGTGTTCTTAGCGTATTAATGGTGGTTTAATCAATAGACCCCATATTTTGATTGAGTCCACCACAGACTAATAGTTCAAGTGTGTCACCATTAACTTAATCCACACGTGTGACACACACTAGGTTATATGGCTACATATGACACAACTTGGGGTTTTCAGTAGTGTATTACTTATGAAGCAAATAATAATATGAGAATAAATCTATTGGACATGTTTTAAGTTTTTATGAAGAGTGCCAGACTAGCTGTTATAGAGCAAAGGCAAAAAGATGTCTAGATCAAATGTATAAGTTTATTAGAGTTTGATCTTTGCATAGGTTTGATCAAACAAGCACTGTAATTAGGTCAGCTGACCTTATCAGCCGACCTGTCTAGGTCAGTAGGGTAACTAGGTCAGTAGAGTGTCTAGGAACCTGCTGAAGGCTGAGGGTTCAAACTCAGTTATTGAAGGTTAAGGGATCAAACTTAGTATTTAAAGTCAAGGATATGGAATCAGAATTTAGAGAAATCTGTGATTATCTAAATTGATTACCTATGGCTTGTGTACAAGGTCTAAGTTCCATATGTTACGTGGTAATTGGAACTTAGTTATAATCAAAGTGGTGTACTCTAACTTTACAATGGAATGTTAGATGAGAACCAGTTGGCTGAAGTGTTATTAAAATACAGCAGACTCAAGCCAGCTGACAAACATCTACATCAGTAGACTGATATACTTATTATATCTACTGAATGTAAATCTCGAGTTAATCAAAATTACAATGGAAGATTAAATGGATAAGGATAGATTACAAGCCTTGATTTTGCAAACAAATCAATGGTCAAGATAAAAGGAACGTTGGAAAGATTCAGAGGATTATCCAATGGAAACAAGTCAAAGGGTGGACAGTCTGGAAATTGACAAAAATCTGATTGACAGTGTCAGTACTATGAATAGAGACAAAAAGCAAGTCAGGATGGAGACAAGTCTTAAACGGCTATTTTTGAAATTCTAACATAAGTCATAGGATTCACACCTATAAATAGGAGAGTCCTGACTCAGACTCAAATGATGAAAAAGAGGATGAAAATTTGATGAACATATAATCAATACGAAGCTATCAAGCTTTAATCAAGAAAAACACCCTGCTGACAAATACTGAGCTTAAACTGACTGATCAAGATTTATCTTCAGGTGTAACCTACAATCAAGTATACACACTTGAAGACCTGAAGCTGCTGATCATTTCATCCTGATCAAGTTGTTGAAAGATGAATCACTTACTTGATTGAACTCTTCTTTTACAAGAAGTTTACTGAAGACAAAGAAGCATCTTTTGGGTGTAAAGAACTGTTGTTTGTGGTGGAGCTAGTGAAGAGGCAATCCTACCCTTAAAGGACCAGTGGAAAACTTTGGAGCAGCAATCCTACCTGTTTCAAGTGTTCGGTTTGTGAAGCGATGGTCATTGGTTAAGGACAAACAGCTTAGGGATTTTTCTAACTACAACCTCAAGGATCTCTAGTTAATTTCCTCCAACATCACAGGAGAAGAGTGGACTGACAGGATTACACTACCTGGAACCACTATAAATCTTTCCTACTTTACTTTCTGCATTTTCTTTCTACAATTAGCATACTGATCACATCAACCTACTAAAACCAGCAACTGAATCACACACCTACACTACTGAGTATCCAATACTTAGTATCATCTTTTTAACAACAAGTAATAAGGCTTAATTTAAATATATTCCGCTGCAACAAATTTAGTAACCATAATAGTCAGCAGACTACTGACCTTGTTGAGTTGTCAACTCCAAAAAGTCTTAAGTGTGAAGTTTATTCACCCCCCTCTAAACTTAACCAAAGACTTTACAAGGGAGCAACAATTGGTATAAGAGCAGTGCTTCTGTTCTGAAGTAATCCTACTTGTTGTGCTTGTGAAAATTCTTTGAAAACTTTTTCAAGTTTCTAATTTTCAAAGCTTTGCATCATGGATAACAACCAGTATTCTAGGACTATGTTGATGTGCTCTCAAGATTGTTTTGATGAGTATAAACATCGTATGCAGGCTTATTTAGCTACAACACATGATGAAATGATGGATGTGCTGATTGATGGACCACTGGAAATCACAAAAGCTATAACTGTGGATAATCAAACTTATATTGTTCCAAAGCCAAAAAGAGAGTGGGGAGCTGAAGATATAAAAAGAGCAAACCTCAACAACATTGCTATTGATATCATTTATAGAACCTTGGATAGCAATATGTACATGAAAGTGAAGGATTGCAAGACTGCTATGGAACTTTGGGAAAAATTACAACTAATCTGTGAAGGCACTGATGCTATCAAAGAAAAACAAAGTCAGTGTAGCCAAAAGAAAGTTCCAATATTTCAAAATGAAATCAAATGAAACCATTGAACAAATGGAGTCAGATTCAATGCTATCATGGATGAACTCACCCTACTGAATGTAGTGTACACAAAGGAAGAGATCAACATAAAATTTTTGGAAGCCCTACTTGCAAAGGAAGTTTGGGAAATGAAGGTTACTGCCATAGAAGAGTCTAGGAGACTAAATGAAGAAGACACATTCAAATTATTTTTAGATCTCAAGGCCTATGAATTCAGTAAGAAACTTATTCTTGATACTAAAAAAGAAGAACCAAACACTACTGCATTTGCTGCTGCATATAAGGAAGAATCATCAGGTGCTCAAGATGATCTACTGGATGAAATGCAAGAGCAAATAGCCCTACTGAGCAAGAAAATCTGAATGATGAAGACATGAAGGGGTTCTCCAAGGAATATCACCAAGAAATCAAGTGAAAAGAAAAATGAAGAATCCAAGAAGGATAATGACTACTTGTGCATTCATTGCAAGAAACCAGGACACTTCAAACCTGATTGTCCTGACTTGAAACAAAAGAAGGAACCTGATTATCTGTGCTTCAACTGCAAGAAACTTAGACATTTCAGACCTGACTGTCCAGACCTACTGAAGAACAAAAGTCCGCAAAGAAGATCGGGCAAGAAAGCATTGGTTGATGATGATGAATCTGGCTATGAAGTGGAATCAGAAAAAGTAAATGAATCAGATGACACTGCACTCATAGCTGATATGGATGATTTGCCTTAATGGCCAATATGGATGAGACTGAGGAGGTATACAATTCTGTGTCTGTAAACACTCCTGCTGAAAGTGATTGTGAATTTACTTGTGGCTCAAATCCTAAAATTTCTGACAATAAAGAACCTTTGGATGCCATCCTTAATCAACTAAGGAAAATACAATCTGGTTATGAGATTGTGAAGGCTGAAAAAGAGGCACTTAGCAAAAATTCAAAGGTTAAATGATGAATTAAGAATTCTCAAAGGTAAGGAAAAAGATTATGTACAGACTCAACATAAGTCTACTGTACATTCAGTAGCTGCTGAATCTACTGCACAATCTAGTTCCACCATTGCATTCAAATCTGAAAAGCCATATGGTGATAGAACATGCCTTGGATTTGAAACTCAACAAACTAGTAAGGGTGGATCCAGTAAGGCTACTGAACCTAATACCATAATTGGTCCTAAGTTTGTGCCTGCACAAGATCCAACTCCAAAAAAGGTTGTTGAGGTAGTTAAGTCTACTGAGAAAGCTTCAAGAAAGGAAAATCAGAAGTCCTAAAGGTCAACAGTACCTAACAAAAAGGGTAAATCCAAGGGTAGGACTGCTGGACCTTCTAGACCCACTGATACCAGACTTGCTGCAAAGTCTGTTGGACCACAAAAGGTCAAATATCAGAAATATTCCAAAGATAAGAATCCTAAACCCAAAAATGTTAATCATTCAAGGGATACTTATCTCAAGAGGAAAGGTAGATTGCTCCCTACTGATGAAAATTGGAATATTTGTTGGTCCCTTGGAAAGGCTAACACAAGTTTAGAGGGGGGGGTGAATAAACTTGTTAGGAACATTTTATTACGTTTTGATGATGGCCATACTAGCTGTTATAGCAAGCCTAAAATAAGTTAGAATTCTCTGTATAAGTCTTTACATAGAGTCTGACATGTTGTATAAGTTGAGTCAGACAAGTATTGTACTAGTTGGTAGGACGGCAAAGCAAAAAACAGATATTCGGCAGAGTGAAGCCAACCAAGCACCAGCAGAGAAGCAATGCAGACATTAAAGGTCTGACTTATAATCAAGGAAGTCTGTGATGACCTTGGACAAGTCTAAGTTATACTACAAGCGATGCACATTAATATTCGAATATGGTGTACACTGATCTCACCCCAATCAAAGATCAGTGAAGTACAAAGATTCTCCTCGAACAGAAACAAAGAAGAAAACAGTGAATCGGCAAAACACACTCACTTTCGGCTGAGTAAAGACGAAACGGTGAAGGAAAAGCTAAAACGGCTAAGTCAGAAGGATCACTCGACCGTTCTAAAAACGGCGAAGTAACACTTACCAGATCAGATTTAATATACGTTGAAGATTCAGAAGACCATACATTAAATACACAATCAATAGAGGATCAATCAAGGACGGATTTTCTGCTATACGTTTGAAGAAAGAATCCGATCACTGAAATCAAGGAGAATGCAATTTAGGGGGAATCAAGAATAAAATCAAGGATTATTCCCTCATTAATATAGCCAATGGACGGAATTTCAAAATCAAGTTTATTCAAGGCTATAAATAGAAGGCATTGACAGACAGAGAATGAGAAGAACTGAAAAGAAAAATCAAGTGAAAACTCTGTCAATTTGAAAAGCCTTCTCTCTGACTTGCAAGGAAACATCTAGTGATCAACTCAGATATCAGAGCTACAAAGTCATACTTGGCGCTGAGATTGATCAACCAAGTGTGTGAATCACATTCACATCAAACTGAAGCAACTGAATCAGAGGCAATCTGAGAAGGAGTTGAATCTGTGATAGCTGTTGAAGGATTTTGATCTCAAGGAGCAGCAAGGAAGACTGAATCACTGAAGCTGTTGCAGTCAAGGAGTGATAGTCTTGTAGATTGTGAAACTTGGGAAGCCAAGGACAATCATACTATTGTATCTGTGAAAACAATAGTGAATTCCTCCGATCATCACAGGAGAAGAGTTGATTAAGGGATTACACCACCCTGAACCACTATAAGCCTTGTGTCAATTTAATTTCTGCAATTTACTTTACAGCATTTATTTAATTTGCCTACATCATAACTTATATCTGTGATTGTCTAAACTGATTTGAAAACAACATAGTAAGAAGGGACTTATCCGCTGCCCAAAAGCTTTTAAATAAAAGAAAAGTTTTTGAAACTCCACTATAGTCATTCACCCCCCCCCCCCTCTGACTATAGTTTCACCCTTCTCTGGGACCAACAATTGGTATCGGAGCAGTGTTCCTAGTATCAGAACCTGTTCAGATCTAATTTCTGGTAACAAAGAGATCACTTATTTTCAAAGTAGTTTTCAAATCTGAGTTTTCTATACGCTTACATTTATATCATCATTTGCACTGATGGATTCCTCAAACTTCTTGTCAAAAGTACATGTTTTTAATGTTAATAATTTTGATGAATATAAAATAAGAATGTTATCTCATCTTGCAGCAACTCATGAAGAGATGCTGGATGTAATTAATGATGGACCAATCACAATCACTATTGTGGTAGGCACAGGAGCAGATCAAGGAAAGGAAATTGACAAACCTAAAAAGGATTGGACCAAGGATGACAGGAGAAGAGCAAATCTGGACTTTGTTGCAAAAGACATGATCTTGAAGACCCTAGATAGCATCATGTTCATGAGAATCAAAGGCGCAAACAAACAAAGGAGATGTGGGACAAGCTATCATTGATAAATGAAGGATCGAAGCGTTAAAGAAAACAAATTATCTCGTTGCAAAACGAAATTTGAGAAATTTAAAATGAAGGCCGGTGAATCCATTGATCAAATGGACAATGATTCTCAAGCATCATCGGTGAATTGCAACGGACTTGGACACATATATCCCCGTAAAGAAGTATGCTTGAAGATCTTGAGAGGACTACCCGAAAGATGGAAGATCATAACATCGTAATCGAGGAACAACAAATCTTGCAAGCACCGACACTCGACACCGATGTCCCAATTAAAAGCTCATGAATTCGAATTGAACAGTGAAGATGGTGCTCCGGCGAGAGACACACAAAATCACGCATTAGCCGTACACCCCAAAGAAAGTAACTTTGCCGAATGCATCAACAAAGAGACACATGAACTAAAAGAACAGGTAGCTTTATTAGTTAAACGCTTTGACAGGTTTAGCATAAAGAAGCCCTTCAAAGGGAATTCATCATCAAACAAGAGGTCAAGCTCAAACAAAGATATGAAGAAGAAAGATGATGAATATAGATGCTTCAACTGCAACAAGAAAGGTCACTTCCAGGCTGATTGTCCTGAAGAAAATGACAATGATGATGAAAAGAAGAAATACAAAGCATCTGAAAAGAGAAAAAGCAAGAAGGCACTCAAGGCAGAATCCAGCAGTGAAAATAATGAAGAATCATCTGATAATGATTCAGATGATAGTGATGAAGAAGACAGCTCAGAAAATGAAAAAGCATGTCTATGCCTCATGACCAAAGAATTGGATGAAGATAAAAGTGATGGCTCAGACACTGAGGAAACAAGCCTATGTTTAATGACTAAAGAATCAGATGAAAGTGAGGTAACATCTAGTTCCCGTTCCTCATCAAATGCATCCACATCTAACACCGCACAATCTTCTAGTCTCCCATTAGATACGAGACCTAGTCCAAAATCTCATGACTAAATTTGATGAAATTGAAAAGAATCATGAAATTCGGAAAAGGAATGCAAGGATCTAAGAAAAGAGAATAAGAGATTAAAGAAAAACTGGATAAAGCAAAAGTGAATTAACTAGTAAGGAGACCTACTTAAATGATCAACAAAAAGCAGATGATCATACATCTGTTATTAACAGATCAGTTAAGAAAATCTCCTCACCAGTAAAGGTAACCACTGCACCACTAAAAGCACCAGCTTACAAACCCTCAAAAAGGTTTGGATCCAGATCTGGTCTTGGCTACAACAGTCAGGATGAAAGTAGGAATAATGGTCAACACAATTCTAAATTCAGGACCATTAATGGATCAAAATTTAGAAAGGGACAGACCATAGTTCCAACAGATCATCCTGTTCCGGTGAAGTCAAAACCTAGTGTAGTGAAACAGCAGACTAAATCCTCATTCCAGTCAATCAAGAACAACAGCCATCTGAAAGGTAAAGGCAGATTTTACCCTTTAGAGGATGATTGGAATGTTGCACCTCCAAAATACAAGAGGAAACCATTCCATAAAATGCATCATGTGTTTAAGAAAAACCATTTTGTTCCTAGACACATGAAGCAAGAAAGGTTTCCTACTGCATATTGGAAAGTGAAGAAGGATGTAAATGCACCAAAAGGTGGAGAAAAGTATCAGAATACCTTCAGTAAAAATATTAGAAGCTATTCTGACAGGCCTTATACATATGAAGTTGATGACTTCAATTATCCAAAAAGAAGACCTTTTGGATACACACTTGGTATGAGAGGCATGATTGCTAACAGGTATGGACCCAAACAGTGTTGGGTACCTAAACTTAATTAATCTGTTTTGTAGGATGTCTGGTACATAGACAGTGGATGTTCCAGACACATGACAGGAAACAAGAAATGGCTCACCGACTTCAAAGCTTTTGATGGACCCAAAGTCACATTTGGAGGCAAAGAAAACCATGGCAAGATTAAGGGGAAGGCATAATACTCAAGAACAATCTAAAGATTCAAAATGTGGCATATGTCAAGGGACTTAACTTCAATCTGATGAGCATCAGTCAATTATGTGACAAAGGCTACAATGTGCACTTCAACAAAGAAGGATGCAAAGTGATTCACAGCCAAACCAACACAGTAGTTCTTGCAGGTAGAAGACAAGACAACATGTATGTGGTGGACTTGAGAACAGCCAAGGCAAAAACATGTCTACTTGTCAAGAATAAACAATCAACAAGCTGGATTTGGCACAGAAGATTAACTCACCTGAATTTCAAGACCATCAACAAACTATCAAAGAGCAAGTTAGTTGAAGGCCTGCCAGAGATCACATTCAAGAAAGAAAGTCTATGTGATGCATGTCAGAAAGGAAAACAAATCAAAAGTTCATTCAAGTCAAAGCCTTATCAATCTACAACAAGAGTTCTACATCTGTTACATATGGACCTGTTTGGACCAGTCACACCAGTAAGTGTGAGTGGTAAGAAATATACTCTTGTAGTGGTGGATGACTTCTCAAAGTACACATGGACCATTTTCATGAACAAGAAGAAAGAAACACTCAAGAAGCTGCCAGATTTGCTGAGAAGACTCCAAAATGAGAAAGAGCTAAAGATTATCAAGATCAGATCAGATAGAGGCACTAAATTTCTAAATGAAATTATCAGAACCTATTGTGAAGAAAATGGAGTGTTACATCAACTATTTGCAGCAGGAACTCCACAACAAAATGGTGTAGCAGAAAGAAGAAACAGAACACTCAAAGAAGCAGTTAGAACAATGATTGCTGAAGCATGCTTGCCAAAGAGGTTTTGGGCAAAAGCAGCAAACACAGCATGCCATACACAAAACAGATCAATCATCAACAAATATCATGGAAAGACTCCATATGAAATATGGAATGGTAGAAAACCCAATATCTCATATTTTCATATGTTTGGATCTAAATGTTTTGTCTTAAACAGGAACCAGCTGCATACCTTTGATGAGAAGGCTGATGAAGCAATCTTCATGGGATACTCAGACACCAGCAAAGCATTCAGAGTACACAATAAAAGAACATTGGTGATTGAAGAATCAATACATGTGGTTTTTGATGAACCAAATACAAATGGTGAAGATCTTCAAGACCAAGAAGAGAAAGCGACAAGACAGAGGAAATCTATACAAATGCAACCATACCAAACCTACTATCCCGAATCATCATTTTGAAAATCAAGAGGAGCTACATATCAATACAACAGAAGAAGCACCTGAAGTTGAAGTTCATGCTCAGCATGAAGGTATGGAAGCACCAAGTGAAGAACAACTTCAACCAGATCTAAATAGGCTAAGAGGCCATCCCGAAGAACAAGTTATTGGAGATATTCACACATGAGTTAGAACCAGAAGACAACTGGAGCACATGCTAACTTGCTTTCTATCACAAGTGGAACCCAAGACCATAGATGATGCAATCCAAGATGCAGATTGGATCACAGCCATGCAAGAAGAACTAAATTAATTTGAAAGAAATGAAGTCCGGGAACTTGTTGACGGACCGGATATGGCCAACATCATTGGTGCAAAATGGGTATTCGGGAACAAGATGGATGAGCAAGGAAGCTGTTGTCGAAACAAAGCAAGGCTAGTTGCAAAAGGCTATTCTCAAGCGAAGGAATAGATTATGATGAAACATTTGCACCAGTAGCAAGATTGGAAGCAATCAGACTCTTTCTAGCATTTGCTGCATACAAAGACTTCAAAGTCTATCAATTGGATGTCAATAGTGCATTCCTAAATGGACTTTTGGAAGAAGAAGTTTATGTAGAACAACCTCCTGGATTTCAAATCAAAGGAAAAGAAGACAAAGTATACATACTCAAGAAGGCCCTCTATGGCCTCAAACAGGCACCTAGAGCCTGGTACGAAACACTATCACAATTTTTGATCAAGAATGGATTCAACAAGGGAACTATTGACAAGACTCTATTCAAACTAGAGGAAGGAGCAAGCACATTGCTAGTACAAATCTATGTTAATGATATAATCTTTGGATCAGAGGATGAAAAGCTTTGTGAGAAATTTGCAAACCTGATGAAGAGCAAATTTCAGATTAGCATGATGGGAGAATTAAACTATTTCCTTGGCCTTCAAGTAAAGAAAATGAAGGATGGCATTTTCATTAGTCAAGCCAAGTACACAAGAGATTTGATACACAAGTATGGGATGGATACAAGTGGCACAGCAGACACACCAATGTGTGCCAGAGTCTGTTAAAGGTCAATTTGTAGTGTTTTATAAGGATATATTTTATATCAACATTCCCCATATATGGATGTTTTTTGTAGAATTCGAGCTTATAATCGATTAATTGAGCAAATGACGTTTTGAATAGTTAAAATGCAAAATCGAGTAAATATCGTGGTTTTATTATCTATTTTGTATGGTTTTACGTTTTGCTCGGTTTTGTCATCTTTTAGGTGCACAAATGTGGAATGGAAGAGGTCTAAATGATGTTTGATTGAAGATTAAAGTGGAAAGAAAGAGATACAAGAGGATGAAGATGAAATAAAGCTTGGGAAAATCCCGAAAACGACTCGTAATACGACGGGCTAAGCAAAAAGGCGTTTTCTGAAGAAGAGTCCTTAATGAAAGTTGTAGAGTTTTCCGAGAGCTTTTTTATGACATTCGGATCATAATTTTTGGAGGTCTACAACTCAAGATATGAATTTTAGAAGTTTTATTCCAATAAATATTCCATGCAGAAGCAATACAGAGAGTTCAGACTGCCTTCAAACGGGCGTCCAAGGGCGGTACTGTAGCAACCAACTTGATTTTTCTATAAAAGCAGCACGATTTTTACCCTAATACATACAAACAATTCATTCAGCCGCATTATTCACAGTAAAGCAGCGCCAACTTGGCTTTCAAGGCCGGTCACCCGAGCCTTGTGCTCGGGTGATCCGGGTTAGATTAGGATGTCGTTTTTCTTCCGTTTTCGATTCATGGATTCAATCATGTACCAAACTACGTGAGTTTATTTATTTAATTTATTCAGTCCTTATTCGTTTTTTTATGATCTTTAATTGATTTTGTATCTTTCTTTGATTATGATGCTATGTGTGAACTTTATCGAGAGATTGGTTTGCGATTGATAGTTACAACATACGAAAGTTGCGTAAACTAGATCACCATAGAAAGATAGGATTTTTAATCATTAATGATGACAAGTTAATCGGTTAATTATCTAGGTTGTTAGGTTCTGAAATACGAGAGTTAACTTGAATCTACACCTTCGTTTTGTTTGAATATCGGTCTCAACACTCGAGAGAGGAGAGATTGATAAATTGAATTCACTACGAGAGTAGGATTTCATAGCTTGAGAATATAGATTCACTAAGAGATTAGGGGTTTGTGTCTCGTGTCAAGGTGAAACCACAATTTGAATTAAAGTCATGAGATGAACTAGGATTGAGATCACTTAGTTTGTACATTGTTTGAGCCCATGTATCGTTAGATTAGTTTAGTTTTATTTCGTTTTAGCTTAGATTTAGTTTACTTGTTCTATGTGTTATTTGTTCGTTCTTTCGTTTATTTGTTTTCTTGAGTAACAATTGAGAGGATTAATAAAATTAGATTCAACATCCCAATTCCCTGAGGATCGATACCCGTACTTATCCAACTTTACTAGCAACTACCCGGTATTCGGCCGGTTAGGAGGTAGTTTTGCATGGTAGTATAGGTTTTATAAATTTTCTTTTGTTTTAATGATGCAAAATCTCCCCAACAAAAGTGGCGCCGTTGCCGGGGAATAGGTGTCATGTTGAATCTGATCTTGTTATTTCTCGATTTTGTTACGTTTATTTTTCGTTTTAATAAAAGTAGCGTTTACCAAATCGAGAGTTTTTATTTTGCCGTGTTTCGATGACCATAAGGTTAAGAATGTGCAAAAGTTTTTTACTCGATTTGTTTAAACGTGAAGTATGTGTTTATGTGTTTTTTGATCTAACCTCTTTGTGCTTTAATTGAAAGTGGTCGCCGTGATCCGTGTTAATATGTGTTTTAAGTTTTTAGGGTTTGTCCGCGTTTTCGCTCTCTCGCCGTGTATTCGTTGTATGGACGAGCGTTCAAGTTAGTGAACGCCCGTCCGTTCTTTTTTGCGTGTGTAAACGAGCGTTTGAAAGTATTGGACGCTCGTCCGTTCAAATATTTTCGACTCTGTTCTAGTTTAAAGGACCAGACGAGCGTCTATGCTTTCTGAACGTCCGTCCGGTTGGTTTTCAAGTCAAACGAGCGTTTGTTTTGTTGAACGCTCGTCCAAAGCTGTATTTTGAGGTGAACGCCCGTCTGTTGTGCTGAACGCCAGTTCAGTAGTCCAGGTTTTTCTTGATCTCATTCCTAATGCTTTTATTTAGTATGGATTGCTTACATTCAAGCATCTGTGGCCTATTTATTTTTTACATAGATGTCCTGAATATGAATGTTATACCTTTCCATCTATGAATTCATGCTAAGTAAATGATCTTATTCCTTATACATGATTCATCTATGCAAGTTATAGTTACTGTCGGTTCTCGTATGCTATAACTGGTCTTATTGTTAATTAGTAGCTAATGTCGGTTTCCGTATGCTACATACCGTTATGATGAATCTTGTGAGCTTTCAGACTTATGTGCTTCCTTGTTATTTTTATAACTCATTTGGGTAGTAACTCGTCGGTTTTCCGTTGCTACGATGGAAACCTTATGAGTTATATCCGTTTAGTATAGCTAACTCGTTGGTTTTCCATAATGCTATCACCTTTGACGAGTCTTAAAGCGCGTCTACACTGCATGTAATGAACAGTACTGTCGTTTATCGTAACCTGTCATTATCTGGTAGACGTTTATTATATATATGTCGTGTTGCAAATGAGTGGGCTAGTTTTCTTCCTTTTATTTTCTTTTATTTTTGCATATCACTTAGATGCATATCATCTAGTTGCATTGTTTTTATATTTTTCTTTTATTTTTCTTGAGTGTAGTTAACTGTCGGTTTCCGTAATACTACCTCGTTTTTATTTTGTTTCTGCACGGGCCGTAGTCACTGTAGAGTTGTCAGGGGTCAACTTGCTCAGCCTGAGCCTGTTAGAATTTATTTTTATTTATTTTATTTTTAGGATTGCATATCATGTAGGCTGCATTGTAGTATATTTTCATGTAGTTGCACCTAGCCTACTATTTTGTAATGTTCCATGTATATGTTCCATCTTTCTATGAGCTTAATCTGAAGAATCTCTTTAACTTCTTTTCCATGTGTTTTACATGTATAATCCTTTTTCCCCATAGACTCTTTTTGCACTGATCAAGTCTGCAGGATACTTTCTATAGCTATTGTGCACTTTAAAGATGTATTCAGTTGTCCTGTGATGCTCCACAGTCTACTGAGCTATGCAAGCAATCCTGGTTCTTGTTGGTTCCTCCAGAATTGCCGCATCCAATCGCCTAAGTTCTCTAATTTATTATTTCGTATAACTTGAGGACAAGTTGCAATCTAAGTGTGGGGGAAGGGATAGATGATTTATGTGTCTACTTTCGTTTGCTCATATTTTTAGTATTTCTATGAAAAGTGCTTAATTTTCAAATTTTTTGTTATATCCCGAGTAGACAAAGGCATATCTTTGCTTGAGTTTATATCATTTTTGCTATATTTCGTATATTTAGTAATTTTAGTTGTTTCACCCGACACTCTTTTTCACATGCCATAGTAAATGATGAGCTAAATGTTGAAAGCCTACCCCATTTTAGTTGGAGATTTTTGATGATTATAGCATGTTTCTTTGCTTATGTACAATTCTTGAAAAGTTTAGTAGTTTGTATTCTAGGATTAAAGTATGACATCGTGAATATCCGTAAGTTTGAATGTGATAAGTGAAACGTGATTAAGTCTTTGCAATAGTAATAAATTGTTTACTTGAGGTGTTATGCTCGGTGGTCCGTGCTACTAGAAAATAATCTTTTCCACCGCCAAATTTAAATCTCTAAGTAAGCATAATTGTAATTGTGTGTGTCGGAAGTCGGTTTATGATTTGGGTGAGGTAGGGTGTACCACGTATGTCCTATTCCACTATGATGACCAAAAGCTCACGATAGTCGGTTTATAGTCGCCTTATGATTGGAGTAAGGTAGGGGATTATCTTGAAATGTCCTATTCTCGCTATGAGGGCAAAAGCTTATTCGATGTGTGTTAGAAAAGTGTGAAAAAAGTGAAAATATTGAAATATATTATTATGAATAAGTAAGGACTTAGTTATCGTTAATCTTATACCCAAGTATAAACCGAAGGATATGTTGTAGGGATTATCCTCTCGAGTCCGTCGTAAATGTTTTAGATATTCTCTACTATTTCTTTTTGGGATATGTATGTTTTGTAAAGTGCCTGTTATAATTTTTGAATATTTCTAACTTAGATGGGAAACCGGGCTAGTTTTGGTTAGAATAACTTTCAAATTGTGGAACTTAGTGGAAGTTTATTATGGCTACGCACACACTACACGGGTGAACTTCTAAGTTATTGAATATACTTCATATTTGTATGGATGTTTATTTGTCTCGAGCTTGACTTTGTTTTGTTTTGCTCGGGACGAGCAAAAGATAAGTGTGGGGGAGTTGTTAAGGGTCAATTTGTAGTGTTTTATAAGGATATATTTTATATCAATATTCCCCATATATGGATGTTTTTCGTAGAATTCGAGCTTATAATCGATTAATTGAGCAAATGACGTTTTGAATATTTAAAATGCAAAATCGAGTAAATATCGTGGTTTTATTATCTATTTTGTATGGTTTTACGTTTTGCTCGGTTTTGTCATTTTTTAGGTGCACAAATGTGGAATGGAAGAGGTCTAAATGATGTTTGATTGAAGATTAAAGTGGAAAGAAAGAGATACAAGAGGATGAAGATGAAATAAAGCTTGGGAAAATCCCGAAAACGACTCGTAATACGGCGGGCTAATCAAAAAGGCGTTTTCTGAAGAAGAGTCCTTAATGAAAGTTGTAGAGTTTTCCGAGAGATTTTTTATGACATTGGGATCATAATTTTTGGAGGTCTACAACTCAAGATATGAATTTTAGAAGTTTTATTCCAATAAATATTCCATGCAGAAGCAATACAGAGAGTTCAGACTGCCTTCAAACGGGCGTCCAAGGGCGGTACTGTAGCAACCGACTTGATTTTTCTATAAAAGCAGCGCAATTTTTACCCTAATACATACAAACAATTCATTCAGCCGCATTATTCACAGTAAAGCAGCGCCAACTTGGCTTTCAAGGCCGGTCACCCGAGCCTTGTGCTCGGGTGATCCGGGTTAGATTAGGATGTCGTTTTTCTTCCGTTTTCGATTCATGGATTCAATCATGTACCAAACTACGTGAGTTTATTTATTTAATTTATTCAGTCCTTATTCGTTTTTTATGATCTTTAATTGATTTTGTATCTTTCTTTGATTATGATGCTATGTGTGAACTTTATCGAGAGATTGGTTTGCGATTGATAGTTACAACATACGAAAGTTGCGTAAATTAGATCACCATAGAAAGATAGGATTTTTAATCATTAATGATGACAAGTTAATCGGTTAATTATCTAGGTTGTTAGGTTCTGAAATACGAGAGTTAACTTGAATCTACACCTTCGTTTTGTTTGAATATCGGTCTCAACATTCGAGAGAGGAGATATTGATAAATTGAATTCACTACGAGAGTAGGATTTCATAGCTTGAGAATATAGATTCACTAAGAGATTAGGGGTTTGTGTCTCGTGTCAAGGTGAAACCACAATTTGAATTAAAGTCATTAGATGAACTAGGATTGAGATCACTTAGTTTGTACATTGTTTGAGCCCATGTATCGTTAGATTAGTTTAGTTTTATTTCGTTTTAGCTTAGATTTAGTTTACTTGTTCTATGTGTTATTTGTTCGTTCTTTCGTTTATTTGTTTTCTTGAGTAACAATTGAGAGGATTAATAAAATTAGATTCAACATCCCAATTCCCTGAGGATCGATACCCGTACTTATCCAACTTTACTAGCAACTACCCGGTATTCGGCCGGTTAGGAGGTAGTTTTGCATGGTAATATAGGTTTTATAAATTTTCTTTTGTTTTAATGATGCAAAATCTCCCCAACAGAGTCATACTTGGAAAAGATGAAGCAGGAAAGGATGTTGATCAGAAAATGTATAGAGGAATCATTGGATCCTTATTATACTTAACTGCAAGCAGACCTGATATAGCATTTGCAGTAGGAGTGTGTGCAAGATTTCAAGCTCAACCAAAAGAATCACATCTTCTAGCAGCTAAAAGGATAATAAAATAATTGAAAAACACTGTAAATGTTGGAATTTGGTATCCAAAAGATGGAGGATTTAAATTGATATCATATTCAGACTCTGACTATGCTGGATGAAAAATAGATAGAAAAAGCACCTCTGGAACATGTCAAATGCTAGGAACCAGACTAGTCTCTTGGTTCAGTAAAAAGCAAAACTCCATATCTACATCAACAGCTGAAGCAGAATATATAGCAGCAGGTAGCTGTTGTGCACAAGTACTTTGGATAAGACAACAGCTAAGGGACTATGGAGTGGAAGAGAAAACAATTCCAATCATGTGTGATAACACAAGTGCAATATCTATTACTGAAAATCCAGTATTGCATTCAAGAACAAAACACATTGATGTAAGACATCATTTCATCAGAGACCATGTTGAAAAGGGGGATGTCATCCTAAAACACATACCCACTGAAGATCAATTGGCTGACATCTTCACTAAACCACTCAGTTATGAAAGATTTAGTATGTTGAGAACTGCACTACTAGAAAAGGGACCAATACTTAGAGTAACTTAATGAGAGAATGTAAATCCTCTAGTTAAAAGACTGTTTTAGTGGGAGGATTTTTTTACATAGCTAAATGATGGCTTTTAATGACATATTTTTAATAAAATATTATAAAATCACCCATCTTTTTCTTATAATCACCTATCAAAAAACCATTTCCCCTCCTTAAAACATATCCAGTTCCTATCCACACCCCTCAACCCTCTTTTGCCCGATCAAAACCCACAAAATACCTTTTGAAGAAGAACAGAGCAAGACGATGAAGAACGCCGTTGAGTTCAAGATTTTTCAAAGAGAGCAAGACAAAGAACGCCTTTGAATTCAAGAATTTTCAAAGGTGATAGTCAAAACAAGTAGGGATTACTGCGAGATTCGGTGAGTGAAATTAGGGTATACTTCCAGTTTCAATCGCGATTTCAGGAGGAGTCCTCTTATCAACATAGGTTTTGGATAATAGCATTGGTGGACAGAGAGGTATATATATCCCTAATGGTGTCGATAAAGCATTATTTTTGCAGTCGATTAAGCTTTCTTTTTGATGTGATGAACACAGTGCTGAAATCAACGACGTGAAGGCCAACAAGCACACACAAGAAAGCCTTCAAGTTCATGGTTGATGACTTTAGCTGGTTTATATTCATGATATTTTTCCTGTCTCTTCTGACCTCGTTAATGTGCACCGATTCTGGACTATGTTTATAATCTAATTAAGCCCGCTGATTTGCAGTTTGGTTGCTTTCTGCAGAGTTCGATTGTATCAGGTGAACTATTTGTGCTAATATTTAATTTTCTTTCAAACAGAAATGTGTTGAAATGTTCATATTTGCTTTGGTTGGGCTGATGGTTGTGCTATGACATTAAGTTTTGTGTGCTAAATCTATATATCCCTTTTACAAACTTGATGCCCTTGAATTTCTTTGATGATATATTTTATCAAGTAGAGAAATCTTGAGAGCAACGTGGACAATGTGCTAGCTTAGTTCAATGGTTCTTCCCCTATCTGTGTGTGCTACTTTTTTCCTGGGGTGATACGTCCTCGATTTCTCTGTTGCAGTTGGATGTAAATCCTCTTGTATGTGCTTTTTATGTAGGATGATGCTACCAATATTCATTTTAGTGTTGTCGAGTAAAAAAATATCGTAGAGCATTAGCCACATATTCGTTAATGTGTCGAGTAGAATGAACTGGTCATATTGAGACAGATCGTTCTTGTAAAGAATTCACATGATGATTACAGTATTATACAGTAATTAAATGAGACAAGTTTTGATTGATGAAGAAGAGCATCATAGGAAATGGCAACCCTGTCTCCACAAAAACCTTCACATAAAGCACCATGCGGTATTTCATTCATAAAAGTCAGAGGAAAAAAACAAACAGACAGACACTATATACTATTATTGCTAGAGTATTTAGTCCCTGACCTGTCAGAATAAGTTTCGGAATTTATAGGTATTATTTACTTTTACAGTACTGCAATTACTTGGACAATCATGTGTTACTTGCCGTGGCAAACGACGAGTGTATTTGGTAATATCAAAGGTAAAAACATTTTTCTTCACAATCTTGATGCAACGAGAACAAGAGCAATCAAATACTTAAACATTCATCGGATCAGTGGCTGATGCATATATTACCAATAAGACAAACAACATAGAAGATTACAACTAGGAACCACTTTAGCTAGCATAATTTCATTTCACCTACATGGCAAAAAAAGAGCATTCAGGATATGATTAGTCATTCAAGTTTAATGGCAAAGATTGTGTAATCAAATAGAATAGAACTTATCATTATAGGCATTTACATAGAGTTGATATATTTGCTGATTTAGATGCAGAAGATAAGCACAGTCCCACCTTGAAACAGCCAAACACGACACAACCCGTACATCCCTCTTTCTTCTTATTTCAGTAGCCTAATGTTCGATCACAATATAAGTTGGATGTTTGTCACCACTACGTGCACCACCAGTGGTAAGCCGCCAAAGAGTACATTCAATTTCTCCAGGCCTTTGAGAGGTTGCTTGTCAATATGGATATGCACTGTTATCTTTGAATGCTTTGAGATTCAGTGTTGCCGTTCTCATTTAAGTGCAGGGGATGTGATACATCATGAACATATGTGATCTGTCTTGTTCAATGAGTGGCAACGGTATTCAGTCATTCTATCACTAAATTGGATCGTTCAATGAGCATCCTTGTTTGTTTATTTGTCTTTAGAAGTCATCTCAATTACTCTTGTTTGCAACCTAGTGTATTTTTCTTAGGGTGTGATAACATGTTTGCAATGTTTTTTCAGTTCCTGTATCTAGGTGACATGAACCTGCGGTCAGCCTGTCTTTTATAAATAATTTTTTGTCTTGGTGCAAATCTCCTCAGCTATTTGTATTAAGAAACCTGAGTTATTATTCCAAATCTGTGGCCTGATTTTCTAAGTCTTGAACTTAACCTGCTTGTCCAGACCTTGTAGCCATAATGAAATAGCATTTCCTGAAAAACCCGGTCAGGTGGAATGCCAGTACTATATGAGGATGCCAGCTTATTGCCACAATGAACGGTCAGCTTATTGGTTTCTATTATTATTTGTTTTTATGTGTTTGTAGTTGTAATTCAAAAATAATTTCTTTTGAATATTTGTCAGATTGCATCACTAATAATGTTGTAAATGTTTTATTTTCAGTTTTGCAGGTTTACCTTCAGATTTCTAAGTTGTTGTTTGAGTAGGAAAATGGCTCCTAATAAGGAATGGATGAGTTTATGGAATGATCGATTGAATGCAAAATACAAGGCTGGAATCCGAGAATTTTTGGATTATGCTTTTAGGAACACCGGTGAGGAGGATAATATTTTGTGTCTGTGTATTAAGTGTATGAACACAAGTTATGCATCTCGAGAAATGATAGAAACACATCTTCTTGTGAATGGAATAATGCGAAATTATACAGCATGGTATTATCATGGTGAAAGGTTCAGTGAGTCTTCATTCGATGAAGAAGAATCAAATGAAAGCAGTTCTAATGATGGAATTGATGGAGTCTTAAGGGATTTGTATCCGGATATGGATGGTTTTCATAGGAGTGGGCAAGAAATTGGTTCCACAAGTCAAGATAATAATGCAGAAGAACCTAACGATGCAGCAAAAAGATTCTACAGATTGTTAAAAGACTCCGAACAACCAACTTATCCCGGTTGTGAGACCTCAAAATTAGAAGCGATTGTCGATCTATTACACATCAAGAGTATTGGTCGATGGAGTAATGAATCGACCAACATGTTGCTTAAGTTTCAAAAGAAAATACTACCAGAAGGTTCAACTTTGCCAGAATCTTATTATGATGCCAAAAAAATCATCAAAGATCTTGGTCTCTCTTATGAAAAAATAGATGCATGTAGGAATGATTGTATGTTGTATTGGAAAGATGATGCAAAGTATGACATATGCCAAATATGTGGTGCCTCTAGATGGAAGGAAGATAAGCATACTGGGGAAACTAAAATTCGGGATGGTGGTAAGAAATTAGCAGTGAAGACCTTGCGTTACTTTCCATTAAAGCCAAGGCTTCAGAGGTTGTTCATGTCTAAAAAGACTGCTTCTTTAATGAGATGGCATCATGAAGAAAGAGTGGATGATGGAGTGATGCAACATCCAGCCGATTCAAAAGCATGGAAATCTTTTGATGAACTATATAAAGATTTTGCAGCTGAACCTCGAAATGTAAGACTTGGTCTTGCTAGTGATGGTTTCCAACCTTTTACTCACTCAAAGACATCATATAGCATATGGCCGTATTACTTATTCCTTACAACCGCTCTCCATGGATATGCATGAAAGAATCTAATATTATTCTTTCAATGCTCATACCAGACCCTCGGGTCCCGGAGATGCGATTGATGTCTATCTTAGGCCTTTGATAGAGGAGTTAAAAGAATTCTGGGAATCAGGATTTGAAACCTTTGATGCTTCTACTCAAACAAATTTTCAACTTCACGCATCTTTATTGTGGACAATCAATGATTTTCCAGCATACGGGAACTTGTCTGGTTGGAGTACGAAGGGTAAGATGGCATGTCCTTGTTGTAAAAAGGAAACTTGTTCTATGAGGTTGGTGAATGGTCACAAGCAATGTTATATGGGTCATCGACGTTTTCTTCCAATGGACCACACTTGGAGGAAAAACAAAACTTCATTTGATGGGACTAGAGAGGTAAGACCACCGCCGGTTTTTCTTTCAGGTGATGATGTACTTGATCAAGTGGAAGACCTTAAAGAAGTCATCTTGACTAATTGTACTAAAAAAAAGGTAAAGATTTCTCATGATGAAAGAGGTGACAACTGGAATAAGTACATCATTTTTAATGAACTTCCATACTGGAGTTCCCTTTTGCTACCATTCAATTTGGATGTGATGCACATTGAGAAAAATGTATTTGAAAATATAAATGGGACAATTATGAATACAAAGGGAAAGACTAAGGATAATTCCCAAGCTCGTTTGGATTTGGAAGCCATGAAAATTAGACCAGAGTTGCATCCAATTCGTAAAGGGGATAAGGTTGAGTTTCCTGCTGCACCCTATACATTATCTAAAGAGGATAAACACAGGTTTTGCTTATTTTTTAAGCATTTAGGAGTGGCAGATGGGTTTTCGTCCAATATTTCTCAAAGTGTTAACATGAAAGAACATAAGATTTCAGGTCTGAAAAGCCATGATTGTCATGTCATTTTACAACATTTACTTCCACTTGGGATACGTGGTCTTCTTCCAAAAGCCGTGTGTGAACCTCTTATTGAGTTATCTTTGTTCTTTAGAAGCTTGGGTGCGAAATCATTGAGGCTAGAAGAGCTTGAAAAGATTGAATCCCAGATTCCGATTACTCTATGCAAGCTGGAACAAGTTTTTGTTCCTTCCTTTTTCGATGTGATGGTGCATTTGCCGGTTCATTTGGCTAATGAGGCTAAGATTGGTGGACCAGTCCAATTTCGATGGATGTACCCCATTGAGCGTATATTGTATGTGATAAAGAAACTAATTCGTAACATGGCTCCCCCGGAAGCCTCAATAGCAGAAGGGTATATAGCGAATGAGTGTATGACTCTTTGTTCAAGGTACTTGAAAGACACTAAGACAAAATTCAATACACTCGAGCGAAACTACGACGTTGGATTTGACAAATATGAGGGTGATATGTCCATTTTTGCACAACATGGACGAGTTTTAGAGTCGGCACGAGTCGTATTTCGAATGATGATGAGATGGAGAAATCTCATATATATATCTTAAAGAACTGTGATGATGTACTGCCTTTCCTCAAGTAAGCTAAACTAACCATAAACAATATATATTTTTTGTATAGTGTGTGAATTTATTTAATTTATATGTATATTGTTGTAGTGAGTACAATCAAATACAACAAAGTAATACACAGCAAGTGTCGGATGATGAGTCCAACATCAATTTTATTGATTGGTTTAAAAAGAAAGTAAGTGTTTCTATTGATATTGGTAATCATGTTTTGTGCAAGGTTAGTTGTTCTTGTTCATTTACATTGTAATATGTTTTCAGGTTGAAAAAATGCAAATGCAAGATGATAGCTCTAAATCTGCTGAGTTACTTAGATTGGCCCGTGGTCCTTCTATTTACATTACTACTTTCAATGGTTATGTTGTCAATGGATATAGGTTTCGGATTGAAGCTCGTGACAATAATTGTAGAACACAAAATTCTCGGGGTCCGTGTAGTTGGTGATATAGGCTCTCGGACAAATTTTGTTGACTATTATGGAGGCCGACGTAAATACTTGAACTGCAGTACCTTGATGGAAAGCGCCTAGTTTTATTTCGATGTAGATGGTTCGATGTTTATGATAAAGTGAAGGGAGCCAAAACTGATGAGTATGGATTCACTAGTATTAATCCCAATCGTCTTTTGAAAACAAATGAACCTTTCATTTTGGCCAATCAAGCTTCACAAGTGTTTTATGCCATTGACAACATCAATAAAGGTTGGCATGTTGTTGTTAAGATGCAACCTCGGTATTTGTATTCGACACCACAAGAAACAGAGGATGAAGACAATGATGCAAATTGATTTAGATGAAGCATATCAACATGGTGAATCTTTCAATTATGACTGTGGTCAGACAAGTTCTTTTGATGGGAATGTTCAGGATATTTTGACAACAAACTATGAGCCAATAGTAGTTGACTTGCCAACAATCAAAAGGAAGAGAAAGAGAAAGGAGATTTGAGAAATACATTTCAAATTTGCTTTGAGGTCAACATCAAGTATGGAGGTTTATCTTCTATTATATTTCCTTTTCTTGATATAACTTTTACTCATAACTTGACTCACTTTTTAGTTTTAACAGTGTTGTTGTAATCCTTTGCGATTGAGAAAATGATGGTTTGTTTTGTCATATGTGTACATATTTCTTCTCGGTGAAGTAGCTACGACCGGAGCGAGAGTCAAGTAAATCTTTGGTAGTCGCTCTTTTCGCTTTTTTGTCTTAATAATCTCTAGAGTGGCATTCTCACATTATAAAGGTATTGTTCTCGAAAATTATTCTCCCATGTCCGTGTTGTTTATGGCTTATGATTGAGTGATACCTTTGATTTGAGTTTTAGAATCGATCACAATTACTTATGACTCATGTAATCTGTTAAACTTGCTCACGTTTATGTCCCTTATTGTGGTTTGATGAATAAATTTTGGTTGAGGTGTTGTTTGGATTGTATCCGGTTTAGAGAGCTTCGATTTTTGTTTGTGCATTGAACTGTGATAAAGTTGGTTTCCCTTGGATTGATAGTTTTGCGGGTAAACAATCCGAAATTTCTACTAGATGCTTGCGTAATGATGCACTAAGATTCCTCTTTTAGTGTTTTGCTATTGTTTGTTGATAATGAAGGCGGCGTGAGGGGATTTGTCGAGCCAGGTCTTGTTATATTCGATTATTTCGTGATCCGTTTTTGTAAGAGGATGCCGGTGGTCGTGTCACCGGTTTTGCAATACCTTGTTTTTCTCGTCGTTTTTTTTTTGTTTTTCTCGTTTTTTTGCGTTTTTTTTTTGTGTTTTTTTGTCGTTTTTTTTGCTGTTTTTTGCGTTTTTTTTGCTTGTTTTTCTTTCGTTTTCTCGCTCGTTTTTTTGCCGTCACCGATCTTGTTTTCTCGCTGTTTTTTTCTCTCGTTTTTTGCCGTTTTTACAAATTTCTTTCTTTGTTTTTTCGTTGCCACTTGGTTTGGGATTCTTTCTTTGCTCTTATTGGTGTTATTTCTACGATTTGCGAGATGTGATATTGTGGAGGAATAAAAACCTGACTGCTTGAATTCTTGGGGTAACAATGGCGGCATGGTTGGTATTTGAGAGATGTGGTTACACTCTGATATAATTAGTTTCCAGTGTGTTCTTGCTCCTCTTCACCATACTTTATCTTTGGGCTAAATCAGCAGCAATTCTAAACATGTAATTCTGAACTTTCTTATTAATGCATGAGAAATTCATATTGGAACTTTGACCGGTGTACCAAGATTTGACCGGTGTTCAATTGTACCAAGATTGGAACTTTCTTAGTAATGCATGAGAAATTCATATGATTGTGTTTTAACATTATTATCTATGTCACTAATTTTATTTTAGCAATAGTACTGTTGGCCTAATGTAGAGAGGGGTTCATGATTAATAATGGTGGTAATTGTCATCAATAAAACAATTACTGAGGGGCGGATGACTTGTAATGAGAGGCTATGTTTTCATTGTATCATTATTTAGTGAGGGGAAAGTTAAGCTATACCGAGGGGATGTTTGGACATTAGATAATGATTTAGTGGGGGGTAAATAGAGTTTTAGTGAGGGTATATGCCCTAATAAAACATTACTTAATGTAGGGAAAGTTAAGCTATACCAAGGGGATGTTTGGTCATTAAATCATGATTTAATGAGGGGTAAATGGTGTTTTAGTGAGGGTATATACCGTAATAAAAATAATATTTAATGAGGGGCAAATGAACTATTGTGACAAAATATGTCGTCACTAGAACAATTTTTAATGAGAGGAAACACATGTCACTAAAACATCAAAAACCACGGGACCTTTTACTCTCACAATTTATCTTTATATAGAGAAGCAGTAAGGACGGGCGATGAGAGTAATTTTCCTCTCATTAAAAGTCTTTAATGACGGGAAATTGACTTTTAATGACCGGATTTCCCCTCATTAAAAATCGATTTTCTTGTAGTGCTGATTTAGGAATGATTGAAATTGAATAAGTATCAAATAGCGGCTAACTGGAGTAATCGGCTAAGTGACTTCATCAACTGGTACAACCTTTGCCGTTACAGGAGATGTAGCAGGCAAGGCACTGGTATCCAGCGAAGGTAACTTAACCGATTGTTAGGAACAAGTTAAATGGAGCGACTCGGTGAAGAACTCACTGGATCAGCTAAGTGACCAGCCAAGGCACTTCACCGAAATAAAGACTTGGATAAATTAAAAGTGTGAACAAAATCAATTCTGATTACACGTGGAGAATAAGGAAATTATGAAGGATTATTCTGTGAAATATTACACACGTGGAGATCAAATTATGATCATGGAGGTAATTGTATTATTTTTTGAATTATAAACTCCTCGATTCCCAAGCTCTATCATTACTTACCTCAAACCACTCCCCCATTACGCTCGAATATCGCAATTCACATACACTAAATCACGCCATTATGTCACAAAATCCTTCCATATTCAAACCACGTTCACACTACCCAAATCACACTATATAAACAAGACTTAGAGATTTTCAGAAATCTTTACGCTCTCTTGCAAATTACAAACCCTACTCTTGTTTTTCTCTATTGCAAAATCAAGTTCATTTTCAAACCTCCTCTCCTTTTCAACAATGGCATCATCTTCCTCAAACACCCAAGCTGGGTATGAAAAATCGATTGCCACTGGCTCTTTCATTCAAGCAGAACACTACCTGAAACTGTGCGGAAATGATGAGAATGCCAAACGATTGGCAGCAGGTTGCGATAACCTAAAATTATCAACCTTTCTCAATCCACCCATAACTGAGGTTTGCTATGAAAGCCTCATCTCCTTCTGGAAATCAGCAAAATACGTCTCAGGACTCCTTGCTGAAGAAGGTGACAAGTTCGAAGAAGACAGGATTGTTGCATCTGTCAATGGTAAAGACGTGGTGATTACAGCAAAGGTAATTCGAAAACATCTTAAACTTTCCAATAAAGGTCAAGCGAAAGTGACATTGGTACCACAAGACTTGGACGATTTCTGGGCAACCATTGCCAAAACAGCAAACCCAGGATCCACAAAAGTCAATTGTCTTCGATCTGCATTGAAGAAACCGTTCAATGAGTTTAGTGCCCTAATTGGCAAAACCATTGAAGGAAAGTTGGGAGCAAATAATGCCATGACAGAAATTAGAATGCGGCTAATGGGAATCATCTATAACAAGCTACAATTTAATTGGGCAAAATACTTCTTTTTGAGAATCAAAGAGCAAATCCAAGGTGAAGTAAAAGCAGGCGAAAAGGGGATAAAAGAGGGAAAGACAAAGAAAGGACAATTCTGGGTGAAAAAGTCATATGGGATACATTTGCACTATCTGTTGCAATGTCTCAAAGTCCCCACTGTACAACTCCACAAACTGCATGAATCCAAAGTCATGTTTACTTATGTTAAACAACAAAAGAAGGCAGGAGAAGGAAAGAGGAAGAAATCCACACACAACACCACCAGTCAAAGAAAGAAACAAAAGGTTCGGCGAAGTCTGGAAAAGATAGACTTTGGGAAATTGATTGATGAAGAAGAAGAAGAAGAGGATTCTGACACTGAGGCAGAACAGCAAGAAAAAGAAAATATCAGTGAGGATGAACAGCATCCTAATGAAGAAAACACTGGAGAGGATGAGGAATCTCCAGAAGAAGCTGTACAATTGTCTGCAAACGATATAGATGATCGAATTGCAGAATATCTTGAGTGGAAGGAAGGCGATTCCAGACAACAGCTTCAAGACTCAGACCGCATGCTTACTGAAGAAGCATGGCTATTTGATTTTCTTGGAATCACAACTCTGGTAGGTGTACTTGATGAATCACCTCTATGGGACTTGGTTGATGCAGCCAAGGCAAAGCTGTCCCAGACCTCTGGAAGACAGAGTGATGACTCAGACAATGGTGGAGATGATCATGATGATGGTGATGATGACAATGATGTTAATGATCATCATAATGATGATCTTGACAAAGACAGAGAAGAGGATGCTCCTGCACCAGATGCAATTGATGACACTACTCTTCTCCGTACATTTTTAAAACCACAAGCATCCAACAAGTCCACAACTCAAGCAAAGACAGCCACTCCACCGCTGTCTGTGAATGTTCCAGCTGACAACACAAACATTGTGGACACTGGTTCAGCTGCTGCCACACCAGTCAAGGCAACCCCCGGCACAGAGATAGGGGGAACAGCAGCTCAAACCACTCCAGCATACACATCTACCCAAGTTCTTGACGATTTGGAAATCGAAGCAGATGTTACTCAACGTCAAGATAAGGGACAGCAAACAGATCCAGAGCCAGCCGACATACGGGACAAACTCTCTCAGCTGCCCCCTGGCATTACAAATGAAACCTTTGAGAAAGCAGCAGATTGGCTGGCTGAAGAATTGGAGCAGCAAGCCATGTATCTCAGATCCATGACTTCAGCATTTAATAACAAAAGCTCCTCCATTGAACACAAGTTTCAGGCCATCGCAGAGTACATTGATGCACAAAACATTGTGGTTCAACAACAGGGAAATCTGATGACGCAGCTTAACATCAATATCACTAACAATCTTACAGGTCTAAGACAGCATATTTCCCAAGAAAATGAATCACTGGAAGTGGCTTTTGGCTCTAGACTTCGTAGTGTGAATGAGAAACTAAATGACCATAACAAAAGATTCACATCTATTGAATCAAAACTTGACTCTCTGATTGGCACGGCAGAGGCCACAAACAGCATCTTACTCCAGCAAATGGATGATGCTGCCAAAAAAGGGGAAAATCGGGATAAGCCTGAACCTGAAGGATCAACAATCAGACCCCCAAATTTCACTGAAGAACAACTGAGAGCAAGAGACAGAGAAATAAGGATCAGAAATGAAGCAGAAGAACAGAAAAGAAGGGTCAGAGAAGAAAGAGAAAAGGCCCAAAAGGAACCCTGCATTGGATTACCTCATCCTATGCAAAGAAGAGATGATGATAGAGACAGATCCGGCAGACAGCAAAGGCCTGGATCTAGTCAGCAAAGAGGATCAGCTAGTCAACACAGACTCAGCACCAGAGGAAACACCAGCAGAGGCAGGAGCAGCTCCAAATATACTGGGAACACAGAACTTACACTGGTCACCAAAGCAAAGCATAATATGATGCAGATGTACTGGACCATGTAAGAGAATTTTTCAGAGTACAGGAAGGACTTTATCCTCACTCCTCACAAGATGAAGCTTGGGCTGATTGGCTAAGCTATCAGGATGAAATGATGAGAACTGATATGGACAAACTCTACAATAAAGTCAAAAGAGAGTTTGCACTTCTCAAACAAACCAACAACAAACCAAGCTCAGCCATACCACTATCTGCAAAAGGACCAGAAGACTTGCCAGCTGAACAACAAGAAGAATTCAAATATATGGCAAAATTCTTCAATCCTATGGGAAGAATGGAGAAACAAGAGCAGTGGAGTCTCTACAAAAGCCTCAAGTTTGCAGATTCACATATTACTGAGGCTAGGGAAAGACTTGAAAAATATTTTGGAGAACCTAAGGCAAATGAGACCATGCCTGATTTCAACAGACTTTTTGCCAAAAGAGTTTTTCAGGGTGTATCTGAATACACAGCTTTGGCTTACTGGAAGTGGAAGTTTCCAGAAATTGATTGGAAAGACATTGAAGAGGTTCAGACTACAAAGTTCAAGAGGTACAAGGCTGAATTAAGCAAAATGTAGTTTGTAACATTTGAATAAAGTTTTAGAACTTATTGCCCTATGATGGATGAATAAAATTGCTGAATTTGTGTTCTGTTGTTATGAAATTTTTTGATTACTTATGTTCAGGCTTATGAGGGTTTTTGGCATCATCAAAAAGGGGGAAATTGTTAGGAACATTTTATTATGTTTTGATGATGGCCATACTAGTTGTTATAGCAAGCCTGAAATAAGTTAGAATTCTCTGTATAAGTCTTTACTTAGAGTCTGACATGTTGTATAAGTTGAGTCAGACAAGTATTGTACTAGTTGGTAGGACGGTAAAGCAAAAAACAGATATTCGGCAGAGTGAAGCCAGCCAAGCACCAGCAGAGAAGCAATGCAGACATTAAAGGTCTGACTTGTAACCAAGGAAGTCTGTGATGACCTTGGACAAGTCTAAGTTATACTACAAACGATGCACATTAATATTCGAATATGGTGTACACTGATCTCACCCCAATCAAAGATCAGTGAAGTACAAAGATTCTCCTCAAACAGAAACAAAGAAGAAAACAGTGAATCGGCAAAACAGACTCACTTTCAGCTGAGTAAAGACGAAACGGTGAAGGAAAAGCTAAAACGGCTAAGTCAGAAGGATCACTCGACCGTTCTAAAAATGGCGAAGTAACACTTACCAGATCAGATTTAATATACGTTGAAGATTCAGAAGATCATGCATTAAATGCACAATCAATAGAGGATCAATCAAGAACGGATTTTCTGCTATACGTTTGAAGAAAGAATTCGATCACTGAAATCAATGAGAATGCAATTAAGGGGGAATCAAGAATAAAATCAAGGATTATTCCCTCATTAATATAGCCAACGGACGGAATTTCAAAATCAAGGTTATTCAAGGCTATAAATAGAAGGCATTGACAGACAGAGAATGAGAAGAACTGAAAAGAAAAATCAAATGAAAACTCTGTCAATTTGAAAAGCCTTCTCTCTGAACTTACATGGAAACATCTAGTGATCAACTCAGATATCAGAGCTACAAAGTCATACTTGGCGCTGAGATTGATCAACCAAGTGTGTGAATCACATTCACATCAAACTGAAGCAACTGAATCAGAGGCAATCTGAGAAGGAGTTGAATCTGTGATAGCTGTTGAAGGATTTTGATCTCAAGGAGCAGCAAGGAAGACTGAATCACTGAAGCTGTTGCAGTCAAGGAGTGATAGTCTTGTAGATTATGGAGCTTGGGAAGCCAAGGCAATCATACTATTGTATCTGTGAAAACAATAGTGAATTCCTCCGATCATCACAGGAGAAGAGTGGATTAAGGGATTACACCACCCTGAACCACTATAAGCCTTGTGTCAATTTAATTTCTGTAATTTACTTTACAGCATTTATTTAATTTGCCTACATCATAACTTATATCTGTGATTGTCTAAACTAATTTGAAAACAACATAGTAAGAAGGGACTTATCCGCTGCCCAAAAGCTTTTAAATAAAAGAAAAGTTTTTGAAACTCCACTATAGTCATTCACCCTCCCCCCCCCCTCTGACTATAGTTTCACCCTTCTCTGGGACCAACAAAACTTGTCACCAAAAACTAGATTTTAAACAAATTAAGGTTCAGTTAAAACTTGTGTGGAGTTAAGCTAATGATTGACGTGATCAGTCAAGTGAAAATAAAATACTCGATCACCATAAACCAATACTAGCAAGAGGACTAGGTCCATCGTAGTATAGCTATAGCGAATCAAGGTCGATCCCACAGGGAACCAATTGTGAATCATTCATATATAAACAATCAATTAATCATGTCAAGCACATAGAAGCGGTCTATGACCAACAAAAGACAAGAAAAGAGGAAAACTGACTCGACACAACACAAACAAAGACAACGTAATTAACCTCCCCAATCATTATGTTATCGTTTGGATCTAGAGATTCTATATAATTAAACTACACTCAATAACTATTAATCCGATTCGTGTTTCTTTTATATTGGCTACGGGAGTCATCCCCTAAACTTGACTTAGTTCCGGGTAGGACACTAGATCACTATGCTACATTACGTGACTTCACCTTTTGGGTCTCCATCTCATATAACTTGCACGCTTACAATACTAGGGATGCCGATATTGACCGTATTCCTCACCTAGGCAACATTCATGTGGTTAGGCGTACTTCCTAAGTGATCGCATCAGTCACCGTCCCATTAACACTAACTTTGTAGGTATCATGTTAATCTATGATTTACATATAATTAGGCGCGCGCAATTCCCAAATACAACACAGATCTAGATCTCGCTGGAAGTCCCGGAAGATCAATTCATAAGCCACCTAGGAGTACTATATTTGTATGACCTAACTACACGTTTTAATTAAAACAGATGAGCAACATAGCCATAGCCATACCTACTAAGCCATGAAATTCTAGGTGGACAATCACACCATAAAGACGTGGCTAGATTGACGCGGCGAAAACCTAAATCTTAGCGTTTCTATATACGCAACAGATAAAATAGAAATTCATAAAGCAAATATATAGATCTACTAAAAACACGATTGTCGAACATACCAAAGTCATCTATAGATCACCGGATAACAGATCTGGGCGTGTGGATCCTTATAGACAAGGAATCCCCACTGCCTCATATCGTAGCCTTAGATCTACATCGTTTGGTGAAGAACGAACAACCTCAAATGATAAACAATAATTTTGGGGACTTAATTACAAAGAACAAAGAACAATTTAATACAAGCAACTCATATAATTGCTGCTGACTTGTATAAAAACTGCTCTGAAAAACTGAGGATTTGTGCTATGAAAGTTGTATTAAAATTATATTGTGTTGTCTAATGTTTTGATGTGAAACAATGTATTTATAAAATTTAGAACCGACATAAAATCATATTTCCTAAACCCTAATGGAGTCTAAAACGCGTCGAGATAACTCCGAGCCGATCCGCTCGATTTTGCCTAACTCGCTCCCAGCGAGCTCCTTCTTCGCTGCCAGCGAGCTCACCAGCCTCTGATTGGCTCACTGGCTTTTCTTTCTTGTTACTCCACTCCTCGTGCTGATTTGATGTTTATCTTTAATGCGATCCGATTCTGCTCCGATTTATCTTGAGATTTACTTCCTTATGTCGGTAGATATCCTCCCGATTTACCGTAATCTGTAAAATCAATAATTATCACACATTAAATCGCATTTTAATAGATAAATATAGATAAATACCAAATTATATTCTATAAATCACATAACATTAAATAAACATTAGACACATGTGATTTAATATAAAATATATATTATTAAGCTCGATTTAAGGATAACGTTGATGACTTTTACAGGTATAATTTGACCGTCATCAACTAACTAAGCTGAGTTTATGACAAACTGACTTAAGAAAAACTAAGTCAACCGGCAGCGAATAAAATTCTATCATTTTACTTGATCTTGTTATTCTATGTGAAAGCTGAATTCTGGTGAATGTCAGTCCGTGAGCTGTGAGGTGTATAACAATCAATTCTCAGAATGCTGTAGATAAATGCTAACTAAGTAAATAAATGCGTAAAGTGAATGAGGCAAATATTATAGAGGTTCCAGGTGGTGTAATCCTGTCAATCCTCTCTTCCCCTGTGGTGTAGGAGGAAAATTCAACTAGAACTTCTTGAGGTGAGCTGTTACAAAAAGTCCTAAACAATAGTCCTTGGCTAATCCTAGCTTCACTATCTAAACATTTGTAGAACAGGTAGAATTACTGCTCTTCAATTGCTTGAACACTGGTTCTTGAAGGGTTACGTATGCCTCTTCACCAGCTACCACCACAAACACAGTCTACCCGACCGCTTGTAACAACTGTCCTTGGCAAAACCTTCCCAGTTTGCTGCACAGTCTAAACCTTTGATGTGGAATCAAAGTTGGGCTAACAATCAGTAAATTGATCCTTGTTTGTGGTTCTTCAAAGTGTCTGAATCTGGATAAATTCTGTGTAGCTTGAACACTTGAAGAAATTCTTGATATGATCTTGTTATAGCGCAGAAATGATAGCAATTCGAATAACTAAGACTAGTTCACAAAATGCTTGTTGATCTTTTTCAATTCTGTTATTTTTCCTTGGTGCAAGGTTCTCTAATTATAGTGTGAGGTTCAACGTTAATCTTGTTTGAATTCGAATTGTATCAACGTCTATCTTATAACGGTTATATTTTGAGACCGTTCTGATGTGTTAGTATTCCATCCAATAAAATTGCTTCATTTATAACGTTCGACTATGCTAACAGTTTGTTGGATGGATGACATATAAAACTGAGTTTCTTGATCTGTTTTATACTGTGTTTATCAGTTGTCAGTTTCTTGACTTAGTTGGAGCATTAACTGAGATTTTATTCTTCTTCAAATATCAGTAATCCACTTTTCATCAGATTCTAATTGACTTAATCGAGTACAACATAAACAATTATCTTCTAAGAATTCATTGTCCTTATGATTCTTAGGTCTTCATACAAGATCAATAAAGTCAGTTCAGGTCACCACAAACTTAGCTGAAGTGTAACTTTATAGTCTTGACTTGTGATCTTCATAACTGAGTTTGTGACCCTCAGCTCTTCAATCTTCAACAACTGAGTCTGTGACCCTCGGCTCTTCATGAACTGAGTTTGAACCCTTAGTTCTTCAATTTTCTAAATAATCCAACTGAGTCTGTGTCCCTCAGCGAACTTATCTTCTTCAGTTTCGTAATGGTGTAGTCTGAGTCAGTTTGTTTATCTTAATGATTTCTAGTTTTCTAAATGAGTTACAGTTTTTAGTTTCACGAAACACTAGCTATTACGGTGCTTGTCTGATGTAACCTATACAAATATCAGACTCTAGTAAGACTTATACATTCAGTTCTAGACATCTTTTAGCTTTACACTATAACAGCTAGCTTCAGCACTTCATCAATGAGGTTAAGAGAACATTCTGAGTAACTATGATGAATTATCATCAAAAGATAAATTTTATTTCCAACAATTTCCCACTTTTTGATGATGCCAAAACTCTCCCTAAAAGAAAAGCTTAAAGATCAAAACAATGTAAAACTGGAAAACTGGAGTTCATTATAATATGCAAAAACTGGAATAGTTACACTTTGTTCAAATAAATTTAACTAGTGACTAAGCTCCTTTCTGTGCTTTTTGTTTAACTGTGATATACTTCATCTCTTTGTCATGTGGACGATAATCATGTTCTAGCTTTGAGTCTTCCTTAGAAAAGATCTTGTTATAGTCTACTTGACTTCCTTCTTTCCATTTTCTCCATAAAATTAACTTTGGTAAAGCTGATTCATCCAAATAGTATTCTTCAAATTCTGCTACATCAGCTTTCATTTGTTCAACTTTGTCTTTTATCCTCAGTTTCTCTTCAATCTTCTTGATCTTCTTATATTGCGCCATCTTCTAATTGTAGAGCTCATCAGATAAGAAGTAGTTCAAGGATTCTTCAATAGTCTTATCCTTGTACTTGGCTTTGATAGGATTATGATCTTTGACAAACTTTAACCACAGATCCTTTGAAAGAGTAGCTCTCCGATCTTCAGGTTGACTATATTTCTCAATGAGCTGCTCGTCAGTTAATACTTTCTTTAAGAACTTTGGATCTGATTTATATTTTTCCAACTTGTCTTTAAGTGGCTTCTTTTCTTTGAGTAACTTCAGTTTTTCTTCTTCAGCTTCCCCCTTTTTGGCATCATACAATTGATCTATCAAAGCATGGGTTGCCTTTTGATCGGCTGAGATACGTTGCTAAGAAGCAAGTACTTCTTTGAGCTGATTCTCTAACCCGTAGATGTGCTGATTCATATGCCAGTGAGCCTAAGCATGTGTTTCCCTATCTACTGCAGTTGAGTCTTCAAGTTTCTATTTAAGTAACAAATTTTTTAGGCAGAACTTGAACTTGACTTATGGATCATTTCTAGTCTTGCATGAACTGAGATATCTGTTTTAGTTCTATAATCTAGATATCCAGAGATGTTTGACAGAAGACCATTGTATGCATCCTTTTGGCTGAGCACAATCTTCAAGTTCTCATGAACTTTGCCCAATTCCTCCATTGTCAGGATATCAGAAGGATCATATGTTGCTTTTGTTTGAACTTTAGACTAAGAGATATCTTTAATGATCATAAGTTGTTGATTATTAAGTCCATCAGCTGCTTGTTGATTGTCAGCTGTCTGATTTCCAACTCGCAAATCTTCTTGTTGAGTTGTAGTTTGTGTAGCTTGGAGTTGAGGTTGAGTATCTTTCTGCAAAACTGTAGTCATATCAGCTTCTTTTCTTGAATTATCATCTTCATCATCATCCTTCTTCTTTGAAACATCTTCGAGAATAGATGATGTGGCTAATTCTCTTTGTTGAGCTATTTCAGTGAATCTATTGAAACAATTTGCAAGAAACTCTGACATAGGAAACAGAGTATATAGGTCTCTAATTTCCAATTCGTTCAAGAGTAAATTTTCTTTAGATTGTAAGATAGCATCACGAGAATCTTTTGGTTTGAGTTTCATCTTCATTAGCTTGATAATTCTATCAGCTTCAAAAACTGGGACTAATTACGAACTGATTGGTGTTGTAACTAAGAAGTATATTCAGCAGGAATGTTTTTCTTCGTAATTTCAGCTATCAGCTGTTGTTGTTCCACCTCAGTTGGTGCTTTCTTACCGGAAGTTCCCGGGTACAAAAATTTGATAACTGATTTTTCTTTTGTAGAGTCAGCTTTCCGCTTGACTCCTTTGTGTTCAGCTTCCTGCTGAGACACAGTTTCCTGTCTGGCTTCAGGTTGGGAAGTTGTTCTTGTGACTGCTGCGATTTCCTCTGTATTAGTAGTTGTAACTGTAGTTTGTCTTGCTTTCTTCCCTGCCTTGAGTTTCTCCAAATAAAATTGAATGATTTCACTGAGTGTTTTCTTCAGTCGAAATCTGGCAACAGTTATTTGTCCTTCAGCTTGAGCTCTTTCTACACTTTCCAATTCAGCTAAGTGTTGCTTCTTTATCTGATTGACGATATATCCGGCCCAATTGAATTGTAGTTCGTCCCAAATTATGTTCATCAGATAAACATTGTCATCGGATAATGTGTTGATTCTTTTGGATTTTCCAATAACATGTCTGCTGACCCATCTGCTAAGATATCCAAACTCTGGCTTGAGTTTTTCAACATGAATACCAACTTCTGCTAGTTCCTTAGATAATGTGATTTGCCTAAGAAAGGTGTCCCTTTTCAGTGGTAGAGAAGTCAAATCTATTGATGTCACAGATGGATTTGTGAAACCAAATAGTGACTCCATGACTCGTTCATTGATAATAATACGATCTCCACGAACTGTAGTGATTAGGGAGTCTTTTACTAAATTAAGTCCAGGGTTGTCTTTACTTCCAAAATTAACATTTGGTCCATCTTTGGCAATAAAATCACTTAGACAGTCCTTGCACTTTGTCATGTGCCTTGAGCAACCACTGTCAAAGTACCATATATCCTGCAAAACAAATTAAAATGTTTTAGGTACCCAACTCTGTTTGGGTCCATAGTGGTCAGTTGTTAGTACAAATCTGGGTATATTTCCATAGGGTCTTCTCTGGAAATTGTTACACTTGTTTTCATATATATATGCCACACTTCCATAATATCTTTTTCTGGATTGTATCTTATGTATATGATTTCTCAGGTCTTCTGGTTCACTCTGATTTCCAAAATGTTTTCTATTATTAAAAGTTGAATCATAACCATCATTCCTTCTGTACCGAGGTCTAGACTGACCTTGGTACAGGGACTTTTGCTGAGAACTGAGATTAGTTCTCTGCTGAGTTTTGGACTGAAACTTGTGATCAGTTTTCTGTCTGGAATGATTGTTCTTATTAGTTTTATTAGTAGATGCAGTAAAATTCCAATCACCATCAGTGGGAGATGGTCTTTCTTTCCCCCTGGATGTGTGAATCTTTGAATGGTTGACATTCTTAGATTTACCTTGATTGTAATTTTTCTGGTTCTTGACTTGATTAGTTTTTGTGGATCTGGCAGTTGATTTATCATTTCGGTTTCCTTGAGATACAGTTGATCTACAATTTGGTTTACCTTTGTTGGTAGATACATTTGTCTTCTTAGAAAACTGATTTATCCTATGTGATACTGACTTTTTACTGGTTCAGCAATTTTCTTAGTTTGTGGAAGTTGCTCATCTACAAGCTTAATACCGGTTTTGATATTAGGTTCAGCTGCTTTGCTAGTTCTCTCCCTAGAATATTGTTGTGTATCAAATCCTAAGCCTGTTTTGTCTCCTTGTGGCTTTTCTGATTTGAATCCAGTAGCTGAACTTGATTGAGCAAATGATTCAGTTGCTGCTGCTGATGCAATAGGTTGATACTGATTCTTTTCTCTTTTAGTTCTAGCCAGTTTCATCATATTAAGTGTAGACATCAATCTTTCAACTTCAAGAATTAGAATTTCTTTCTCAGCTTTAATTGATTCATAAGAAGCTTGAATGATTACTAGCTGATTCATCAATTCATCAAGTGTTTCTTTTAATTCTGGATTTTTTGGATTGGAGTCAGCAATCAAAGAACATGCATTTTGCATGGGAATCTGAGCTGAAGAGTATTTAGAGTTGGATTCACATACCTCATTTGGACTTCCCATGTGAGCCATTAAAGTTGTGTTGTCTGATAACCTTTCAGTACCAGCTTTATAGTCTGACTCATCTCCGGCAAGGAGTGCTCTTCTGCCAGTTCTTCGTTCCTGAATCTTCTAGGTCAGTTCTGGACATTCATCTTTGTAATGTCCACGTTTCTTACAGTTTAAGCAAAGATATTCATCGTCTTTCATCTTTTCAGGAGTCCTCTTGATGAACTTCTGAGTGACTGGGTGTCCACTCTTCATGCTTCGAATTCTGTTCATCATTAGTGCCATATGTTCTTCCATCTCATCCAATTGCTGAAGATTGCTTGATGAGGTTTCTTGATTATCATTTGATGCTGCTGCTGCAAGAGCTGTTGTTTTATGTTCCTCCATGGCTTTGATTAAGGCCGTTGTCATGGTGAAATCTTCACTGAATTCGTAAGCTTTAAGATCTGAGAATATTTTGAATGAATCTTCTATGTCAAATCTTTTTGATTCTTCCATTGCTGTGACCTTCATCATCCAGCACATTGGTAAGGCCTTCAAGATTCTAGTGTTGATTTCTTTCTTGGTATACTCAATTTTGAGTAAAGCCAATTCATCCATGATAACACTGAATCTTGTTTCCATCTGTTCAATATTTTCGCCTGACTTCATCTTGAAATTCTCACACTTCTGTTTTGCTACAGAGATTTTATTCTCTTTAATCGAATCAGTTCCTTCGCAAACTAACTGAAGTTTTTCCCACATCTCTTTTGCAGTATTGCAATCCTTGACTTTCAGGTACATGTTTCTATCAAGAGTTTTGAGTATGATATCCTTGGCGACATTGTTCAGGTTGTTTCTCTTGCGATCATTACTGGTCCATTCAGCTTTAGGCTTGGGAACTCTAACTTGATTTCCATCAACAGTTTGCATGTGAGTGATCTGAATAGGCCCAGCAGTGAGTACATCAATCATCTCATCATGAGAAGCCGCTAGCAAAGCCTGCAAACGACGTCTATATTCATCAAATCTGTACATGTTGCACATCAGCATTTTTCTGGCATACTGATTGTTATACATAGCGAGAGAGTGAAAACTGATTATGTGACAACTTTGAAACTGAGCTTTCAAAAAGGAACAACGAGAGGTGGTTTTAGAGCAATTGATATTTTAACAACTTGTCAAAGAAACACTGCTCCGATACCAATTGTTGGTCCCTTGGAAAGGCTAACACAAGTTCGAGAGGGGGGGGGGGTGAATAAACTTGTCACCATAAACTGGATTTTAAACAAATTTAGGTTCAGTTAAAACTTGTGTGGAGTTAAGTTAACTAAGCTGAGTTTAAGTCAAACTGACTTAAGCAAAACTAAGTCAACTGGTAGCGGATAAAATTCTAGCCTTTTACTTGATCTTGTTATTCTATATGAAAGCTGAATTCTGGTGAATGTCAGTCTGTGAGCTGTGAGGTGTATAACAATCAATTCTCAGAATGCTATAGATAAATGCTAAGTAATTAAATAAATGCGTAAAGTAAATGAGGCAAATATTATAGAGGTTCCAAGTGGTGTAATCCTGTCAATCCTCTCCTCACCTATGGTGTAGGAGGAAAATTCCACTAGAACTTCTTGAGGTGAGCAGTTACAAAAATTCATAAACAATAGTCCTTGGCTAATCCTAGCTTCACTATCTAAACAGATGTAGAATAGGTAGAATCGCTGCTCTTCAATTGCTTGAACACTGGTCCTTGAAGGGTTACGTATGCCTCTTCACCAGCTACCACCACAAACACAGTCTACCCCACCGCTTGTAACAACTGTCCTTGGAAAAAACCTTCCCGGTTTGCTTCACAGTCTAAACCTTTGATGTGGAATCAAAGTTGGGCTAAGAATCAATAAATTGATCCTTGTTTGCGGTTCTTCAAAGTGTCTGAATCTGGATAAATTCTGTGTAGCTTGAACACTTGAAGAAATTCTTGATATGATCTTGTTATTGCGCAGAAATGATAGCAATTCGAATAACTAAGACTAGTGCACAAAATGCTTGTTGATCTTTTTCAATTCTGTTATTTTTCCTTGGTGCAAGGTTCTCTATTTATAGTGTGAGGTTCAACGATCATCTTGTTTGAATTCGAATGGTATCAACGTCTATCTTGTAACGGTTATATTTTGTGACCGTTCTGATGTGTCAGTATTTCATCCAATAAAATTGTTTCCTTTATAATGTTCTACTGTGCTAACAGTTTGTTGGATTACTGACATATAAAATTGAGTTTCTTGATCAGTTTTATACCGTGTTTATCAGTTGTCAGTTTCTTGACTTAGTTGGAACATTAACTTAGATTTTATTCTTCTTCAAATATCAGTACTCCACTTTCCATCTGATTCTAATTGACTTAATCAGAGTACACCATAAACAATTATCTTCTAAGAATTCATTGTCCTTATGATTCTTAGGTCTTCATACAAGATCCATAAAGTCAGTTCAGGTCACCAAAAACTTGCCTGAAGTCTAACTTTATAGTCTTGACTTGTGACCTTCATAACTGAGTTTGTGACCCTCAGCTCTTCAATCTTCAATAACTGAGTCTGTGACCCTCAGCTCTTCATCAACTGAGTTTGAACCCTCAGTTCTTCAATTTTCTAAATAAGCCAACTGAGTCTGTGTCCCTCAGCGAACTTATCTTCTTCAGTTTCGTAATGGTGTAGTCTGAGTCAGTTTGTTTATCTTAATGATTTCTAGTTTTCTAAATGACTTATAGTTTTCAGTTTCATGACACACTAACTATTACAGTGCTTATCTGATGTTACCTATACAAATATCAGACTCTGGTAAGACTTATACATTCAGTTCTAGACATCTTTTAGGTTTTCACTATAACAGCTAGCTTCAGCACTTCATCAATGAGGTTAAGATAACATTCTGAGTAACTATGATGAATTATCATCCAAACATAAATTTTATTTCCAACAATATTCCTGCCCCTACTGCTAGAAACAATAGACATAACCATAATGCTAGGGTAAGACCTCAACAATAGAATCAGCAGAGGACTCAGCAGAGGACTTATTCAAGACCTCAGCAGGGACCTCAGCAGACTCCATATTACAGGGCTGTTCCAAATAGACAGCAATCTCATGGTTATGCTAGTACTTCTAAGAATAGAAATCACTTCAAACAGCACTTTGTACCAAAAGGCCAGAAACCATATATGAATCCTACACAACCAAATGTTAGATTTTATGGAAATGTGGGATACATATATGAACAAAAGTGCAATGCTTTTCAAAGAAGACCTTATGGAAATTTGCCAAGGGTCATGCTTACCACTGACCACTATGGACCCAAACAGTTTTGGGTACCTAAAACACATTAAATTTGTTTTGTAGGGTGTCTAGTATATTGATAGTGGATGTTCCAGAAATATGACAAAGAATAAACATTGTTTAACAAACTATGTGGCAATATATGGTCCAAGAGTCAATTTTGGCAACAAGAACACACCGGTATATACAAGAGGATATGGAACACTGTTGAGGAATGGATTAACTATCAGAATTGTTGCATATGTGGAAGGACTGGACTACAACCTACTGAGCACTGGACAATTCTCTGATATGGGTTACAAGGTCACTTTTGACAAAGGCTACTATATTGTCATTAGTGAAAGAGGTGAACAGGTTGTGTTGGCTGGAAGGAGACAACAAAACATGTATGTTGTAGATTGGTCTACTGCTGTTCCAGAAACATGCCTGATAGTGCATCCCAAGTCAGAACTAAATTGGTTGTGGCAAAAAAAGTTGAATCATCTCAATTTTGATGATATCAATCAGTTAGTGAAAAAGAAGTTGGTGATTGGTTTACCTGAGATCACATTCAAAAAGGATGGTATATGTGATGCATGTCAGCAAGGTAAACAAAAAAAGTCAATCTTCAAGTCAAAGACAAAACAATCAACAAAAAGAGTTTTAGAGATGATGCATATGGATTTATTTGGACCAGTAATACCAACAAGTGTAATAGGAAAGAAGTACACTCTAGTAGTTGTTGATGATTATTCAAGATACACTTGGGTAATCTTCATGAACAAGAAAATTAAAACACTTCAAAAGATGCCTGAACTTTTGAAGAGATTGCAAAATGAGAAAATTTTAACAGTAGTGAAGATCAGATCAGACAACGGTACTGAGTTTCTTAACAAAGTCATAAGAGAATTCTGTGAACAGAATGGTGTGCTGCATCAATTAGCAGCTGTTGGAACACCTCAGCAAAATGGAGGTGCTGAAAGAAGAAATAGGACTTTAAAAGAAGTAAGGAGAAATATGAATTGTGAAGCATTACTACCTGAGAGATATTGTGCTGAAGCAATCAATACAGCATGCTACACAAAAAATTGGACATCCGTAAACAAAAAGCTGCTGAAGACACCTTATGAGATATGGAATGGAAGAAAACCAAATAAATCTTATTTCCATCCATTTGAAGGGAATGTTTTATTTTGAATCATAAGGAGCAACTGAAGACCTTCCAACCAAAATCAGATGAATGAATCTTTTTAGGATATTCTTCAGTCAGCAAGGCATTCAGTGTATTGAACAAGAGGACACTAAAACATGAAGAATCAATATGTTGTTTTTTATGAACCTAAGTTCACTGGAATGGAAGATGAAGTTTCAGAACCTGTTTAGAATCTCCAAGTCACTGATCCAGAATATATTGATGTTTTGAAGAAGATAAGTGACTTAAAAGTCCCTGATTTTGGAAGTAAAGATGTACCTGTTGAGGAACCTGCTGATAACACTACTGATGCAACAACAGATGCAGTTCAAGGATCTTCTAATCCCTCTACTGAAGCAATAGCAGACCCTACTGAAGATGAGGTTCCTGTAAATCAAACAAATCATGATTTACAATGGTTAAAGGATCACCCTGCTGAACAAGTAATTGGCAATATACAACAAGTTGTAAGGACTAGAAGACAATTAGAACCAATGTTTACATGTTTTCTATCTCAAATGGAGCCTAAAGTTGTTGAAGAAGCAATATCTGATCCAGATTGGATAATTGCTATGTAATAAGAATTAAATGAGTTTGAAAGAAATCAAGTTTGGACACTAGTAGAGAGGCCTAGTCATGCAAATATAATTGGCACTAAATGGGTATACATAAACAAATTGGATGAATCTGGTACCATTGTTAGGAACAAGGCCAGACTAGTGGCAAAAGGCTATTCTCAAGCAGAAGAAATAGATTTTGATGAGACATATGCCCCAGTTGCAAGATTGGAAAGCTATAAGATTATTTTTTGCATATGTTGCATATAAAAACTTCAAAGTATACCAGATAGATGTCAAAAGTGCATTTTTGAATGGCATTCTGGGGGAAGAGGTTTATGTTCAGCAACCTCTTAGTTTTGAAGTTAAAGATCAAGAAGATAAAGTGTATAGACTCAATAAAGCACTTTATGGCTTGAAGCAAGCACCAAGAGCATGGTATGAAACCCTATCTCAATTCTTGGTGAACAATGGTTTTACTAAAGGTACCATTGGTAAGACTCTTTTCAGAATCAAAGAAGGGGACAGCACCCTACTGGTACAGATTTATGTATATGACATAATATTTGGTTCTGAAAATGAATTGATGTGTGAAAAGTTTGCTAATCTCATGAAAAGAAAGTTCCAAATGAGTATGATGGGAGAAATGAACTATTTTTTGCGATTACAAGTCAAACAAGTGAATGATGGAATTCTCATTCATCAAACTAAATATACCAAGGAGCCACTAAAGAAGTTTGGTATGGAAAATAGCACTAAGGTATCTACTCCTATGAGTACAAGCATCGGATTGGATGAAGATAAAGAAGGCAAAGATGTTGATCAGACCTTATACAGAAGGATGATAGGCAGTCTGTTGTACCTCACTGCCAGCAGACCTAATATATTCTTTGTTGTAGGTGTTTGTGCAAGATTTCAATCTAAACCTAAGGAAAGTCACTTAGCTGCAGTCAAGAGGATTCTCAAGTATCTAAAAGAGACTTTGGGAGTAGGGATATGGTATTCAAAAGATGGAAGTTTCAAGGTTATATCCTACTCAGATTCTGATTATGCTAGATGCAAGATTGATAGAAAAATCACCACAGGAACTAGTCAGTTGAATGAAAATAGACTTGTTTCCTGGTTTATCAAGAAACAGAATTCAATATCCACTTCCACTGCTGAAGCTGAATACATTGCTACTGGAAGCTTTTGTGAACAAATACTATGGTTGAGACAGCAATTAAGGGATTACGGGATTGAGGAAAAAGAAATTCCCATAATGTGTGACAACACAAGTGCAATTGCTATCACAGAAAATATTGTTTTGCACTCTAGAACCAAACACATTGATGTGAGACATCATTTTATAAGAGATCATGTGGAAACGAAAGATGTGGTGGTTCTTTACATCCCTACTGAAGATCAACTTGCTGACATCTTTACAAAACCATTGGATAGTGAAAGATTTGCTAAGTTAAGAACTGAACTTGGCATCATAAAACTTGACTGGCATGTTAATGGTCAGCAGAGTACTGGAATTCACCAAGGGGATTAGTCTTTGCCCTGATGGGTGCGTTCACTTGGCAGATTAGTCATTGGTATCAACAATTCCATGTACTTAAATAGTTTGGATAATTGAGAAAATGAGGTTGCCAAGGGGATTGGTCTTTGTCTTGTTGGGTGAGCTCACTTGACAGATCAGTCATTGGTATTAAACCTCATCTTGTATTATCAATTGGACAAAATTAGACTATATGAAGATCAGCAGAGTATTCCTGTCAGCAGGCTGCTGAGCCATCATTTGTTCAGCAAAGTAAAATCTAAGTAACCCTACTGAAGCTCAACCCTACTGAAGACCAAGTTTGTTGAATTATACATTATGAAGACAGTCAAACTTTAATGAAAGTCAACAGTAAACGGATGTTACTCTTATCCATTATAACTATGGTTACAATATCCAACGGTCAACTCTTGACGGGACAAGTTAGTGGGACACGTGGCAACATCACATTTATTCCAACTTTAATCGTGGTTAAATGCTACAGTACATGCACAATACTTGCCTAATAGTTATCACCCACTTTCTTTCCTTCTATATACATAGATACACACAGAAGATACATACAGACCTCTGATCGATTTTCTCTGAAAATATACAAGTGTGAACACAGATTTGCAAAGTTCTCTTCTCCTTCTTTTTCAAATTTCTACAATGGCGGACAAAGGAGATGTTCATATTGGTACAAGCCAAAGTGTTAGAGGCTTTGTTGTTGATGCTAACAAGTCTGAGTTGGCCATCAACATTGGAAGAAGAATAAAAAAATGTGAAGGATTGGAAGATGTCCTAAATCTAAGATTGGAAAGTATTTCATACACAAATGTTGTTAATTTATGGAAGAATATGGTGATAAAAGATGATAGAGAGGCATTCACTACAACTGTTAATGCCCAGCAGATTGAAATCACTTCAAATATGCTGAGGGAAGTGTTTGGATTTGGACCAGGAAATGGAGCTCCTACAAATCCTGAGTTGATGGAGTTATCAAGACTGGAGTTTGTTGAATCAATAAAGACAAACAAGTCTGTACCAACTGTCTAGAGTATTAATGTGAAGAATATTAGATTGGAATACAACCTGTTGAGCAAGATTATTGTCAAAAATATTCTTGGATTTATTGGAAGTCTTGATACACTCTCTGCATCAAAGATAGACTTGCTGATAATCATTTGCAGGAGCTTGAAGTTTGATTGGTCCAATTTCTTTGTTCAGTACATGAAGAAAGTGGTGACATTAGACGGAGATGGAACAAGGAAGTCCAAGACAAAACATTTGGGTTTGATGATTCAGGCCCTGCTAAATCACTTGCAGATTGCTGATGTTGCACCTGCAAAAATCAACAAGTCAAGATACAAGCCAGAAATCAATTATCCTATCCCTGGTTTGGATGATGTGGAAGAAGATAATGAAGAGACTGAGAGTGATAATGATGGTGATGACAATGATGGTGGGCAGGAACAGAGGACCAATGCCAAAAATGATGTCCAACCTGCTGCATCAAAGAAGCCTATACAGAAAAGGAAAGCTGCTGATACAAGAAAGATAACTGAATTGTTAAAGCCTAAAAGGACAAGGCAAAATCCAGTAGACACTGCTGAGTCTACTGAGGCTCAAGTTGAAATTGAGGCTACTAAGCCCACTGGAGTTGAAAAGAAGACTCCTACTGAGATCTTAAAAGAACAGAAGAAAGAAGATAGAAGAAAGAGGAAAGCTGCTAGCAAAGAGCAGCTAGTAAAGGAACTCTTTGAGGCTGAAGAACAACCTGCAAAAAGAGAGAAACAGGTTGTGAAAAAGAAAGTTCATGGAAAAGGAAAGGAAATAAGGGTTCTGGAGGCCCAAAAGGAAGTAGAAGAAGGTGTTGTTGAAACAACACAAGTTGATGAGCCTACTGAGGCTGCTGAGGTTGCTGTTGAGCAACAACTTGAAGAACCACAGCACACTGCTGAACCTGAACCTGCTGTGGAATGTTAGTAATATCATCCGCAATGGAAGCGATTTAAGGATCTAGATCTATAATTTACACATAATAAAATAACTAGATCTACTCTACAATAGGGTTGTAGAACATACCTCTTGGATCTCAAAATCCAAGTAGAAGAACCGCAATAGGAAGAACAAAAGATGGTGTGAAGAGCACCACGATCTTTCGCACGTGTGATCCGAGCAACTCCCGGTGGAAGGAAATCCTCGTCTCGAATCCTCCCCATATGTTACCCGGAAAACCTCCAAGATCTTCCTCTCTCACCCCTTGGCCGAATTTTTTCCTTTCTCTGTCTAAGAGAGGAAAGTCGAAATTTGTGTGTGTGTATGAGTTGGGAAAAGCCTCTTTATATAGGAGAGCTTTTCTTGTCCACCAAGGATTTTATTTTGCAAATAAATAAATCTAATAAATAAAAGATAATCCTAGAATATTCTAAAACAAATCTAGAATAATCTTTATCTTTATTTTTTACCATAAAATATTTATCCAATAAATATTTTGTGCACATGTCTTATTAATCCACAAGAAAACTAATCTCTTGCTCCCTAAGACACTCTTGTGGCCGAAAATTATCCCTTGTGACTTTGTCACAATAATTTCGACCATGATACACTTATTGGGCCAAGATTATGAAAAATGTCTTTTTCATATATTTAATTATTTGGGCCAACTAATTCAATAGTCCACTAAACAATTAAATCACATATCGTTTTAATTAAATTCTAATAAGAACTAAATTAATATTATTAGGATTCGACGTCCGAGAATAGCTATGCTACATTGGAGGCACGTCGGGGACCATGGACTAATAATCAGCGGCTCCAAAAATTCAAATAAATAATTATCTTACGAACAGAATAATTATATTTGATAAATCAATCACAGGAATATGCCACCATAATCCCGTGACTGCACTCCTCCGATTATGAGATTATATTTATCTCCTCACGAGAATGATAATAAGAGTCCATTGATATAATCATTACATATGGATTAATCCTCCATAGACTGTTCATTCTAAATCGGGAAGTTACCGTTAACCCTTTTTAGAACCTCTTATCCTTATTTACCATTAACCCCCTAGTGATCAATTAATTCCTACAACTCACTGGTAGCTAATCAGTGTAATATGAACTCGTACGATCGATCAGTTTCTAGGATTAACAAATAAGGGAACTGTCTATCTACTTCCATAAATGGAAGGAATGGATTCCGTATCCGTGATAACACGGACTACTCACTCAATCCAAGTACAATGCCAAGATGGGGTAATTCGGATCACGGACTCGTGTAATCCTTAACCGTCAAGTCAAACCTCTTGCGATTCAAACGGTTATTTCGTGATCACCTCGGGATTAAGATATATCCATAAGTATGATCATCGATTGATTCGATAAGACTTCTCGATTACAGAATTATATCGTGAAATCTAATCAAATCGGTCCAGCCCTATATGATATATCTATCAAATATAAATGCCCCACTAGGTTCTCTTAACCGAAAGTCCGGATAAGACAATCACACCTATTGTGTTCTGGGCGCATTAATAGCACGTTAAAGGAGAGACCCGATACTCTCGATTAACTTCACTACGGGCTAATTGTATTTTATGTACACCTTCACTAACTCAATCCTCCCGTGTATATCCCATACACTGAGTTAAGTGATTACATAAACGATATACTTTAGGGTTTTCTGAAGTGTAAATACTATTGTCACATCGGTGAATATGAGAATAATAAATATGAATAATAGTATCATTTCATTTATTAAACAAAACAATTACAAAATTGTCTTTCGGGCATTACACCTAACAATCTCCCACTTGCATGAAAGCATGTGATTAATTGTTTTAGAGCACACCCTATTATTTAAAATACAGCAAACTATCACTCCCACTTGCTCTAAAGCAAATGAGACTTGTCTCTAATACCTATAGTCTCCAAGTGTCGACTAAAAGCTTCAATCGACAGTGTCTTGGTGAATGGATCAGCAGGATTATCGGCGGAGGCGATTCTTCGGACGGAAACGTCCCCTCTATCGACAAAATCGTTGATCACCCAGTATTTCCTCTCTATATGCTTCGACTTACTGTGCTTTCAAGGTTACCTAGAGTTGGCAATAGCCCCATTGTTATCACGATAGAGAGTAATAGGATCTTCAGCATTCGGGACAACGCCTAATCCGCTGATGAACTCTCTTAACCAAACTGCTTCCTTAGCTGCCTCGGAGGCCGCTATGAACTCAGCTTCCATTGTTGAATCGGCTGTGCTGGATTTCTTTTGGCTTTTCCATTCTATTGCACCGCCACCAAGCGTAAACACTGAACCAGAGGTTGATTTAGAATCATCTCTGTCTGACTGAAAGTCAGAATCGGTGTACCCCGCTAACTCCAAACTCCCACTCGAATAGACGAGCATATAATTTCTGGTTCTCTTCAAATATTTGATGAGATTCTTTATAGATGTCCAGTGCGGTTGCCCTGGATTTGATTGAAAACGGCTGACCAATCCAACGCCGTAACAAATATCAGGTCTCGTACACCTCATAGCATACATAAGACTACCAACTGCCGAGGCATATGGCACTCTTCATATAGCTTCAGTGTCTTCAGGAGTTTGAGGCCCCTGAGTCTTAGAGAGTTAAACGCCGTGACAGGTTGGTAGAAAACCCTTCTTGACGTTCTCCATACTGAAGCGTGCCAACAGCTTATCTATATAAGTTGCTTGGGACAGAGCTAACATCCTGTTCTTGCGATCCCTTATAATTTGGATCCCTAGAACATAACTCGCTTCTCCAAATCCTTCATTTGGAATTGCGTGGTCAACCAACTTTTCACGTCGGACATCATCCCCTTATCGTTGCCAATTAGGAGTATGTCATCAATGTACAACAATAAAAATACAATACTATCTTTGATAACCTTCTTGTACACACAAGATTCAGCAAAATGTTGTTCGAAATCATAAGACTTGATCATGTGATCGAATCTATGATACCAGGAACGAGATGCTTGCTTCAACCCATAAATGGATCTGAGCAACTTGCACACCATGTGCTTTCGACCTTCTTCAATGAATCCTTCTGGTTGCTGCATATAGATTTCCTCGTCGAGAAAGCCGTTTAGAAACGCTCTCTTAACATCCATTTGCCAGATTTCATAATCCAGACATGCAGCAATCGAAAGGAGGATGCGGATGGTTTTCATCATGGCCACAGGTGAGAAGGTTTCCTCGTAGTCTATACCCTCTCGCTGTGTGTAACCTTTGGCTACCAGCCGTGCTTTGAAGGTTTCGACCTTCCCATCTATTCCTCTCTTTCTCTTGTAGAGCCATTTACATCCAATGGGCCTTTCACCATGAGGAAGTTCTACAAGCTTCCAGACTGAGTTAGAGTACATAGACTCCATCTCTTGATTCATTGCATCAATCCATTTATCATTATCGTGATCCAATATGGCCTTCTTATAGGTCGGAGGATCATCTTCCACCCCATCAGAGGCGACTACGTTCGTGTCTAAATCCATGCCATACCGAGCCGGTGGCCGAACCACTCTCGTAGTACGTCTAGGTGGAATAGGAATGTCGGAAGTGACTGTTGTATTAGTAGTTTTGTTTACAGGAACATCAACAGCCACAATAGGCCTGACGTCATCGGAGAGTAATTCCTCTAGTACAATTTTACTTCGAGGTATGTGGTCTTTCATATAACTTTCCTCCAAAAACGTAGCGTTAGTTGAGACTAGCACTTTGTTATCTTCCGGATCGTAAAATAGACCACCACGTGTACCTTTTGGATAGCCTACAAACAAACACACTTTCGTACGCGATTGTAGCTTGGTAGTCTTGTCCATCAGCACATGTGCAGGACAACCCCATATGCGGAAGTGACGCATGCTTTCGCGACGTCCGGACCACATCTCAATGGGTGTCTTTTCGACAGACTTTGACGGTACTGCATTCAAAATGTAGACCGCTGCTTCTAAAGCATAAGCCCAAAAGGATATAGGTAGTGAGGCATAGCTCATTATTGATCTAACCATGTTAATCAATGTCCTATTTCTCCTCTCAGCAATTAACTCCGTTTTGCTGAGGTGTCCTAGGTGCTGAACGTTGAAACAAATTCCTTTTTCAGCCAAGTAGTCAATGAACTCAGTATCTAAATACTCACCTCCACGATCCGAGCGAAGGCATTTCAATGACTTGCGTAGTTGCCTTTCGGCTTCTGCTTGGAACTCCTTGAACTTATCAAAAGCCTCGAACTTCCTATGCAGCAGATAAACATAACCGAATCTTGAGTAGTCATCAATGAAAGTCACAAAGTACTCGTATCCGCCTCTAGCTTGTACGTTCATCGGACCACAAAGGTCTGAATACACTAAGTCTAGAGTTCCCGTGGCCATATTACCCTTTGACGAGAAGGGACGCTTGGTCATTTTTCCCTCCAGGAAACACTCGCAGACAGGCAGTGTGTCAACAGATGACTCACCTAAGGCATGAACATTTTCTAGTCTTTTGAGTCATTCCAAGGAAATATGGCCGAGCCTCAGATGCCACAAGTATGTTTTATCTTCTTTTACTTGAGAAACTTTCTGCCTTTTAGCAGATCTTTGATGAGCAATTTTAAACATTTCAGAATTAAGTAGGGGAGCTTTATGTGGTCTTACAAAATATAAACTGTTTTCATTCGTAGTTGAACACAATTCAAAGCCATTCTTCGAAATAACAAATTCACCATTCAAATTTGAAACAAAAAATGATTGTTCAACTAAGGCAGAATGAGAAATTAAATTTCTCCTGAAATTTAGAATAAAATAAACATTCTCTAAATGTAAAATTCTATTATTAAAGTGTAAGTCCACAGCTCCCACTGCTTTAGCCGAAATGAGCGCCCCAGTGCCTACTCGCATCACTTGAGAACCCTCTTCCAGCTCCTCGTACGAACTAAGAATCTGCAATGAAGAACATACATGGTTAGTAGCTCCAGTATCAAGTATCCAAGTGGACACATCTTTAGCTACATTAAAAGATTCCAAGAATAGTAATTCCGAATTACCTTTCTTATCCTTCCCAGTGACAGCCTTGACTTTGCCATCCTTTACATCACAAAGATATTCCGGACAATGGCGTTTCCAATGTCCTACCACCTTACAGTAAAAGCACTTGCCCTTGGGCTTGGCCTCATCAACTTTCTTGGCTTTCTTTTTCTTCATTTGCTTGGGCACAGGTGCAACACTACCCTTCTTCTTTGGTTTGGCCTTAGGCTTGTTTGATGGCTTAGCTTCGGTCATATTGGCTTCAGCTTTCTTATCCCCTACTTGGACCTTATCTTTCGATAGTAGGCCCTCGTAGATAGTCAGTTCATTAAGCATCTGTGTCATGGTCAACTCATGTTTGCCCATCAGATACTGAGTTTTGAATGGGATAAACTCAGGAGTCAACAATTCCAAAATCATCAACACTTGAGTTGCTTCATCGAACATCGATCCATGAATACCGGCGTCATTGAAGTAACTGATCATATTTAGAACATGACCATTCACTGCTTGACCTTTCTTCAATTTCGTGTTAACAGCCATCCTGATGGCATCGTGTCTTGCTTGGTTGCTAGGTGATCCAAACATCAAAGTAAGTTTCTGCATGATTTCTCGTGTAGTCTCAAACTCTTCAATCTGGGTCCTAATAACCTCCGACACTGCCGCCAGGATGATCCCCCGAGCCCGGTTATCTTACTCGATCCAGCGATTACGCTGCTCGATCTCAGCTTTTCCGGGGTTTTTGATCGCCACAGTAGGGCATTCAGAAGTGAGTACATATTGCACATTCTCGTATGTGAGTACCACGTTTAAATTACTCTTCCATTTCTTAATGTTGTTTCCCGATAATTTTTCAGACAGTAAAGCAGAAATTTGAGCAGACATTTTTGCTGAAAATAAAATGACATATATTTATTCAAGTTTAACACTACTATATAAGTTTCTTTTAGGAATTGTAAACTAAAATTAAGTCTACTCTACCATTCCAAGGTTTTAACCTCGCATCTCAGTGCCGCTGTAGGGTAGGTCAAAGAGATGACGGTTAAATCGAGACAATCTCATCAATGAATAACTTGTGAGAATCGAACATCCCACGAGAATTGAACATCCCTCTATTCATTATCTAACTTCCTTTTTTAGCCTAGATATTATCAAGAATATCCTTGATGAGTGTGACCTACTATATCGGATCTCTTAGGTACGCCCCGAGTATGCCGTCGTAGGATTGGTCAGTGACCCGACGAGTACCCGGAAATCGTATCCTTTCGGAGACCAAGCCATGAATGTTGATAGGGGTGAACACCATCCGTAGGGGGACGAAATAAAAGCGCCGCGAGGCATCACCCTTCTCTCACTTACTTGTATCTATTGTAGAGGCCGTGGGGTTGGCTGTCGCCTCCCCCGCTCCCACTCAATATTTTGGAAGTGGTGGTGGGTTAACTAACCACGTCTTTTTGATGTTAACATAAAAGCACATCAAATCAAGGATTCCGAATGGTGTCGGTAACGTAGGCAAGCCTACCCGTCCTATTCGTTGGAACATATGTGACAGTCGGACGAAATCGGGTCAAGAGAGCCCCATTGAGATAAGAAGGAATCACCCCTCTGCTCTCCGGTGTAGCTTAATCTTGCCGGACCCCCGTGCATACATCACACTAGGAGGGTTAAGTCGGTCGAGCGAAGCTCAGTTGACCACCCAACCTATAGGCGAACCGTTTTTATCCAAGATTTATTGTTCTTTTACCATCATTCAATCTTGTAGACACTACGAATCGAAAACGTGATCTCGTTTGGGCTTTTAAGGCGGTTCACCGAGAACACACACCGAAAGGCTTAACGATTTCATAACCCGTCCTCGGATCTTTAATTAGTTACTAAATTAATTAATTACCACGTATTAATTAAATTTCAACTAATTACGCGAGTTTGTATACATGCCTATTTTAATTAACAAAATTAAAATCTACATTTATGCATGGAGTGGATTTATGATATGATGCATGTCGTGGCAATTCCGATTTAATATCTATTTTATGGTCAAACACATAAAAAATAAATTGCGGAAAATTTAAACACCGAGATGGATCGTTGGTACCCCCGTATCTAATCTATCCTAGGAAAGCAGTAAATAACAACTTGTTGTCTTCGTGTCTTCGATATTTGAGCCTTGACCCACGAACCGCGAACCCGAAAGGAGAAGGGGCCTTTATTTTATAAAATAAAATAAATGTTTTTTTTTCGAAATTTTTTTTATTAAAATCCTGCTGTATTTTTATTCCAGAAAAATAAATTAAATTTTATTTTTTAAAACAGCCGATTATATATAAAAAAAAATTGATTTTTAATAAAATCCAAAACCTAACCGAGTTAGGAAAATAATGAACAAAAAATTTTCAGCCCCGACTCCTATTCATACCTCGAGTTCCGTCTTCATCTCATGTTCATCATCGTTCTTCGTCGTTTTTCCGGAATTACAAAAAAAAAATTAGACGAAAACAAAAGAATAAAAAACAACAACTTTTACATCAATCCTATGCTCAATTGATCTAAATTGAGAGAGCTTACAAGAGATCTAACGAGTAAACAGTACCAACCCCAATCCATCTCTTCAAACCACAACGATCGCAACATAAAAAAAACATATGCATCGGCCCCAAGAAAAAAAAATTGGGACACAAAAACTACATGTTTTCCACTCCTAGATCTAATATTTTATACGTATAAATATAGATCACCAGACGACTGATACCATTGTTAGTAATATCATCCGCAACGGAAGGGATTTAAGGATCTAGATCTATAATTTACACATAATAAAATAACTAGATCTACTCTACAAGGGGGTTGTAGAACATACCTCTTGGATCTCAAAATCCAAGTTGAAGAACCGCAATAGGAAGAACAAAAGATGGTGTGAAGAGCACCACGATCTTCCGCACGTGTGATCCGAGCAACTCCCGGTGGAAGGAAACCCTCGTCTCGAATCCTCCTGATATGCTACCCGGAAAACCTCCAAGATCTTCCTCTCTCACCCCTTGGCCGAATTTTTTCCTTTCTCTCTCTAAGAAATGAAAGTCGAAATTTGTGTGTGTGTATGAGTTGGGAAAAGCCTCTTTATATAGGAGAGCTTTTCTTGTCCTCCAAGGATTTTATTTTGCAAATAAATAAATCCAATAAATAAAAGATAATCCTAGAATATTCTAAAACAAATCTAGAATAATCTTTATATTTATTTTTTACCATAAAATATTTATCCAATAAATATTTTGTGCACATGTCTTATTAATCCACAAGAAAACCAATCTATTGCTCCCTAAGACACTCTTGTGGCCGAAAATTATCCCTTGTGACCTAGTCACAATAATTTCGACCATGATACACTTATTGGGCCAAGATTATGAAAAATGTCTTTTTCACATATTTAATTATTTAGCCTAACTAATTTAATAGTCCACTAAACAATTAATTCACATATCGTTTTAATTAAATTCTAATAAGAACTAAATTAATATTATTAGGATTCGACGTCCGAGAATAGCTATGCTACATTGGAGGCACGTCGGGGACCATGGACTAATAATCAGCGGCTCCGATAAATCAAATAAATAATTATCTTACGAACAGAATAATTATATTCGATAAATCAATCACAGGAATATGCCACCATAATCCCGTGACTGCACTCCTCTGATTATGAGATTATATTTATCTCCTCACGAGAATGATAATAAGCGTCCATTGATATAACCATTACATATGGATTAATCCTCCGTAGACTGTTCATTCTAAATCGGGAATTTACCGTTAACCCTTTTTAGAATCTCTTATCATTATTTACCATTAACCCCCTAGTGATCAATTAATTCATACAACTCACTGGTAGCTAATCAGTGTAATATGAACTCGTACGATCGATCAGTTTCTAGGATTAACAAATAAGGGAACTGTCTATCTACTTCTATAAATGGAAGGAATGGATTCCGTATATGTGATAACACAGACTACTCACTCAATCCAGTACAATGCCAAGATGGGGTAATTCAGAACACAGACTCAGTGTAATCCTTAACCGTCAAGTCAAACCTCATACTGATTCAAGCAGTTGACTGCGATCACCTCAGGATTAAGATATATCTATAAATATGATCATCGATTGATTCGATAAGACTTCTCGATTACTGAATTATATCGTGAAATATAATCAAATTAGTCCAGCCCTATATAATATATCTATCATATATAAATGCCCCACTAGGTTCTCTTAACCGAAAGTCCGGATAAGACAATCACACATATTGTGTTCTGGGCGCATTAATAGCACGTTAAAGGAGAGACCCGATACTCTCGATTAACTTCACTACGGGCTAATTGTATTTTAAGAACATCTTCACTAACTCATTCCTCCCGTGTATATCCCATACACTGAGTTAAGTGATTACATAAACGATATACTTTAGGGTTTTCTGTAGTGTAAATACTATTGTAACATCGGTGAATATGAGAATAATAAATATGAATAATAATATCATTTCATTTATTAAATAAAACAATTACAAAATTGTCTTTCGGGCATTACACCTAACATGGAAGTCATTGTACCTGTTCAAGACCCAGCGGTGGATGCTACAACTCAAAGGGAAGAACAACTACTACAGACCCTGCTGGTGAGCATATAAGCCAGGAGGAACCTAGTGTTGAACATATGGAGGTGGTAGGGACTAATTTAAAATCTGAAGAACCTACTGACCTATTTGTATCTTTTGATGTTCGTCCCTTGGAATGGCTAACACAAGTTTAGAGGGGGGGGGGGGGTGAATAAACTTGTCACTAAAAAGTGGATTTTAATCTATTAAGGTTCGGTTAAAACTTGTGTGGAGTTAAGCTGACTTAGCTGAGTCTAAGTCAAACTAACTTATGTAAAACTGAGTCAACTAGCAGCAGATATAATTCTAGCCTTTTTCTTGATATTGTTATTCTCTGTAAAAGCTGAGTGTGCTAAACTGAATTCTAGTGAATGTCAGTTTGTGGCTGTGAGTTGTGTAACAATCAGTTCTCAGTATGCTGAATAAACAATAAAAATGTTGTAATGATAAATAATAGAATGTAAATGCGTAAAGTAAATGAAACAAGAGTTATAGAGGTTTCAGGTGGTGTAATCCTGTTAGTATTCTCTTCCCCTGTGATGAGGAAAATTTCACTAAAACATCTTGAGGTGAACTGTTACAAAAAATCCTAAACAATAGTCCCTGACTAATCCTAGCTTCACTATCTAAACACTTGTAGAATAGGTGGAATGGCTGCTCTGCAATTGCTTGAGTCACTGGTCTTTGAAGGGTTACGTATGCCTCTTCACCAGCTACCACCACAAACACAATCTACCCGACTGCTGATACAACTGTCCTTGGAAAATCCTTCACCGGATTGCTTCACAGTCTAAACCTTTGATTAAGAATCAATGTTGGGCTGAGAATCAATAAATTGATTCTTGTTTGTGGTTCTTCAAAGTGTCTGAATCTGGATAAATTCTGTGTAGCTTGAACACTTGATGAAATTCTGGATTGATCTTGCTAGCGCAAATATGATAGCAATTCGAATGAACGAGACTAGTGCATAAAAATGCTTGTAATCCTGTTAATTCTTCATGTTTGATCCTTGGTGCAAAAGTCCTCTATTTATAGTGTAAGATCAAACATTCATTTTGCTTGAATTTGAATTGTATCAACATCTATCTTGTAACGGTTATATTTTGTGACCGTTCTGACTTGTCAATACTTCATCCAATAAAATTGCTTCATTTACAACGTTGGAACGTAATATCAGTTTGTTGGATGACTGACTTATAAAACTGAGTTTCCTGATCAGTTTTATACTGAGTTCGTCAGTTGTCAGTTTCTTGACTGACTCGGAGCATTAACTGAGATTTTACTCTTCTTCAAATATCAGTACTCCAGCTTTTCATCTGATTATTATTGACTTAATCAGAGTACACCATAATCATGTATCATCTAAGAGTTCATTGTCCTTATGATTTTTAGGTCCTCATACAAGATCCATAAAGTCAGTTCAGGTCACCACAAACTTGCCTGAAGTCTAACTTTACAGTCTCGACTTTCATAACTGAGTTTGTACCCTCAGTTCTTCAATCTTTTATAACTGAGTCTATTCCCTCAGCCTTTAGTTTTAGATAAGCCAACTGAGTCTGTGTCCCTCAGCGAACTTACCTTCTTCAATTCTGAGTGAGCTTCAGTTCTTGGTGTAGTCTGAGTCGGTTTTAGATGACTTGTCTTTCCAGTTTCTTAGATGATTTTCAGTTTTCAGTTTTACGACACTTCTATCTATTACAATGCTTGTATGATATAACCTATACAATTATCAGACTCTAGTAAAACTTATACACTCAATTCTAGAGATCGTTTAGCCTTTCACTATAACAGCTAGTTTCAGCACTTCATCAATGGGGTGTAAGCAAACATGTTCTTGAATAAGATGAATTATCATCAAAACTAAATTATTATTTCCAACAATTTCCCCCTTTTTGATGATGCCAACCCTCCTTAAACGAAAAGCTTCAAAATAAACACAATACAAAACAAAGTAAAACTGGAAGCTGGAAACTGGATTTCATTAAGATTTAGCAAAAACTGGATCAAGTTACACATTTTGTATAAACTGAAATGAAACTATAAACAGATTTTTATGTAACTAAGACATACTTCCTTCTTTTGTCATGAAGGCAATATTCTCCTTCAATCCTTGTATCTTCATTGCTGAAAGTCTTGAGGTAATCCACTTGGCTTGTTAGCTTCCATTTTCTCCACATAGCTTACTTTGGAAAATGACTTTCACCTTTGTTAAAAATTTCAAACTCATTTACATATGCTTTCATCTGTTCAACCTTATCTTTGATCTGAAGTTTTTCTTCAATCCTTTTGATCTTTTTGTAATTGGCCATTTTCTGTTTATGATGGAGATCACACAAAAGTAGTTGAGTGATTCTTCATAATTCTTGTATCTGTACTTGGCTTTGACATGACTTTAGTCTTCAACAAACTTCATCCAAAGATCTTCAGTGAGGGTTGCTCTCTTTCATCAGGTTGACTGTATTTGAGTATCAGCTGCTCATCAGTTAGTTCCTCAAGTTGTCTGATGTTTGATTCTGTAGCTGATTTTGCTTTGTTCAGTTCTGTCAACTCAGTTTCAAGCTTCAGTTTTTCTTCACATAACTTCAGCTTTTCTTCCTCCACTTCCCCTTTTTTTGGCTTCATACAACTCTTTGATTAGTTGATGCGTTGCCTTCTGATTTGTGGACATCTCTTTCTGAGAGGTGAGGACATCTCTGAGTTAAGTTTCTAGCACATAGATCCGTTGATTGAGGTGACATTCAGCTTGAGCATGAGTTTCTCGATGTTCCATAGTTGTTTGTTCAAGTTTTACCTTCAGACTGAGAAGCTCCGAAACTGAATTTGATGTGGATTCCTTGATAATGTCCAACTTAGTTTGAGTTGAGACATCAATTTTCTTCCTGTAATCCAAGTAACTGGAAACATGTGATAGAAGACCACTTAAACCATCCTTTTGGTTGAGCATAATCTTCAAGCCTTCTTGGACTTGGCTTAATTCTTCAGTTGTAAGTTTCTCAGATGGGTCTTCTTTCTCTGTTTCTTGGATTTTAGACTGACCGGCATCTTCAATTATCATTAGTTACTGATTATTATCAGCTATAGCATCTTCTGCTTTATTTTCAGTTGTCTGATTTCCATCTGGCGATTCTTTTTGCTGAGTATCAGTTTGCACTGCCTGTGGCTGAGGTTGAGTTTCTGACTGCATAATTGTACTCATTTGAGCTTCTTTCCTTGAATCATCATCCTTATCATCATATTTTTTCTTTAAAACTTTTTTGGGTATAGATGATGTGGTTGATTTAGTTCTCTTAGCTATCTCTCTGAATCTGTTGTTGCAATTGTTGAGAAATTCTTCCATAGGAAATAGTGCATAGAGATTTGGTATTTCCAGTTTCTCAAACAATAGTTTCTCTTCATTCAGTAAAGTAGCTTCTCGAGAATCTTCAGTCTTGAGCTTCATCTTCATCAGTTTGATGATCCTTTCAGCATCAAAGAGATACTCATTTGGTTGCTGAGATACATGTTCCTTGTTCATAACAGAAACTTGTTTCTCTAGAACTGTTTCAGGAACTCAAGCATTTTACTGACTGACAACAGTTATCAGTTTTTGTTCACCTTCAGTTGTTGTTAACTGACTTGAAGTACCTAGGTACAAACAACGTACAACTGATTTTTCTCCTTGTGTCTCAGCTTTCCTTTTAATGCCTTTTTGCTAAGCGATCTGCTGGGACATAGTTTGCCTATTCACTTCAGGTTGGGAAGTTGAACTTGCAACTGCTGCAGCTTTTGTAGTAGCAGCTTGTGCATTCTTATTCCAACCACTGATTCTTTCCAAATAATACTGAATCACTAAGCTAAGTGATTTTTTCAGTCAAAATCTGCCTTCAGTTTGTCTTCCTTCAGCTTGGGCTCTGCTGACACTTGCTAATTCAGCCAAGTGTTGCCGCTTGATCCGGTTGAAGATAAATCTAGCCCAGTTGAACTCAAATCCATCCCAGATGACATTCATTAGGTAGATACCATCTTCAGTTAACTTACTTAGCCCTTTGTGTTGTCCGATGACATGTCTGCTAATCCATCTGCTGAGAAGACCAAACTCAGTTTTGAGGTCCTTAATATGCGTATCAACCTCTGGTAGTTCATTTGAAGCTGAAATTTGTCTAAGGAAAGCACTTAGTTGAAGTGGTAAGCAGGCTAGATCAATAGATTTCACCAGAGAATCTTTGAAGCCAAAAAGCTGTCTGATGATGTCTTCATTGACAAAAATCTTATGTCCACGAACTCTTGTAAGTAGAGAGTTCTTCAGCATCTTCATATTTTCCCAGAATTGCAATAGACCTTCCAACTCCATGTCTTGTTGCAATTTTGCTTCCAAAAGATTTCATAAACCTGGTAATCTTCCAATCTTTTTAGATTTATGACTGGAGAGAAGGGTATTACCACACATTTCTTCGAATTCTTGAAGTGTGAACGTATCAAGTGCGGTGATTAACCGTTCTTCTTGAGTTTTCTTTGAAGCGGCCATTTAAGAAAAATTTCTGGCTGATTTCGAGATGAGAAAGTTTGATTTTTCTTTTTGGTAAAGAGAGAGTAAAAAAATGGTTGTATATAAAGAGGTTGGTAGTTGAAAGGATCCACGATCTTCTGATAGATTTGTACAATCTTTTCAAATTCCATCGTGGTTTGTGTAACCGATGTGTACTATATGACATAATGGGGGTATACACGCTACGAATTCTAACAGAATAACGGCGGTAATTAAATGCGATGTAACTGTTGTCGGTTTTATCCATCCCTTTATTGACTTTGTTTGACAGAGTAAAACTGAAGCTGAAATCAGTTTTACAAAATTTGGGTTCCATCAAATCTTCAACTTAGTTAGTCAGTTTGATATTGTTGATGTCAATGACTGATCTGTCAAGTGAGCACACCCAACATGACAAAGATCAATCACCTTGACGAATCTCTAAGCTTGAACTGAATTAACTGACTTTAATAATCACCAATTCAGTTCTTAGTTTAGCAAACCTTTCTTTATCCAGAGGTTTGGTAAAAATGTCAGCTAACTGATCTTTAGTTGGAACATAGAGAATTGTTATATCCTTCTTTTCCACATGATCCCTTATAAAGTGATGTCTCACATCAATGTGTTTCGTCCTTGAGTGCAAAACTGGATTGTCAGTTATTGCAATTGCACTTGTATTATCACACATTATAGGAATAATTCCCTCTTCTATTCCATAATCTCTTAGTTGTTGCCAATCCATAAAACTTGAGCACAACAACTTCCAGCTGCGATATACTCAGCTTCAGTTGTTGAAGTAGAGATTGAGTTTTACTTTTTGTTGAACCACGACACAAGTCTATTTCCCAATAACTGATCGACATGTGCCTGAAGTACTTTTTCTATCCACTTTGCATCATGCATAGTCTGAGTCTGAGTAGGATATGAGTTTGAATTCTCCTTTTCTTGAATACCATATCCCAACTCCTTATGTATCTTTCAAGTACTTCAAGGTTATTTTTACAACTGTGAGATGGCTTTCTTTAGGTCTTGTTTGAAATCTAGCACAAACACCAACAACAAAAGATATATCTGGTCTAATTGCTGTAAGATAAAGTAGACTTCCAATCATTCTTCTGTAGAGAGTTTGATCCACATCTTTGCATTCTTTGTCATCATCTAATCTGATGTTAGTTCCAATTGGTGTTGAAATGCCAGGTGATCTCCATTCCAAACTTCTTGATCAATTCTTTTGTATACTTAGTTTGGTTAATGAAAATCCCATTATCCAGTTGTTTAACTTGCAATCCTAGAAAGTAACTTAGTTCTCCCATCTTCCTCATCTGAAATTTTCTCTTCATTAAACTTGCAAATTTTTCAAAGATTTGCTCATTTTCTTATTTAAAAATGATGTCATCCACATATATTTGAACTAGGAGAGTACTTTCTTCAACTTTCATTCTGAATAAAGTTTTATCAATAGTTCCTTTTGTAAAACCATTGTCTACCAAAAACCGAAATAGAGTTTCGTACCAAGCTCATGGTGCTTGCTTTAATCCATATAGAGCTTTTCTCAGTTTAAAACTTTATCAGCTTGATCTTTAATTTCAAATCCAGGGGGTTGTTGAACGTAGACTTATTCTTCAAGAATTCCATTCAAAAATGCACTTTTGACATCCATCTGGTACACTTTGAATTTCTTGTGAGCTGCAAAGGCAAGAAAGAGTCTGATTGCCTCCAACCTTGCAACTGGTGCATAAGTTTCATCAAAGTCTATGCCTTCAGCTTGTGAATATCCTTTAGCTACAAGTCTAGCATTGTTTCTGATGATATTCCCATCTTCATCAAGCTTGTTTCTGTAAACCCATTTGGTGCCAATGTTGTTTACATGATCTGGTTTGTCTACAAGTTCCCATACTTGATTTCTTTCGAACTCATTCAGTTCTTCTTGCATAGCTAAAATCCAATCTGAATGTTTTAAAGCTTCTTATATCTCTTTATGTTTAGACTAAGATAGGAAACATGCAATCATTGCATCTAGTTGATGTCTTGTTCGAACACCAGCTTGAGTATCACCAATTACTTGTTCTTCAGGGTGATCTCTCATCCATTGATGTACTGGGGTTGCATCAAGGGATCTAAATTCTATTGAACTGGTTCCTCAGGAATCTGTTCTTGATTTTCTTCATCTTGATCATCTTGAACTAGGTCAGAATCGTGTTGTTCAACTATAGGTTGTTCAGTTGTTGAGAACTGATGCTGATCTTGATCTGATGAATTTGAAATTCTTAATCTTCCAATGTCAACAAAAATTGATTATGGTAAAATTGGTAACTGAGGTTGAGAAACTGGTTCTGGTCTGCTTTCAGTTTCTTCACCAGGAAAGTTTGGTTCATCAAATACTACGTGTATCGATTCTTCATGCTTGAGTGTCATTTTGTTCAGTACTCTGAATGCATTGCTGACACTTGAGTATCCTAAAAATATTCCTTCATCAGCTTTGGGCTGAAAAACATGAAGTTGATCTTTTCCATTATTGTGTATGAAACACTTACTTCCAAAAGCATGAAAATAGGAAACATTTGGCTTTCTTCCATTCCAAATTTCATAAGGTGTCTTCTCATGTCTTTTTATTCATGAGAGCTCTATTCTGTGTATAGCAAGCTGTGTTAACTGCTTCTGCCCAATATCTTTCAGGCAATTTTGCTTCACAAATCATAGTCCTTTCTGCTTCTTTGAGTGTTCTATTCCTCCTTTCAGCTACACCATTTTGTTGAGGCATTGATGTTGCTGCAAGTTGATGTAAAACACCATTTTCTTCACAGTATTCAATAATCACTTTGTTGAGGAATTCAGTTCCTTTATCTGATCTTATCTTCACAAATGATACACTCTTCTGATTTTGAAGTCTCTTGAGGAGTTCTGTAAGCCTTTGCTTGGTTTCACTTTTCTTTGTCAAGAAAATAACCCGGGTGTATCTTGAATAATCATCTACCACCACCAATGTACTGATTGGTGTGATAGGTCCAAATAAGTCCATATGTAGTAGCTCCAGGACTCTTGCTGTTGAATGCTAGGATTTTGTCTTGAAACTGGCTTTCACTTGTTTTCTTTTTGGACAAGCATCACATAGCTATCCTTTTTGCATGTAATCTTAGGTAATCCAATGACTAACTATTTCTTGACTAGGGTGTTGATGTCGTCGAAATTAAGATGACTCACTGCCATAACTAGCTGACTTCTGATTTGGTATGCACAAGTAAACAAGTTTCTGCAACTGCTGTAGTCCAATCTACAACATACATATTATTTTTTCTTCTTCCAGCTAGAACAACTTGTAATGCTGTTTCGCTGACGACAATGCAGAAATCTTTATCAAATGTAACTTTGTACCCCATGTCATAAAATTGACTGGTGCTAAGTAGATTGTAAATGCAATCCTTCCACATAATATACATTGTTGATTGTGAGTCCATTTCTGATCAAAGTACCATAACCTTTGGTGTATCCATGTTTGTCTTTGCTTCCAAAATTAACTTTTGGTCCATCCTTGGCAATAAAATTACTCAGACAGTCCTTGCTCGTTGTCATGTGTCTTGAGCATCCATTGTCAAAGTACCATATATCCTGCAAAATAAATTAAACTGTTTTAGGTACCCAACTCTGTTTGGGTCCATGCGGGTCAGTTGTCAGTACAACCTTGGGAACATATCCTTTAGGTATCCTTTGGATATTGATGCACTTATTTTCATATATGTAAGCCACACTCCTATAGTATCTATGCTTGGGCTGTGTCTTATTTATATGATCTCTCGGATCCTTTGGCTGAAACTGATTTCCATGATGTTTTCTATTATTGAAACATGAATAATAATCATCATTTATTCTGTACTAAGGTCTGGGCTGACCTTGGTACTGAGGTCTCTGCTGAGGACTGAAGTGATTCCTCTCTTGACCTTTAGACTGAAACTTGTGATAATTTTTCCGTCTGAAATGATTGATTCTATCAGTTTTAATAGTAGATTCAGAGAAATTCCAGTCATCATCAGTTGGAAATAATCTGCCTTTCCCCCTGACTTTGTGAATCTTTGAATAATTGGTATTCTTGGATTTTCTTCGACTGAAGTTTTTCTGGTTCTTAGCCTGATCAGCTTTAGTAGATTCAGCAGTTGATCTACCATTTCGATTTCATGATGTACAGCTGATTTACCTTTTTGGTTGACCCTGTTGTTGTTTACAGCTGACTTTTTTGAAAACTCACGCTGTGACTGATTTTATTCACGTTGAACTGGTTTTACTGGTTCAGCATGCTTTTTAGTTTGATGACATTGTTCAGCTACGAACTTAACACCAGTTTTGGTATTAGGTTCAGTTGCCTTACTCGTTCCTGCCTTTGATGTTTGTTGAGTATCAAATCTTAGGCCAGTTCTATCTCAATATGGCTTGCCTGATTTGAATCCAGTAGCTGAACTAGATTGAGCAAAAGATTCAGTTGCTGATGCTGATGCAGTAGACCGATATTGAGTATTTCCTTTATCAATTCTGCTTAGTTTTCACGAGTTCAATTCATCTTTCAATCTTTTGACTTCTAGAATTAAAACTTCTTTCTCAGCTTTGATTGATTCATAACCAGCTTGTATGGTTACAAGCTGGCTCATCAACTCGTCAAGAGTTTCTTCTAATTCTGAGTTCCTTGGATTGGAATTGGCTGTTGAAGAACATGCATTTTGCATGGAAATTTGAGTTGAGCTGTATTTGGAATTTGATTCACATACCTCATTGGAATCATGCATGTGTGCCATCAAAGCTGTGTCATCAGATAATCTTTCTATACCAGCTTCGTAGTCAGACTCATCTCCAGCTAACAATGTTGTTCTGCCGGTTCTTCTTTGCTGAGTATTCTTCGCATTCAGTTCTGGGCATTCAGCTTTATAATGTCCAGGTTTCTTGCAGTTGAAACAGAGATACTCATCATCCTTCCTTTTCTCAGGAGTTTTCTTGATGTATTTTTTAGTTACTGGATGACCATTCTTCATCCTTCTGATTCTGCTCATCAAAAGAGCCATTTTCTCTTCCATTTCATCCAACTGTTGAAGATTACTTGTGGATGTTTCTTGAGAGTCATAGATGCTGCTGCAAGTGCTGTGGTCTTTGGTTCATCCAGAGCTTTGATTATTGCAGTTGTGCTTGTATAATCTTCACTGAATTCATAAGCTTTCAAATCTGAGAAGATTTAAAATGAGTCCTCTATGTCAAGTCTTCTAGATTCTTCCATTTTAGTGACCTTCATTTTCCAACACATTGGCAAGGCCTTCAAGATTCTTGTATTGATTATTTTCTTTGTGTATTCAATCTTGAGTAGGTCTAGTTCATCCATGATAGCACTGAATCTTGTCTCTATTTGGTCAATGGTCTCTCTGGATTTCATCTTGAAATTCTCAAACTTCTGTTTTGCAACTGAGATTTTGTTCTCCTAGATTGAGTCGGTACCTTCATATACTAGCTGAAGTTTCTCCCACATTCCCTTAGCGTTGTGCAATCTTTCACCTTCAAGTACATATTGCTATCAATAGTTCTAAGGATAAAGTCCATAGCAACATTGTTGAGATTCTTTCGCTTGCGATCAACATTAATCCATTCAGCCTTGGGCTTTGGAACTCGAACTTGATCTTCACCAACAGTTTGCATGTGGGTGATCTGGATTGATCCATCAGTGAGCACATCCATCATCTCATTATGAGTAGCAGCTAGAAAAGCCTGCATACGACGTTTGTATTCATCAAACCTATCCATGTTACACATCAGCATCTGTCTTGCATACTGATTGCTATCCATTGTGAGTGAGTGAAAACTGATTATATAAAAACTGGAAACTGAACTTTCTAATGAGAACAACTAGAGGAGATATAGAGCAACTGGGTTTTTAACAATGACTTGTTAAAGAAACACTGCTCTAATACCAATTGTTGGTCCCTTGGAAAGTCTAGCACAAGTTTAGAGGGGGTGAATAAACTTGTCACGAAAAACTGGATTTTAATCTATTAAGGTTTAGTTAAAACTTGTGTGGAGTTAAGCTGACTAAGTTGAGTCTAAGTCAAATTGACTTATGTAAAACTGAGTCAACTGGCAGCGGATATAATTCTAGCCTTTTTCTTGATCTTGTTATTCTCTATGAAAGCTGAGTGTGCAAAACTGAATTCTGGTGAATGTCAGTTTGTTAGCTGTGAGTTGTGTAACAATCAATTCTCAGTATGCTGAATAAACAATAATAAATGCTATAATGATAAATAACAGAATGTAAATGGGTAAAGTAAATGAAACAAGAGTTATAGAGGTTCCAGGTGGTGTAATCATATCAGTCCTCTCTTCCCATGTGGTGTAGGAGGAAAATTTCACTAGAACTCCTTAAGGTGAGCTGTTACAAAAAGTCCTAAACAATAGTCCTTGACTAATCCTAGCTTCACTATCTAAACACTTGTAGAACAGGTGGAATGGCGGCTCTGCAATTGCTTGAGTCACTGGTCCTAGAAGGGTTACGTATGCATCTTCACCAGCTACCACCAGAAACACAGTCTACCCGACTGCTGATACAACTGTCCTTGGCAAATCCTTCACCGGATTGCTTCACAGTATAAACCTTTGATTAAGAATCAAAGCTGGGCTGAGAATCAATAAATTGATTCTTGTTTGTGGTTCTTCAAAGTGCCTGAATCTGGATAAATTGTAAGTAGCTTGAACACTTGAAGAAATTCTTGATTGATTTTGTTAGCGCAAAGATGATAGCAATTCGAATGAACGAGACTAGTGCACAAAAATGCTTGTAATCTTGTTAATTCTTCATGTTCGATCCTTGGTGCAAAAGTCCTCTATTTATAGTGTAAGGTCCAACGTTCATTTTGCTTGAATTCGAATTGTATCAACGTCTATCTTATAACGGTTATATTTTGTGACCGTTCTGACTTGTCAGTACTTCATCTAATAAAATTGATTCCTTTACAACGTTCGAATGTAATATCAGTTTGTTGGATGACTGACTTATAAAACTGAGTTTCCTGATCAGTTTTATACTGAGTTCGTCAGTTGTCAGTTTCTTGACTAACTTGGAGCATTAATTGAGATTTTAGTCTTCTTCAAATATCAGTACTCCAGCTTTTCATCTGATTATTATTGACTTAATCAGAGTACACCATAAGCTTGTATCATCTAAGATTTCAATGTCCTTATGATTCTTAGGTCTTCATACAAGATGCATAAAGTCAGTTCAGGTCACCAAAACCTTGCCTGAAGCCTAACTTTACTGCCTCGACTTTCATAACTGAATTTATACCCTCAGTTCTTCAATCTTCTATAACTAAGTCTGTTCCCTCAGCCTTCGGTTTTAAATAAGCCAACTGAGTCTGTGTCCCTCAACGAACTTACCTTCTTCGCCCGAGTGAGCTTCAGTTCTTGGTGTAGTCTGAGTCAGTTTTAGATGACTTGTCTTTCCAGTTTCTTAGATGATTTCCAGTTTTCAGTTTTACGACACTTCTATCTATTATAGTGCTTGTCTGATTTAACCTATACAATTATCAGACTCTAGTAAAACTTATACACTCAGTTCTAGACATCTTTTAGCCTTTCACTATAACAGCTAGATTCAGCACTTCATCAATGGGGTGTAAGCAAACATGTTCTTGAATAAGATGAATTATCATCAAAACTAAATTATTATTTCCAACAGTTGATGATACTTTAAGTCATCTTGTTGAAATATTTGGTGGACAACAAGTTGAACAACTTGTTCCTAGGAAGCCTACAATGCCCTATGAAATGAGGGAAAAGAAATCAAAGAAAGAGAGAGTGGATCCAGATTTCAAGAGGGTCCAAAGATACTTTGAATGGAAGTTTGGTTTCTACAAGAGACAGAAACCAGCAGCAGAACCTATGACTGGTTTTGAGGAATGGGTTTTTGAAAGCCTAGAAGTGGAAACTTTGCTGGGACTGATAGATACATCTGAATTAAAGGCAAGGATTATGGAAATCATTGAAGATGGGAAGCAGAAGAAGAACATTATGTTCAAAGATCCCAAATTCACACCTGATAGTGATGATTCATCATCACATGATTCTGATGAGGAACGTCCTATGTTTCCAGGACAGTCCAGTGGTACTGCAATGCAAAGACCTACTAAAGAAACTGGACAAGGATCCACTGAGCAAGAGACAGCAGATCAATCTGCTGATGGTGGCAAGTCTACTGAGGGTCAACAGACAGATGATTTGGATCAGGAACTGTTTGTTGCTATTGGAAGAACAATTGACAACGGCAACACTTCTTGAAGATGCTATGTTGAAGGCCACTACTGATGCTGTGATGGTTGAACTACAAGAACTTATATTAGAAGAATCAGCTCAATATCAAGAGAGTATTGATACTGATGAAGTTTTGGCACAAGCCACTGAGACTCTTAGAGAGATAGCAAATGTTGGAGGTATGCTAGAGGAAAATATGGTTGTATTTCCCCAAGATACAGTTGAAGAAATAGATGTTCAGTCTGCTGAGGGTCAGACAGCAACTGAACAAAGGTTGGAACATGAGGTCCTAATCATTGAGGATCAAACATTTTTAGGACAAAGGTTGAAACTTTTGTTGGGATTGGAGGAATCCCCTATGCATTCAGTGGAGGTTGTTGTAGAACAGGCTACTGTGGAACAGATTGCTGTAGCACAGGTTGATGAAGGAAAGGTTTCTGATAACAAAGATAGGCAGCAAGCTGTTGATGAACCTGATGAAGAACAGCTTGTTGACTATGACTTCAGTGATGAGGTGTTCCAAATGCCTAAAGAAGAAGCAAAAGTAGAGCCCCAACAACAAAATGTGCCAATATTTGAAGAAGTACCTGTTTTGGTAGCTGCACAAGAGGAACAACCTGAGCTAGAACCTGTACTTGAACAGATTTTTGGAAATGTGATTGAGGAGGGTCCTGAACCTGCTGAATGGGACAGGACAAGAGCCATAGTTGTCAGGAGACCAAGGGCAAATTATCATGTTAAAGAGCTTGTTGATGATTTTGTTGGACAAATGGCTGAAGGTGTGGCTAGTGTTGTACCAGCACATATTTTGGATGAGTTGAGAGCTGTAATAAATGATATTACACAACTAAGGACTCAACTCATAAGAAGTGAACAGAGGTTTGAAGACCTGGTGAATCTGTTGGAAACAGAGGAAGGACCACTGAGACAGTTGCTTCCAACATTAGCTCTGCTCAATTTGCTATCAGTGATCTAAACAAAGATGTAAGAGGTATCAAGAAAAGCAATGCACATAGAGATAAAAATTTGCATGAGCAGATTACCTCACTACACAAGAAAGTTGATAAACTTGTTGAGGCACCTAAACCTGCTGAGGTACCTCACCCTGCTGCTATTGATCCTAAGGTTACTGAGAGGATTAACGTGCTGGAACAGATTGTTGAAGGAAGGATCACTGCAGTTGACGCAAGGACTAAAATATGGAAGGTCAACTTGCAAATTTGGTGATCACACAGGAGAGTGTTCATGGCCTGCTGAGCTGTTTTATTGATGATGTCAATAAGGGGGAAGAGGGCCTTACAGCAGAAGCAAAGGAGGCTGCAAGGATTTTTTCCAAAAGGAAATGGGAGGCTGATATAAATGTGTTTAGAAAGCCTGCACCTGGCAGGATTCAGATGACTGATGGCATTCTAAAAGAATACAAGAAGATGTATTATGGAAAGTGTTAAGGCCATATTTATATGATTATTAAGGGTTTATTTCATTATTATTTTCCCCACATTTGCATAATTTATATAAGAATTAAGGGTTTAAGTGTAATTATTAGGTAAATGTCATTTTAATATGGTTATTTGCAAAATTGGTTATTTTAAGTGTTTAATTGATTTAATTATGATTATTTGGATTTCATTACATTTTGCAATGTTCATTTATCTTTTAGGAGGCTTAATTTCGAGATGATCAATCAAAGATATGGGAAAATAAAAGAGATAAGGAAAGAAATCAATCAAGATAAAGATGGAAATATCAAGGAATCCGTTCTGCATCAATCCAGACGAGCGTCCATGCAGCGTCCAATATGGACGGGCGTCTTGTAATTCGGACGAGCGTCTAGAGAAGAAAAGTTGAACGAGAGAGTTTGGACGGAATGCGGACGAGCGTCTTGATAGCGTCTAAGGCATCTTGAACGGGCGTCCATATAAGCGGACGAGCGTCCGCCGCCGACCTAAGGCTAACCGACTTAGAGCTCTATAAATACGGCGGCAGCCCCAACCCTAAGAACATACTTTTTTTACACAACATTGAGATCGCAAATTCACCAAAAGCTGCGGCCAGAGAACCCTAGTTTCACAGAGATGCAAATCTCCCAACCAACAATCATATCCAACATGATTGTTGGCTAGAAACCTTGCAGTGAGTCGACGGAGGAAGCCCATCATCAACACAACCAACTAGAGATTTTATGCCTATGTTTAGTGAGTAAAAGATTTAGTTTTTCATTACTTTGGATCTGTTTTGCATTGTTATGTTTTATTGGATTAAGATTTGATGAAACGATCTATTTATATTTGATGCTTGAATGATTATATGAAAATATATTGTTTAAGTTCTATTTTGTTCAAAGTAATGCAATTATTCATGTTGTAAGAAATTAAGCATGTTTAGTTGAGTAAGAGTTTGGAAACAATCTCGTGATTTCGTTTTGATTGCATGTTTAGTTTGTTTGAAAAGATAAACGAAACCTTAGAAATTTGATTAAAGAAATTTAGTCAACTTCGTGAAAAATCACCACTAAAAACTATGTCTTTTTAGATCACCATCTAGTTGGGATTGTTGGTTGATGGGTGGATTCGTTGCCTCGCTGTGTTTTCCTTTAATTGTTTTAATCAAATCGTTTAGATTAAGGTTAGTTTAAGTTCTAGTTTTAAAAACCCTAAGTCCCTGCTGTTTTCCTGCACTTTTCTGTTTCAGTTCGTAGTTAGACGCTCGTCCGCAATAGCAGACGCCCGTCCATTAGGTTTAGTTTTCAGACGCTCGTTCACTTTAGTGAACGCTCGTCCGCCTTTTTTTTTTTTTTTATTTTCTGCTTGTTTTTATTCTTGTTTTAGTTTTAATTCTTAGGTTTAGGTTTTAGTTAGTTTCAGCCTTAGTTTAGTTAATAATTCGTGACATAATCGATTTAATTATTGCACTTCGATCCGATAAACATTCCACTCCCTTAGGACGACCCGTTAACATCCTATACTACGATCCTTATACTTGGGGTGTTTCGGTTTATAAATTTAAAACTAGTTTTTACCGAACAAGTTTTTGGCGCCGTTGCCGGGGAGTCGGTAACGGTTGTCGGATTCTTCGTAGTGCAGCTTTCTGTGTCAAAAGGGCTCGCTTTTAGCACGCAGTAGTATTTTGACCATAACTTTCGGCTCGAGTGTCCGTTTGGAACGCAGGACCCCAATTCGGAAAGCTCGTTCCGACGCCGACGACGTGGTGAATGCCGTAGGCCGTTCAGTGCGTTTTCGAGGTCAAAATTCACTGTTTTCCCCTCCATTTTGGCCCTAGAAGATTTCAACACGTTTTTTTTTTTTTACCGTCATAGTGTTTTTCTTGTTTTTAAACTTTTCGTAGGTAGGTTTCTTTTCCAGTTTCGGTTTCTATATATTTCCTAAAAAAAATAAAAAAAATTATATATATATTTAAAAATAAAAAAAATAATAAAAAAAAAATACTAAAAGCCTTCTGAACGAGCGTTCACCCATACTGAACGCCCGTCTGCCCCATCTGTCTTCTGAACGCCAGTTCAGTGCTCTGAACGAGCGTTCACTTCCTGAATCCTCCAATCTTCTCTAAACTCGTTCTAATCAACCCTAAGGTTGATTTCTTCCTTTTCCTTTCTTCTGGTTTATGCAAACGAGAAGTAAGAAGGGACTTCTAATCTTCGATCCCGAGCACGAACGATCTATTCTTAGAAGGAGGCTTTTCCACGATTTGGACAAAATGGCGGATCAAGATCCTCCAATTCCAAATCCCGATCCCCAAGCTCGTTAAATTTACTCCTTCGGCGGATGCAAGCTGCGGCAACAACGAGAATCAACAAGTGGCATAAATCAACAACTTCAACAATTTAGACAAAACCAGCTTAATCAATTGAACCAGGACCCCTACACCCCATATCTAAATCAAGATTTTCTCGAGGGGCATAGACCTATTCGTCCTCCTGACATGGGAGGAGTGAACTTTGATCTAAAGAACGGAGTAGTTGCTCTAGTTCAGAATAGCTCTTTCCATGGTACTGCTCAGGAAGATCCACACGACTTCTTGTCCACATTCGTACAAATCTGTGATGCAGGCCATTATCCTGGTGTTGATTCTGAGATAGTTAAGTTAAAGCTATTTCCTTTTGCTTTGAAAGGTGAAGCAAGTCGGTGGTTTAAATCATTGGCACATCATTCTCTCCATACATGGAATGATGTCAAAAGAGCCTTCGCTCTTAAGTGGGTTTCACCAGGCAAGATTATGGAGATGAAACGGGAAATAGCTACGTTTGAGCAGTTGGAGGATGAGACTGTTGGCAAAGCTTGGGAGAGATTGAATCTCTTGATGAGGAAATGCCCCAATCACGGATATGACAGACATGAGTTGTTGGAACTGTTCTACAGAGGTGTCTCTCAACCTAATAGAGACTATCTTGACTCCACAGCTCATGGATCTTTCTTAGGGGGAGGTGATGAGACTGCCTACAGAGTGGCTGAGACCATCGCCAAGAACAATATGTGGTCGACTCCCAAGAAGACCAATGTTGTTAAGAAAGAAGGTACTGCAAGCAGTCCTGATACAAAGCTGTTGGTTGCTCAGATGGAATTGATAAGCAAGCAGCTGGCCAATCTTCAGACGCAGCCTTCTGATCTGGGAATGCAGGTAGGAACGGAGATAACGGAAGAAGTAAATCTAATGGATAATCAAAACCAACCCTTCCGAAACTTTAACCAGAATCAGAACTACTCGGGATTTCCACGACAAAACTTCAATCAAGCCAAGTTACCACCTGGCCCTTGTTGAGAGAAAAACACGTCAACTAACTGTTGAGCGAAAAATCTACCCTTCAAAATTTAAATTTATAAAAGACTCGAAAACAACCGTGGGTAAACTAACTCTCTAACCAGCAGAGTACCGGATCAATTGCTAGGATAGCTACAGGAGTACGAGGTCGATCCCAAGAGATAAGTGGTTTGTAAATACCAAAGTGAACAAAGACAAAAATAATAATTAAAACAACTAAGACGCACCATTGTTCCACCACCCCACCGAAACTAGCAAGAAAGACACATTCATTTGTAAGTCTTGGATTAATAATCTGCTAAAGAGGCGGTACTTTCTCTCTCGGATTTAGCGCCCGTTGATTAGTTTACCACAGGGTACAACTAAAGATTTTACGAAACAAAGATTTGGATATAAAATCCTAATCTAACAACATTCTCCCTCAACTTTCGTATGTTCGGAATATATCATCATTCTCCTTCACGGTAATCGACGAATTTATCAACTATCGTATCTAAATTCGAATAGCATGCAACACTACATTACACTTTAAACAAGTCTAAACATGAAGGAAGAACAAGAAATCTTACGAATGAATGCATAAATCCTTATTTAATCTGGTGAGGGTGGCTTCACAAGGGTGGTCCTAGCACCGAGCCTTAACCACTCATTACAACAACGAAAGTTACAACGAGATATAAATACATATATAGATACATATATATATATATGAGTATATAAGTATATAGATATATATATATATATATATATATATATTTATACTAATTGCATAAAAATGAAAGAAAGCAATAAAAGAAAAACGGAAACGAAATTATATTAAAACGATAACTAGTCGGGTTATTATACCGACATTATAACTACATATATAACTACATATAGGCCCCCCCCAAAACATAATAAAAAGAAAGGAGTAGGAGAAGAGGGGCAATCTTGAACAAAGGGGCTGAGAGGAGTATTTATAGAGGTGGTCACCGGCGCGTGCCGGTGACACAGTACATATTCGATTGTCAGGATAAGGTGGTCCCAATGTCAGAGATATTTCTGCAAGATTCGGCCTTGTCCGGCGCGTGCCGGTCATCCAACATATCAGATGTTCGTAAAAACCTATCTCGAGCTGTAGACCTCAGATTGATATGATTTAATACTCGTTGGAAAGCTCTTCTAAAGATCTACAACTTTCATCCAGGACTTTTTCTCTGAAAATGCCTCTAAGTTAGGTCAAATGTCCGTTGAAGATGAATTACGGGAGAAGCACTGAGGACAGTTGATCCGTTCTGAACTCGTAAGCTTGTGGCATCTTCTTCTATCCCTCAAAATACCTCTCTTAGGCCTCAAAACATATCGTTACGTGGGATACTGGTCATCTTATAATTCTGCAATAAATCACCAAAAATACCCACGTAAATCTGACACGACACTCCGGTTATTAAACCGGTACAAAAACATATAAAAACACGATATTTTATATAATTATTACTACAAACATACTTAGATAAATCTAAGGAATTTATGACTCGAAATGATATAATAATACTCAAAATGATATCAGAAGTGGGGTAAAAAGTTATAATAATAACTATGAATTTGTCCCTTAACAACAACCCCCCACTTAGCGTTTGATCGTCCTCGAGCAAAGCAAGCGATAAAATAAAAATGAATAAGGGATAAATTCATGAAAAGATAAGATATAAGAGACGATCTAGATGATACAACCATTTGAATCATAACCACACGTTAACCTTAATATAAATGTATAACAGAGTGAGTGTGTGACAAGCCTTTTCAATTTCCACTATCCTCTCTTGAATGATTCAAGCAATACGCACAAATATCCATTCAGACAGTCCTAATGACTTTCCTAGGTATAGGCAGTAACAGTTCCACACAACGTCCTCCCGTGTACTTATTAGGATAATCCCTAAAGCATATCATTCAGTTTATACTGGGGATAGTCAGAAGATAACTAAGTTTTTAACCATATTTCCATATTGTCATCAAATTTATTATTATTATTTTTATTTTTTATTTTTATTTATGAACTATATTTTTTTCACATTTGCAGCGTATGCCTTCATTCCCAGCAATAGGACGTTTCGTGATAACCCCCTAGCTGGACTACTATCATCAGGCGGTTGCCCTCATTCCCAGCAATAGGATGTTTCGTGATAACACCCTAGCTGGACTACTATCATTGGGCAGTCGGGAGCTTTTAAACCTCATAGTGGTATAGGACGTTTCGTGATAACGCCCTACCGCACTCAAATCATTGGTAGCTACAACCGACATATAAATATAGTTCATCTTTTACTTTCATTTCATTTTCCCAATAAACTTAACTTATATCCTTCCTATCACATTCAAACCTTCAGATATTCACAGTACATGTTCAGAAGTTAGGTACTAAGTTACTTCTATCTCTAAAATAACCAGTAGGCTACTGAATGGATACAGTTTAAAATTTTCGCTTCAATATCAAAGGCTTACGTGAACAAGGAATTCATGTTATACAAATATATTTGGAATTACAATGCACTTACGGTTTACATTGGTTATACATATCCAAATTGATCATTACATCATCAAATCCATGAAATATATGCCTTATACAATTTATTTTAATCAACTCATTAATGCTCAAAAAAAATCAAAACTAAGGGTTTTAAATTTAAAGCCATTTATAAACCAACCAAGACTCTACCCCCCACTTACGACCCCCGCAAGTGTCCCAAGCGTGTGAATAAAATAGAGAGGAAGACTTAGCTTATAAACACGGCGAGAAAGGTGCTACCGAATCCCGTAATGCCATGTGTAAGCACGACCCGAATCCCTATATAAAAACAACCAAAACAAAACAAACACGAGACATGGTCCTCGTGCCAAGACATCGAATAGGGATATGGGAATAATAAGTAAATGGCCCCTGTCACGTCGAAAATTCGATAGGCAAATAGAGAACATCATACGTGCATATATATCATATTTAAGGCATAAATTCTTATTGGAAACGAGACTAGATCATAAAATGAAATGTACGAAAAGTATTGAGTCTTTTATACCCGAGATCCTCAAGGGTTTAACAACCTAAGTCCAAGAAATGAAGCATTTGAATTTTATCTTTGCTATACCTCGGGATTTTCGGATAACCACCTAATCGTTCCCTTTAAATGATATTCAAACATTCATCATGAGACTTAGTTGTGCTTAGTGTTAATCTTCCATACAGATTCTACATTTCATTAAAACTAGTCTTATCCAAATTATTATTATTATTATTATTATTTCACACGATTTTATTAAGGCGGGGTTGCCTCCCCCCAAGCGCTTTTGTTTTACGTCGTTGGCTCGACTAATTACAAATCATCAACCAAAATCCGAACTCAAGAAGATCAATAGCTTAAGAAAAATTAACAATGCGAGAACCACAGAAATTAAATTGTCTAGAAACGTACCTCTTTTGGTCCTCGATGCCAACTCCTCCCGGCCATGAGTCTTCTTTTATCGAGTTTGTCGAACCATCTTCTTTGCTATTCCATAAAGTTCATCCATCGGGGAGTACACAACTGGACCGCATAAAATTCATCCTCACAGAGTGGACGAATATAGTAATCCGGGACCGTTATATCAAATATTACCAACTCTCCCGGTGGCTTTACCAAAGATGGCCGATCTTGCTCCTCTAACTCTGTCTTATAGCAAATTGAATCATCAACCTCATCCTCAACCTGAACTTCTTCAGTGAGCACCTCCTCATCCTTAGCCACCTCTATTGCACCTGCCCGTTTTTCCTGCTCGAACCCCATTATTTCAATCAACTGCACCACCCTCTCTTGAAGATTTTTTATGGCAGAGCCAATACTTATATTGAACTCTTGCATGTCCAGCAGTCGCTCTTGCAAGATCTGAATATGTGCAAAATTGTCAACGCTTTGAGTATGAACACCGTAATTCTGATAAGCACTAGGGTTTGGACAACCCTCATAATATTGTGGTTCATAACTCGAATAGCCATAATTCTGGTCCTGGTATGCACTAGGGCAATTATAGGACCAAAAATCCGGTTACTCGTCTTTGTTGATACCGAGGCTCGGGCATATACTTGTTGTTGATAACATGGTTCAGGAGCCTGAGATTGGTAAGGGTATTGTTGTTCAGGTGAGTAGTATTGATTGAAAAATCCCTCCATTTCAGCTCAAACTGCAAGATCTCAGAAAACAACAAGAAAACAATAATATTTTTTTTCTCTCGGTAATTACCGAGTGAATTTTTTATTATTAATTTTTTTTTTATTTTTTTTTTTTACGAAAATTGAAAACAAAAAACAGAAAACACACACACGAAGATATTACAAATAGCACACTTATCCCCGGCAACGGCGCCAAAATTCTGTTGAGAGAAAAACACGTCAACTAACTGTTGAGCGAAAAATCTACCCTTCAAAATTTAAATTTATAAAAGACTCGAAAACAACCGTGGGTAAACTAACTCTCTAACCAAAGCAGAGTACCGGATCAATTGCTTGGATAGCTACAGGAGTACGAGGTCGATCCCAAGAGATAAGTGGTTTGTAAATACCAAAGTGAACAAAGACAAAAATAATAATTAAAACAACTAAGACGCACCATTGTTCCACCACCCCACCGAAACTAGCAAGAAAGACACATTCATTTGTAAGTCTTGGATTAATAATCTGCTAAAGAGGCGGTACTTTCTCTCTCGGATTTAGCGCCCGTTGATTAGTTTACCACAGGGTACAACTAAAGATTTTACGAAACAAAGATTTGGATATAAAATCCTAATCTAACAACATTCTCCCTCAACTCTCGTATGTTCGGAAAATATCATCATTCTCCTTCACGGTAATCGACGAATTTATCAACTATCGTATCTAAATTCGAATAGCATGCAACACTACATTACACTTTAAACAAGTCTAAACATGAAGGAAGAACAAGAAATCTTACGAATGAATGCATAAATCCTTATTTAATCTGGTGAGGGTGGCTTCACAAGGGTGGTCCTAGCACCGAGCCTTAACCACTCATTACAACAACGAAAGTTACAACGAGATATAAATACATATATAGATACATATATATATATGAGTATATAAGTATATAGATAGATATATATATATATATATATATATATATATATATATATATATATATATATATATATATATATATATATATATATATATTTATACTAATTGCATAAAAATGAAAGAAAGCAATAAAAGAAAAACGGAAACGAAATTATATTAAAACGATAACTAGTCGGGTTATTATACCGACATTATAACTACATATATAACTACATATAGGCCCCCCCAAAACATAATAAAAAGAAAGGAGTAGGAGAAGAGGGGCAATCTTGAACAAAGGGGCTGAGAGGAGTATTTATAGAGGTGGTCACCGGCGCGTGCCGGTGACACAGTACATATTCGATTGTCAGGATAAGGTGGGCCCAATGTCAGAGATATTTCTGCAAGATTCGGCCTTGTCCGGAGCGTGCCGGTCATCCAACATATCAGATGTTCGTAAAAACCTATCTCAAGCTGTAGACCTCAGATTGATTTGATTTAATACTCGTTGGAAAGCTCTTCTGAAGATCTACAACTTTCATCCAGGACTTTTTCTCTGAAAATGCCTCTAAGTTAGGTCAAATGTCCGTTGAAGATGAATTACGGTAGAAGCACCGAGGACGAGTTGATCCGTTCGAACTCGTAAGCTTGTGGCATCTTCTTCTATCCCTCAAAATACCTCTCTTAGGCCCCAAAACATATCGTTACGTGGGATGCGGTCATCTTATAATTTCGCAATAAATCACCAAAAATACCCACGTAAATCTGACACGACACTCCGGTTATTAAACCGGTACAAAAACATATAAAAACACGATATTTTATATAATTATTACTACAAACATACTTAGATAAATCTAAGGAATTTATGACTCGAAATGATATAATACTACTCAAATGATATCAGAAGTGGGGTAAAAAGTTATAATAATAACTATGAATTTGTCCCTTAACAGCCCTTCAAATTCGAATTCTTTCAACTCAAACTATCAAAGGACAGCCCCTAACTCCCAAAGGCCTCAAGGTGGATGGAACCAAACTCAAAATCATACCACCTCATGTGTCCCTCAACACAAATTCGATGAGCTAGTAGACATGGTGAAAACCTTGTCTACTAGCGTTAAAGCTATTGAGAGACAAGTTGGTCAGATGGCAGACCAGCAAGCAAGCAGACCTCACGGTAAACTTCCGAGTTATACCGAGAGAAACCCAAAAGCTGATGTGAATGTTTGCATTGCCATTACACCACAATGGGAATATGGACAAGAAGAGGAGTTGAATGAAGTAACGTTGAGAAGTGGTAAACAGTCTGGACCCGGCAAGATGTCGGGAAACGAGTAGCCCCTCCTGACGCCATGAGTTCAGGAGGGGGAAATCAGAAACCACATGCCGAAGAAAGCAACGATGAGGAGCTTAGTGACAATTCTTCGGAGGACGAAAATAATTCTGATGATGAGGAAAGAAAGGAAAGTCAGAAAGCGGTACCCCTGACTAAGAAAAAGAAAGAAAAGTTCGTAAGATGGAAGGATAGGGAGGATGAGGCGATAAATAATCAAGCTACAGGGAATGATAAAGCCCTTCCTTACCCCCCAAAAAGGAAAGAGAAAGCCCTCACTAATGACAAGCAGTATGATGGAGTGAGGAGGATGCTTAGAGACACTCAAGTCAGTATGCCCTTAGCCGAGGTATTAACTGAAATGCCTAAATGCTCTAAGTATCTAAAAGAATTTCGTGGGAGTAAGAGAAAGCTTCGGGGGATGGTCGAAGAAGTGCTACGCGAAGATTGCGCGATGGTTTCACGAAAGTCGCCGTTAAGCGAGGTGACCACGGCGGACCTTCAATCTCCCGTGAGATCGAAGGCCATTTATTCGAAAATGTCTTATGCGACTCAGGGGCCTCTATTAATGTGATGCCATTAAACGTATGCAAAAAGCTCGGGTTAGATAAAAGGATGCGGGAACGCCCTATTTCTCTTCAGATGGTTGATAAATCTAGCCGGTTGTGTAGCTAATGTTCTCCTTCAAGTTGAACATTTAGTCTTCCCTACCGACTGGGTTATTCTAGACTATCCACCTGATAAGGAGATGCCTCTAATTCTAGGCCGAACCTTTTTAGACACTTCTAACGCTCTCATCGACTTCTGCAAAGGACAGATTACCCTTAGAATTGGTGACACATCCGTTACCTTCACACGAGGGACAAGTCCTGAAAGAACCATAACTGATGAAATATCGTTTGTCGAAGCTATTTACGAGGATGAAAAAGATACCTACTCTGAAGAAGCAGAGGAGTTGACAGAGATAGGTGTTTTTGAAGTCAGGACATTGAGGATCCGGTCGATCGCGGACCATCTTCTAATTCATTTCAAGCCGTAGGCATTGACGAGTCATCTTCACTCGCTCACACTGGGCCTGTTATTGAGTTAGAAGCATGGAGATGCCCAGCAACAAACGATGATTTCAAAGAACTGAGTAAGGAAGACTTCATCCCTGGTGAAGAAGAAGCTGTGATGGGTAGTTGGGACGAGGTAGAATTTTGGAGAGAAGCTACTCATTGGGAAGTAGATGATTGGGAAGAGTTGGCAGAAGAGCTTAAAGATGAAGAGTTAAGAAAAATGATCGATCACAAGAAAAAGGAAGCAATTGTTGATCGGAGGATTCCGATGGACGATTTGATCCAGTACCTTTCTGGGGTGGAGCCTCGGGAAGATGAGTTATTCTTTAGTCAACCACTCCAAGCCCATAAAGAGAAAGGTGGCCCGTTAAAGTCTAGTATTGAGCAACCACCTACTGATTTAGAGCTCAAACCGCTTCCGAAACACCTTAAGTATATCTTTCTTAAGGATGGAGATAAATTGCCTTTGATCATTTCTTCGAAACTCGACCCTGAGCAAGAAGCACAGCTGATAGAAGTGCTTAAAAAGAATATCCTCGCGTTCGGATGGCAAGTGGGTGATATCTGAGGAATCAGCCCAGATGTATGCATGCATAAAATCCGAACGGAGGAGGGAGCTAAAAAGGTTAGACAACCTCAGAGAAGACTGAATCCGCATATGCAGGAGGTTGTCAAGAAGGAAGTTATAAAGTGGTTAGACATGGGAATCATCTATGCAATTGCCGATAGTGAGTGGGTTAGCCCCACCCAAGTTGTGCCAAAGAAGGGAGGAATCACAGTCGAAAAGAATGAAAAAGGGGAGGAAGTTGCCTTACGACTCGTGACAGGCTACAGAGTCTGTATTGACTATCGTAGACTTAACGAGGTTACGGCCAAGGACCACTTTCCCCTACCCTTCATTGACCAGCTTATTGAACGACTGAGTGGTCATAAGTATTATTGTTTCCTTGATGGATACTCTGGCTACTTCCAGATAGCCATTGATCCCAATGACCAAGAGAAGACAACTTTTACGTGTCCATCTGGTACTTTTGCTTTTCGCAGAATGCCATTCGGCCTATGCAACGCACCCGCGACTTTTCAACGGTGCATGTTAGCCATTTTTGATGGACTTGTGGAAGTGCATGGAGGTCTTCATGGATGACTTCTCGCCTACGGCGATAGCTTTGATGAAATCTTAAAGAATCTAGATATGGTACTCCAACGGTGTGTTGAGAAAAATCTGGTGCTTAACTGGGAAAAATGCCATTTTCTAGTAGATGAAGGAATCGTTTTGGGACATAAGGTGTCCAATGATGGTATTCAAGTTGATAAGGCTAAGGTCGAAGCCATTGAAAGGATGACGTACCCTAAGACAGTGAAAGAGGTACGAGGTTTTCTAGGACACGTTGGCTTCTACAGGCGGTTTATTCGAGACTTTTCTACTATTGCCAAGCCTTTATCAAATCTTTTGAAAGAAGATGTTGATTTCTTGTTCGATGCGAAGTGTAAAGAAGCCTTCAATTGTCTGAAAGACAAGCTTATCAGTGCCCCTATTTTAGTTGCACCTGACTGGACCAAGCCTTTCGAGCTGATGTGCGATGCCTCTAATTACGCCGTAGGCGCAGTTTTAGGTCAAAGAGTTGATAAAAGGTTCAGACCCATTTATTATGCGAGCCACACCTTGAACCCGGCTCAATGCAATTATACCACAACTGAGAAGGAATTCTTAGCTGTTGTTTTTGCCATTGACAAGTTTAGAAGTTATCTTCTAGGATCTCAAGTTGTTGTTTGGACCGATCATGCAGCCCTACGCTACCTTATGGACAAAGCAGATGCAAAACCAAGGTTACTTCGATGGATTCTGATTTTACAAGAGTTTGACCTTGTGATTAAAGATAAGAAAGGTAGTGAGAATATTGTTGGCTGATCATTTATCTCGCTTAGTAAATGAGGGTGCAGAGAATCACAATGATATAGGCATTGATTTTCCGACTGAGCAATTGATGAAGCTTGAAACGGTTAGGCCGTGGTATGCTGATTACGTCAACTATTTAGCGAGTGGTCATTTAGAGGACATGACGTATCAGGAGAAGAAAAAGTTCTTTTCTGATCTTAAATATCTCGTATGGGAAGATCCTTATTTGTTCAGAGTCTGTAAAGATGGGTTGCTTCGAAGGTGTGTTCCTGAGCATGATCAGTGGGATATCCTAGAACAATGCCATAGCGGTCCTACCGGAGGTCATTATGGAACACCGAAGACGGTTGCAAAGATCCTTCAAGCTGGATTCTACTGGCCGACTCTGTTTAAAGATGCAGAAGCCTTTTGTAAAGGTTGTGATAGGTGCCAGAGAACTGGACGGCAGAGTAGTAGGATGGAAATGCCACTTAAGCCCATTCTTGAATGCGAAGTTTTCGACGTTTGGGGCATAGATTTTATGGGACCCTTTCCATCTTCGTGCGGTAATAAATATATCCTCGTCTGTGTCGACTATGTCTCCAAGTGGGTTGAAGCCATAGCTACCCAAACGAATGATCATAAAGTCGTGAAGAAATTCTTGCAAAAGAATATCTTCACCGATTCGTCGTCCAAGAGCACTCATTAGTGATGAAGGTACCCACTTTTGCAATGCGCCGCTTGATAAAATCCTTGAAAAATATGGTGTCAAACACAAAGTTGGTACACCATATCATCCCCAAACCAAAGGCCCAAGTCGAGGTAAGCAACCAGAGCTTGAAAAGAATTTTAGAGAAGACCGTGAACAATAATCGATCTAATTGGAGTCTTAAGTTGGATGACGCGTTGTGGGCTTATCGTACTGCATTTAAAACCCCGATGGGCACGTCACCCTTCCAAATGGTCTATGGCAAAGCTTGTCATTTACATGTCGAACTTGAACACAGAGCTTTCTGGGCAATTAAATTCTTAAATTTCAATAGCCAGCTCTGTGGGGAGAAACGGTTGTTACAGTTGAACGAGCTCGACGAATTCAGACTCAGAGCATACGAGAATGCTAAGCTTAGCAAGGAAAGAACGAAGATACTCCATGACGCTAAGATCAAGGACCGAGAATTCAAAGTTGGTGACATGGCTTTACTCTATAATACTAGACTTCACCTGTTTCCAGGTAAACTCAAATCTAGATGGTCCGGTCCCTTTGAGATTCTCGAGGTTAATCCAAGTGGAGTAATTACTTTGAACGGGTATGGTAATCAAGCTTTTAAAGTGAATGGCCATCGACTTAAGAAATATTTTGGGCAACCAAAGGAGAAGCCTGAGACTCTTTATTTCCAAAGAAGAGATGAGAGTACAGATGTCCTGATTTGTGAAGAGATTCCATCTTATTTCTTTGAGTCAGATGATGACATTCCTACCTCTACCTGTGAGGAACCTTCTTCTGGGACTCCTGAGCATGTTAGCACACCTACGCCTGTCATCCGTACGAACAAGAAGAAGAGAGTCAGTGTAGTTTGGAGAGAAAAGTTTAATGACCTTATTGCGCACTTGACTTGTTGTTGTGGTGAAAATCATTTCTGCCCCAGTACTTCTGATTCCGATATTGAGGTGGCGGTAGTCAAACCAAAGTGGCCCGATCCGGGTTGATTCTTGAACTTTGTGTCAAGCTATTGACATTAAAAGAGCGCTCCTAGGAGGCAGCCTAGTTTTCTTTGTTTGTTTTCTTTTCTTAGGTTGTTTTGTTTTATTGTTTTAGAAATAATACTTTAGTTGATTATGTGTTGATGGTTATTCCTCCTACATGCATTGTAAGTGTTTTGTATGTTTGCTCATATACCCCGTGTACCCCGAGATTATATGGTATGTCGAGTGTGGCAGATACTTTTGAGCAGGTTCGCAAGCTTTTATGTCCAGTGTTGTCTATTCGAGTTGTCGCGGTACATTCATGCTCCGGCCTGACCTCTGCCAACTTTCATCTGACAACCACTGTGGAAACCGGCTAAGTTTCTTTTTCTTTTATTCTGCACATTCTGAGGACATAATGTGATTTAAGTGGGGGGGTAAATTGGGTATGTTTTTATGCTATATCCTTTGAAATATGAATGAATGTTGAATTTCGAGCAAATTTAAAATTTTTGTGAATCTCGAGCAGATGATTGAAACTAAATGCTTGCTAGTTGTAGTTTTCTAACGATGATAGTATGTGACTTAGTGAGATAATTATAGCATGTCTTTACTGTCATGGAGATAGTATTCATTTTTCACTCATGAAAGCCTTTGATATTGAAGCAAGTCTTTTTGAACTATATCCTTTCATTGCTTTAGTGATTTATCTTAGGAAGGTCAGTATAGTAACACCTTAGTTAGACCGTGTGCTGTGAATATCATAAAGTTCGAATGTGATAAGTGAGATGTAACTTATGTCTTGAAAAAAAGAGAATGAATAAGCAATCATAATAAATACGTTTGTCAGAAGCTGGTCGATGATTTGAGTGAGGTAGGGTATACCACGTATGTCCTATACCACTATGATGACCAGAAGCTCACGACAGTTAGAAGAAGCTACCTTATGATTTGAGTAGGTAGGGGATTATCTCGAAATGTCATATTCTACTATGATGGGTAAGAGCTCATTCTGATATGCGTCAAACTTGAAAATTTTGGAAATGATGGGTAAAAATAAAGTGAAGTCTTTGTTATCATGGATCTTATACCCAGTAGAACCGCATGATATGCTGTAGGGATTATCCTACTGAGTGCGTGGGAAGGCTTTGAGTGGAGCTATTACTGCCTATGTCTAGATAGTCATTGGATTTTTGAGAGGATATTTCTTTGAAAGGCTTGTTAAATTTGAAAAGGGCTTGTCACACATACACCGAATCTATCTCTATGTTGGTATTACTTGCTATAGTTGTTGTATCTTTTGTTACGTGAGTTAGGAATTTATTTGGATTGCATATAAAGTGAGCTAGTTTTGATTGTTTTGTCCGAGGACGTACAAAAAGCTAAGTGTGGGGGTGTTGTTAAGGCCATATTTATATGATTATTAAGGGTTTATTTCATTATTATTTTCCCCACATTTGCATAATTTATATAAGAATTAAGGGTTTAAGTGTAATTATTAGGTAAATGTCATTTTAATATGGTTATTTGCAAAATTGGTTATTTTAAGTGTTTAATTGATTTAATTATGATTATTTTGATTTCATTACATTTTGCAATGTTCATTTATCTTTTAGGAGGCTTAATTTCGAAATGATCAATCAAAGATATGGGAAAATAAAAGAGATAAGGAAAGAAATCAATCAAGATAAAGATGGAAATATCAAGGAATCCGTTCTGCATCAATCCAGACGAGCGTCCATGCAGCGTCCAATATGGACGGGCGTCTTGTAATTCGGACGAGCGTCTAGAGAAGAAAAGTTGAACAGAGAGTTTGGACGGAATCTGGACGAGCGTCTTGATAGCGTCTAAGGCATCTTGAACGGGCGTCCATATAAGCGGACGAGCGTCCGCCGCCGACCTAAGGCTAACCGACTTAGAGCTCTATAAATACAGCAGCAGCCCCAACCCTAAGAACATACTTTTTTTACACAACATTGAGATCGCAAATTCACCAAAAGCTGCGGCCAGAGAACCCTAGTTTCACAGAGATGCAAATCTCCCAACCAACAATCATATCCAACATGATTGTTGGCTAGAAACCTTGCAGTGAGTCGACGGAGGAAGCCCATCATCAACACAACCAACTAGAGATTTTATGCCTATGTTTAGTGAGTAAAAGATTTAGTTTTTCATTACTTTGGATCTGTTTTGCATTGTTATGTTTTATTGGATTAAGATTTGATGAAACGATCTATCTATATTTGATGCTTGAATGATTATATGAAAATATATTGTTTAAGTTCTATTTTGTTCAAAGTAATGCAATTATTCATGTTGTAAGAAATTAAGCATGTTTAGTTGAGTAAGAGTTTGGAAACAATCTCGTGATTTCGTTTTGATTGCATGTTTAGTTTGTTTGAAAAGATAAACGAAACCTTAGAAATTTGATTAAAGAAATTTAGTCAACTTCGTGAAAAATCACCACTAAAAACTATGTCTTTTTAGATCACCATCTAGTTGGGATTGTTGGTTGATGGGTGGATTCGTTGCCTCGCTGTGTTTTCCTTTAATTGTTTTAATCAAATCGTTTAGATTAAGGTTAGTTTAAGTTCTAGTTTTAAAAGCCCCAAGTCCCTGCTGTTTTCCTGCACTTTTCTGTTTCAGTTCGTAGTTAGACGCTCGTCCGCAATAGCGAGACGCCCGTCCATTAGGTTTAGTTTTCGGACGCTCGTTCACTTTAGTGAACGCTCGTCCGCCTTTCTCGTTTTTTTTTTATTTTTCGCTTGTTTTTATTCTTGTTTTAGTTTTAATTCTTAGGTTTAGGTTTTAGTTAGTTTCAGCCTTAGTTTAGTTAATAATTCGTGACATAATCGATTTAATTATTGCACTTCGATCCGATAAACATTCCACTCCCTTAGGACGACCCGTTAACATCCTATACTACGATCCTTATACTTGGGGTGTTTCGGTTTATAAATTTAAAACTAGTTTTTACCGAACAGAAAGAAGAGACCATGTCATGACATGGGATTTCAGGAAGGACTAAACTCCTTTCTGGGACTTAAATTTTTGGGAAGTAAGGGTCAAATCTTTAAGAGCTTCTAGTAGAGGTGGAAAAGGTGGAAGAGGTCAAAGAATGGGAAGTCAATCAGCAAGGGATTCACTGGAAGAATTCAAACATTTCTACATGAGACAAGGCTTCAATGTTCATACTATAAGGTTGACTTTACCAGAAGCCTGGAAGTGGTGGAAACAGTTACATACCTGGGTTGACTTTTCCACTTTGGAAAATCAATGGATGCTAGATATTATCAAAGAAATTAGGGAGTTTCCCGGGAAGCAGGAGCAAGACAGAAACAGAAACTAGATTAGCACACTTACTTATGCCTTTATCATTTGCTTATTCTAGTTTGTAATAATTTTGAAAAAATGTGATTTCAATGGAGGATGACTGACTTTGTTCTATTTTTGTTTATTTTTTGCTTTGTTGTAAGGAGGGTATTGGCATCATCACTAAAAAGGGGGAAATTGTTGGACATATTTTAAGTTTTAATGATGTGTGCCAGCCTAGCTGTTATATAGAAAAGGCAAAAAGTTGTCTAGATCAAATGTATATGTTTATTAGAGTTTCATCTTTGCATAGGTTTGATCAAACAAGCACTGTAATTAGGTCATCTAACCTTATCAGCAGACCTGTCTAGGTCAGTAGGGTAACTAGGTCAGTAGAGTGTCTAGGAACCTGCTGAAGACTGAAGGCTGAGGGTTCAAACTCAGTTATTGAAGGCTAAAGGATCAAACTTAGTATTTAAAGTCAAGGCTATGGAATCAGAATTTACGGAAGTCTGTGATGACCTAAACTGATTACATATGGCTTGTGTACAAGGTCTAAGTTCCATATGTTAAGTGGTGATTGAAACTTAGTTATAATAAAAGTAGTGTACTCTAACTTCACAATAAAAAGTTAGATGACAAGCAGTTGGCTGAAGTGTTATTAAAACACACAGCAGACTCAAGCCAGCTGACAAATATCTGCATCAGCAGACTGATATACTTCTTATATCTGCTGAATGTAAATCTCGAGTTAATCAAAATTACATTGGAAGATTAAATGGATACGGATGCATTACAAGCCTTGATTTTGTCAACAAATCAATTGTCAAGATAAAAGGAACGTTGGAATGATTCAGAGGATTATCCAATGGATATAAGTCAAAGGGTGGACAGTCTGGAAACTGACAAAAAGCTGTCTGACAGTTTCAGTACTATGAACAGAGACAAAAAGCAAGTCAAGATGGAGACAAGTCTGAAACGGCTATGTTTGATATTCAAACATAAGTCACAGGATTGACACCTATAAATAGGAGAGTCCAGACTCAGATTCAAATGATGAAAAAATGGATGAAAAATTGATGAACATATTGTTGGTCCTTTGGAAAGGCTAACACAAGTTTAGAGGGGAGGTGAATAAACTTGTCACCAAAATATCTCCCAAAAACTGAATCTTAAACCAGATTTAGTTCAACATAAACTTGTGTGGAGTTAAGCTAACTTAGCTGAGTATAAGTCAAAACTGACTTATCATTAGCTGAGTTAACTGGCAGCGGATTAAATTAAGCTTTTGTAAAATATGAGTTATCAGTTAATATGTTGCCCCAGTTTCTGGAGTTTGCTGAGTATGTGAACTAGATGAATATAACTATAATGTAATAAGTAAATGCGTAATGTAAGTAAACAAGAATTATAGAGGTTCCAGGTGGTGTAATCCTGTCAGTCCTCTCTTACCCTGTGATGCGGAGGAAAATTACACTAAAACTCTTCGAGGTGGCTCAGGTACAAAAGTCCAAAACTTATAGTCCTTGACTAATCCCTAGCTTCACTATCTAAGCACTTGTAGAACAGGTTGGATGGCTGCTCTCCAATTGTTTGAAACACTGGTCCTTGGAGGGTTGTCTTGCCTCTTCACCAGCTCATCACAAACACAGTCTTTCCGACTACAGCTCAACTGTCCTCCACACCTTTTTGGTGTTTCACATTCTAAAACCTTTGATAAAATCAAAGTTGAGACTTGAATCAATAACTATGATTCAATTTGTGATTTGAGCTTTCTCTTCTAGATATAAAATTTATGCACAGCTCTGTTTTCCTTCAAATGATTGATCTTGATCTTTCTTTGAATTCTTTTGAACACTTGAAGATATTTCTTGATCTTGCAATTGAGTTAGCAGGAAATCTTTTGATTTACTTTCCCCCTTACTATGAACTTTCTTGACAGGATTAATTCTTAGAATTCCGCGCCTTTTCTTGTGGTAGAAAAGACTATTTATAGAGGTTTCTCTAACGGTTAGATCATTTGAATTTGAATCCTTATAGCCTTTAGTGGTCCTACTTTTCTTTTTGTATGTCAGTGTCCTTTATGACATTTCTGCGTGTCCAATAAGATTGCTTATCTTATAACGGTCTGATTTGTCTTCAGTTTTTCTTATCTTCAGTTAAAAACTGATTCAAACATGACTTAGTCAGTTTCCAGTTTCTAAGAGCATTAACTAAGTTTTCACTCTTCTTCAAAATCTCAGTACTCCATTCTTCATCTGATTATAATTGACTAAATCAGATTACACCAATTTCAATCGGTCATCTAAGATACCATTGTCTTTATGATTCTTAGTCCTTTAAACAAGATCCATAAAGTCAGTTCAGGTCATCACAATCTTGCCTAAAGTCTAACTTTACAGTCTCGACATAGTCTTCATAAACTGAGTTTGAACCATCAGTTCTTCAATCTTCAATAACTGAGTCTAAACCCTCAGTTATTTTATCTTCTAGATAAGTCAACTGAGTCTGTGTCCCTCAGCAAACTTACCGTCATCAGTTTCTGTTGGTGTGCTCGTATGTCTGTTTTCCAGTATCTCTTTTGGGATCACAGTTTCCTCATAACTTATTTACTCAATTTCTCAGTTCTAAACCTAAAACTATTAAAGTGCTTGTCTAATCAACTTATACAAATATCAGACTCTATTAAATCTTATACATTGATTTCTAGACATCTTTTTCTTTGCACTATAACAGCTAGTTATGACACTTCATCAATGGGGTCTAAAAACAATAAATGAATAAGTGATGAATCATCATCAAAACATAAATTTTATTTCCAACAATTTCCCCCTTTTTTATGATGTCAATACCCTCCTTAAAAGCAATGCAATAATATAATGACAAAATAAATGAGAACAAAATGAACTGAGAAACTGAGATTTTATTGAAGAGACTGAGTTACAATACAGAGTATTAAAATACAATACATTTCTTTTCCTTTTCACTTGTCAGCATCATTGAGTTTATTGTCATAATCTTCAGCATACTTCTTCATGGCTTCATTGGTTGTAGTGCTTTCAATTCCCTGAATATTTGCATAAATGTTCCATGAGTTGGACATATTGTGTTTACTGAAAAATTTTCTTTTGAAAAGCAGCAAACACAAACACAATTGTCTCAATTTTTCGCTTGTGCCAGTTTTTAGTAGGTCCATTACAAACTCAGGTTCAGCTTTCTCAACCTTTTTTGAGACTTTCTCTAGAGTGTCATTCCTCTCCCATTTGCCCAGTTTGTGCCAGAAATGCATAATAACCTTTTGAATACTCAGAAAAGTTGATAAGGATTGTTCTCTTGATTCTCCTTCTCTCAAGGGTTTGTCTTTGAAAATGTTGTAAAGACGAGAATCTAGACCAAGTCTTTTCTCAATTGGTTCAGCAAACTTTGCAATTAGCTCCATTTCCTCATCGGTCATATCTCCTCTAGCTTTCTACAATTCGACCAGTTTATCATCAATGCTTTCCAGAACTTTTGGCATATCTATCGTATTGACTTTTAACATATCCAAACTTTCCCCCTTATTGACATCATTTTAATCAATCAAGCTCTTGATATAGGAGTTTAGATGTTGCTGGTTTGATGCCAAAATGGTCTATGCAATGACTGAATCCTTCATTTCATTCTCCATTAAAGCCATTCTGTCAACCAAGTTATTGAGAATGCCTTCCCATCTGATATGAATCATAGTGGACAAAACACAGTTATTGATGGTCCAAACGCTGATCCACTTGTGCTTCGAGATGGTCCAATCACGAGGTCACAAAAGAAGAAGTTCGAGGAAGCGTTGAAGAATCTCGTTTTGGCAACTTTCAAAGAACACGTTGGGCTTCTCAAGAATGAAGACTTGGCCATTTTATCCTATTTATCTTGTAATTGGGGTTAATGGGCCAATTGGGGAACTATTTCTATTTTTAGCATTATTTCCATTCTTGTTGATTTAAACCCAGCCCAACCTAGAAACCATTTCCTTTGGGTTTTGAGTGAAACCAAAGCCCAAAACCTTTTATCCATTACCTTTTGAGAAGATCCATGAGCCCAAACCATTTCCATTAACTTTTAAAAACAACCCAAAATCCAAAACCTTTTTCATCTTATTTTTGAGAAAGCCCAAAAACCATGTTATTCTATTTTAAGTTGTTGAGACCAGCCAAAGCCCATCTCCTTATGCTTATGGCGTTTTTAGAAGTGTGTTTCTCCCACATTGTCTTATGCATTATAGTTTGCAAGTCTTGCAGCCTATATAAGGCATGTTCTTGTACTTGAAAACTTAGACCATATTTTGAGTGATTTTTATATCTATATGAAATTCAGTGATTGAATTTTGGTGAGTTAAACATTTTGCCTTGCTGATTAGGTATCGTGTCTAACTCGAGAACTTATCAAAGATCCGAGCAATCTTTGTGCGACGTTCTCGACTTGGTGAAACCCGAAGTGCTTGATTCCGAGGGTTGATCTAAGTTTGTGCTCATTTATCCTTTTCTTCCAAATTTCGTGTAAGTCTCTTGGGTTTATCTCAATCTAGATCGTTCGTGTTCATATCAATTGGTATCAGAGACTAGGTGATTGAGGTATTCATCTACTTGTTTCCTTGTTTCTTTCTTGTTCTTGTTCATATCTTCTTCCAAATTTTTTTCTTTTCGTTTATATATATATAAAAAAAAAATCTAGCATTTATTTAGCATAAAAACGCAGCAATTTTTTTTTCCTTCGACTTGTGTATGCTCTTGCATGATTATATGCATGTGTTATTGTTAGATTTTCAGCATATATCTCAAGTTGTTTATATCATCATCATACCATCTTCCAATCTTAGCCCTTATCATCATCATACCATCATCAACTTTGGCCCTAAACCCAGCCCTACCCCACGGCTGCAAACTTTTGTTTGTAACCATTGCCTTTTCGTTTCCTTAGACATCAATTGTCATAAGAGTTGCCTTTAGTAACCATTATTTGATAATTAAGTGCACCTTTATTATTTTGTAGAATAAAAGTTGTTTAGTATTCTCTAGTTCTCATAAAAAAAAAAAAAAAAAAAAAAAAAAAAAAAAAAAAGAAATCAGGCCGTAATTCAAAAAAAAAAAAAAAAAAAAAAAAAAAAAAAAAAAATACGAGCCTACGTTACAAAAAAAAAAAAAAAAAAAAAAAAAAAAACAAAACAAAAGATAGCATACTTGTTTGAATTGATTCTTGGGTGCATGCTATTTGGTTACTACTTTTGAATAACTCTTTTGGAACACACATTTTATCTTATCATTCATTCACGCACCTTAGCCTTTTTTTGCCAATCATTCTCAATTCTTAGTTTGCTTTGGGAGTTAGTCATTTTGGTGCTCATTCGAGTTGTGAATTGTTTGCCATACTTGCTTGTGTTTTTTGATTTGTTTGACGGTTAGCACTCACCTACGGCAAGTTTTGAGCGTGAGTGTAAACACGAGCGTTTTTTGTGATGTATCATGGCTGAACAAGACGAAACTAATTGGGAAGGTAGATTTCGCCTTCATCAAGAGAGCGGTAAATGGTGATATGAATCGTCGTTTTGAGGAAGTTCAACAAGGTATTGCGGATCAAATTCTTTGAATTATTCCCAAAGCATGGTATTGGTAATGGTGGTGCACGTGCACGTGGTAGAGGTCATAGGGGCCGTGGTAATATGGTGGTCGTGGTGATGTTGGGGGACGTGGTGGTTTTGGTGGCCGAGGTCATGTGGAGGGCGATGACTATAGTGACATAGGCGATAATTTTGAGCATGAGGATTATGAACGTGTGCAAGATGATAGTATGCGTGGCCTTAAGTATAAGATACCTTCATTTGATGGTAAATCGATCCGGGTAGATATCTTGAGTGGGAAATGAAGATGAATCAGATTTTTGCGGTTCATGATTATAGTGAAGCGAAGAAAGTTAGGATTGCTACCTTGGAGTTTACGGGTTATGCGATGAGTTGGTGGCATAGCTTTCAAGAGAATCGTCGACGTCGGGGTGAACAACCAATTAATTCGTGGACTCTTTTGACCGAACATATGCGTATCAAATGGGTCCCTAATCATTATTTTCGGGACCAAGGTTTTAAGTTGCAACAGTTATCACAGTCAGGGAAGTCGGTTGAGGATTTTTACGAGGAAATGCAAGTTACGATGCTTCGGGCTAATATTATTGAACCAGAAGACGTAACCATGCAGCGTTTTTTATGTGGTCTTCGAGATGATATAGCGGGCCAAGTTGAACTCCAAAACTATCAAACTTTAAGTGATATGGTTAATGGCGCATCGATGGTGGAACGTAGGCTTAAGAACCGACGTGAAGAGAGAGCCAAAGTTAGTCGTCCTTTTGGTTATCGCGGCTCATTTACGCCTTCTTTTCAACAAGGAAGTTCGGCTAGTTCATCTATTTCGGCCCCTACAAAACGGGTTGAAAGTTCTACTCGTTCTACGAACCATAAATCCAAGTTATCCGAGATTTTGACACCGAATAAAGGCAAGGTGAAGTTGGACGTTCTCGGGATATTGAATGTTTCAAATGCAAGGGCAAGGGACATTATGCGGCAAATTGTCCAAATAAACGTACCATGACGATTTTGGGGCAGCCTTTACCTCGTGATGACTATGAATCTCATTCGGAGAGTGATGAGAATGATGATGATCTTTGCATTGCGAGATGACAATTTAGATGCGCATGCTACACTCGATTATGGTGCTTGTTATGTGATTCGAAAGACTTTGGCCATTCGTACAAAGTTGGACGAGTCAATTCGGCGGGAAAACATTTTTCGGTCCACTTGTGGCATTGCCGGGCACTTGCAACTATATCATCGATTCGGGGAGTTGCGCGAATTTGGTAAGCCAAACACTTGTTAAAGATTTTAATATTCTTTGTTTTACCGCATCCCCACCCGTATAGTTTGCAATGGATGAATGATGTGGTGATGTACGTGTGGCTACCCAAGCACTTGTTAAATTTCGTGTGGGTAAATTGGTGGATGAAGTATTATGTGACGTCGTACCATTATTTGTTACTCACTTGTTATTGGGGAGACCTTGGCAATACGATAGGGCTGCATTGTATAATGGTCGTTTGAATACTTGGAGTTTGCATTTACATGGTCATACGATTACTTTACATCCGATGACACCGGCTCAAGTTCATTCCGAACATTGCGTATGACTAATTCTCGAAAAGCCGTCGCATTTGGTGAGCAAAAAAATGATAAAGAGGGAGAAAAAGTAAAAAATAAGCAAGTTGTTCCGGAGAGAAAAAAAAATGAGGGCGCTTTATCACACTTTGAGGGCAAAAGAAAAGTCGAAAATATAAGTGTGAGGGAGGGTGTTTCCGTTCCAAATGAGGGAGTTAAAAGGATGGTGCGTACAATTTGCGTGAGGGAGTGGGAGCCTCAAAACACGAGGGTAAAATAAAAGTTGAAAAGAATAATGGTAAGGGTGTGAAGCACAATTTTCTTGCCAAGTCTAGTTTAATCACTACGACTATCAATGGTGGGAATTTCGTTTTCCTCATTTATTTTAAGGAAGTCGTCCCCTCTCCCATTTGTTTGATTACCATTGCTTTGATCTAACATCTTCTCTTCCAAGTGTTGTATGTTCGGTTTTGCGGGAATATCCGATGTGTTTCCGGAGGAAGAACCAAGTGGTTTGCCACCACTACGTGGTGTAGAGCATCAAATCGACTTAATGCCGGGTGCTACTCTTCCAAACCGACCAGCCTATAGGGCCAATCCTACGGAAACAAAAGAAATTCAAAGACAAGTGGCGGAGCTGTTAGAAAAAGGCAAGATACGTGAATCTTTAAGTCCTTGTGCCGTACCCGTCATTGTGGTTCCTAAGAAGAATGGTGAATGGCGGATGTGCACCGACTGTCGTGCAATCAATAATATCACGGTAAAGTATCGCTATCCTATTCCTAGGTTAGACGATATGCTAGATGAGTTGCATGGTAGTAAATTCTTTAGCAAGATAGATTTGAAAAGTGGTTATCACCAAGTCCGTATTCGTGAGGGTGATGAGTGGAAAACAGCCTTTAAAACTAAGTTTGGTCTTTATGAGTGGTTGGTTATGCCATTCGGGCTTACAAATGCACCTTCCACGTTTATGCGTTTAATGAATGAAGTCTTTGCGTGAATTTATTGGTCATTTTGTGGTAGTTTATTTCGATGACATACTAATTTATAGCACCACACTTGATGATCATGTTGCACATTTACAAGTTTGTTCTTGATACACTTAGGCATGCTAAGTTGTATGCTAACCTTAAGAAGTGTGAGTTTTGCTTGGATCGCATTGTTTTTCTTGGTTTTGTGGTTAGTGACAAAGGCGTTGAAGTTGATCAAGAAAAGATTCGGGCAATCAAGGAGTGGCACGACCTCAAAAACGTGGCGATGTTAGGAGTTTCATTGGCTTGGCGGCTTCTACGGACGGTTTGTGAAAGATTTTAGCACCATTGTTTGCTCCTTTGACCGAGTTGGTGAAGAAAAATGCAGCCTTCAATTGGGAAGATCGTCACGGGGAGTCTTTTGAAACTTTAAAGCTTAAGCTTATTTCGGCCCCTATACTTGCCTTACCCGATTTTGATAAAATGTTTGAATTAGAATGTGATGCATCGGGTGTTGGTGTGGGTGGTGTTTTAATGCAAGAAAAACGACTCCGTGGCATATTTTAGTGAGAAGTTAAAAGGTGCTCATTTGAATTATTCTACGTATGATAAGGAGCTTTATGCCTTGATTCGTTGTTTGCAAATTTGGCAACATTACCTTAGGCCTCGTGAGTTTATTATTCATACGGACCATGAGTCTTTAAAATATCTTAAGGGTCAAGGTAAGTTGAGTAAAAGACATATCCGCTATATTGAATTCATCGAGTCATTCCCTTATGTCATTAAGTTTAAGAAGGGAAAAGAAAACATAGTTGCGGATGCTTTGTCTAGGCGTTATTCCTTGATTACATCTTTACAAACTAAGTTGCTTGGTTTTGAGAGTATTAAGGATTTATATGCTAATGATGTCGACTTTGGTGATATTTTTACTAAGTGTCCTTCATCTATTTTGCCTGATTATTTTGTGCATGAGGGTTTTCTTTACAAAGGTGATAAGCTGTGTATTCCTAGATCGTCCATGCGTGAATTGTTCTTGAGGGAGTCTCATGGGGGTGGTTTAATGGGACACTTTGGGGTAGATAAGACTTTGGATATGTTGCGCACACATTTCTATTGGCCACGTATGAAAGCTGATGTGATTAAATTTTGTGCTTCTTGTATTGTGTGTAAGCATGCTAAATCCCGTTTGCAGCCCCATGGTTTATACACTCCCCTACCTATTCCCACATCTCCTTGGACCGACATTTCCATGGACTTTGTGTTAGGTTTGCCTCGGTCTAGGAGTGGAAAAGATTTCGTGTTTGTGGTGGTGGACCGTTTTTCCAAAATGGCTCATTTTATTCCATGTACCAAAACTAATGATGCATCGTATATTGCTTGATTTGTTCTTTAAAGAAATTGTACGTTTGCATGGTGTTCCACGAACGATTGTGAGTGATCGTGATACTAAGTTTGTGAGTCATTTTTGGAGGGTTTTGTGGATGCGTTTGGGAACTTATCTATTATTTTCTACTTCTTTTCACCCACAAACTGATGGGCAAACGGAGGTTGTGAATCGTGTGTTAGGACAACTTCTAAGAACTGTTGTGAAAAGTAATTTAAAGAATTGGGAGTCTTGTTTGCCTTATGTGGAATTTGCTTATAATCGTGCTAAACATTCGGCTACTCAATACGCCCCATTTGAGCTTGTTTATGGCTTTTTACCGGTGCTCCGTTTGATTTTGTTCCTCTTCCTCATGGTTCGCAGTTAGCTTGGATGGTGAAGCAAAGGCTGATCTTGTGAAAGCGTTGCATCAAAAGGCGAGGCTGAATGTTGAAAAAGCAACCGAGAGTTAAATGAAGCAAGCAAACAAGGGTCGCAAGGAGCTGATTTTTGAACTGGAGATTTGGTGTGGCTACACCTTCGCAAAGAGAGATTTCCACATCTCCGCAAGTCAAAGCTGAATGCACGTGGTGATGGTCCTTTCCAAGTGCTTGAGAGGATAAACAACAATGCCTACAAACTTGACATACCTCAGGATTGGAATATTTCACCTACATTCAACGTGGCAGATTTGTCTCCTTACGATGCTTCTTTTGATCTGAGGACAGATCCTTTCCATCCGGGAGGGAATGATATGAATCATAGTGGACAAAACACAGTTATTGATGGTCCAAACGCTGATCCACTTGTGCTTCGAGATGGTCCAATCACGAGGTCACAAAAGAAGAAGTTCGAGGAAGCGTTGAAGAATCTCGTTTTGGCAACTTTCAAAGAACACGTTGGGCTTCTCAAGAATGAAGACTTGGCCATTTTATCCTATTTATCTTGTAATTGGGGTTAATGGGCCAATTGGGGAACTATTTCTATTTTTAGCATTATTTCCATTCTTGTTGATTTAAACCCAGCCCAACCTAGAAACCATTTCCTTTGGGTTTTGAGTGAAACCAAAGCCCAAAACCTTTTATCCATTACCTTTTGAGAAGATCCATGAGCCCAAACCATTTCCATTAACTTTTAAAAACAACCCAAAATCCAAAACCTTTTTCATCTTATTTTTGAGAAAGCCCAAAAACCATGTTATTCTATTTTAAGTTGTTGAGACCGGCCAAAGCCCATCTCCTTATGCTTATGGCGTTTTTAGAAGTGTGTTTCTCCCACATTGTCTTATGCATTATAGTTTGCAAGTCTTGCAGCCTATATAAGGCATGTTCTTGTACTTGAAAACTTAGACCATATTTTGAGTGATTTTTATATCTATATGAAATTCAGTGATTGAATTTTGGTGAGTTAAACATTTTGCCTTGCTGATTAGGTATCGTGTCTAACTCGAGAACTTATCAAAGATCCGAGCAATCTTTGTGCGACGTTCTCGACTTGGTGAAACCCGAAGTGCTGATTCCGAGGGTTGATCTAAGTTTGTGCTCATTTATCCTTTTCTTCCAAATTTCGTGTAAGTCTCTTGGGTTTATCTCAATCTAGATCGTTCGTGTTCATATCACCATCTCTCTGTAGTTTCAGCTTTCCTTGAATCATTCCCAATGGTTGTTTTGCGAATCTCAATCTAGGTGTTCTGACAGTCGCTTCTGACATTATCCAATCTCTTCTCCATGTTAGTCCTCTCAGTCTTGCTTTCTTTCAAGGACTTTAACACTTTTCCAAATAAGCTTATATCATCTTTCTGAATACGTATCAGCTTATTGTGATAAAACTTGATAATATCAACTTGTGTGGGAATGTCTTTTCCAGTTTCAGCTTTTTGTTCTTCAACTTTATTTGCTCCATCTTTAGCAACTTTTGTTTCTTTAAGAGGAGTAGAAACAATATTCTTGAGTTTCTCTTTGTATTCCACAGACTTTCTTCTTTCCTCATATTGTCTTCTTAATTATTCTAGACTAGATTGATCAATATCTCTGACTAGTGATATTTCTATATTAAAATCATCATCAGATTCTTCATAAGCCTTAATAGCTTCAGCCTTTGCTATCTCACGCATGGTTTGGTCAGTTGGGGACTGATAGCTAGTTGAGGACAGATAACCTTCCTTTTCTTCATTTTCAGATTCAGACTGAGTTTCATAGTTTGAATCTCCACTACTCTCTTCAGAGTTCTCTTCATCATCAGAAATGTTCTTATCATTTCCAGTTTTCTTTTCTTGAATTGAGGTGAGAATTCCTTTTTGCAAATTAGGATCTCCCTGTGAATCAACATCATCATCATTGTCGTCTTTCTTAGAACTTTCTCCTGCCGCAGCTTTCTTCCAATGACTATCTCTGATCAATGCATATCCATTGCTCAAAAATTCAACAGTGTTGATCAGTTCGGACAAATGAGTGATGTTGTAAATATCAAATACCCAATTCTCTGTGATATCCATTTCTGCTAACTGACTTCTTTGATTTGATATGGAGCTAAGTTTCTAATTTTGATAAGCATGCAGTCTCTTGCAGTCAGCTACTATCAATTCTCCAATGTAAACAGCTGATTCAGGCGGAGTTTTGATTACTTCACTCTCTCTTGGAATCTGCAGATTAGATTCTGTAGGAGTCTCAATCCTTTCAATTTCTTCAGTTTTCTCCAGATCAGTTTTACTGGTTTCTCCTTCAGCAACAACTGGGATTAAGCTGTTTTCAGTTTCAATCAAAGGAACTGAGATGGTAAGCTTAGTTTCCAAATTCTCTTCAGCAGCAACAAGTTCTTCTTCATGTTCAGTAACTTGTTCTCTTGCTGACTCAAGTTCTAGTTCAGCAACTGGTTCCTCTTCAGGTGTTGGTTCATCAACATGATCTTCTGCTGGTTCAGTGTCTTTTTTTGCAACTGATTCCTCTTCCTTCTTATCTTTTGGATCGATTTTTGTTTCACTAACAAGCTCATCTAGAGTGATGACTTGTACTGGTCTTGATTCAATTTCAGCAATTTCTTTTTCCTCAGGTTGAGAAGTTTCAATGTTCTTGAATGACTCCTCATACTCAATTCTAGATGCTAATTTTTGTGGTGTGGATCTAGACTTGGAGAGTAGCTTGAGAATAGTCATTGTCTCTAAGTCAATCAATCTTTCCTCACTGTCAGTTTCTTCATCATCAAACTCATCCCTCAGGGTCTGTTCCCCCTGAATGTCAGCTTCCTTCTGAGTGTCAGTTTCTGGCAGTGAAGGAACAACTTTTTCTTCAACTGTAGTTTCTTTATCAGTGGTGACTTTTTCAGTTGGGATTGGTTGGTGGGGGTTTCTTTAGTTCTTAGTTTCTTTGCTGAGCTATCAGCAACTGAAGTAGCGGATTTTGTTGGAGAAGGCTCCAAGACTTTCTTTGCAGTTTCAGTAAGTTTCGCTTGAATTGAAGCTTCCAGCTTTCTCTTCCTCTCTCTCAGTTCATCAACTTGTTCAAGAGCCTCAGTGACAGTTCGAGGTTTCTTTGATCTTCTTCTTTTCTTCTTAGGTTCGATTTCAGAACCCTCCGCTTTCCTCTTTCCAGGTTTTGCTTCTTTGGTTGCAATTTTTCCGTCTACAATTGCAGTTTCCTTTTTCTTTGATATTCCAAAATGATCAATAATTCTTTGGACTAATATAGCAAGAGTCTTCTTATGATAAAATCTGCCTTTCTTCACTTCAGTTTTCTTCTTGGTTACATCAAAAGATTGTGCTATTAGTTGATCCAGAATGTACCTTTGCCAGTTGAAATCTTCTTTGAACCGAATGACGTACAGTAGATCCAGTTTGGTGCCAGATAGATTGCTAAAGTTTCCTGCGTTTCCAATCACTCAATTTGCCAACATCTTGGAAAGAAAATTGAATTCAGGTTTTGAGTAGACTTGTGCTTCCAGTCTGCAATACTGGTGATTCTGAATTTACTGTAATAACTTTCCATAATTTCTCTTTCTGGTCTTTGCTTAATTTGACAGATGCCGAACATCCAGATTTGTCGAAGCCAAAGATATCTGCTATTAGGTCTTCATTAACTTGAATTTCTTTTCCATTAACAGTGGTTGTGAGGGTGTGAACATCTTCTCCTTCTATGGTTGTCTTTCCAAATTCATAGAAGTTTCCAATACTGTCCAGACAAACGCTTTTCAGATTAATGTTGAACACATGTTCCAAACCCTTGATTTCCCGAATCTTTGTTACAATTTTCTTGGCGAGGGTCTGATCAGTGTCTTTAGCAATAAATTGATCAAGTGAGATGATCATTACAGGTTCAACTCTGGTGAAGGCCATTATTTCTGAAGATCGAGTTGGATTAGAGATGTTTGAGATTTTAGAAAGAACTTCAAAGGATGATTATAAGAAAACCGAGTGTAAGGAATTAATGGGAAAATATGATGGTATTTATAAGTGGTTGATAGATCTGAGTGGGATTCAAAACGTCTTGTCAAAAATCGTTGAGATTACAAAAAAGGTGATGAGTGGAAAGGATGGACGGTTGAGATTAATGTAGGTCACATACGTTCTGTCATCTGTAGCTGGTATCAGTAAATGCAGTAGGTGCAGTGTATCTCCAGCTGTAAATATCCAGTTTTGTCCATATCCAAAACTTGTAGTAAATGTCCTTCTTTGTTAATTCAAAAACTCAGTTGTGAGTAAAACTCAGTTTTTAAGAATTGCAACTTCTCAGTTTTCAGCTTTTGATCTTCTCCTGCAAAACAGAATGAGAGCTCTTTGGTACCCATACATACTTGGGTCCTTTTTGATTAGTTTTTGGTAAAGGATTGTTGATCTTAGTCTTAGTCTTTACATACCTCTCTTGATATTTTGACTGAATAGAGTCAGCTTTCACAAATTTATGATGTTTTGGTTTAACAATCTTTGGTTCATTAAACTTTTGAAACTGATGGGATCTTGAAACTACTGGTGCATTCAAGTCTTCATCAGTAGGGAAGTGTCTTCCTTTCCCCCTGAATCTATTATCCCATGAACGATTTTCATTCTTTTGAGAATATGACTTGAATGTTCTTTTAACTGATCTCTGATCAGTTGTGACTTTTTCAGTCCTCTGATACTTTCTGTAAAATCTTTCGTTCTTGTTGTTTTCCACCGATCGATTTTACGCTTTGTCGATTTTAGCTCGAGGTTGTGCCGAGTAATTGTCAGTTCTAATAATTTTGTCAGTTTTCTGTGTTCTTGACTTTTGTGCAGCTACAAACTTAGGTGCAACTGTACCAGGTCTGAACTTTGACTTTTGTTGACTGTCAAACCCTAAACTGGTACTGTCTTCAAATGGTTTTCTAGGTTTGAACTGAGTGGATCAACTGATAATTATGTGATGTTTATTATCTCTGTTAGTTCATCAGTTGAGCAAGTTTCCTTAGTTCCATTATTAGCCCTGATAAGATTGATCTCATCATTCAATCTTAGAACTTCAACTTTCAATAGTTCTTTTTCCTTTTTGACATTCTCATAATTATTTTCAATTACCTCTAATTCCTTTATGAGTATGTCCAATGTGTCATTGAAATATTCATTTATATGATTGTTCACGGCAGTGTGAGTGTTGAAAGTGGAAGTGCTTGCCTCATGATGTTTGACTGATAAGTCTTCAGTTTCATCTTCTTCATATTCCAATATCTTCTTGTCTTTGTTTGATTTGACAGAGTTGTTCATCAGATTGGTTCTAAATTGTATAATTTCTTCATCATTCTCACCAAAGTCATTTCCTCTAAAGCTTATGGGTAGAGTCTCATCATTTTCTTCAGACTTTGCGATGGATGGATCTTCAATGAATGTTTCAATCATATTTTCTTGAATATCAGCCACCAGAGCCTGTAATTTACTCTTGTATTCATCAAATCATAAAAAGGAACAGTTTATCAAATTTCTAAAGTGTTGTTGTGTCTCCATGATGAAGTTTTGAAAAACTTTTAAAAACTGGAGCTAACAATTTGATTATGAGAATCAGCTAAGGTTGGTCATGGAAATAACTGATACCCAGTTACTTCGAGTAAATGAACCGATGTAGAGATTCAAATATGGATCTCTTTGGAACAGAAACACTGCTCCGATATCAATTGTTGGTATCGGAATAACTGATGGCCAGTTACCTAAGCTGATAAGGCTCAATCGGAGATCTCTTCAAAATAGAAGATTTTCTTCGATACCAATTGTTGGTCCCTTGGAAAGGCTAACACAAGTTTAGAGGGGGGGTGAATAAACTTGTCACCAAAATGTCTCCTAAAAACTGAATCTTAAACCAGATTTAGTTCAACTTAAACTTGTGCGAAGTTAAGCTAACTTAGCTGAGTATAAGTCAAAACTGACTTATCATTAGCTGAGTTAACTGGCAGCAGATTAAATTAAGACTTTGTAAAATATGAGTTATCAGTTATTATGCTGACTCAGTTTCTGGTGTTTGCTGAGAATGTGAACTAGATGAATGTAACTATAAGGTAATAAGTAAATGCGTATTGTAAGTAAACAAGAATTATAGAGGTTCCAGGTGGTGTAATCATGTCAGTCCTCTCTTCCCCTGTGATGCGGAGGAAAATTCCACTAGATTTCTTTGAGGTGGATCAGTTACAAAAAGTCCTAAACTGATAGTCCTGGACTAATCCCTAGCTTCACTATCTAAACACTTGTAGAACAGGTTGGATGGCTGCTCTTTATTTGTTTGAAACACTGGTCCTTGGAGGGTTGTCTTGCCTCTTCACCAGCTTATCACAAACACAGTCTTCCTGACCGCAGCTCAATTGTCCTTCACACCTTCTTGGTGTTTCACAGTCTAAAACATTTGATAAAATCAAATTTGAGACTTGAATCAATAACTATGATTTAATTTGTGATTTGAGCTTTCTCTTCTAGATATACAAGTTATGCACAGCTCTGTTTTCCTTCAAATTATTGATCTTGATCTTTCTTTGAATTCTTATGAACACTTGAAGATATTTTTGATCTTGCAATTGAGTGCTTAGCAGGAATTCTTTTGATTTACTTTCCCTCTTACTATGAACTTTCTTGATTGGATTAATTCTTAGAATTCTGCGCCTCTTCTTGTGGTAGAAGAAGACTATTTATAGGGGTTTCTCTAACGGTTAGATCATTTGAATTAGAATCCTTATAGCCGTTAGTGGTCCTGCATTTCTTTTTGTATGCCAGTGTCCTTTCTGACATTTTTGTGTGTCCAATAAGATTGCTTATCTTATAACGGTCTGATTTGTCTTCAATTTTTCTTATCTTTAGTTAAAAACTGATTCAAACATGACTTAGTCAGTTTCCAGTTTTTAAGAGCATTAACTGAGTTGTTACTCTTCTTCAAAATCTCAGTACTCCATTCTTCATCTGATTATAATTGACTAAATCAGATTACACCAATTTTAATCGATCATATAAGATATCATTGTCCTTATGATTCTTAGTCCTTTAAACAAGATCCATAAATTCAGTTCAGGGCATCACAATCTTGCCTGAAGTCTAACTTTACAGTCTCGACTTAGTCTTCATAATCTGAGTTTGAACCCTCAGTTCTTCAGTCTTCAATAACTGAGTCTGAACCCTCAGTTCTTCAGTCTTCAATAACTGATTCTGAACCCTCAGTTCTTCTATCTTCAAGATAAGTCAACTAAGTCTGTGTCCCTCAGCAAACTTACCTTCTTCAGTTGCTGTTGGTGTGATCTTATGTCAGTTTTCTAGTATCTCTTTTAGGATCTCAGTTTCCTCATAAGTTATTTACTCAATTTCTCAGTTCTAAACCTAGAACGATTGAAGTGCTTGTCTAATCAACTTATACAACTATCAGACTCTATTAAATCGTATACATTGATTTCTAGACATCTTTTTGCTTTAACTATAACAGCTAGTTATGACACTTCATCAATGGGGTATAAAAACAATAACTGAATAAGTGATGAATCATCATCAAAACATAAAGTTTATTTCCAACACACATAATCCATACGAAGCTATTAAGCTTTAATCAAGAAAAACACCATGATGACAAATACTGAGCTTAAACTGACTGATCAAGATTTATCTTCAAGTGTAACCTGCTATCAAGTTACATCAAGTATACACACTTGAAGACCTCAAGCTGCTGAAAGCTGAATCATTTACTTGATTCAACTCTTCTTTTACAAGAAGTTTACGGAAGACAGAGAAGCATCTTTTGGGTGTCAAGAACTATTGTTTGTGGTGAAGCTGGTGAAGAGGCAATCCTACCCTTCAAGGACCAGTGGAATACTTTAGAGCAGCAATCCTACATGTTTCAAGTGTTCAGTTGTGAAGCCATAGTCATTGGTGAAGAACAAACAGCTTAGGGATTTTTGTAACTGCAACCTCAAGGATCTCTAGTGAATTTCCGCCAACATCATAGGAGAAGAGTGGACTGACAGGATTAGACCACCTGGAACCACTATAAATCTTGCCTACTTACTTTCTGCATTTACTTTCTACAATTAGCATACTGATCACATCAACCTATTGAAACCAGCAACTGAATCACACACCTACACTATTGAGTATCCAATACTTAGTATCATCTTTTTAACAACAAGTAATAAGGCTTAATTTAAATATATTCTGCTGCAATAAATTCAGTAACCTTAATAGTCTGCAGACTACTGATAGTCAGTAGACTACTGACCTTGCTAAGTTTGTCAACTCCAAAATGTTTTAAGTGTTAAGTTTATTCACCCCCCACCCCTTTAAACTTAACCAAAGCCTTTTCAAGGGACCAACAAAATATGTCATTTATTAATTCTAAAAACAATTACATTCTTTCAGGCACAACTTCCACAGAATCTTCCGTTTCCCTTTTCTTGTCTTAATAGATTGAGATGGTAGAATTTTCTGGATTTAAAAATAAGAGTTGTAATAATTGAATGGAACATCATTCATTGTGTATTTATAGTTTTTGGATGTCGTTTTTGTTGCAACCCGTGTTGCTTTTCGATCGCTTGTAAATATTTTAGCTTCCTGAGTCTATCCTTTTGTTTTTTTGCTTTGTTTTCTGATGATGATGTTGTCACGCTTACGTATATAGTCGATTAATTTTAATAATATACGTTTTGGATGCCTTTTTATGGTTAAGGACTCGATATCCGGATCATGGGCGTCACAATTGGTATTAGAGAATGAACTAACACTGTTGAATAGGTTTTTGATGTCTTAGGATGTGATCTTATCATGTTTTGATCCTTAACTAATGGATTTTGAAGTTAGAATTCTTAAGTGTTGACCTCGTGTTAGAAATATTATAGGTTATGATGATAAGAGTCAGACTAGCTGTTATGGATGCGAGCAAAAATGTGTCTAGAATCTAATGTATAGGTTTTGCTAGAGTCTGATAGTGTATAAGTTTATCAGACAAGCACTTAGTCAGCTGATAGGTTCTTAATAGAATAGGACTAGTTATAAAAATCCATTAGAGTCTAGGAAACCTAAGCTAAGATGAGTTGAGTAAATGGCTGAGGGGACAAACTTAGTAATGAAGACCTGAAGGCTGAGGATCAAACTCAATAACGAAGACTGAAGAGCAGAAGAGCTGAGGGATCAAACTCAGTTTTGAAGATTTAAGTTTAGACTATAAAGTTATCTTCAAGTAAGTCTGTGATGGCTTGAAATAACTTAATGGATGTTGTGTAGAAGGCTTGAAGTTCAAAGTAAATATAATGAGAAACTTCAAGTTATGAGAATATGGTGTACTCTGATCACACAAATAAAGATAGGATGAAAAATCAATAATCCAGATTCAATTGACCTAAACTGAATCAGATCAGCTGAAGACAACATTCAGTCAAGCAGACAAGTCAGTTAAGCAGAACAAGACTCAAGCAAATTCAGTCAAGCAGAATTTGCTGAGCTGAAAATGTACTATTAATCCTTCATGCAGTATATTTTGAAGATATTATTCAAGATGAGGATTAATTTGGGACGTCTAATCAAGCATTCATTCAATGGACAAGTTTATGTAAAGTCCCACATCGGTAAAGTAGTAGAATACTCACCCTCATATAAGTGTGAGACATAAAGATCTTGTCAACTCGGGTTAGCCCTTTTAGACCAAGCGAGGACGACGGTCTAAGCAGTTGACCGGACCATTTATGACTCATTTAGCGCTACCAGACCTGGGGTATGGGGGCGTTACATAATGGTATCAGAGATGACTATCTGACGTAACTATACGCTGTACCGTACAAGAAGACAGTGTAAGGATGGCCTCTAGTTACCTCTGGTAGGGACGGTATGAGAACATTCTTGGCCATCTTGGTGAGGACGCCAATCCCTTATAAGGGATAATGTAAATCCACATCGGTAAAGTAGTAGAATGCTCACCCCATACAAGTGTGAGACATAAAGGTCCTGTCAACTCAGGTTAGCCCTTTTAGACCAAGCGAGGACGGCAGACTAAACAGTTGACCGGACCATTTACGACTCATTTAGCATTACCAAGCCTGTGGTCTGGGGGAGTTACAATTTAATTGACGTTTACAATGATCATTGGAGAAGAATATGTTGGATCGATGCGCAAACACACTCTAGAAGGTAGTGAGAGAGGTGTGGGGAATTTTTGCTATTTAAAATTTTATAACATAGAGACAAATAGTGCAGGCAATGTAGTGTATAAAATCAGAGTATAAATTATGTTAACACACTTAGTTAAAATTTGGAAGAAAAACTTTCAACTAAGTTAAGTGTGTTTAACTTTTATACCTAAGTCAAGTTTCAAAAGCAGTTTGATTGAGAACTTAAAACACAGATTAAAACATAATTAGGTGAGTTGTTTTAGCATGCAGATCCAAATTTAGTTGGATATAAAAATAAACTGCAGAACTGAAATACTAAATAAGATATGTGACTTAACTGATAAAAGAGTTTAATTAGAACAGATTCAGCACAAAGTTCAGGATATGCTACTGAAACAGTATAGATACAAAGTGCTGCAGAACAGAAATATTACAAACTCAGCAAGCTGTCTAAATAATCTATTACAAACAGTGTACTCACAAGTTTAGCAGACCTGACTACAAGTGTAAAGTCTCACATCGATAAAGTAAATTCCTGCTCACCCCAATAGAAGTGTGAGACACAAAGGTGTCAGCTCGGATTAGCCCTTTTAGACCAAGCGAGGACGACGGTCTAAGTATTTGACCAGACCATTTATGACTCATTTAGCGCTACTAGGCACGGGTTTTGGGGGCATTACAGAATGGTATCAGAGCCGACTGCCATACGGAACTAAATGCCACACCGTGAGAGGCAGTGAGGGCCACCTCTAGAATCCTACTCAACCCACAACCCATTTTTATAGAGTCTGATACTTGTATAGGATATTAATGGGTTTGGCGCTTTTTTGGGAGAGACAATTGTCTACTCTCCAAAAAAAAAATTCTCTACTTTTCTATCATTATTTTACTTTTCTATCAATATTTATTCTATCCTAACAAAAGTAAACAAAGAACATGGCTAAAGTTCCTTTATTATGGTTGCTCTAACAAGTAAAAAAGAGAACTTCGCTGCAACTTGTTTGGTAGACTCCTTTGTATAACAATTTTGTAATATTCAAGGCTGGTATTAGTTTAGTCTTTTATTTATTTATTTAAATTTTTTTTTTTTTTACGATCAATTGTATGCATGATCTCGATCAACAATGTAAGCACAAATTTCTACAATTCGTAAACTTCTTTCTAATCTCTCATCTAGAATAAATAAATTTAAAATAAGGGGGAAAAAACGAACTGGGACAAGTCCACTAGGACAAGTCTTGGCCGTCCTGGCAAGGACGCCAGTCCCTTATAAGGGGGGAGAATGTAAAGTCTCACATCGATAAAGTAAAGTCCTACTCAACCCCATATAAGTGTGAGACATAAAGGTCTTGTCAACTCAGGTTAGCCCTTTTAGACCAAGCGAGGACGATGGTCTAAGTAGTTGACTGGACCATTTATGACTCATTTAGCGCTACCAGGCCCGGGTTCTGGCGGCGTTACATCAAGGCAATACAGTAGGTAACTAAAGGTCCAACAAACCACTAACTAAGGCAGATTACTACAAAAGAGTAGACAATTGAAAGAATTGAATATCAACCAACTACAGAAGTGATAATCAGGTTCAAAGGACTAGATTATCAAGTCTGAAGTCACAAGAGCTGAATACACTATTCAGTTTTTTAGAGCTACTAACTCAGCGTATTACAAGGTGATCTCAATAACAGATTCCACAAATGAAACAACAGCAGGCTTAGAAAGGAAATGTGCAGGAGGCAAGTTTAGGATGCAAAGATTAGGTTACAGCAGGTTTAAACTGGAAACTTGCAGGCACAAAATGATAACACAATAGGTGTATTCCAAACTTGATCAACAACAATATTTTGTATGCTAAGGTTCAAATTCAGAACCAACAAGTTATAGGGGGAAGAAGCAAAGACAGAATAACACACAAGCCTGTGAATCCAATCAGAGAAGTCACTGACCAATCTGATTGTTGTCTGAATCCAACAACAATATTTTGTAAGTACATACCAATAACCTTATCCACAAGGCAAGCACTATCAGCACTGTAGACTGATATGCAGTATAGTCAGTACTTACAAGGACCTTGAATAAGGGACTTCTCAGTTTAAGTATGATTCACAACAGCAAAGATACTCAGACCAAAATCTAACAAACTTTTGTCTGATGCTGAAATACAAGACTTAAGAGTTTGATTTTAGGGAGATTCAACGTATGGACAATTTACCTCAGTAGGCAATCAAACTCGGCACTTCAGACCAATCTTATTGTTGTCTACTACCTTGATCAATTGAAAATCAGACCACCAAATCAAGTTTTACAAGCACAGACCACACAGACATACACTCTGGCAAAACTAGTATCAACAAACTACTATAATGCACAAAACAAGGGCAAACATCACGTCGAAAAACCAATGATAAAAGAACAGAGCCTAGTCAATTGTGTATACCTCTCAAAGAGAACACGGAATACCTCAATTCACAAGCTTTGTGCAGGCCAATGATCAGTATCACACTTCTCAGTGTCAAGCACAGAACCACAGACCTAGAAACCAACAGATGACCAAGTCACTTCCCAACTTCTGTGCAGGATCAAAAACTAAAGACAAAAAAGAGAAAATTTGATGTGTTTAGGAATGTAGGATTGCTCAAGAGAATGTATTCTGAGTTGTTGCAATCACATTCACTATCATGGTTTATTTATAGCCTAAGGGTATGAGGAACCCTCAAGACATAAGACTCTGTATAAGGTCAGCTCATTTTTTGAATTTTGAATTTCAAAACCGAGGCACTGATTAACCCAAGTGCTAAAACTCTGAAATTCGTTGGCTTTATGAGTTTTTGTTAACAAAATCACTTATGTCACCCCGGTTTGCAAGTTAAGGCCCATAATAGAGGTACTATTAGCTGTGAAATTGTTGAACCAGTTTAAATTAAACCAACTCAAAGTTTGACACAAACACTATGGGGAGCCTTGACACTTAATAGAGAACCCTAGATCCAGTTAAACTGTCTATTGATCAACACAGAATTAAAATTATAACAGGTAGTAAGTAGGGGTTCATAATTGACCAGAAACCAACTTGTTTACTAAGACATTGACCCAGAAACCTAAGGTCAACACTAAGGTTGGTCAAATCATGTTAATAACCCAAAAATCCAACTAGAGCATGATTTGACCCATCATTGAACCATTTGGTTCTTAGGATTGACTCGGAACCGAACCATACATGACCTAATAGTTAAAACCCTCGGTCAGACCAGTTACTGGAAATAAACGGGTCAAGTTATTTTACCAAAGCCAACCTGGCATAGAACTAGGGTTGGGATGTTAACCGAAAGCAAGCTACAGGCTGAATATGCACTTTGAAGATTAAAGCTCCAATCTTTCAATTTCAGACGGTTTAGATTCCGACGAATCAGGTCAAACGCTAAGACATTTCAAACTATGAACGGCCACCGGAGCACTAGAGTGATCAAATCTCTAATCTTCGTTTGAATCCCCAACAGTCTAATGGCTAACCAGGCAGATGTCAACCCTTATCAGGATTCCTGAAATATCAAGCCACGTTAATGGCAGATATAATCAAAACCAAAATAGAAATGATGAGAGAAGAAACGATTTCACCGATTTCGTAGTCTAGATTCCAGCCATCACGTTTCTTCAAAACGTGTTGCAAATGGAACAGATAAGGGAGAGATTAATGAGTCTAACACCCGTATTTCTCTAAAACTCAAAGAAACAACCATGGAAGATGAACAAAAAAAGGGCTAGCTTTTCAGGGGTTAGAACGAATCGTCAAAGGATAAGTAGAACAGCTAGATAATCAATAAACGGCTAGATATTGATTCCTGAGAATCGTAAAGGTTTACAAGAAGATCGGCCATGTAAAAGGGAAAAAGGTCTGAGAGTTTGAAGGAATTCAAACTCAGAGGGTTAGGGTGGAAGATTATCTGGAAAAAAAACGGCGTTTGAAGGGGTGGAAATAAGAATAGCTTACGGGTTTTCAGGGTTTGGTGGTATATAAGGGTCGGGTTATGTCGGGTCAAAGGACAGAGGTAAAAGGATTAAGTTAGGTAGGCCTGAGATTATGGATTAATTTGTAGATGGGTTTGGCTGAAGATAAATTAAACGGGCTGGACATTATTTTTATCAGGCTTATAAAATCTAAGTCCAACAGATAATTTTAATAATGAATATTTGTTTAAAAGAATTGATTTTAGGACTTAATTAAACATTAGTACACCTAAAAAAATCATATTTTATAAAGACACATTATATTTAACTTCCCCAAATTATCCTTTTGGTTATCTATTCAACAAAGAATTTGCACCTCAATATACTCATTCGTCAATGATACACTCACCCACATCTGCACATTGCTCATCCTCCACCTAAAACTGCTCCCACCTCCGCCTCTTCTAGCACCACCGCCGCCTCCGCCGCAAATATTTAGATGCTCCGACAGTGTCTTGCTAAGCTCCGACGGTCTCAAACTTCTATTTAATGAAAGCATTACAGCAATATGGACACTGTTCTTCTTTGTGGCCTTCAGGCTTTGTTGTTCGAACCATGGCTTCGGCCCAGGGGCGTCCCTGTCCAAATTTATGCTCGGTGCCAAAAAAAAAATTTAGATCATAGCCCTTCGAAAATAAACAGTAACCAAAACATATATAAAAAAATAAAACAAAAAAGCTGCGTGGGATAGTCATGGGTTTGGAAAGAAAAAAACCTACTTATTTGGTTCCTAGTCTTAGTTTAAAAAAACAAAAATTATTATAGTTTGCAAGATTCGAAACCAAGTCTCATGTCTAGTGTACTAGAGTGCTAATTATTAAGGTAATACATTACTTGTTCATATAAATACAGTATATATATAATATTAGGTCGAAATTTCGTAAAACCCTTAAATTCATTGATTTTCGGTAGGGCTCCGGGCCATAGACCCCTTGGCCCCCTAGGGGCGCCCCAGCTTCGGCCAAGGTTATGAGCTTCAAGTTCAATGGTGTTCTAATTTCTATAATCTTAAATTAAAGATAATGAATGTTTTTCTAGCTACAACTAAAAATTTAGCTGAATCAAATGAGCTTTGGAGCTTAAATGAAGAAAAATTAGTTTACGATCCAAAATCTCATTTGAATAAAAGAGGGCTTTTGCATTTTGGTAATTCTATGATCTATTGAGTTTTTATTGAAATGGCTGGTCCCGGTCGGAAAGAGAACACTCAATCACAACGCGGATCAAGAATTTCCATTGCAGTCAGAATCGGAATCCTAGTCGGATGTATTTTTGCTTTCTTGTATCCTAATGGGTTTCTCCTCCGATCCGTCCACTATGTACCGCCGGGTGGCCGGCCAATTTAGACGTTAAGTTTAGCACAATTGGTTATTGGACTTCTTTTTTTCCAACATTTTTTTGAGTCAATTGAAACTTTCTTTAGTTGTTTAGTACACTTGGCATGGAACATCAGCTATTTAGAAGAATATGATTCTTTTGTTTACCCAGCTTAGGTGTTTGTATTAATGTCTGATTCTTCCCTCTGTATGTGATAATGCTATTTAGTTGACCTTGAAATTTTGCAAGCTTGTTAAAAATTTGCATAGAACGACCAGAGGACGTTGATTCATGTCCTTAAGACTTGAATTCTTGCAACAGCATATTGAATTGATGCCCAAATGTTCTACAAAATGCTATTGCTATATCTGTGCCTTGTTCCATTTATCTTGTTTCCTTGAAGCTGTTTTGGCATCTTTTGTTATAGGCCTTTGCCGGTGAAATACCATGTTTTGTGAAACATGGAGGATCAATGTCGTAATATTCTGTTTGTGCATTTGATCGTCCTTTCTGTTTCAGTTTAGTTTAGTTTGTTTGTTTCAGGTTAATAAGTTATCGATTCCTTTATTATACATATAAAGCTTCTTATTACGTAATCGACATTTGTTGCAACTTGTTTGATTAGATTGTTTGTTGTATCTTGTTTGCAACTACTCAAGCGAAATATTTTTGTAATTTGGTAATTGTGAAAAATCGATTCTTTTGGTTGAAATTGCTTTAAAAGTGATATATAGCGGATCATCTATTAACAACATAGGCTTACACGTTAATTTGATTAGTTCTCCTGCCTAGTCATTTTAATTAGTTTAAGTTTCATGATGCCCTGTTTTAATATAAGTGGTTTTATAATACATAAGTGATTTGCGTTTCAAAGTTTCGATAACTCGTTTTTATTCTCGAAAAAGTTTTAAAAACCACCATAAAATGTTGGTGTCACTAGTGTCACGGCATAAAATGTTGTTGTCATTGGGTGGGACTGCATAGGGTCACTTCATAAAATGTCGGTGTCATTGGGTGTCACTTTATAAAATGTTGTTGTCATTGGGTTATCAGTGCATCGCGGTTGTCACTGCATTGCAGTGTCACTTCATCGTGGTGTCTCCGCATCGCAGCGTCTCTGCATCACGATATCACTACATCGTGTCGATTTTTATGAAGAAAAATTTGAATTTTGAATTTCTGCAATTAAGTCGAAAAATATCAAATGAGATATCAGAATAAAGAGGACGAAAAAATATGAATTATGGTGAAAGAGTTACGATGATCGTAGTTCTATTTCAAAAGATATAACCGTTTGAAATATTGAGTAAGAGATTGAAAATAAAATAAAAAAATATTTTCCAACTTATCAGTGGAATAAAACAAAAAAATACAAAATAAATGGGTATTTGTTTATGAAGACTAGTTTCAGTACTTAATTAGGCACTTAGGACACACTTAAAAGATCATTGGTTATAAGAACGCATTTCATTTGCTTTTCTACTTTTGCCATTTACATCATTTAACACGGTTTTGATTTCTATTTACTTAGAAAAGAATCTTAGATTATTTCTTTAATTTCCGTTGCTTTCGTTGGTGTGATTCCGTTGTTTTCGTTGCATCGATTGGGAGATTTGCGTTTACGGAGCTGTGTTACGGCTCATATATGCTTCGATTGTTTTCTATGATCATCTCTTCCCTTGGATTGTGTTCGTCATTCATCTTCTGCTGCTTCGATTGGTCCGATTCGTCGGATTTAGCTTGGTAAATCGGCGTTTGGATCGTATTTCGGTTGAATAATCTGATTTCTTCATTTTTCTGGTAATGTTCGACATTTGTTATTTATAATTTACTTTAATTATGCACCATTGTGCAGCTGGATCTTAATTTGATGTTTTGTGATTGTAATTTAGTGATTACAGTGTGCATTAATTGCAATTTGATGTTTTTTATGTGTTCGAATGATTGCTATTTGAGTTTTGGAACGAGTGTATTGTGTTTGTTTGTTTATGCAGTGACTAAACATATAAACACAAAGTAATGAATTGTGTAATGATATATTAGTGATGTGTAGTGAACTGTTAGTGTTTCGTTAATCAAAGTAATGATGTGAAATCTCAGATTCAGTGAATATGATCATTGTATTGAAAATATGATCATTATGTTGAATGATTATTGGAATTTATTAAGTGTACTATTATTTGGAATGAGTACATCTGTTACTTTTATGTTAAGTTGATGTTTCTGATTGTAATTTTGTGAATGTATTGTACATGAATTGTCCTTGAATTCTAAGTAGAGTCATTTTGAGTGTCAATGAGTGTTTATTTGTTGTGAATGCAGTGACATTTTTCATTCATTGACATTTATTCTTAGTTTTGTCAGTCTGTTATTTTATGCATTGATCTATTATGTGATTTGTTCACCATTGAGCATATATAGTCATATATGTTAGTGTTGTTGAATGAATCTTGTAATAAATGTATTGAAATTTGAGTTTATGCAGTGACTTTTGGTATGTAGTCACATATAATGTCTTTGTACTTATATATGAGGTTATTGATTGACAATTTAGGTAATGGATTGTCATATCAGAATTGTTTTGAATAATAATTTGAGTCATTAAAGTGTAATTTGAGTTGGAATTATTATTCAGATTGTGGTCAATGCAATGACATGTTATTAGTTATGCAGTGGCTATCTTTTTTTTCTTACATGCATTGATATTTTGTTTGGTTTTTTTTCTCCGGGATTCTACTCTATTACAATGTTGATTCTTATGTGCACCTACAAAGAAGAGATATGTGTTGTCACTGTGACACCTAATACTACCGTAAATTCTACTGTTAATTGTTAGGCACATTTTAGTTTTAATGATGAATGCCAGACTAGCTGTTATAGGGCAAAGGCAAAAAAGATGTCTAGAATGAATGTATAGGTTTACTAGAGTTTGATCCCTATATAGGTTTGATCAAACAAGCACTGTAAAAGAGTCAACTTACTAAGTCAGCAGACTCCTCGAGATTAGGTGTTCAGTAGAGTGTCTAGAATCTGCTGAATACTGAAGACTGAAGACTGTAGACTGAAGGCTGAGGGTTCAAACTCAGTATTGAAGGCTAAAGGTTCAAACTTAGTATTGAAGACTTAAAAGCCAAGGATATTGGATCAGAATTTAGGTAAGTATGTGATTTCCTAAACTGATCACATATACCTTGAAATGAAGGTCTAAGTTCCCAAAAAGGACATGTGATGAATGGGACTTAGTTATGTTTAAAATGGTATACTTTAACTTCACGAACAAAAGTTAAATGAGAAGCAGTCAACTGAGTGTTCATTTAGGAGCACAACAGACTGTAAGTCAGCTGACTGGTGTATACTTCAACAGACACATGAACTAGACATCAGCTGAGTATACATAATTCAAATTAATCAGTTTTAAGAGTTATTTTGGAAGATTAAATCGATAAGGATGTATATCAAGCATTGGATTAAACAGACAATCAATGGTGAAGATTAAAAAGACGTTACAAGAAATTCAAAGCTATTTTAATTGAAGAAAAACCATTGGTTGACAGTTTGTCTGTCAGGAGGACACTTACATACTCACAGAGAGTACATTACAGGGAATTTCAAGGAATAATATGAAAATCCAATAATGTTCAGAATTGAAATTCAAATTCAAACACAGGATTTACACCTATAAATAGAGGACCCCTGGGATCAGATTGAAATACGAACTTACAAGCAATCAATGGCTATACACCCTACTGAACTGTGCATACACTTTGATCCAAAAATTCTTCAAATGTTACTGCATTCAAGTATCATCTAGTTTCCACACATGAAGACTATAACGTGCTGATCTTTTAATCCTGATCAAAAGCTTGCTGAAGCTGAATCACTTTCTTGATTCAAACCTTTCTTTTCACAAAGAAATCTGAAGACATAAAAGCACTACTAAGTGTCAAGAACTGTTGTTTTTGTGGTGGAGCTGGTGAAGAGGAAATCCTACCCATCAAGGACCAGTGGAGTATTAGGAGCAGCAATCCTACTTGTTCTTAGTATTCAATTTGTGTAGCCATTGTTATTGGTCAAGGACAAACAACTTAGGTACTTTTGTAACAGCAACCTCAAAAGACTCTAGTGAATTTCCTCCAACATCACAGGAGAAGAGTGGACCAACAGGATTACACCACCTACAACCACTATAAATCTTGGTTATTTTACTTACTGCATTTCATTCTACTGCAAGTTTATTCACATCAACCTACTGAACTAGCTCCTGAATTCATACACATCTCACTGCTGAGTATCAAATACATAGCATCACATTTGAACAACAAGAAAAAAGGCTAAAACTAAGTATATTCTGCTACAGCAGATTCACTAGATTTAATAGTCAGCAGACTATTGACCCTGCTGAGTTTGTCTTAACTCCGAAAAAGTTTTAAAGTGTTAAGTTTATTCACCACCCCCCTCTAAACTTGACCAAAGACTTTTTAAGGGACCAACAATTGGTATCGGAGCATAGCTTCTGTTCTGAAGTGATTTTCACTTGTTGTTCTTGTGAAATATCTTTGAAAATTTTTTCTAGTTTCTGTTTTCCAAAGACTTTTCATCTTAAATAACAACGAGTATGCTAGACAGATGCTGGTGTGTAGTATGGACAGGTTTGATGAGTACAAATGTCGTATGAAGGCTTATCTAGCTGCTACATATGATGAAATGATGGATGTTCTAACAGATGGACCTTTGCAAATCACTCAAGTGGTAACTGTCAGTGGAGTCAACACTAGAATTCCCAAACCAAAGGAAGATTAAGGTGCTGAGGTCAGAAAAAAGGCCAATCTGAACTATATTGCTATTCATATCTGTTGGACATATTTCAAGTTTTAATGATGAGTGCCAGACTAGCTGTTATAGAGCAAAGGCAAAAAGATGTCTAGATCAAATGTATAGGTTTATTAGAGTTTGATCTTTGTATAGGTTTTATCAAACAAGCACTGTAAGTAGGTCAACTGACTTTATCAGCAGACCTGTCTAGGTCAGTATAGTGTCTAGGTTAGTAGACTTACTAGGGACCTGCTGAAGACTGAAGGCTGAGGGTTCAAACTCAGTTATTGAAGGCTAAGGGATCAAACTTAGTACTTAAAGTCAAGGATATAGAATCAGAATTTAGGGAAGTCTGTGATGACCTAAACTGATTACATATACCTTGTGTACAAGGTCTAAGTTCCATATGTTAAGTGGTGATTGGAACTTAGTTATGTTCAAAATGGTGTACTCTAACTTCACAATAAAAGGTTAGATGAAAAGAAGTCAACTGAAGTGTTATTAAAACACAGCAGACTTAAACCTGCAGACAGATATGTACATTAGTAGGCTGATATACTTCAGATATTTGCTGAGTATAATTCTTGATATAATCAAAGGTTACATTGGAAGATTAAAAGGATAAGGATGGATTACAAGCCTTGATTTTGTCAACAAATCAATGGTCAAGATAAAAGGAACGTTGGAAAGATTAAGAGCTTTATCCAATGGATACAAGTCAAAGGGTGGACAGTCTGAAAACTGACAAAAAGCTGACTGACAGTGTCAAACCTATGAACAGAGACAAAAAGCAAGTCAAGATGGAGACAAGTCTGAAACGGCTATGTTTGAAATTCAAACATAAGTCACAGGATTCTCGCCTATAAATAGAAGACTCCTGATTCAGATACAGGTGATGAAAATGAAAATTAAGAAGCAAAAATAATCTATTCGAAGCTGTCAAGAAAACTACCCTACTGACATACACCGAGCTTTAACTGAATGATCAAGAAATTTCTTCAAGTGTAACCTGCTATCAAGTTACATCAAGTATACACACTTGAAGACATCAAGCTGCTGATCATTTCATCCTGATCAAGCTGCTGACAACTGAATCATTTATTTGATTCAATCATTATTTTACAAGAAACCTGCTGAAGACAGACTAGCACTTAGGTGTCAAGAAATGTTGTATGTGGTGGAGCTGGTGTAGAGGCAATCCTACCCTTCAAGGACCAGTGGAATACTTTGGAGCAGAAATCCTACATGTTTCAAGTGTTCAGTTTGTGAAGCCATAGTCATTGGTGAAGGACAAACAACTTAGGGATTTTTGTAACTGCAACCTCAAAGATCTTTAGTGAATTTCCTCCAACATCACAAGAGAAGAGTGGACTGACAGGATTACACCACCTAGAACCACTATAAATCTTGCCTACTTACTTTCTGCATTTACTTTCTGTTATTTAGTATACTGATCACATAAACCTACTGAAACTAGCAAATGAATCACACACTTACACTGCTGAGTATTCATTGCTTAGTATCATTCTTTTAACAACAAGTAATAAATCTTAAACTAAATATATTCCGCTGCAACAAATTCAGTTACATCAACAGTCAGTAGACTATTGAGTGGTCAGTAGGCTACTGACCTTGCAGAGTTTGTTAACTCCAAATGTTTTAAGTGTTAAGTTTATTCACCCTTTTCTAAACTTAACCAAAGCCTTTTCAATGGACCAACAATTGGTATCGGAGCAGTGCTTCTGTTCTGAAGTAATCCTACTTGTTGTACTTGTGAAAATTCCTTGAAAACTTTTTCAAGTTTCTGATTTTCAAAGCTTTGCATCATGGATAACAGCCAGTATGCTAGGACTATGTTGATGCGCTCCTTAGAAAGTTTTGATGAGCATAAACGTCGTATGCAGGCTTATTTAGCTACAACACATGATGAAATGATGGATGTGCTAACTGATGGACGACTGGAGTTCACAAAGCCCATAACAGTAGGTAGTGAAACTCAGAATGTTCCAAAGCCAAAAAGAGAATGGGGTGCTGAAGATAGAACAAGAGAAAACCTCAACAATATAGCTATTGATATCATTTACATAACTTTGGATAGCAATATGTACATGAAAGTGAAGGATTGCAAAACTGCAAAGGAACTTTGGGAATAATTACTACTTATCTGTGAAGGCACTGATGATATCAATAAAAACAAACTCAGTGTAGCCAAAAGAAAGTTCCAAGACTTCAAAATGAAATCAAATGAAACCATTGAACAAATGTAGTCAAGATTCAATGCTATCATTGATGAACTCACCCTACTGAATGTAGTATACACAAAAGAAGAGATCAATACAAGAATTTTGGAAGCCCTACCTGCAAAGGAAATTTGGGAGATGAAGGTTACTACCATAGAAGAGTCCAGGAGACTACATGAAGAGGATACCTTCAAATTGTTTTCAGACCTCAAGGCATATGAATTCAGTAAGAAACTTGTTCCTGATACTGAAAAGGAAGAACCAAAGACTACTGCATTGGTTGCTGCACATAAAGAAGAATCATCAGGCGGTCAAGATTGTTGGAAATAAAATTTATGTTTTGATGATAATTCATCATATTTACTCAGAATATTATCTTAACTTCATTGATGAAGTGCTGGAGCTAGCTGTTATAGTGAAAAGATAAAAGATGCCTAGAATTAAATGTATAGGTTTTACTAGAGTATGATATTTGTATAAGTTACATCAGACAAGCATTGCAATAGTTAGTGTGTCGTGAAACTAAAAACATGAAGTCATTCAGAAAACTGGAAATCGTTAAGATAAACAAACTGACTCAGAATACACCAATATGAAACTGAAGAAGATAAGTTGGCTGAGGGACACAAACTCGGTTGGCTTATCTGGAAGATGGAAGAACTGAGGGTCACAGACTCAGTTATAGAAGATTGAAGAACTGAGGGTTCAAACTCAGTTATGAAGATTACAAGTCGAGACTATAATGTTAGACTTCAGGCAAGTTTGTGGTGACCTGAACTGACTTTATGGATCTTGTATGGAGACCTAAGAATCATAAGGACAATGAATTGTTAGAAGATAAATGTTATGGTGTACTCTGATTAAGTCAATTATAATCAGATGTAAACTGGAGTACTGATATTTGAAGAAGAGTAAAATCTCAGTTAATGCTCCAAGTCATTCAAGAAACTGACAACTGATAAACACAGTATAAAACTAATCAGTAAACTCAGTTTTATATGTCAGCCATCCAACAAACTGATAGTACAGTCGAACGTTTTAAAGGAAGCAATCTTATTGGATGAAATACTGACACATCAGAACGGTCAGAAAATATAGCCGTTACAATATAGACGTTGATACAATTCGAATTCATGCAAGATGAACGTTGGACCTCACACTATAAATAGAGGACTTTGCACTAAGAACAAAAAGAAGATTTATTAAGATCAACAAGCATTTTTGTGCACTAGTCTTAGTTATTCGAATTGCTATCATCTCTGAGCTATAACAAGATCATATCAAGAATTTCTTCAAGTGTTCAAGCTACACAGAATTTATCCAGATTCAGACACTTTGAAGAACCACAAACAAGAATCAATTTATTGATTCTTAGCCCAACTTTGATTCTACATCAAAGGTTTAGACTGTGAAGCAAACCGGGAAGGTTTTGCCAAGGACAGTTGTTAGAAGCTGTCGGGTAGACTGTGTTTGTGGTGGTAGCTGGTGAAGAGGCATACGTAACCCTTCAAGGACTAGTGTTCAAGCAATTGAAGAGCAGCAATTCTACGTGTTCTTCAACTGTTTAGATAGTGAAGCTAGGGATTAGCCAAGGACTATTGTTTAGGACTTTTTGTAACAGCTCACCTCAAGAAGTTCTAGTGGAATTTTCCTCCTACACCACTGGGGAAGAGAGGACTGACAGGATTACACCACCTGGAACCTCTATAATATTTGCCTCATTTACTTTACGCATTTATTTATTTACTTAGCATTTATCTACAGCATTCTGAGAATTGATTGTTATACAACTCACAGCTCACAGACTGACATTCACCGGAATTCAGTCTAACACACTCAGCTTTCACATAGAACAACAAGATCAAGAAAAAGCCTAGAATTATATCCGCTGCCGGTTGGCTCAGTTTTACTTAAGTCAGTTTGACTTAAACTCAGCTCAGTCAGCTTAACTCCACACAAGTTTTAACTGAACCTTAATTTGTTTTAAATCCAGTTTTAGGGACAAGTTTATTCACCCACCCTAAACTTGTGTTAGCCTTTCCAATGGACCAACAATTGGTATCGGAGCAGTGTTTCTTTAACAAGCCATTGTTAGAAGCTCATTTGCTCTAAATCTCCTCTAGTTGTTCTCATAAGAAAGCTCAGTTTCCAGTTCTTATACAATCAGTGTTGAACTCACTCACAATGGATAACAATCAGTATGCAAGATAGATGCTTATGTGCAACATGGACAGATTTGATGAATATAAACGTCGTATGCAGGCTTTTCTAGCTACTACTCATGATGAAATGATCGACGTACTCACTGATGGACCAATTCAGATCACTCACATGCAAACTGTTGGTGAAGATCAAGTTCGAGTTCCAAAGCCCAAGGCTGAATGGACCAGTGATGATCGCAAACGAAACAATCTCAACAATGTTGCTATGGACTTTATCCTCAAAACTCTTGACAGCAACATGTACTTAAAAGTGAAAGACTGCACAGCTGCTAAAGAAATGTGGGACAAACTTCAACTAGTTTGTGAAGGAACTAACTCAATCAAGGAAAACAAAATCTCAGTTGCAAAACAAAAGTTTGAAAATTTCAAGATGAAAAGTGGAGAGCCCATTGACCAAATGGAGACAAGATTCAGTGCTATCATGGATGAATTAGATCTACTCAAGATTGAATACACAAAGAAATTAATCAATACAAGAATCTTGAAGGCATTACCAATGTGCTGGAAGATGAAGGTCACTGCCATGGAAGAATCTAGGAGACTTGACATAGATGACTCCTTCAAAATCTTCTCAGATTTGAAAGCTTATGAATTCAGTGAAGATTTTAGAAGCACAGCTGCAATAATCAAAGCTCTGGAAGAACCAAAAACCACAGCACTTGCAGCAGCATCAAATGATTCTCAAGAGACATCCACAAACAATCTTCAACAGTTGGATGAAATGGAGGAACAAATGGCTCTGATGAGTAGAATCGGAAGGATGAAGAATGGTCATCCTGTAACCCAGACGTTCATCAAGAAGACTCATGAGAAAAGAAAAGATGATGAGTATCTTTGTTTCAACTGTAAGAACCCTGGACACTACAAAGCTGAATGTCCAGAACTGATCAAGAAGACTCAGCAAAGAAGAATTGGCAGAAGAGCACTCCTTGCTGGAGATGAGTCAGACTATGAAGCTGGTACTGAAAGGCTATCAGATGACACAGCTTTAATGGCACACATGGAAGATCCCAATGAGGTATGTGAATCAAATTCTAAATATAGCTCAGCTCAAATTTCCCCAAAAAATGCATGTTCTTCAACAGCCGATTCCAATCCAAGAAACTCCGAATTAGAAGAAACTCTTCATGATTTGATGAGTCAGCTTGTCACCATACAAGCTGGTTATGAATCAATCAAAGCTGAGAAAGAATCTCTAATTATAGAAGTCAAAAGATTGAATGATGAACTGAACACGTTAAAACTAAGCAGAACTGACAAAGGAAAGAATCGTATCGCCCATCGCATCGGCAGAAGCAAGAATCGAATCTTTTGCTCGGCCTAGTTCAAGAATCGGATTCAAATCTGGTAAGCCATATGGAGATAGAACTGGCTTAGGATTTGATACACAGCAAACTTCGAAAAGAGGAACGAGTAAGGCAACTAAACCTAATACCAAAACTGGTCTTAAGACTATCTCCAGTGGTGTTACTCCAAACATCACTCCAAATACATCATTTTTCATTCCAGTTACACCTTTTCAACAATTTAAAAAAACATTCACTCCAATAAGCACACTTAAAACAACACTTCAAAATCCATTTTCTTTTATTATCAACCTAAACACCAATTCATTTTCCATCTTGGTACCTTCTATTTTCTCACGGTAATTCAAATAAAAATAATTATATTTTGTACAGTATTACCAAAATATTTTATATTTGAAACATAAAAATATCATATGTGATTTAAAAAAATGGATGCTATTTATGGAAACACATGTCATTTTTTACAATATATTCCTTACTCAAAATTAAAAAAAAAGGATGTTATTTATGGAAACTCAATCAATGTGTTGTGTTTTAGTAATAATAGACATTTATACCTCTATCTTATAATTAATATTTGTTTTGGAATATGAAATGAACATACAACAATAAATGTTAAGCTATGAGTATGTTTAGAAAAAAATATTAAATTATGTATTGGTTTTTTAAATGGACATTTTTTATGGAACATATTTTTTTCAAAAATAGTCGCTTTTTATGAGACTCAGATAGTGTTTTTTTTAGTTGTTGCTGCAATAAATCAACACAATTTTTTGAAAATATCAATTTTGTCCGAAAATATTGTATAAATGAAACAAATACCCTTCCCAAAAAAATGAAACAGATCTGCTAAATTAATTCAAGCAACTATTTCCATGGCCCACTGAAATGACCACTATTCACTTTACCATGCTCTTGTAATTTCCGGTGATGGGTAGAGTACTTTAAGGATATAGAGTGAATAAAGTGATCTATTGTAGGTTTTGAGTGAATCAAAAAACTGTAAAATATTGTTAAGAGTGTTGATACAGTTCCTCATTGGAGATAGTCTAAGTTTATAGCTGAACAATGTCCTCTGATTAAGAAGCATGTTGAACCAGTGAAACAAGTTCAACATGAATCAAGTCAACCTCAGCGTCAATTTTCAAAAAGATCAGCTGTAAACAACAACAGGTTCAACCAAAAAGGTAAATCAGCTGAACATCATGAAAATAGAAAAAGTAGATCTACTGCTGAATCTACTAAAGCTGATCAGGCCAAGAACCAAAGAAACTTCAATCATAGTAAATCCAAGAATATTAATTATTCAAAGATTCACCAGGGGGAAAGGCAGATTATTTCCAACTGATGATGACTGGAATATCTCTGACTACAATATTCAAACTGATGAAAACAATCATTTCAGGCAGAAAACTTATTACAAGTTTAAGCCCAAAGGTCAGCAAAGGACTCGTTACAGTCCTCAACATAGACCTCAGTACAAAATAAATGATGGTTATTATTCAAGATTCAATAACAGAAATCATCATGGAAATAAGTTTCAATCAAAAGATCTGAGAGATCATATAAATAAGACACAGTCCAAGCATAGATACTATGGGAGTGTGGCTTACATATATGAAAACAAGTGCAACAATATCCGAAGAATACCTAAAGGATATATTCCTAGAGTTGTACTGACAACTGACCCCCTATGGACCCAAACAAAGTTGGGTACCTAAAATGTTTAATTTTTATTGCAGGATGTATGGTACTTTGACAGTGGTTGCTCTAGGCACATGACAAACAGCAAGGACTGTCTCATTAATTTTATTGCAAAAGATGGACCAAAGGTTAATTTTGGAAGTAAAGACAAGCCTGGATACACCAAAGGGTATGGCACCTTAATCAGAAATGGACTCACAATCAAGAATGTATCTTATGTAGAATGATTACATTACAATCTGCTCAGCACCAGTCAATTCTGTGATATGGGATACAAAGTTACTTTTGATAAAGATTTCTGCATTGTCGTCAGCGAAACATCATTTCAAGTTGTTTTAGCCGGAAGAAGAAAAGAGAATATGTATGTTGTAGATTGGACAACAACCGTTGCAGAAACCTGTTTGCTTGTGCATACCAAATCAGAAATCAGTTGGTTGTGGCACAAGAAACTGAGTCATCTAAACTTTGATGACATCAACACCCTTGTCAAGAAACAGCTAGTCATTGGACTACCAGAAATCTCATATAAGAAAGATAGCTTATGTGATGCTTGTCAACATGGAAAGCAAACAAAAGCAAGTTTCAAGACCAAATCTCAGCATTCAACAACCAGAGTTCTAGAATTACTACATATGGACTTATTTGGACCTATAACACCAATTAGTATCAGTGGAAAGAAATATACATTGGTGGTAGTAGACGATTTTTCAAGATACACTTGGGTTAACTTTTTAACCAAGAAAAGTGAAACCAAGCAAAGACTTACTGAACTATCAAGAGACTTCAGAATCAGAAAGGAGTATCAGTTGTGAAGATAAGATTAGATAAATGAACTGAATTCCTCAACAATGTGATCATTGAATACCTTGAAGAAAATGGTGTTTTACACCAACTCGCTGCTACTGCCACACCTCAACAAAATGGTGTAGCTGAAAGAAGAAACAAAACACTCAAAGAAGCAGGAAGAACGATGATTTGTGAAGCAAAACTACCTGAAAGATATTGGGCAGAAGTAGTTAACACAGCTTGCTATACATAGAACAGAGCTCTTATGAATAAAAGGCATGAGAAAACTCCTTATGAAATTTGGAACGGAAGGAAACCAAATGTTTCTTACTTTCATGCTTTTAGAAGCAAATGTTTCATACCCAATAATGGGAATGATCAACTTCATGTTTTCCAGCCCAAAGCTGATGAAGGAATTTTTCTAGGATATTCAAGTGCCATCAAAGCTTTTAGAGTATTAAATAAAAGGACACTCAAGCATGAAGAATCTATACATGTAGTGTTTGATGAACCAAACTTTCCTCTTGAAACAACTGAAGACAGACCAGAACCAATTTCTCAGTCTCAGTTACCAGTGTTGCCAGAATCAGTTTTTATTGACATTGGAAGACTACAGATTTCAGAATGTTCAGATCCAGATCAGCCTCAGTTTCCAACCACTCAACAACCCACTCCTGAACAACATGATTCTGACTCAGTTGAAGAAATTCAAGAACCAGTTCTTGAAGAACCAGTCGAACAAAATATAGATCCCTTGATGCAAACACCTGCTTATCAATGGATGAGATATCACCCTAAAGAACAAGTTATTGGTGACACTCAAGTTGGCGTTCGAATAAGACATCAACTAGATGCAATGATTGCATGTTTTCTATCTCAATCTAAACTTAAGGAAATAGAAGAAGCTTTGAAAGATCCAGACTGGATACTATCTATGCAAGAAGAACTGAATGAATTCGAAAGAAATCAAGTATGAATTGGTAGAAAGACCAGTTCATGTGAATATCATTGGAACCAAATGGGTTTTCAGAAACAAACTTGATGAAGATAGAAATATCATTAGAAACAAAGCTAGACCTGTAGCTAAAGGATATTCTCAAGCAGAAGGCATAGACTTTGATGAAACTTATGCACAAGTGGCAAGATTGAAAGCAATCAGGCTATTTTCTTGCCTTTGCAGCTCACAAAAAGTTCAAAAAAAACGAAATGGACGTTAAAAGTGCATTTTTGAATGGAATACTTGAAGAAGTGTATGTTCAACAACCACCTGGATTCGAGATCAAAGATCAAGCTGATAAAGTTTTCAGACTAAGGAAAGCTCTTTATGGACTTAAACAAGCACCAAGAGCTTGGTATGAAACTCTATCTCAATTTCTAGTAGATAATGGATTTATCAAAGAAACTATCGACAAAACATTATTCAGAATGAAAAATGAAGAGAACACTCTACTTGTTCAGATCTATGTTGATGACATTTTTTTTGGATCAGAATATGAACAGTTATGTGAGAAATTTGCAAGTTTAATGAAGAGCAAATTTCAGATTAGTATGATGGGAGAATTGTATTATTTTCTTGGATTACAAGTTAAACAATTAGATGATTGAATTTTCATTCACCAAACCAAGTATACAAGAGAACTTATCAAAAAGTTTGGTATGGAGAAATCGGCTGGAATTTTTACACCAACGGGGACCAACATCAGGCTAGATGAAGACAAAGAAGGCAAAGATGTTGATCAAACACTTTACAGAAGAATGATTGGAAGCTTACTCTATCTCACAGCAAGTAGGCCAGATATATCTTTTACTGTTGGTGTATGTGCAAGATTTCAGTCAAAACAAAAGGAAAGCCATCTCACTGTTGTAAAAAGAACCTTGAAGTATCTGAAAGATACAGATGGAGTTGGAATTTGGTATTCAAGAGAAGGAGAATTCAAGCTGATATCTTACTCTGACTCAGATTATGCAGGATGAAAAGTGGACAAAAAAAGCACCTCAGGCACATGTCAGCTACTAGGAAATAGACTTGTGTCTTGGTTCAGCAAAAAGAAAAACTCTATCTCAACTTCAACAGCTGAAGCATAATATATAGCAGCTGGAAGTTGTTGTGCTCATGTTTTATGGATTAGACAGCAATTAAGAGATTATGGGATAGAAGAAGGAATGATTCCTATAATGTGTGATAACACAAGTGCAATTGCTATAACTGACAATCCAGTTTTGCACTCAAGGACAAAACACATTGATGTGCGTCATCACTTTATAAGAGATCATGCGGAGAAAAAGGATATTACAGTTCTTTATGTACCTACTGAAGATCAGTTTGCTGATATCTTTACAAAGCCATTGGACAAAGAAATATTTGCCAAACTAAGAACAAAATTAGGGATAATTAAAGTTAGTTAAGTCAGTTAAGCCAGAGATTCGTCAAGGGGATTAATCTTTGTTATGTTGGGTGCGCTCACTTAACCGATTAGTCATTAACATCAACAATCTCAAACCGATCAACTAAAACTTGAAAGATTTAACGGAACTGAAAAACTGAACCCAGAAACAGTTTTTATTTCAGTCAACTTAAGTCAAAGGTTGATAAGATAAAACCGACGTGGTTATATCGCATTTAATTAACCCAGTTCTTTTGTCAGAATATATTGCGTGTACACCCCATTACCGTCAGAACAGTACATGTCTTGGTTATACAAACCATCATGGAATTTGAAAAGTTGTACTACTCAACCACCAGCACATCATCTTTTTATGTCCAACCCTCATTCACACCCTTCTTAATCAGACGTCTCAAAATTCTTTTTCAATCTTTTTCTTGAAAACAAAAAATCAGATTTTTCATAATCCTTTCATCTCAAAAATCAATTTCTATTTTCACACCCAACTATGACCACCTCAAAGAAATCACAAGAAGAAAGATTGATCACAGAGTTAGATGTGTATACTTTTGAAATTTATGAAACTATGTGCAACAACACTCTGTTAGCGAGTTATATCTGCGAGAAGATCCAGAAACAACCAGGATTAAGAAACATTCTGGAGGTTACTTTCAATGAAAAACGTGATGTGGAAGGTATTTTGCAGTTCTAGGAGAATATGCGTTTGGTAAGAGACTCTCTAATCACTACAGCTCATGGAGATCGTATTATTATCAATGAACGAGTCTTGAAGTCACTATTTGGTATCACAAATTCACCTGTGACATCAATAGATTTGACTTCCCTACCATTGAAAAGGGACGCCTTTCTTAAGAAAATTATTTCTTCTAAAGAACTAGTAGAAGTTGGCATTCATGTTGATAAACTCAACCCAGAGTTTGGATATCTCAGCATATGGCTCAGCAAACATGTTATTGGAAAATCCAAAGGAATCAGTACATTATCCGATGATAATGTTTATCTGATGAACATAATTTAGGATGAAATAGTATTCAATTGGGCCGGTTATGTCGTCAATCAGATAAAGAAGCAACACTTAGCTGAATTAGAAAGTGTACAAAGAGCTCAAGCGGAAAAACAAGCAACTATTGGCAGATTCCGACTGAAGAAAACACTTAGGGAAAATCATTCAGTTTTATTTGGAGAAACTCAAGGCAGGGAAGAAAGCAAGACAAACTGCAGCTACAGAGGAAATCACAGCAGTAAGAACAACTTCCCAACCTGAAGCCAGACAGAAATATGTGTCTCAGCAGGAAGCTGAACCCAAAGGAATCAAGCGGAAAACTGACTCAGCAAAAGAGAGATCAGTTGTAAAATGTTTGTACCCAGGAACTTCAAGTGAGAAAGCACCAACTGAGGGGGAACAACAACAACTGACAACTGAAGTTACAAAGGAAAATATCACTGCTGATTATACTTCTCAGTTACAAAACCAATCAGATCAGCAATCAGTCTCAGTGTTTGAAACTGACAGAATTATCATGCTAATGAAGATGAAACTCAAACTAGAAGATTCTCGTGATGCTATCTTACAATCTGAAGAAATGTTACTCTTGAAGGAATTGGAAATTAGAGACCTATACACTCTGTTTCCTATGTCAGAGTTTCTTGCAAATTGTTTCAATAGATTCACTGAACTAGCTCAACAAAGAGAATCAGCCACATCATCTATTCCCAAAGATATTTCAAAGAAGAAGGATGATGATGAAGATGATGATTCAAGGAAAGAAGCTGATATGACTATAGTTTTGCAGACAGACTCTCAACCTCAACCTTTAGCTACGCAAACTGTAACTCAGCAAGAAGATTTGCCAGTTGGAAATCAGACAACTGACAATCAGCAAGCAGCTGATGGAATTAATATTCAACAACTTATGATCATTGAAGATATCGCTTAGTCTAAAGCTTAAACAGAAGCAACATATGATCCTTCAGATATCCTGACAAATGAGGAATTTGCCAAAGTTCATGAGAACTTGAAGATTGTGCTCAGCCAAAAGGATGCATACAATGGCCTTCTATCGAACATCTCTGGATATCTAGATTATAGAACTAAAACAAATATCTCAGTTCATGCAAGACTAGAAACGATCCATAAGTCAAGTTCAAGTTCTGCCTCAGAAATTTTGTCACTTAAACAAAAACTTGAAGACTCAACCGCAGTAGATAGGGAAACACATGCTCAGGCTCACTGGCATATGAATCAGCACATCTACGGGTTCTAGAATCAGCTCAAAGAAGTACTTGCTTCTCAGCAACGTATCTCAGCCGATCAAAAGGCAACCCATGCTTTGGTAGATCAATTGTATGATGCCAAAAATATGGAAGCTGAAGAAGAAAAGCTGAAATTACTCAAAGAAAAGAAGCAACTTGAAGACAAATTGGAAAGATATAAATCAGATCCAAAGTTCTTAAAGAAAGAGTTAACTGACGAGCAGCTCATTGAGAAATATAGTCAATCTGAATATCGGAGAGCTACTCTTACAAAGGATCTGTGGTTAAAATTTGTCAAAGATCATAATCCTATCAAAGCCAAGTACAAGGATAAGACTATTGAAGAATCCTTGAACTACTTCTTATCTGATGAACTCTACAATCAGAAAATGGCACAATATAAGAAGATCAAGAAGATTGAAGACAAACTGAAGATTAAAGACAAAGCTGAACAAATGAAAGCTGATGTAGCAGAATTTGAAAAATATTACTTGAATGAATCAGCTTTACCAAAGTTAATTTTATGGAGAAAATGGAAAGAAGGAAGTCAAGTAGACTATAACAAGACCTTTTCTAAGGAAGACTCAAAACTAGAACATGATTATCATCTACATGACAAAGAGATGAATTATATCTCAGTTAAACAAAAAGCACAGAAAGGAGCTTAGTCTTTAGTCAAATTTATTTGAACAAAGTGTAACTATTCCAGTTTTTGCGTATTCTAATGAAATCCAGTTTTCCAGTTTTACAGTGTTTTACATTGTTTTGATCTTTAAGCTTTTCTTTTAGGGAGACTTTTGGCATCATCAAAAAGGGGGAAATTGTTGGAAATAAAATTTATGTTTTGATCATAATTCATCATATTTACTCAGAATAGTATCTTAACATCATTGATGAAGTGCTGGAGCTAGCTATTATAGTGAAAAGCTAAAATATGTCTAGAATTGAATGTATAGGTTTTACTAGAGTCTGATATTTGTATAAGTTACATCAGACAAGCACTGTAATAGTTAGTGTGTCGTGAAACTGAAAACTGGAAGTCATTTAGAAAACTGGAAATCGTTAAGATAAACAAACTGACTCAGAATACACCAATATGAAACTGAAGAAGATAAGTTCGCTGAGGGACACAAATGTGGTTGGCTTATTAGGAAGATAGAAGAACTGAGGGTCACAGACTCAGTTATAGAAGATTGAAGAACTGAGGGTTCAAACTCAGTTATGAAGATTACAAGTCGAGACTATAAAGTTAGACTTCAGGCAAGTTTGTGGTGACCTGAACTGACTTTATGGATCTTGTATGGAGACCTAAGAATCATAAGGACAATGAATTCTTAGAAGATAAATGTTATGGTGTACTCTAATTAAGTCAATTATAATCAGATGTAAACTGGAGTACTGATATTTGAAGAAGAGTAAAATCTCAGTTAATGCTCCAAGTCAGTCAAGAAACTGACAATTGATAAACGCAGTATAAAACTAATCAGTAAACTCAGTTTTATATGTCAGCCATCCAATAAACTGATAGTACAGTTGAACGTTTTAAAGGAAGCAATCTTATTGGATGAAATACTGATACATCAGAACGGCCAGCAAATATAGCCGTTACAAGATAGACATTGATACAATTCGAATTCATGCAAGATGAACGTTGGACCTCACACTATAAATAGAGGACTTTGCACCAAGAACAAAAAGAAGATTTATTAAGATCAACAAGCATTTTTGTGCACTAGTCTTAGTTATTCGAATTGCTATCATCTCTGCGCTATAACAAGATCATATCAAGAATTTCTTCAAGTGTTCAAGCTACGCAAAATTTATCCAGATTCAGACACTTTGAAGAACCACAAACAAGAATCAATAGCAATTGAAGAGCAGCAATTCTACCTGTTCTACAACTGTTTAGATAGTGAAGCTAGGGATTAGCCAAGGACTATTGTTTAGGGATTTTTGTAACATCCCACCTCAAGAAGTTCTAGTGGAATTTTCCTCCTACACCACTGGGGAAGAGAGGACTGACAGGATTACACCACCTGGAACCTCTGTAATATTTGCCTTATTTACTTTACGCATTTATTTATTTACTTAGCATTTATCTACAGAATTCTGAGAATTGATTTTTATACAACTCACAGCCCACAGATTGACATTCACCAGAATTCTGTCTAACATACTCAGCTTTCAACAAGATCAAGAAAAATGCTAGAATTATATCCGCTGCCGGTTGGCTTATTTTTGCTTAAGTCAGTTTGACTTAAACTCAGCTCAGTCAGCTTAACTCCATACAAGTTTTAACTGAACCTTAATTTGTTTTAAATCCAGTTTTAGGGACAAGTTTATTCACCCCCCTAAACTTGTGTTAGCCTTTCCAAGGGACCAACAAAGATGATCTACTGGATGAAATGCAAGAACAAATAGCCCTACTAAGCAAGAAGATCATAATGATGAAATCAGGAAGGGGTTCTCCAAGGAATTTCACCAAGAAATCAAGTGAAAAGAAGAAGGAAGAATCCAAGAAGGACAATGATTATTTGTGCTTTCATTGCAAGAAACCAGGACACTTCAAACCTGACTGTCCTGACTTGAAACAGAAAAAAGAACCTGATTATCTGTGCTTCAACTGCAAGAAACCTGGACATTTCATACCTGATTGTCCACACCTACTGAAGTACAAAAATCAGCAAAGAAGATCTGGCAAGAAAGCAATGGTTGCTGGTGATGAATCTGGCTATGAAGTGGAATTAGAAAAAAGAAATGAATCAGATGACACTGCACTCATAGCTGATATGGATGATTATGCTTTAATGGAAAATATGGATGAGACTGAGGAGGTATACAATTCTGTATCTGTAAACACTCCTGCAGAAAGTGATTGTGAATCTACTTGTGGTTCAAATCCTAAAATTTCTGATAGTGAAGAGCCTTTGGATGCCATCCTTAATCAACTGAGGAAAATACAATCTGGTTATAAGAATGTGAAGGCTGTAAAAGAAGCACTTCAAGCAGAAATTCAAAGATTAAATGCTGAATTGAGAATTCTCAAAGGAAAGGAAAACAATTATAGACAGACTCAACATAAGTCTACTGTACCTTCAGTAGCTGCTGCATCTGCTGCACAATCTAGTTCCACCACTGCATTCAAGTCTGGAAAGCCTTATGGTGATAGAACAGGCCTTGGATTTGAAACTCATCAATCTACTAAGGGTGGATCCGGTAAGGCTACTAAACCTAGTACCAAAATTGGTCATAAGTTTGTGCATGTACATGATCCAACTACCAAAAAGGTTGCTGAGGCATTAAAGCCTACTGAGAATGCTTCAAAGAACAAAATGGTGTGATGAGTTTCTCAATAAAGTCATAAGAGAATATGGTGTACAAAAGGGTACAATATGGTGTACAAAAGGGTACTGAGTTTCTCAATAAAGTCATAAGAGAATATTGTGAACAAAATGGTGTGCTGCATCAATTAGCAGCTGCTGGAACACCTCAGAAAAATGGGGTTGCTGAAAGAAGAAATAGGACCTTGAAGGAAGCAATGAGGACTATGATTTGTGAAGCATTACTACCTGAAATATATTGGGCTGAAGCAATCAATACAGCATTCTATACACAAAATAGGACCTCGGTAAAAAAAAGCTACTCCATCCGTCACACTTTGTTTGGGACTTTTGGGAACTCATAAAAAATAAGGAGGCATCATTTAATGTCTTGTCTACTCATTAAAAACATAGCTCAATTACAATTACATCCTTTTGTGTTCTTCTACATTTTTCAATAAATTGTTATATGAGGTCATTTTAGACATTTAAGAGACAAATTTAATTCTAAAAATTAGAACTGGGACTAATTTTGGGACATCCCAAAAAGGAATATGTCCCAAACAAAGTGGGACGGAGGGAGTACTAAAGACACCTTATGAGATATGGAATGGAAGAAAACCAAATATATCTTATTTCCATCCATTTGGAAGCAAGTGTTTTAGTTTGAATTATAAGGAACAACTGAAGACATTCCAACCTAAATCAGATTAAGGATTATTCTTAGGATAATATTCAGTCAGCAAGGCATTCAGGGTACTGAACAAGAGGACATTGAAACATGAAGAATCCATACATGTTGTATTTGATGAACCTAAGTTTACTGGAATAGAAGATGAAGTTTCAGAACCTGCTGAAAATCTCCAAGTTACTGATCCAGAATATGTTGATGTTTTGGAAAAGATAAATGACTTAAAAGTTTCTGACTCTGCCCTTGCTGAAGAACCTGCTGGTAACACTACTGATGCAACAACAAATGTAGTTCAAGGATCTACTAAACCCCCTACCGAAGCAACAGCAGAGCCTACTGAAGATGGAGCTCCTGTAAATCAAAAAAAATCAAGATTTACAATGCTTGAAGGACCACCCTGCTGAACAAGTAATTGGCAATATACAGCAAGGTGTAAGGACTAGAAGACAATTGGAAGCAATGTTTACTTGTTTTCAATCTCAAATGGAGCCTAAAGTTGCTGAAGAAGCAATATCTGATCCAGATTGGATAATTGCTATATAAGAAGAATTAAATGAGTTTGAAAGAAACCAAGTTTGGACACTAGTGGAAAGGCCTAGTCATGCAAATATAATTGGAACTAAATGTGTATACAGAAATAAATTGGATGAATCTGGTACCATTGTAAGGAACAAGGCCAAACTAGTGGCAAATGGCTATTCTCAAGCAGAAGGAATAGACTTTGATGAGACATATGCCCCAGTTGCAAGATTGGAAGCTATAAGATTATTCTTGGCATATGCTGCTTACAAAAACTTCAAAGTATACCAGATGGATGTCAAAAGTGCATTTTTGAATGGCATTCTGGAGGAAGAGGTTTATGTTCAGCAACCTCCTGGTTTTGAAGTTAAAGATCAAGAAGATAAAGTGTATCGACTCAACAAGGCACTTTATGGTTTGAAACAAGCACCAAGAGCATGTTATGAAACTGTATCTCAGTTCTTGGTGGACAATGGTTTTACCAAAGGTACCATAGACAAGACTCTTTTTAGAATCAATGAAGGGGAGAGCACCATACTGGTACACATCTATGTGAATGACATAATTTTTTGTTCTGAAAATGAATTGCTATGTGAAAAGTTTGTTAATCTCATTAAAAACAAGTTCCAAATGAGTATGTTGGGAGAGATGAACTACTTTTTAGGATTACAAGTCAAACAGATGAAAGATGGAATCTTCATTCATTAAACTAAATATACCAAGGAGCTGCTAAAGAAGTTTGGTATGGAAAATAGCACCAAGGTATCAACTCCTATGAGTACTAGCATCAGATTAGATGAAGTAAAAGAAGGCAAAGATGTTGATCAGACTTTATACAGAAGGATGATAGGCAGTCTGTTGTACCTCACTACCAGTAGACCTGATATATCCTTTGCAGCAGGTGTTTGTGCAAGATTTCAATCAAAACCAAAGGAAAGTCACTTAGCTGCAGTCAAGAGGATTCTTAAGTATCTAAAAGAGACTTTGGGAGTAGGGATATGGGTTTCAAAGTTATATCCTACTCAGATTCTGATTATGCTGGATGCAAGATTTAAAGAAAAAGCACCACAGGAACTTGTCAGTTGATTGGAAATAGACTTGTTTCCTCGTTTAGCAATAAACAGAATTCAATATCCACTTCCACTGTTGAAGCTGAGTACATTGCTCCTGGAAGCTGCTGTGCACAAATACTTTGGTTAAGACAACAATTAAGGAATTATGGATTTGAAGAAAGAGAAATTCCTATAATGTGTGACAACACAAGTGTAATTGCAATCACAAAAAATCCTGTTATGCACTCAAGAACCAAGCACATTGACGTGAGACATCATTTTTTAAGGGATCATGTTGAGAAGAAAGATGTGGTGGTTCTTTACATCCCTACTGAAGATCAACTTGCTAGCATATTTACAAAACCACTGGATAATGAAAGATTTGCTATGTTAAGAACGGAACTTGGCATCATAAAAGTTGACTGATATATTTGATCAGCAGTGTACTGGAATTCACCAAGGGTATTAGTCTTTGCCATGTTGGGTGAGCTCACTTGGCAGACTAGTCATTGGTATCAACAATTCCATGTACTTAAATTAGTTTGGGAAATTGAGCAAATGAAGTTGCCAAGGGGATTGGTCTTTGTCCTGTTGGGTGAGCTCACTTGACAGATCAGTCATTGGTATTAAACTTCATCTTGTATTATCAGTTGCACAAAACAAGAGTGTATGAAGATCAGCATAGTAATCCGTCAGGAGGCTGCTGAGCCATATTGTGTCAGTAGGCTGCTGAGCCAACTCTACTGAAGACCAAGTGTGCTGGAGTATACGTTACAAGACAGTCAAACTTTAATGAAAGTCAACAGTAAACGGATATCATTCTTATCCATTATAACTACGGTTACAATATCCAACGGTTACAACACTTTATGGGATAAGTTAGTGGGACACGTGGAAACATCACATTTAATCCAACTTTAATCAAGGTTAAATGCTACAGAACGTGTACGGTACTTGCCTGACAGTTCTCAACCACTACATTTCTGTTAGATGTAATATCGCCGGATGGATCAAGATCCACCCGATTATGCAGCGGAATAGTATAGATCTAGATCTAGTCAACCAAAATACGTGAAATAATAGATCTAGACCTACAAGGGGGTTTAGATTGCTTACCAGTTTATGGTGTATAAACGTCAAGAAAAATCTTTAATCTAAGCTACTCGATCCAATGAGATGTGATGTGATCCGGTTCATGCTCGGAGGATACCATCATTCGTGCTATTTATTGATATTATTTAATTAATTAGGAGTTGGTTTTATTTTAAATTGGATTTTTAGCACTTTATTTATTTATTCTTTTATTAGCCAATAGGAACATTTCGTTTTTGGCCAATAGGAAGTAGGCACATTTTTCATAGTGGGCATTTATCCCACATTTCTTTTTAGCTTCTAGTTCTTTTTGTTGTAAGCCTATATAAGGCAAACACTTTCTTTTTATTTGACACACAATTATGATGCTATAAAATTTGGCTTCTTAGCTTTTATTGAAGTCTTCTTGACTTTGATTTATCACTTGCGAGTGAGTGTTCTCTTCGTTGTAGGGAATCACAAAAATCACATGCGTGTGAGAGTTCTCTTCGTAGTAGAGGATTCAACCCTTTAAGAATTTACCAGTATCGTGAGCATTTGTTGGGCGTTCTTACCTACGATCTTGATTGGATTATCGAGGTCTAGGATCCTTAGGTCGTCATTGCTCCCCTTAGTTACTTCCTGGGCAAAACATCGGATTTGATTCCAACCGGAATCACATCAGTTGGTAGCAGAGCTCAACAACTTCGGTGAGCAAATATCCCTGTGTTAATTTTTTATTTTTTATTTTTCCTTCTCTTGCCTATTTCCGTTTCTTAGATCCAACCAAAAAAGGAAAAAAAAAATCTCTTCTTAATTGTTCTTTTTCAGTCAGCTTTCTCATTGTGATTTCTCGATCGTGTTCCTGCATATTGTTGTTGTTCGTTGCCATCATTCAAAATATATATATATATTTTCTGTTCATATTTGTTCCTGTTTGATCGATCATCACCATATCAAACACACACACAAAAAAAATTTATTTTCTGTGCATAATTCCTGTTGATGTTCGTTCTTCATCCTGAAAAACAAAAAAAAAAAGAAAAAGAAAAGGGATCTGATCTTAATCTGTTGCCTACCCAAATTGCCTACCTAATTGTTATCCAAAATTTTCGTCCAGCCTTGCTTTTTAATTCTTTATTGGCCAATTTCTTGTTTCCAAAAGGCCGCCGTCTAAGACAACAACAACAAAAAAAAAAAAACATTGACCTAATTCTTTTTTTTTAGCAGAGTTCGGCCATTAAAAAAAAAGAAAGGAAAAGTGCCTCCTTTTGGACGAGAATACCACACCTAGGTGTGAAAAATTTCACACCCGTGAAATGTTGCAGTCACCTAATTTCATTACTTTTTCCGTGTCTTTTACTCCTCACCTTTCCTACTCTCATTAGCAACTCTTCACACATCATCCCACTCATTTCTATACCTTTTCTCGGTCTGAAAACCTAGTGTCCCGTCTAGAGAGTCGGTTTTGATTGCTGTTTACTTTTGCTTGCTTTTCTGGTTCATTTGACAAGGGTACTTTACACGACCTTGAAAGAGGGGAGTGCAAACACATGAGTTTGTGAGGTCTTTTCTTTGAGACAATGACAGAAAGAGATAATAGTGTGCAAGGTGATGTTGAAAGTGATTTTTTTCGTACACGTTGTTTAATTGGTGAGAGGCTATGCTCTATGATTATTGAACCTGATTTTTGTGCTAACTTAGTTAGTACGTATGTGATTAGTAAATTATCCATTCCTACTATACCCCATCCTCAACCGTATACGTTGACATGGCTGAATGATGTTGGTGACATGCGAGTCACCACACAGGCCCTAATCTCCTTCAATCTTGGTAAACTCGATGGTGAAGTTTTATGTGATGTAGTCCCCATGCACATCAGCCATCTATTACTTGGAAGACCTTGGAAGTTTGATAGAAGAGTTACTTATGATGGGTATGCAAATAACTACACCTTGCGCCATAAGGGTAAAAAGCTTACGCTCGTTGCGTTATCCCCTAAAGAGGCTCACAAAGATAAGGTTCGGTTCGCTAAAAACATTGCAGGGCATGTAATGGAGGAAAACGATCGTTTGAAACTTGCATCAGAATAAGACAAAGAATTGATTGAAGAGAAAACCAAGGAGGTTGTGAGTACTCGTGAGGATGAGTTGAACAAGAAGGAAGGTGAGAGTGTGGTGGCGGTGAATGAACCTGAATTAGTGGGTGAGAAAGTTGAGATGTCTGAGGAGTCTATTGTTGAGGAAGAACACGAGGAGTTGATTTTGAATGAGGCACAAGATGCTGCAGTGTTACTCAATTCTTGTTCCAGCCTTGTTGCATCTTCTTTGCAGGTACATGATGATACGCCAAATGAAGCGGACACCGGGTTGTTAGATACATCCAATGCAGCCCGTATCTCGCCTTTGATTTATCTTGATCATGATCACATTAGTGGCAAACCAGAGCACACTTTTCATGATCCTTTTGCTGCGCGTGTTGATGATTATCCAACATTGAGTTGTTATGAATATGTTTCAGCCACTCCGAACGTCATCGACATTTATATCAACCCGATGTACACTTTTCACGTTGCTTTAGTGACGCATGGATCAGGATATCAGCGTGCCCTTCATTTGAAGTTGTGTAATCGCACGTTATTTGATCCCGGTATATCATTGCTGATTTTTGCGGGTTGTTCAAGAATGGTGTGTGTTGCAGCTCAATTTTACGATGTTCTATTGATTCGAGGATGAATCCTTTCGAACCGGGAGGGAATGATGTGACCCGGTTCATGCTCGGAGGATACCATCATTCGTGCTATTTATTGATATTATTTAATTAATTAGGAGTTGGTTTTAATTTATATTGGAATTTTTAGCACTTTATTTATTTATTCTTTTATTAGCCAATAGGAACATTTCGTTTTTGGCCAATAGGAAGTAGGCACATTTTTCATAGTGGGCATTTATCCCACATTTCTTTTTAGCTTCTAGTTCTTTTGGTTGTAAGCCTATATAAGGCAAACACTTTCCTTTTATTTGACACACAACTATGATGATATAAAATTTGGCTTCTTAGCTTTAATTGAAGTCTTCTTGACTTTGATTTATCACTTGCGAGTGAGTGTTCTCTTCGTTGTAGGGAATCACAAAAATCACATGCGTGTTAGAGTTATCTTCGTAGTGGAGGATTCAACCCTTTAAGAATTTACCAGCATCATGAGCATTTGTTGGGCGTTCTTACCTACGATCTTGATTGGATTATCGAGGTCTAGGATCCTTAGCTCGTCATTGCTCCCCTTATTTACTTCCTAGGCAAAACATCGGATTTGATTCCAACCGGAATCACATCAAGATGCCACCGTCTTCCAACGTGTATCTCCAAGCAACACCAAGTGGATGGTGTTTCAAGCCGCCGGACCTCCTTGATATGCTACCTTAGAAAACCCGAAGTTTTTCTAAAACTCGAACCCTAAGTAAATAGCTGAAAAATCCAAGCTAATTTACTCCCAATATTTCGAAATTAAAGTGTGCCAAAAGGCTTGTCCTCCAAGGATTTAATAATTAAGAGATAATTATTAGATTAATCCTTATTCCAAATAAAAGATAAATAAAATAATTATCCCAAACAAATTAGGATAAATAATATTATTATCTAATATTTCATGAATTATCATTTAATAAATAAAAGATAAATCACATGTTAAATAATTATCCAAGAAAACTAATTCCTTAATAATTGTTAACATCAAATTTCGGCCACCACCCTAAAATATAGGGCCAAGCGAAATTCTTGACACATTGGGCTGAGTCCACGAAAAATCTATTTTCCGAGTATTTAATTATCTAGTCCAACTAAACAATTAATCCACATATCAATTAAATAGTCCAATCCAACTATTTAATTATAATTGAGGTGAAACGACGAGAAAACATATATGCTTTATTAGGAGCCACATCGGGGACCATGGACCCATATTCAGTAGCTACAATAAATTAAATAATATTATCCGTCAGACCGAACAATAATATTCAATCTATTAATTCCGGGATTACACCACCATAAACCCGAAACTGAACTCTGCTGAATTTAGATATAAACTTACACTCAACTATGAGTTGATAAGCGTCCACTGATATAATCATTACATACGGATAAATCCTCCATAGACTGTTCACTTCGATTCGGGATATCTCCGTAAACCCTTCTCGAAACATATTATTCTTATTTACCTTTAACCCCTAGTAATCAATTAGTTCATAACTAATATAACATGAACTGCACCCATCGATCAGTTTCTAGGGTTAACAAATAAGGGAACTGTTTGTCTACTTCCCAAGGGAAGGAATGGATTCCATATCCGTGATAGCACAGACTACTCACTCATCCTAGAATAGTGCCAACGAGAAGTGTTGGACCACATTCTATAAAGTGATCCTTACTAACACATCAAACCCTACCCTAGTCTAAGCAGTTGTCTGTGATCACCTCAGGATTGAGATTAATCCATATATGATCATCTTGTGATTCGATAAGACTTCTCGATTACGGAATTATATCGAGAACTCAAATCAAATCGGTCCAGCCCTGTTATCATCATATATAAATGCCCCATTATGTACCCTATTACCGACAGTCCAGATAAGACTGTCACACCTAAAGTGTTCTGGCGCATTCTTAGCAAATTAATCTGGAGACCCGTACTCAGATTAATAAACGCTACGGACTAAGTTAATTTTAAGTATATTTCACAAACTCAATCCTCGCGTGTATAGACATACATTGAGTTATATGATTACATAATCAATATACTTAGGGTTTTCTGTAGTGTATTAATATTGGAAATAATGCGAATAAATAAGATGAAATAAATTCTGTCATTTATTTAAATAAAACAATTACAAATTGTCTTTCGGGCATAAAACCTAACAATCTCCCACTTACACGAAAGGCAAGTGGATTAATTGTTTTAAAGCACACCCTATATCTATATTACAGCAATACAACTCCCACTTGCTCTAAAGCAAATAAGTCATGTACCTAATACCAATAGTCTCCAAGTGCCGGTTGAAGACTTCTAACGGCAATGTCTTGGTGAAAGGATCAGCGGGGTTGTCAGCAGAGGTGATTTTCTTGATGGAGATGTCTCATCTTTGGACTATTTCTCTGATTAAATGGTACTTTCGCTCGATATGCTTTGACTTGCGGTGACTATAGGGTTTCTTCGAATTTGATACAACCCCATTGTTGTCACAATAGAGAGTGATCGGATCGTTGTGATTTGGAGAGACCCCTAAACCACTCATGAACTTTTTGAGCCAAACTGCTTCCTTAGCCGCCTCAGAGGCCGCTATGTATTCAACTTCCATAGTAGAATCAGCCGTGCTAGATTGCTTGACGCTTCTCCAAATGACTGCACCGCCACCAGTGCTAAACACTGAGCCTAAGGTAGATTTGAAATCATCTCGATCTGACTGGAAGTCAGAGTCAATGTACCCCTGTACATCCAGGTTTGCACCCGAATATACCAGCATATAATTCCTAGTCCTCTTCAAGTACTTGAAGAGGTTCTTTACTGCAATCCAATGCTCATTGCCTGGATTCGACTGATAACGACTGACGAGTCTAACGCCATAACAGATGTCAGGTCTAGTGCACAACATAGCGTACATTAGACTACCTACAGCCGAAGCATAAGGCACTCTTTCCATAGCCTCTGTTTCCTCAGGAGTCTGAGGACTCTGAGTCTGAGAGAGATGGATGCCGTGATGAGTTGGTAGGTAACCCCTCTTTGCGTCCTTCATGCTATATCTAGCCCTCACCTTATCAATGTAAGTGGCTTGTGAAAGAGCTAACATTTTGTTCTTATGATCCCGTATTAATTGGATCCCGAGAACATAATTCGCCTCTCCCAAATCTTTCATTTGGAATTGGCTGGCCAACCAAATTTTAACGTCCGACAACATCCCCTTATCGTTTCCGATTAGAAGAATGTCATCTACATACAACACTAGAAACGCAACCTTATCCTTAATGACTTTCATGTATACACTTGGTTCATCAGGATTTTGTTCGAAATCATATGACTTAATGGTGTCATCAAATCTATGATTCCAAGACCGAGACGCTTGCTTCAACCCATAAATAGATCTCAGCAACTTGCACACTTTGTGCTCATGGCCTTCCTAGATGTATCCTTCTGGTTGTTGCATATAGATTTCCTCATCGAGAAAGCCGTTAAGAAACGCTGTCTTGACATCCATTTGCCAGATTTCATAATCTAGGCATGAAGCAAAAGAAAGGAGGATCCGGATGGATTTAAGCATGGCCACAGGGGAGAAGGTCTCTTTGTAGTCTATACCCTCTCTCTGTGTGTAGCCCTTAGCTACAAGCCGTGCTTTAAAGGTTTGGACCTTACCATCAACTCCTCACTTCCTCTTGTAGAGCCACTTGCTCCCTATGGGTTTTACCCCTTTGGGGGAATCTATAAGCTTCCAGACGGAGTTAGAGTACATGGACTCTATCTCTTGATTCATCGCGTCAACCCATTGATCCTTGTCACGATCATCCATGGCCTTGCGAAAAGACACTGGATCATCTTCCACACCATTAGAGACGGCTACGTTCGCCTCTGATTGTCCATACCGATTTGGTGGCCGAACCACTCTCTTAGTACGTCTGGGTGGATTAGGATTAGGGGTGACTGTTGCATTCGTAGTATTGTCTACAGTGACACTAGGTGGCACTTGTGGTCTGACCTCGTCAGAAAGTAACTCCTCAAGTACGACTTTACTTCGAGGCTTGAAATCTGTCATATATTGATCCTCCAAAAACATGGCATTAGTCGCAACTATCACCTTGTTATCTTCCGGATTGTAAAACAGACCTCCACGTGTTCCCTTGGGGTAACCCACAAACAGACATACTTTCGTACGCTTTTGCAGTTTACTAGTCTTGTCTACCAGCACATGTGCAAGACATCCCCAAATGCGGAAGTGATTTAGGCCTTCCGGCCGTCCCCTCCACATTTCATAAGGTGTCTTTGTGATAGACTTTGACGGTACTACATTCAGTATGTATACCGCTGCTTCTAGAGCATATCCCCAAAAGGATATCGGTAGCGAGGCGTAGCTCATCATTGATCTGACCATGTCAATCAATGTTCTATTTCTCCTTTCAGCAACTCCATTTTGTTGAGGTGTCCTAGGCGTAGAACATTGGGAACAGATCTCATGTTCAAGTAGGTAGTCAGTGAACTCAGTATCTAAATACACTCCTCCACGATCAGAGGGAAGACATTTCAAAGACTTGCCTAACTGCCTTTTGGCTTCTGCTTGAAATTCCTTAAACTTGCAAAAAGTCTCGGATTTTCGATGCAGCAGATAAACATATCCGAACCTCGAGTAGTCATCGATGAAAGAAACAAAATACTTGAATCCGCCTCTAGCTTGCACATTCATCGGACCACAAAGGTCTGAATGTACTAACTCTAAAGGTTCTTTGGCCTTATTCCCTTTTGACGAGAAGGGACGCTTAGTCATTTTTCCCTCCAGGCAAGATTCGCAAACCGGCAACGAGTCAACAGATAACTCTTTGAAGGAATCACCCTTAGCCAGTCGTTTGATTCTTTCCAAAGAAATGTGACCTAACCTAAGGTGCCAAAGATATGTACTATCTTCTTTATGAGAAATTTTCTGCCTTTTAGCAGATTTTTTATGCGCTACTTTAAACATTTCAGTATTTAATAGGGGAGCTTGCGTAGGTTTAATGAAATACAATCCGTTCTCTAATACAGTAGTACACAAAGTAAAACCATTCTTTGAAATAGTAAACTCATTATTCATAAAAGAAGCAGAGTACAACTGGCCTTTTAAAGCAGAATACGAAATTAAATTTCTACGAGAATTCGGAATGAAATAAACATTGTCTAAATGTAAAACTTTATTTCCAAAATGTAAAACCGCAGATCCCACTGCTTTTGCTGAAACTAATGCCCCGGTGCCGACTCTTATAACTTGAGCTCCTTCCTCTAGCTCCTCAAACAAACTAAGGATCTGCAAAGAAGAACATACATGGTTAGTAGCTCCAGTATCCTGTATCCAATTTGATACATCTTTAGCTACATTAAAAGATTCCAAGACAAGTAATTCAGGATTACCTTTCTTATCTTTCCCGTTGCTAGCTAGCCTTAACCTTCCCATCCTTTACATCTTTGAGATATACGGGGTAGTAATGATGCCAGTGACCTATCTCATTGCAGTAATGACACTTGCCCTTGGGCTTGGATGGTGCATTCGGCTTAGCCTTCTTCTTCATAGGTTTAGGCGCCAGCGCAGTTTGTTTCTTGTTCTTTGGCTTACCCTGCTGGTTAGACTTAGACGCCTTGGCTACAACCATATTGGCCTCAGCCTTCTTTTCCTGATCTTGGGTTTTATCTTTCGTAGAAAGACCCTCGAAGACTTGAAGTTCGTTGATCAACTCCGTCATGGAAAGACGAGTCTTAGTCATGACGTAGTTAGTCCTGAACGTTAGGAAATCAGGTGTCAATGATTCAAGAATCATGGATACTTGGGTAGCATCGTCTACAGTCGCACCATGAGTTTCTGCTTCAGTAAAGTAACTAATCATGTTCATCACATGACCACTGACCGAGTGACCCCGCCTCATCTTGGCATTGACAGCCTTCCTCACTGCCTCGTGTCTTATCGAACTACTGTAACGTACATCACACGTGGAAGGGGGGTAGATTGAGCCGAAGCTCGGTTGAATTCGCCCAACCATGGTAGACCATTTCCGAACCCATGTACTAAGATTTTCCAATTTCTAACCAAAGCGTAATCTCGTTTCTGTTTAAGGTAGGTTCACCGAAAACTCAACGATTTATCTAAGTGGGATTCACCGAGAATCCATCACTAAAATCGCAACGATTGACAAAACCCAGTTCCTCGGTTTTAATAATTAGTTACTTAATTTTAATTAACTACCACATATTAATTAAAACAAGTATGTTAACTAATTAATGGAGTTATACACGCCAAATTTAATTCGAAATTAAATATCTACGTGTATGCATTGGAGTGGAATCATGATGATGCATGTCATGGCAATTTCCGATTATATCATACAATTTTTGATCATACACGAAAAAATAAACGGAAAAATTAAACACCGAGATGGATCGTTGGTACCCCCGACTAACCTATTTTCTACGGAAAAGTAAAACTTAATCTAATCTTCGAGTCTTGAACTTCGAATCTTGAACTCGAACCACCGGATCACGAACCACGAACACCCGAGAGGAAAAAGGATTTTAATTAAATAAAACCAATTTATTATAATTATAACCCTTTTTATAATAAAAAACAGTTTTTTTTATTTTTTTTATTTTCGGCTGTTATGAATTATTTCCAAATTTTTTATTTTTTATTTTTTTATTTTCTGCCAAACAGCAGATTTTTATTATAAAAAAAACAGATTAGAAAAAATTATATATGTACAGCCGCCAAAATAAACCCTAGCCGAGGGATAAAAAAGAAAAACAGACTTATAGCGACGCTTTTCAGCGTCGCAGAAAGTCCCGTAGTGTAGTTTTTAATTTAAAACCAGGTTTTTAACCGTTTCTCCTGGTTCATATCTTGGGTTTCGCCTTCATCTTCATCTTTTCTTCAAGATCTTCATATTTCGAGCCCGGAATATATAAAATTACAACAAAGATGCTATTTTTCATATAAATTTTGAATGACATATAAATTACAAATCCTATGCTCAATTGTTTCTAAACAAGAGAGCTACAAAATATATCTACGGGTAAACAATACCAAACCCAATCCATCTCTTCAACCACAACAATCTTAAGGCAACAACATGATATTTTCGAATCATCATAAAAACGAAAATAAAAAAACAATCTAACATGCTTATTCCACTCCTTAGATCTAAAATTTACATACTTTGATTGATAGATCAAAGGCTCTGCTACAACTTGTTAGATGTAATATCGCCGGATGGATCAAGATCCACCCGATTACGCAGCGAAATAGTATAGATCTAGATCTAGTCAACCAAAATACGTGAAATAATAGATATAAACCTACAAGGGGGTTTAGATTGCTTACCAGTTTATGGTGTATAAACGTCAAGAACAATCTTTAATCCAAGCTACTCGATCCAATGAGATGCCACCGTCTTCCAACGTGTATCTCCAAGCAACACCAAGTGGATGGTCTTTCAAGCCGCCGGACCTCCTTGATATGCTACCTTAGAAAACCCGAAGTTTTTCTAAAACTCGAACCCTAAGTAAATAGCCGAAAAATCCAAGCTAATTTACTCCCAATATTTCAAAATTAATGTGTGTCAAAAGGCTTGGGAGAGCTCTCTTTATATAAGAGAGTAATCCTTGTCCTCCAAGGATTTAATAATTAAGAGATAATTATTAGATTAATCTTTATTCCAAATAAAAGATAAATAAAATAATTATCCCAAACAAATTAGGATAAATAATATTATTATCTAATATTTCATGAATTATCATTTAACAAATAAAAGATAAATCACATGTTAAATAATTATCCAAGAAAACTAATTCCTTAATAATTATTAACATCAAATTTCGGCCACCACCCTAAAATATAGGGCCAATCGAAATTCTTGACACATTGGGCCGAGTCCACAAAAAATCTATTTTCCGTGTATTTAATTATCTAGTCCAACTAAACAATTAATCCACATATCAATTAAATAGTCCAATCCAACTATTTAATTATAATTGAGGTGAAACAACGAGAAAACATATATGCTATATTAGAAGCCACGTCGGGGACCATGGACCCATATTCAGTAGCTACAATAAATTAAATAATATTATCCGTCAGACCGAACAATAATATTCAATCTATTAATACTGTGATTACACCACCATAAACCCGACACTGAACTCTGCTGAATATAGATATAAACTTACACTCAACTATGAGTTGATAAGCGTCCACTAATATAATCATTACATAAGGATAAATCCTCCATAGACTGTTCAATTCGATTCGGGATATCTCTGTAAACCCTTCTCGAAAAATATTATCCTTATTTACCATTAACCCCCTAGTGATCAATTAGTTCATAACTAATATAACATGAACTGCGCCCATCAATCAGATTCTAGGGTTAATGTCTCGGATTTTATCTAATGAAAAACAAACAAGTAATAAAATAATCCGGTTAACCCCAAGTGCAGGGATCGTATTATAGTAGTTACAACCGGAGTCGAATCACAGGGAATCGAGGTTGGTCTAGTTCTTAATTTCTCTAAAGTTGTCACGAAAAATAAAACAAAACAGAACTAAAGAAAAACGAAAACAATAAACTGGACAGAGGATCTAGAATCCAAAGCCAGGAAAGATAGTTACGAGCCAAACTAATGAAAATAACCATATTCTAAAAAGATAATAAAATTACTAAGATGATAACAAATAAATTGAAAATGAACAAGCAATGATCCACCGATCTCACAACCCTCAACTTCCTCTCTAGATTGTTTAGTGAAGATTTAATGAAGATTGTGGTTCACCTATCAAAAGTATGAATTTCTAATCTCTTAGATAATTCGCCTGTTAATCTCTCATCTCTCGATCTTAAAGATTAACGCTTTCATAACCAAGGTGTAAGATTTCTCAATCTAGCAACCTAGAAATTAACCTAACAACTCTCGTTATTTTTAGGTTAAAAATCTAATCTTTATTACGGTGATCTAAGTCTAACAACGATTCTCATCAAACGTTAAACATCAAATCGCAACCATCTCTCGATTTAAATTGCAGAACAATATGAACATAATAAAGAAACAAACTTTATTTAAAACTCACAAACAATCCCAAAGAAGAAATCAAGATGTTGCAGAGATGGCTTCACAAAGCTCGTTCAAATCGCCTAGCCTCTATTCATCGTTGGTATATAAATAAAAAGTAGATGAAAATATGTTATTGGGAACAGAAAAATGCAGCGAAGGCACCCCCAAAGGGGCCAGGGGCGGCCAGGGATCGAATTATATCTATTAGGGTTCAGAAAACGCGACTATAAATAGGTTTTTAAGTCGGTCCTTGCTATGGTGGCGGCTGGACGCCCGTCCATCTTGCTTGAAATCTTCGAGTCGGGCCGAGTCTGATCAGACGCCCGTCCTATGTAAATTTGGACGCTCGTTCAGCAAAAATCTCAATACTCTGAATCAGGTGGCTCCTCTGGACGCTCGTCCATCCCTTCAGACGCCCGTCCAGATGGACGGAACTTCAGATGTGCGTTCAGTTCACTTCATATCCGGTTTTTCATCTCTATCTTTATCCGACTTCATCTTTATCCTTTTTCTTCCATGTAAATCCTCACTTGAACATCTTTTAAACCCCTTTTAAGCCAAATTCGAGTATCTACAAGACATCAAAACATTGCAAAGTGTAAAATCCTTCAAAGTGATAGAAAATCAATAATAAAATCTCATAATTCAACCAACTTTGAGATTAAACCATTCCAAACATCACTTGCTTAATAAATCAAATAAACGTTCACTTTCTATGCAAAACATTAGAGTATAGAGGAAAATTGCCACGAAATAGAACGATATAAATCATAGAAAATCACCCTAAACAGTTAACAAATAAGGGATCTGTCTGTCTACTTCCCGGGGGAAGGAATGGATTCCATATCTGTGATAGCACAGACTACTCACTCATCCTAGAATAGAGCCAACGAGAAGTGTTGGACCATATTCTATGAAGTGATCCTTACTAACACATCAAACCCTACCCTAGTCTAAGCAGTTGTCTATGATCACCTCAGAATTGAGATTAATCCATATATGATCATCTTGTGATTCGATAAGACTTCTCAATTACGGAATTATATCGAGAACTCAAATCAAATCGGTCCAACCCTATATGATTATCATCATATATAAATGCCCCATTAGGTACCCTATTACCGACAGTCCGGATAAGACTGTCACACCTAAAGTGTTCTGGGCGCATTATTATTTAGCAAATTAATCTAGAGACAACCCTAAGTCCCCCTAATATGAAGATTCATCGTCAGCTACGTTGATCGACACATTTAATTAACAGTAGGTTAGATCTGCTTATTGTATTCATAAATTAACATGAAGGACTTGCAAGGTGATTTGTTAATTAGGACATAGTCTGATCAATCCCTAGGAACGTGCTAGTCAATCCACGATAGTTGCTTAGAGAGATGGTTTGAGCCGGCACTTTCTAATACTTATTGCGCGTGAGTTAATACAACCAATGAAGGAGGTTAGTTGCACATAGACTCTACTATCCTTTCAATGGAAGTAGATAAGATTAGGAGAGTGCACCCATAGCTAAACTGAATTAGAAAACGTTCTGGTTGATCTAGGAAATTACGAGGAAAAGTAGACATAAAGATTAATGACACCAAGTTAAAAGATTGGAGAGGAGAGATATACCAATTACCCTTTTTCTATATTTACGTTGGTCAAGGGACCGTTGTTTGTTTTCTTGTTTATATTTAGTGAGTTTTATCTAAGTTGCATTGTCTTTGTGGAATCGACCTTGACTCACATATGCTATACTACGATTGACCTAGTACTGTTGCTAGTATTTCGTGTGTATTAGTGGCTTACACGCGGATCAGAATCTGGTACCATTGTTATAAATAAGGCAAGACTTGTTTCAAAAGGCTATTCACAAGCAGAAGGTATAGACTTTGATGAAACATATGCCCCAGTTGCAAGATTGGAAGCAATTAGATTGTTTTTGGCATATGTTGCACACAAAAACTTCAAAGTGTATCAGATGGATGTCAAGAGTGCATTTCTTAATGGCATTCTGGAAGAGAAAGTCCATGTACAACAGCCTCCTTGATTTGAAGTTAAAGATCAAGAAGACAAAGTATACAGAATAAACAAGGCACGTTATGGACTGAAACAGGCACCAAGAGCTTGGTATGAGACTCTATCTCAATTCTTGGTGAACAATGGTTTTACTAAAGGAACCATTGACAAAACTCTTTTCAGAATCAGTGAAGGAGACTACACACTGCTGGTACAAACATATGTGGATGATATTATATTTGGATCTGAAAATGAAATGCTTTGTGAAAAATTTGCCAATCTCATGAAAAGTTAGTTTCAAATGAGTATGATGGGAGAAATGAACTACTTTTTGTGATTGCAAGTCAAACAAATGAAAGATGGAATCTTCATTCATCAAACAAAGTATACCAAGGAGCTGCTGAAGAAATTTGGTAATGAACGTAGCACCAAGATTACAACTCCTATAGATACAAATATTAGATTGGATGAAGACAAAGAGGGTAAAATTGTTGATCAAACTTTATACAGAAGAATGATAGGCAGTCTGCTGTATCTTACAGCTAGCAGACCTGATATATCATTTGCAGTTGGTGTTTGTGCAAGATTTCAATCAAAACCTAAAGAAAGCCACTTAGCTGCTGTCAAAAGGATACTCAAATATCTAAAAGTGACTCTGGGAGTAAGGATATGGTATTCAAAAGATGGAAGCTTCAAGGTTATATCCTACTCAGATTCTGATTATGCTGGGTGCGAGATTGATAGAAAAAAGCACCACAGGAACATGTCAGCTGATGGGTAATAGACTTGTTTCTTGATTTAGCAAGAAACAGAATTTTATATCAACTTCCACTGATGAAGCAGAATACATAGCTACTGGAAGATGTTGTGCACAAGTCCTATGGCTAAGACAACAATTAAGAGACTATGGGATTGAAGAAAAAAAATTCCCATAATGTGTGATAACACAAGTGCAATTTCTACAACAGAAAATCTTGTTTTGCACTCAAGGACCAATTACATTGATGTGAGACATCATTTTATAAGACATCATGTTGAAAATAAAGATGTTGTGCTTATTTATATACCTACTGAAAATCAACTTGCAAATATCTTTACAAAACCTCTCGATGCTGATAGATTTGCTAAGTTAGTAACTAAACATGCCATTATCAAGGTTTGCTGACCTGCTGATGGTCAGCAGAGCATTGGAATTCACCAAGAGGACTAGTCTTTGCCCTGCTGAGTGCGTTCACTTGGCAGATTAGTCATTGGTATCAACAATTCCTAAAATGCTCTAACAGATTGATCAACTGAGAAAATGAAGTTGCCAAGAGGATTAGTCTTTGCCCTTCTGTGTGCGCTCACTTGACAGATCAGTCATTGGTATTAAACTTCATCTTGTATTATCAGTTGGGCAATTATATGTGGTATGTCAGCTAAATGAAAATACGAAGATCAATTGGGTATCTAAGAAGTCAGCAGACTCAATCCCTGTTGAAGAACATCAACAGAGTCTCTACACCAAAAGTATGCCGATGACTCAATCTGCTGATAAAGTCAAATCTCTTTAATGAAAGTCAACAAATTAAGATGAAAATATTTTAACCTTATCTTTATTACAATTGTTACAAGGACATAACCGTTTCTTACAATTAGTGGGGATATGTAGTGGGACTCTTGGCATCTCCACATTGAATGGTACTTTTACATGCATTAGGATCATGTAAACACGACAGTATGTGCCCCGAGTTTATGTACCCATATAGGCTATTTAACAGAGTATTTGCAGAGAATCATTACTACATTCTGTCATTTACACTCAAGAGTTTTCTTTCACTCTTTGAAAAAATCAATCTTCTTTCTCTCAAAATCGAGAAGCAAAATATCTGCTGATGATATCTACATCGGTTCGAGTCAGAGTTTTCGTGGATTTATTAAAGATACCGGTGGAAAAGACCTTACGATAAGTCTTGGAAGAAGGATTCGGCGTTATGAAGGTCTGGAGAATGAGCTAAACATCAGGCTGCACACCATTTCTTACAAAAATGTGTGTGATTTCTAGAGGAACATGATAATATTTCCAGAAAAAGAAGAATTTCAGACCACGGTCAATGGAAAGCTATTACATATCTCTTCAGGGTTGTTAAGGCAGGTTTTTGGGTTTGCATAAGGAAATGGAGAATAAACATACCCATAAAATATGCATTTACCCAGATTGACCTTCGTTGATTCAATCAAGACTAATCCTGATGATCCTTGAACACTTGGAATCAATGTCAAGCATATAACTCATGAATATAGTCAGTTAAGAAAATACATTGCCAGAAACTTACTTGGGTTGTCTGGAAGTTATGATACCCTGTCAGGAACCAAGATTGATTTAATGACAATCATTTCAGAAAGTATGAGGTTTGATTGGGCTGGTTTTTTCATACACTATATGAAGAAGGTTATGACAGAAGAAAGAGGGGCAATTGAGAAAAGAACCAAAAGCAAAAAACCTGTCAAGTATCTTGGATCTGGTTTCTGTATCAAGTTAAACCATTGGGGTTGATGGTGCAACGTATACTGAATCATTTATAGGTTGCAGAAATTGCTCCTCACACCATCAACAAGGCATGATTCAAACCTGAAGTCAATACACCAATCCCTGGTCTGGATGATGATAATGATGAAGAAGAGATGAATGAGGAAGTACAGATGGCTACTGAGAGAAGAACCAAAAGGAAAGCTGATCCTCAAGTTGTTGAATCAAAAAAATCAGTAGATAAGAAGAAACCTGCTGAACGCACAAAATCAACAGTAGTTTATTAGTCAGATACACGGTAGATCACTTATATCCTTAAGCCTACTAAGTCTAAAAGACCAGCAGACTCTACAAAACCTTCTAAGACAAGTACTACAATAGACTCCCCTACACATGTTGTACCTATGAAAACAACAGCTGCTCAACTCTATACTGAGTAACTTAAGGAAGATTCAAGAAAGAGGAAAGTTGTAAGCAATGAAGCTCTGGAGAAGGCCTTGTTTGAGTCCACTGAAAGGCCAAACAAAAGTATCAGACAAGTTGTTAAAAAAAGAGCCAAACATGGAAAAAGGAAGAACTTGAGAACTTTGAAAGAACAAATAGAAGAAGAAGATGAAGCTGAAGAAGAATTGGAAGGTAAGAAAGACTACTGAGAAGGCTACTGGTGTTGTAGAGTAAAGTTAGATAGCACCTGGTATTCGGCTGATTTCAGTTTCTCTGCTTTTCAGTTTTTCGGTTTTTCTGCTTTTTCAATTTGTCGGGGGATCAATCAGTAGCATTACTTCTTCTTTTAGTGTGATTCCTTCTCCCTCCACAAATAACTTTACTCTGTGTCCATTGGCTATAAAAGTTGTATTTCCATCAGTTAGTTCAACAGCTCCAGATTTGTAAACCCGTGTTACTTTAAATGGACCTGTCCATCTTGACATAAGCTTACCTGGAAACAACTTTAAACGTGAATTGTACAAGAGCACTCGATCACCTACATGGAACTCAAGGTTAAAGATTCTCTTATCATGGAAAGATTTCGTGCGTTCCTTGTAGATTCGAGCATTTTCATAAGAATCGAGACGAAATTCTTCTAGTTCTGTTAATTGAAGCAATCTACGATCACCGACAGCCTTAGGATCGAAATTCGAAATCTAATAGCCCGAAGGCTCGGTGTTCTAACTCAACCGGGAGATGACAAGACTTACCAAAGACTAGCTTATAGGGAGAACAACCAATTGGTGTTTTAAAAGCTGTTCGTATGCCCATAATGCATCATCTAATTTAACTGCCCAGTTTTTACGATTTGAATCCACTGTTTTCTCCACGATTCTTTTGATTTATCTATTTGACACCTCTACCTGTCCACTGGTTTGCGGATGATTGGGTGTTCCTAGTTTATGCGTTACACCATATTTTTCAACTATCTTAGTAAATGGTCTATTACAAAAGTGTGACCCTCTATCACTAATGATAGCCCTCGGAATGCCATATCTGGTAAATATATTCTTTTTAAGGAATCTTATGACAACTTTGGTATCATTAGTGGGAAGAGCTTCAGCTTCTACCCATTTTGAAACATAATCTACCATTACAAGAATAAATCTTTTTCCAAAAGATATAGGGAAAGGTCCCATGAAATCTATACCCCAAACATCAAATAACTCACATTCTAAAATAGGTTGCATAGGCATTTCATGTTTTTTAGAGATATTTCCCCATTTTTGACAAGATTCACAAGATTTAACATACTTATAAGCATCTCTATATAGTGTAGGCCAATACCACATTGTAAAACTTTAAAAGCAGTTTTCCAACCTCCATGATGACCTCCTGCCTCACGATCATGACAAAATGATAAAACACTTAAAATTTCATTATCAGGTACACATTTTCTGATTATCCCATCCGAACATTTACGGAAAAGGTCTGGTTCTTCCCAGTAATAAAATTTTAAGTCATAAAAGAACTTCTTTTTCTGTTGCCAAGTCCAATGAGACGGAATATAATCACAGGTTAAGTAATTAATGATATCTCCAAACCAAGGTGACATTTCCTTAGAAGGAATTCTATTCTTTAATAATTGCATGGTTGAAGGAGTATCTATTCTAAACAGTTGTTCATCAGGAAATGAATCTTTAATTTCATTTCCTATTTCTTCATCATTTTCCATTCTACTTAGATGATCTGCTTCAGCCTTGATTAGAGTGATCAAGACCTCACTCGAAATGGCCATTGTGATTAACTAGAAGTAACCAACCTTTAGCTAATTTTGGTCTACATTTCCTTTGAAATTCCTCAAGTTTGTACGTACTTATGAAAAGAAATGAAGACATAAAAGCTAAGATTTGGTGTATGCTGAGATTGGAAAAATTAGATAAGTATTAGTATATTCGATCTTACCTCATGACACTTGCAATATAGTCGATTTTGGTAATGAGTTCGGATATGTTAATATTCTATAAAAGAATTAAGAACGAAGCACCATGTCTACACAGAATTAATCAAATACCAGGTATCTTCCTTATCTGTGATCGACAACCTAAAAATAAAAAGAACATATCGGTTGTAGCTACCAATGATTTGAGTGCAGTAGGGGGTTATCTCGAAATGTCCTATATCACTATGAGGTATAAAAGCTCCCGATTGCCTGATGATAGTAGTCCAGCTAGGGTATTATCACGAAATATCCTATTGCTGGGAATGAAGGCATAGAATGAAAAAGAAAGAGTCGAATCATAAGATCTCAAGAATGATTACAAGTTTAAGGAAACCGGACTTGTAATTTTCGATCGAAAGAGTAGTACTCCGATCAATCTTGATGAAGCAATGCTTGTAAGTTTGATTTTCTACACACACTCACGCTTTTAGTTCTTGATTGAAAAAAGAAAAAAAAAGAGAGAAAATCCGAAAAAAAAAATAGAGGGAATAAAATAGGATGCTATTAATCGATGATTGTTTTCTTTTTTGATCAGAAATATGAAGATGTAGGTACGTACGACTTGCCTCTTTCTCTTTTTGATTTCTTTTTCCGATTAACCAACATCTTGAGCCTAAACTTTATAAGCCATTTTTGTCGACTACCTGACCAAGTTTCCGATTCCAGGATTTCATAATAGTTGCGATTAAAAATCATTCTAATATGTTATTTATACTTATTAAGTATTACATGTACAATTTCATCTAAATAATATTTGATGTTTAAACTATTTCAGTTATATGCACTTTTTGTCTTCTTACACTTTTAAATTAGAATAAGTAATATATTTATAATATTGACAATATAAATTACACTAAAAATTATAATCTGATCAATTATATTATCTTTTATTACCGCTTATTATTGCTCGAGGACGATCAAAAGCTATGTGGGGAGTAGTTGATATACTACTTTTATATGATTAAATATACGTTATATTATTATGTTTTATCAACGAATTCTATATAAAATATATGAAATTATGGTATAAATGATATGAAATATTAATCTTTATAGTTTAGTATAGTTAGTAGTAAAAGTTAGTAATAATAATGAAAAGTTATCGTTTTGTACCGATTTTAGTAAATCGGGGTGTCGTGTCAGATTTACGTGGGGAGTAGAGTTAGGTTAGAAAATTCATTAAAATTTCGAAAAAAATAAGTAATGAAAAATTTGATTGGTCAGGTAGTCGACAAAAATGGCTTATAAAGTTTAGGCTCAAGATGTTGGTTAATCGGAAAAAGAAATCAAAAAGAGAAAGAGGCAAGTCGTACGTACCTACATCTTCATATTTCTGATCAAAAAAGAAAACAATCATCGATTAATAGCATCCTATTTTATTCCCTCTATTTTTTTTTTCAGATTTTCTCTCTTTTTTTTTCAATCAAGAACTAAAAGCGTGAGTGTGTGTAGAAAATCAAACTTACAAGCATTGCTTCATCAAGATTGATCGGAGTAATACTCTTTCGATCGAAAATTACAAGTCCGGTTTCCTTAAACTTGTAATCATTCTTGAGATCTTATGATTCGACTCTTTCTTTTTCATTCTATGCCTTCATTCCCAGCAATAGGATATTTCGTGATAATACCCTAACTGGACTACTATCATCAGGCAATCGGGAGCTTTTATACCTCATAGTGATATAGGACATTTCGAGATAACCCCCTACTGCACTCAAATCATTGGTAGCTACAAACGATATGTTCTTTTTATTTTTAGGTTGTCGATCACAGATAAGGAAGATACCTGGTATTTGATTAATTCTGTGTAGACATGGTGCTTCGTTCTTAATTCTTTTATAGAATATTAACATATCCGAACTCATTACCAAAATCGACTATATTGCAAGTGTCATGAGGTAAGATCGAATATACTAATACTTATCTAATTTTTCCAATCTCAGCATACACCAAATCTTAGCTTTTATGTCTTCATTTCTTTTCATAAGTACGTACAAAAAAAAACTTGAGGAATTTCAAAGGAAATGTAGACCAAAATTAGCTAAAGGTTGGTTACTTCTAGTTAATCACAATGGCCATTTCGAGTGAGGTCTTGATCACTCTAATCAAGGCTGAAGTAGGAACAAAAATTGGAAATTTATTTAGGTAGGCTATTTGGCTATAGTTTAATTTTTTTTTTTTGTGGTGCCAAAAATCGTCATCCCTAGTCCAATTCCAAACTCATAATTTATATTGAAAATAAAATTATTCTAAAAATTTTACTTATAAATATCATCATACCTATATAATTTCATGAAAACAATATTTAATATTAATTACTCAATTATATAAACTTAAAATCTCATTAAAATTTAATTAGACATAAAATATAATTATAATATATCTAATATACTTTACTTAAAAACTTATAATCTGATCAATTATATTATCTTTTATTACCGCTTATTTTTGCTCGAGGACGATCAAAAGCTAAGTGGGGAGTAGTTGATATACTACTTTTATATGATTAAATATACGTTATATTATTATGTTTTATCAACGAATTCTATATAAAATATATGAAATTATGGTATAAATGATATGAAATATTAATCTTTATAGTTTAGTATAGTTAGTAGTAAAAGTTAGTAATAATAATGAAAAGTTATCGTTTTGTACCGATTTTAGTAAATCGGAGTGTCGTGTCAGATTTACGTGGGTATTTGTGGCATTTTATTGCAGATTTATAAGCTGAGACCCCGAGAATCGACATGTTGAAGTACAATCGTATCTCTGGAAGGATTTAGAGAGTGTCAGGAGCTTAAACGGTCAATCGAATTGCTTAAATGGTTAAGTGGTCAATCGAAGTGGTCAAGTGGCTAATCGATTTGATTAACTGGTAATCGAGAAATATCTTCGACAAACGAATGGCTCATCAAAACGACTTTTTCTGAAGAAGAGTCCTTCACGAAAGTTGTAGATTTTCCCGAGAGCTTTTCGATGCCTCTTGAATCATGTTGTTTGGAGATCCAGAACTCGAGATATGAATTTTAGAAGTTTTATTCCAAAATATATAAATTTATCCGGCAATTGGATAATTAAGGGGGTTGAATGTAATCATTACACCGGACCGGTCCGCCCTAAACCCGGCCCAGGCCGGCTTGAAGATTTTTTTCTATATAAGGAGCTCAGTTTAGCAGCGATGGAAGGGTACCAATATATATATATACAATATCCTATATATATATATATATATATATATATATATATATATATATATATATATATATCTCCTCCTTCTTATTTTCTTTTATTTTCGTAGTTTGTAAATAGGCCTTATGCCAAAAATAATAATACCGTAGTACTCGTTGTAATGCTCGGGAAATTATCGGAAGTTCGGTGTTGTTGAAGTCGTTGTAATGTCCGGAAGAATACGACTCGATTCAAACATTTGTAATCGGGTAAATTTTCTAAAGTATTTATGTTTGTTATGTTTGTTTTTTTAGTTGTTATAATGTTTTTAGGCTAAATCTAATAACTAGCCAAAGTTATGTAATCGTTTTGTTTCGATCTTTTTGGTAAAGGAATGCTGTCTAAGTAAAATTTACTAAAATTGAGTTAATTGAATCTTTTTCTATTTTGCAACGTATTGATAATATTCGGATTGACGTAATTAACCAAGATGAATCGCACCATATAACCTAACGATGAACTGACCAGAGAAGTTTGGATATGAGATAAAAGATAGAAAAACCGGAGGGTAAAATTGGCCGTGCGAAAGCGTGACAACGGAATCCTATTTCCTACCCGGGGGGAGATTTATCTTGGGAAAGATTAATCTTATTAAAATTGTGCTCAAGATTGTAATAATGTTAAAATCAACGGTTTAATTGAAACTAACACCGGAAAGTTAAATCGATCCGCCTGACAACCGGAGCCTTTTGAATAACATCGGCCGTCTAACAAACGGAATAACCTCTTTTATCCGGGGTAGATTTGTACTCGGTACCTGTTCAGACTAACTGAGATTAGCATGGGGCAGTTGTGGAGATTAAACTGATGACAATGACATATGCCAATTTCATACGCTCGTGTGAGGAGGAATTGTTAACCTCAGGAGTGCACCGTTTCATTTACTCAATTGGACCTAATATAAAAGGAAAGATCGAGCACATTCCGTTTACTGAAAAAGATCGTATAAATCAATTATATAAACTTTGGCTAGTCCTATAAATATATTGGTATCTATATATTTATATCTATATATATATTTTGCAATCCATGTACATCTATATATATTTATATATCTATATATATTATATTAGAATAACTTTTAAATTACGCATTTATTTTATGTTAAGTAGAATAGTAGTAATCTGTGTTATAAAATTGCAGTTTAGATCGAGTTAATAACAGCTCTTTGGTGTTTAATCACACTTAAAAGAATTACCACATTTTCCCTGAGGATTCGACACTCTGACTCACCACACTAGCGCTACAGTTTGACCCGGTACACTGCCGGTTAGGATCTATATAGCCTAGAAAAGGTCCGTCAGCTTTCTACATTTCCTGAAGAAGAGTCCTTCACGAAAGTTGTAGATTTTCCTGAGAGCTTTCCGATGCCTCTTGAATCATGTTGTTTGGAGATCCAGAACTCGAGATATGAATTTTAGAAGTTTTATTCCAAAATATATAAATTTATCCGGCAATTGGATAATTAAGGGGGTTGAATGTAATCATTACACCGGACCGGTCCGCCCTAAACCCGGCCCAGGCCGGCTTGAAGATTTTTTTCTATATAAGGAGCTCAGTTCAGGAGCGATGGAAGGGTACCAATATATATATATACAATATCCTATATATATATATATATCTCCTCCTTCTTATTTTCTTTTATTTTCGTAGTTTGTGAATAGGCCTTATGCCAAAAATAATAATACCGTAGTACTGTTGTAATGCTCGGGAAATTATCGGAAGTGCGGTGTTGTTGAAGTCGTTGTAATGTCCGGAAGAATACGACTCTGATTCAGCATTTGTAATCGGGTAAATTTTCTAAAGTATTTATGTTTGTTATGTTTGTTTTTTTAGTTGTTATAATGTTTTTAGGCTAAATCTAATAACTAGCCAAAGTTATGTAATCGTTTTGTTTCGATCTTTTTGGTAAAGGAATCTTTCGTCTAAGTAAAATTTACTAAAATTGAGTTAATTGAATCTTTTTCTATTTTGCAACGTATTGATAATATTCGGATTGACGTAATTAACCAAGATGAATCGCACCATATAACCTAACGATGAACCGACCGGAGAAGTTAGGATATGAGATAAAAGATAGAAAAACCGGAGGGTAAAATTGGCCGTGCGAAAGCGTGACAACGGAATCCTATTTCCTACCGGGGGCAGATTTATCTTGGGAAAGATTAATCTTATTAAAATTGTGCTCAAGATCGTAATAATGTTAAAATCAACGGTTTAATTGAAACTAACACCGGAAAGTTAAATCGATCCGCCTGACAACCGGAGCCTTTTGAATAACATCGGCCGTCTAACAAACGGAATAACCTCTTTTATCCGGGGTAGATTTGTACTCGGTACCTGTTCAGACTAACTGAGATTAGAATGGGGCAGTTGTGGAGATTAAACTGATCACAATGACATATGACAATTTCATACGCTCGTGTGAGGAGGAATTGTTAACCTCAGGAGTGCACCGTTTCATTTACTCAATTGGACCTAATATAAAAGGAAAGATCGAGCACATTCCGTTTACTGAAAAAGATCGTATAAATCAATTATATAAACTTTGGCTAGTCCTATAAATATATTGGTATCTATATATTTATATCTATATATATATTTTGCAATCCATGTACATCTATATATTTTTATATATCTATATATATTATATTAGAATAACTTTTAAATTACGCATTTATTTTATGTTAAGTAGAATAGTAGTAATCTGTGTTATAAAATTGCGGTTTAGATCGAGTTAATAACAGCTCTTTGGTGTTTAACCACACTTAAAAGAATTACCACGTTTTCCCTGAGGATTCGACCCTCTGACTCACCACACTAGCGCTACAGTTTGACCCGGTACACTGCCGGTTAGGATCTATATAGCCTAGAAAAGGTCCGTCAGCTTTCTGGCGCCGTTGCCGGGGAAACACGTCGCTAATTTCTTTCTTTGTGTCTATGGTTACTACTTGTATTAGCTCAAAATTCTCGAGAATCAGTCAACACTTTTTTTCTTATCTAATTTCTATTTTATTTTTCGTTGGTATCTACTTCTTTTAGTTACCAATTTTCTTCTTTTACCAAAGTCGAGTATTTTCTATTTTCGTTAATTGATGACCAGAAGTGGTAAGGCCCCACTCACTCCTTATAAGCCTGACATAAACACTTATGAAAGGCAGTTAAGAGTAGAGAGTAAACGTGGTCATACTAGTCAGGGAAATCCTGACGAATCATCTTCAAACAAAAATACGAAAATGGCTGAAATCAGTGATGAAACACCTGAACAAGGGCTAGAACATGCTCTAGGGCATGGACAACACCATGTTAACCCTAATAATAATCAAAATCATAATAATAGAAATAATCAAGATCGGAACCAGAATAATCGTAATAACCCACCAAACCCGAGACCTATCTGTGATCAAACCATAAGAAGAAACCAGACTAATAATCCCATACTTTTACCCAATGAAGGAGCGAATAATTTCGAAATTAAATCTCATCTTTTTGGTTTAATTGACGCAAGAGCCCAATTCCTAGGAGAGGATGATGAAGATCCACATCATCATCTCTATCTTTTGAAGAAGCGTGCAATACGGCCAAAAGTCAAGGTGCTCATAAGGAACTAACGAGGATGACTATGTTTCCTTTTTCTTTAAAAGGACGAGCCCGAGATTGGTTTATGTCTCTTCCACATCATTCACTTACTAGTTGGGAGGATATTCAAACCGAATTTCGAAACAATATTTCACTCCAGGATGAAATTTGGAATTAAAAGTCGAGGTTGCTAACTTTAGACAAGGATGCGAAGAAACACTTGGGAATGCCGGGAAAGATTTAAAAAATTGTTAAGAGCACTGTCCCGATCATGGTTATTCCTTAGATATGCAAATTCAACTTTTCTGTCGTAAATTAAGGAAAGACTCGCATGCGGATGTAGATCATGCATGTGGTGGTTCTTTAATGATGAGTGAAGCTCAAATAGTTTACGATGCTATAGAAAAGATTTCCAAAAATAACAGAATGTGGGAAACTGGTTCTAGCACCAGAAAAGCAGCTTTTGCAGGAGAATGTACATCTAATACGGAAGTTCTAGCACATTTAGAAAATTTGATTAGGAAATTTGATGGCCTACAATCAAAACCAAAGTTCAGAAAATAGTACACCAACTGAATACTCAAATCAGGATAATATGTCAATAGGGATCGAAGAACCAACATGATATTCAAGAGAGGAGGTGAGTTTTCTTCAGCAGCATAGGAATTTGAACAATGCATATTCAAACTCGTTTAATGCTATTAGAAGAGATCACCCTACTTTTCGATGGTCTGAAAACCCTAGTAAGCAAGGACAACCGCCATATCCGATTCGGTATAGGAATATGAATAATAATCAAGTTTATCAAGAAAATACATCTAATCGAATTTACAATCATTACCTAGATCCTATCCTCAACATACCACTCAAAGTATACCAGTAACTCAAAGTTCAACTCAACCTGCAGAAGGAGTTGAAAAATGGGAGAAACTAATGGAAAATATGATGGGTGTAGTATCTACTCAAGCTAAGAATATGGAAACAATGATGACTTCTATCGGTACAGTCACTAAAGATATGAGTTCAATGAAAACATCTATGAGTGGACACGATACCAGAATGAGAACAATAGAAGCCTCATTAAGGAATATGGAAGATCATTTGAGTAGGGAAGGTGAACGTAATAGCAGTAGACCTCCTGGAGGATTACCAAGCAATACTGAAAGAAATCCGAGAGAGGTAAATGTTGTAGTTACGAGAAGTAGAAAACTCTGTGGTAGTAATGGAGTAGAAAACTTCGGAAATAATGAAGTAGAAAATGATTTAGATGGAAAGAATGATGAAACTAAAGATGAACTTGAATTCACTGAGGAGGAAGAAGAAATTATAGAGAATTTCTTGAAAAGGAATAGAAGTTTGGAACCTGAGAATGAAGGTGAGAAATGGGTAAAAATCCCTAGGATTTTGAAAGATCCCATGGATAAAGATTTAAGGAGTTTATTCAAGGAACATGTTAGAATAGAAGATAATGAAAACAAGGATGAAAAACAAGAAGAACTGAAGAAATCTGAAGTAGAGATTGATTCAGGGAATGTTTTAAAAGAAAAAACTCAAGATCATGATACTTGGCGATCAAGTAATACTCAAAAGTTTAAGGATAAAGGAAAAGAGAAAATGACTTTGGGATCAAAGGTTGTAGATTTAGAATCTTTACCTTACCCACCTAAAGATCAAATTAAAAAGATTAAAGCGATCGAAGTATGCTCGTTTCCTTGATACTTTTCATCATATTCATGTTAATATCCCCGTTATCGAAGCTCTAATTAGTATGCCTCGCTTATGGAAAGTTTCGAAAGATATTCGTCAAACAAGAAAAAATTAGAGGAATATGAGAATATATGCCTAAATGAAGAATGTTGCAGTTTTGCAAAGATAAGTTACCACCTAAACCGAAAGATCCCTGGAAGTTTTACCATTCCATGTGAAATTGGAGGATTTCGTTTAAGAAGGTCTTATGTGATCTTGGAGCTAGTATAAATCTCATGTCTTATGAGGATTATAAAAAGCTAGGCATAGGAAAGCTTACTAAGACTGAAATGACTCTGCAAATGGCAGATAGATCGATTAAATACCCTAAAGGAATTATTGAGGACGTATTGGTTAAAGTAGACAAGTTCTATTTTCCAGTAGACTTTGTAGTTATGGAAATGGAAGAAGGATATTCAGCGCCACTTATCTTAGGTCGACCATTTCTAGCTACATGAAGAACTTTAATAGAAGTCCAAAAAGGAGAGTTAATTCTGAGAGTCAATGAAGAGGAAGTTGCTTTCAATATTTTCAAAGCTATGAACCATCCTTACAGATCACCAGAATCATGTTCTTTTATAGAAGATATTCATTCTGTCTATGATATTCAGTCACCAACTTTTGAAGACAGATTAGAAGAATGCTTAACTTTGTCTATCTATAAGGAAGATGAGAAAGACACCGAAATGAAAGAGATAATCCTTTCTCTAGATAAAGGAAGTTTTACTTTTAAACCATCATGGCATAAGTATTTGGAATTAGAACTAGAAGGACCAGTTCTTAAACCTTCACTGGAAGATCCACCTAAGAATCTGGAATTGAAACCGTTACCTTTAAATCTGAAGTATGCTTTTCTTGAAACTAATAATCTATTACCGGATATTATTTCATCATCTTTAACTGAGCAACAAGAAGATCAATTACTTAGAATGTTGAAAAAGCATAAGAAAGCTTTTGGATGGACAGTTGCCGATATTCTAGGTATTAGCCCTGAGATTTGCGTTCATAAGATAATTCTGAAGGAAGATGCTAAACCTTGTATTCAACCGCAACGCCGCCTCAACCCAAATTTACAGTTAATTGTTAAGAAAGAGGTCATTAAGCTATTAGAAATGGGGATAATTTTTCCCATATCAGATAGTGAATGGGTAAGTCCAACTCAAGTGGTACCAAAGAAATGAGGTTTCACAGTGAAAGAGAATGAAAAGAATGAATGGATTCCGACAAGAGAGATTACAGGTTATCGAATGTGCATTGATTTTAGAAAACTAAATGATCATACTAAGAAAGATCATCATCCACTTCCATTCATAGTTCAGATGTTGGAACGTTTAAGTGGACATAAGTATTACTGTTTCTTAGATGGTTATTCAGGATATTTACAGATATTCATTGCAGCAGGAGATAGAGAAAAAACTACTTTCACTTATCCTTATGGAACTTTTGCTTATAAGAGAATGCCGTTTGGTTTATGTAATGCACCAGCTATGTTTCAAAGGTGTATGATGGCTATATTTGCTGATATGGTTGAGAAATTCTTAGAAATTTTTATGGATGACTTTAGTGTTTACGGAGACTCGTTTGATGTTTGTTTGTTACACTTAGAACGAGTGTTACAACGCTGTGAAGATACCAATTTAGTTTTAAACTGGGAAAAATGTCATTTAATGGTATCAGAAGGAATTGTTTTAGGACATAGAATCTCTGAAGAAGGTATTGAAGTTGATAAAGCTAAAGTCGAAGTAATTGAAAAATTACCTCCACCGGTTAATTTAAGAACTTTAAGAGGATTTCTCGGACATGCAGGATTTTATAGAAGGTTCATTGCAGATTTTTCAAAAATAGCAAAGCCTCTAAGTCATTTACTTGAAAAGGAAGTACCTTTTAACTTTGATAGTAAATGTATGGAAGCCTTTTAGACCCTAAAAGCGAGGTTGACTACTGCACCAGTGCTAGTAGCACCAGTGCTAGTAGCACCAGATTAGAGTTTGCCGTTTGAGATTATGTGTGATGCAAGTGATTTAGCTGTAGGAGCTGTTTTAGGTCAAAGATATAACAAAATTCTCAAAGCTATTTACTATGCATCTCACACATTAAACGCTGCTCAACTAAATTATGCAACCACAGAAAAAGAACTGTTGGCTGTAATTTTTGCCTTAGATAAGTTTCGATCGTACATTGTTGGTTCTAAGGTAATAATTTATACAGACCATTCAGCACTGAAGTATTTACTAAGTAAGAAAGATGCTAAACCTCGTCTTCTTAGATGGATTCTCTTACTTCAAGAATTCGATATTGAAATTAAAGATAAAAAAGGAAGTGAGAATGTAGTAGCAGATCATCTAAGTAGAATGGAAAATGATGAAGAAATAGGAAATGAAATTAAAGATTCATTTCCTGATGAACAACTGTTTAGAATAGATACTCCTTCAACCATGCAATTATTAAAGAATAGAATTCCTTCTAAGGAAATGTCACCTTGGTTTGGAGATATCATTAATTACTTAACCTGTGATTATATTCCGTCTCATTGGACTTGGCAACAGAAAAAGAAGTTCTTTTATGACTTAAAATTTTATTACTGGGAAGAACCAGACCTTTTCCGTAAATGTTCGGATGGGATAATCAGAAAATGTGTACCTGATAATGAAATTTTAAGTGTTTTATCATTTTGTCATGATCGTGAGGCAGGAGGTCATCATAGAGGTTGGAAAACTGCTTTTAAAGTTTTACAATGTGGTTTTTATTGGCCTACACTATATAGAGATGCTTATAAGTATGTTAAATCTTGTGAATCTTGTCAAAAATGGGGAAATATATCTAAAAACATGAAATGCCTATGCAACCTATTTTAGAATGTGAGTTATTTGATGTTTGGGGTATAGATTTCATGGGACCTTTCCCTATATCTTTTGGAAAAAGATTTATTCTTGTAATGGTAGATTATGTTTCAAAATGGGTAGAAGCTGAAGCTCTTCCCACTAATGATACCAAAGTTGTCATAAGATTCCTTAAAAAGAATATATTTACCAGATATGGCATTCCGAGGGCTATCATTAGTGATAGAGGGTCACACTTTTGTAATAGACCATTTACTAAGATAGTTGAAAAATATGGTGTAACGCATAAACTAGGAACACCCTATCATCCGCAAACCAGTGGACAGGTAGAGGTGTCAAATAGAGAAATCAAAAGAATCGTGGAGAAAACAGTGGATTCAAATCGTAAAAACTGGACAGTTAAATTAGATGATGCATTATGGGCGTACAGAACAATTTTAAAACACCAATTGGTTGTTCTCCCTATAAGCTAGTCTTTGGTAAGTCTTGTCATCTACCAGTTGAGTTAGAACACCGAGCCTTCTGGGCTATTAGATTTCTGAATTTCGATCCTAAGGCTGTCGGTGATCATAGATTGCTTCAATTAACAGAACTAGAAGAATTTCGTCTCGATTCTTATGAAAATGCTCGAATCTACAAGGAACGCACGAAATCTTTCCATGATAAGAGAATCTTTAACCATGAGTTCCATGTAGGTGATCGAGTGCTCTTGTACAATTCACGTTTAAAGTTGTTTCCAGGTAAGCTTAAGTCAAGATGGACAGGTCCATTTAAAGTAACACGGGTTTACAAATCTGGAGCTGTTGAACTAACTGATGGAAATACAACTTTTATAGCCCATGGCCACAGAGTAAAGTTATTTGTGGAGGGAGAAGGAATCACACTAAAAGAAGAAGTAATGCTACTGATTGATCCCCCGACAAATTGAAAAAGCCAGAAAAACCGAAAAACTGAAAAGAAGAGAAACTGAAATCAGCCGAATACCGGGTGCTATCTAACTTTACTCTACTTTTCTGTGTTTTTATGTTTAAACTCTTTTCGTCTTTGGATAGACGTAAAAGAACTGGATGCCTTTTTTAGATAGATTAGGAGTTTTTATTTTACTTTTGAAATTAGGTCTTGATAAAGATGTCGCGTTTGCTATAGAAGCTTTAGTTTTTGAACAAAACAAGAAATTGTTGAGAGAGATTAGATTGAAAGAAGTGTGTAATGGAACATCAAGGAGTGCAATAAAAAGAAGGGCAAAATTTCTGATGAGATGCAGAATCTGTGGAAAAAGTGAACATGTTGGACGCTGTGGGAAAAACACAACAAAATCCCAGGATGAGTGTTTGAATATTGTTAGGAAGGGACGATTAGGTGGTTATCCGAAAATCCCGATGGAATTCCAAGAGATAATTCAAATGCTTCGTTTTTAGGAGTTAGGTTGATTGAACGTTATATCAGAACTCTGGAAGATTTAGAAATCGAAGAATCAGGAACCCCTTATGTTTCGAGTCTTTTCTTATGTTTTATTTTATAAAATTTTCGCATAACTTCTGAAAATTTTATAAAATTGGATCTTTATGAAATTTGAGGAGTTTTATAAAAGTTTTTTTAGTTTTAATTTAGATGTTTTATAAGAGTTAATCTAAATTTATTAAATTTTTATAAGCTTTTTATTAAGTGTTATAAAGATTTTATTAAATTTTTAGAAATTGTTATAAAATTATAAGATTTCCTTCAAATTTTATTTTTAAGACTTTAATTAAGATTTTACTCAAGTTTAATTAAGTTTTATTAGAGTTTTTTATAAGTTTTTAAATAAAAATCATAAAAAGTAAAAAAATTCGGAAAAAGTGAAAAACAATTGGGCACGGACCGATCCGGGGTCTAAAAGCATAAAAAAAACAGGGACCCTTTTTTTTTTCTTCTTCTTCTTCCCTAATATTGCCGCCGCACCCCACACCCCAAAACCCCACCACTCAAAAAAAATTTAAATTCTTCCATAGAATTCCATCTCACACTACACTACCACTTGATTTCTTCCTCCTTTCATCTACTCTCTTCCACAAAAGTTACAAAAATCAAAAAGGGATAAAAAAACAAGCTCCATTTCTTCCGGCGACTTTACAACTTTTCCGGCCTACTTTTCAACGTTTTCAACATTATAAGGTATTATCTAGTTTATTTAGTTATCAATTTCGTATTTTTCATAATTTTCTAGATTAATTTCAACTGTTTTGATTTTTGAGTGTGTTGTGACATTTTTATTTTTTGTTGTTTTTGTTGTTGATTGGCTTTACCAATATCGTAGAATGGCTGAGTCGAGTAGAAAAGCCTCTAAAAAGCGAAAATCAAACATTCCTATATCAACTCCGGTCGTAGGCACAATAATTTTATCACCTGAAGAAGAAGCCGTAAGCTTCGATAAAACAGCATCACAAGAAGCTAAGAATGCGTATCAAAGAATTTACAGTAAATGTGATGTTTTGGTTGAAAAAGGATTAGATTTTGATGACTTAGGTGATGAAGTTAAAAATATTTTTACGAGACGACAGTGGTTAGAACTAGCAGCCAGAAGAGAAGGGGAAATAAATACGACTTTGGTAGCTGAGTTTTATTCGGTTTTGTCTACTATGTCACATGATGAGCTTACTAAGTCTCAAATTGTACCCCTAAGAACTAGAAATGTTCCTTTTAACCCTGCCGTTATAAATGCGATTTTAGGAGTTGAAGTTTTTCCAGATGATGAGGATTACAGGGTAGTTTGGAATCTAGATGATCCTGCAAGCTTTGAACAGACTGCCTTGAGAGCTCAGCACGCTTTTGATTCAACCGCTGTGTGGGTTGAAAACAGGTTTAACTACGGGAAATGTATTAGATGTTTAAGGGCAATTAAAAGATTTATTAGCCATAATCTCTATCCTTATAGTAAACATACTTCTTATGGAAAAGAAGATGTTTGTATCGCTTGGGCGATGGTAAATGATGTAAAGGTGGATGTTGGGAAGGTAATGTTTAAAAGAGTTTTCGAGAGCATCGTCATCGCCAGACCAGGGAGTCATCTGTACTTCCCTTGTTTTATCTCAGATTTATGTCGTAGGACGGGAGTACCATTCCTGCCTAATGACAAGTTAGCTCTGGCAGATGCACCGCTGATTGGACCAAGTTTGACTAGGCTTCCAGATAGTAGGATAAGCTCTTTGATTAGAAGCCGTCAAACTCAACCAGCTCCACCAGTTTTCACATCTTCTTCTTTTCCTTCTTTTTCTAGTCAGCCTCAACAAACTCCTTTCTCCAACACTATCACTTATGATATGTTTCAATCTTTAGTATCAGACGTTGCACGTGGTCAAGCCAACATGGCTTTATATGCTGAAAGTAATAGGCAGTGGTGTGATGTTAAGGCCATAATTATATGATTATTAAGGGTTGTATTTCATTATTATTTCCCCGCATTTGCATAATTTACATGAGAATTAAGGGTTTAAGTGTAATTACTTAGTAAGGATAATTTTAATATGGTTATTTGCAAAATTGATTATTTTATGTGTTAAATTAATGGAATTATTATTATTTGAGTTTTATTACATTTTGCAAAGTTTATTTATCCTTTAGGAGGCTGAATTTCGAGTGCTAAAGAGGATAAATGAAGCTCGAGTCGAATTATTCAAGATAGAGTTGGAATTGACTTGAAGAAAATGGATAAAGATGAAGAAATCCGATCCCAAGCAGTCCAGCCGAGCGTTCAGTCTCCGTCCATGATGGACGAGCGTCCATGAATTCGAACGGGCGTTCAAAGGCATAAAATCAATACAGAGAGTTCAGCCGCAGTGCGAACGAGCGTTTAATCAGCGTCTGGGAATTCCAGACGAGCGTCCGGTTGTTCAAACGAGCGTCCGGGGCCGACTTACCTCCAGCCGACTTAAAACTCTATAAAAGCACCGCATTATGAAGCCTTAAACCCTAATCTTTTACACAACTCTTTCACGCATACTTTTACATAAAAGCTGCGGCCAGAGAACCCTAATTCCATAGTGAATTTCTCCAATCCAACAATCTTGTCCAACATGATTGTTGGCTAAAGGCCTTGCAGTGAGTCGACGGAGGAAGCCCATCATCAACACAATCAACTAGAGAGTTCGATGCTTTATGTTAGTGAGTTTAATTTATAGTTTTTCATCACTTTGGATGCTGTTTTGTATTGATCATGTTTTGTTGGAATTAACGTTTCGATGAAACGATTTATCTATATCTATATGCTTGGATCTATGTATGAAAATATATTGGTTTAAGTTTTATTTCGTTCAAGTGATGCGATTAATTGTGTTATAAGAGATTATGCATAGTTGATTGAGTAAGAGTATTAGAGATAATCTCGTGATCATGTTTGGTATGCTGTTTAGTTTACTTGGAAAAAATAAACGAAACCCTAGAATTTGGTTGAAGAAATTTAATTGAATTCGTGAATGGATCACTACTAAAAACTACATCTTTAGATCACCATCTAGTTGGGGTTGTTGGTTGATGGGTGGATTCGTTGCCTCGCTGTTTTCCTTTACTTATTTGTTAATCAATTCGTTCGTATTCGTTTGGTTAAGTTTAGTTTTCAAAGCCTTAGTTTTTTTTCTGCACTTTTCTGCTTCAATTCGTAGCTAGACGCCCGTCCGAAATATTGAACGGTCGTCCACTAGTTTATACTTTCAGACGCGCGTCCACTTTAGTGAACGCTCGTCCGACCTTGAATCTTTCTGTTTTCAATTTATTTGTTATTGCTGTTTTAGGTTTTAGTTAGTTCCAACCTTAGTAGATAGATAATTGTGACATAATCGATATAGATTTATACTAGAATTCGATAAACATTCCATTCCCTTAGGACGACCCGATAACATCCTTTACTACAGATCCTTATACTTGGGGTGTGTCGGTATTATAAATATTAAAACGTGTTTTTACCGAACAAGTTTTTGGCGCCGTTGCCGGGGAATCGGTAACTGTTGTCGGATTCTTTTAGGTATAAAATTTTATATCGATTCTAATTTTAATTCGTAGGTCTAAATTTTAGAATTACGTTTATTTTTGTTTTCGTTTTACCTTGTTATATTTAATTTTATTTTCCTTCAATTATTTTTTTTATTTTCGATAGTTATATTAGTTTCTATAATTTTAGATTTGTTTTTTTTTCTTCGTAATTTTAGATTAGCCTTTATTTATTTCCGTACGTTCTTTTTAGTTTCCTTAATTATTTCTATTTCGTTTTTAAGTTTTAAGCCTTAGTTTTAGATTTTCGAAGTCTGGACGAGCGTTTAATAACTTGAACGCCCGTCCACTTCAATCCTGTTCCCCCGAACGACCGTTCATCTCTGAACGAACGTCCACTAACACTGGACGCCAGTTCAGTCTGTTCAATCATCACTTCTTTTCTATCTTCTCTTCTCTTCTCTTTTCTTTTCTCCCTCTAAACCATCAAACCTTTTCTAAACCTGTTCTAATCAACCCTAAGGTTGATTTTTCCTTTTCTTTTCTTCTGGTTTATGCAAACGAGAAGTAAGAAGGGACTTCTGATCTTCGATCCTGAACCTGAACGATCTATCCTAAGAAGGAGGCTTTTTCCTGATTTGGACATAATGGCAGATCAAGATCCACCAATTCCAAATCCTGATCCCCAAGCTCAGTTAAATTTAATCCTTCAGCAGATGCAAGCTCAAGAAGCAACGAGCGAGAATCAACAGCCGGCATAAATCAACAACTTCAACAATTTAGACAAAACCGGCTTAATCAACTAAACCGGGACCCCTACACCCCATATCTAAATCAAGACTTTCTCGAGGGGCATAGACCTATTCGTCCTCCCGACATGGGAGGAGTGAATTTCGATCTAAAGAACGGAGTAGTTGCTCTAGTTCAGAATAGCTCTTTCCATGGTACTGCTCAGGAAGATCCGCACGACTTCTTATCCACATTCGTACAAATCTGTGAAGCAGGCCATTATCCTGGTGTTGATTCTGAGATAGTAAAGTTAAAGCTATTTCCTTTTGCTTTGAAAGGTGAAGCAAGTCGGTGGTTTAAATCGTTGGCACATCATTCTCTCCATACATGGAATGATGTCAAAAGAGCCTTCGCTCTTAAGTGGGTTTCACCAGGCAAGATTATGGAGATGAAACGGGAAATAGCTACGTTTGAGCAAAGTTGGTGGATGAGGCTGTTGGCAAAGCTTGGGAGAGATTGAATCTCTTGATGAGGAAATGCCCCAATCACGGATATGACGGACATGAGTTCTTTGGAACTGTTTTATAGAGGTGTCTCTCAACCTAATAGAGACTATCTTGACTCCATAGCTCATGGATCCTTCTTAGGGGGAGGTGATGAGACTGCCTACAGAGTGGCTGAGACCATCACCAAGAACAATATGTGGTCGACCCCCAAGAAGACCAATGTCGTTAAGAAAGAAGGTACTGCAAGCAGTCCTGATACAAAGCCGTTGGTTGCTCGGATGGAATTGATAAGCAAGCAGCTGGCCAATCTTCAGACGCGACCTTCGATCTTGGAATGCAGGTAGGAACGGAGATGACGGAGGAAATAAATCTAATGGATAATCAAAACCAACCCTTCCGAAACTTCAATCAAAGCCAGAACTACTCAGGATTTCAACGACAGAACTTCAATCAAGCCAAGTTACCACCTGGCCCTTCAAATTCGAATTCCTTCAACTCAAACTATCAAAGGACAGCTCCTAACTCCCAAAGGCCTCAAGGAGGATGGAACCAAACTCAAAATCATACCACCTCATGTGTCCCTCAACACAAATTTGATGAGCTGGTAGACATGGTGAAGACTCTGTCTACTAGTGTTAAAGCTATTGAGAGACAAGTTGGTCAGATGGCAGACCAGCAAGCAAGCAGACCTCACGGTAAACTTCCGAGTTATACCGAGAGAAATCCGAAAGCTGATGTGAATGTTTGCACTGCCATTACACCTCAGTGGGAGTATGGACAAGAAGAGGAGTTGAATGAAGTAACATTGAGAAGTGGTAAGAAGGTGAATCCGGCAAGATGTCGGGAAACGAGTAGCCCCTCCTGACGCCATGAGTTCAGGAGGGGGAAATCAGAAATCACATACCGAAGAAAGCAACGATGAGGAGCTTAGTAACAATTCTTCGGAGGACGAAAATAATTCTGATGATGAGGAAAGGAAGGAAAGTCAGAAAGCTGTACCCCTGACTAAGAAAAAGAAAGAAAAGTTCGTAAGATGGAAGGATAAGGAGGATGAGGCAATAAAGAATCAGGCCGCAGGGAATGGTAAAGCCCTTCCTTATCCCCCAAAAAGGAAAGAGAAAGCCCTCACTAATGACAAGCAGTATGATGGAGTGAGGAGGATGCTTAGAGACACTCAAGTTAGTATGCCCTTAGCCGAGGTATTAACTGACATGCCTAAATGCTCTAAGTATCTAAAAGAATTCTGTGGGAGTAAGAGAAAGCTTTAGGGGATGGCTGAAGAAGTGCTTCGCGAAGATTGCGCGATGTTTTCACAGAAAGTCGCTGTTAAGCGAGGTGACCCTGGCAGACCTTCAATCTTCTGTGAGATCGAAGGCCATTTATTCGAAAATGTCTTATGCGATTCAGGGGCCTCTATTAATGTGATGCCATTAAACGTATGCAAAAAGCTCGGGTTAGATAAAAGGATGCGGGAACGCCCTATTTCTCTTCAGATGGTAGATAAATCTAGCCGGATTGCAGCCGGTTGTGTAGCTAATGTTCTCCTTCAAGTTGAAAATTTAGTCTTCCCTACCGACTGGGTTATTCTAGACTATCCACCTGATAAGGAAATGCCTCTAATTCTAGGCCGAACCTTTTTAGACACTTCTAACGCTCTCATCGACTTCTGCAAAGGACAGATTACTCTTAGAGTCGATGACACATCCGTTACCTTCACACGAGGGACATATCCTGAAAGATCCGTAATTGATGAAATATCGTTTGTCGAAGCTATCTATGAGGACGAAAAAGATGCCTGCTTTGAAGAAGCAATGAAGCTGACAGAGATAGGTGTTTTCGAAGTTATTGAGGATCCAGCTGACTGTGGACCATCTTCTAATTCATTACAGCCGTCGTCATTGACGAGTCATCTTCACTCGCTCACACTGAGCCTGTTAGTGAGTTAGAAGCATGGAGATGCCCAGCAACAAACGATGATTTCAAATAACTGAGTCAGGAAGACTTCATCCCTGGTGAAGAAGAAGCTCTGATGGGTAGTTGGGACGAGGTAGACTTTTGGAGAGAAACTACTCATTGGGAAATAGATGATTGGGAAGAGCTGGCTGAAGATCTTAAAGATGAAGAGTTAAGAAAAATGATCGATCACAAGAAAAAGGAAGCAAGTGTTGACCGGAGGATTCCGATGGATGATTTGATCCAGTACCTTTCTGGGGTTGAGCCTCGGGAAGATGAGTTATTCTTTAGTCAACCACTCCAAGCTCATAAAGAGAAAGGTGGCCCGTTAAAGTCTAGTATTGAGCAACCACCTACTGATTTAGAGCTCAAACCGCTTCCGAAACACCTTAAGTATATCTTTCTTAAGGATGGAGATAAATTGCCTTTGATCATTTCTTCGAAACTCAACCTTGAGCAAGAAGCACAGCTGATAGAAGTGCTTAAAAAGAATATCCTCGTGTTCGGATGGCAAGTGGGTGATATCCGAGGAATCATCCCAGATGTATGCATGCATAAAATCCGAAGGGAGGAGGGAGCTAAAAAGGTTAGACAACCTCAGAGAAGGCTGAATCCGCATATGCAGGAGGTTGTCAAGAAAGAAGTGATAAAGTGGCTTGACATGGGCATCATCTATGCAATCGCCGATAGCGAGTGGGTCAGCCCTACTCAAGTTGTGCCAAAGAAGGGCGGAATCACAGTCGAAAAGAATGAAAAAGGGGAGAAAGTTGCCTTACGACTCGTGACGAGCTACGAGTACGTATTGACTATCGTAGACTTAATGAGGTTACCGCCAAGGACCACTCTCCCTACCCTTCATTGACCGGCTTATTGAACGACCGAGTGGTCATAAGTATTATTGTTTCCTTGATGGCTATTCGGCTACTTCCGGATAGCCATTGATCCTAATGACCAAGAGAAGACAACTTTTACGTGTCCATCCGGTACTTTTGCTTTTCGCGAATGCCATTCGGCCTATGCAATGCACCCGCGACTTTTCAACGGTGCATGTTAGCCATTTTTTATGGACTTGTGGAGCAATGCATGGAGGTCTTCATGGATGACTTCTCGCCTACGGCGATAGCTTTGATGAAATCTTAAAGAATCTAGATATGGTACTCCAACGGTGTGTTGAGAAAAATCGGTGCTTAAGCGGGAAAAATGCCATTTTCTAGTAGACGAAGGAATCGTTTTGGGACATAAGGTGTCCAATGCCTGGTATTCAAGTTGATAAGGCTAAGGTCGAAGCCATTGAAAGGATGACGTACCCTAAGACAAGTGAAAGAGGTACGAGGTTTTCTAGGTCATGTTGGCTTCTACGGGCGTTTCATTAAAGATTTTTCTACCATCGCCAAGCCTTTATCAAATCTTTTGAAAGATGATGTAGATTTCTTGTTCGATGCGAAGTGCAAAGAAGCTTTCAATTGTCTAAAAGACAAGCTTATCAGTGCCCCTATTTTAGTTGCACCTTTTGTTGGACCAAGCCTTTCGAGTTGATGTGCGATGCCTCTAATTACGCCGTAGGTGCAGTTTTAGGTCAAAGAGTTGATAAAAGGTTCAGGCCCATTTATTATGCGAGCCGCACCTTGAACCCGGCTCAATGCAATTATACCACAACTGAGAAGGAATTCTTAGCCGTTGTTGTTGCCATTGACAAGTTTAGAAGTTATCTTCTAGGGTCTCAAGTTGTTGTATGGACCGATCATGCAGCCCTACGCTACCTTATGGACAAAGCGGATGCAAAACCAAGGTTACTTCGATGGATTCTGATTTTACAAGAGTTTGACCTTGTGATTAAAGATAAGAAAGGTAGTGAGAATATTGTGGCTGATCATCTATCTCGCTTAGTAAATGAGGGTGTAGAGAATCACAATGACATAGGCATTGATTTTCTGACTGAGCAATTGATGAAGATTGAAACGTTTAGGCCGTGGTATGCTGACTACGTCAACTATTTAGCGAGTGGTCATTTAGAGGACATGACGTATCAGGAGAAGAAAAAGTTCTTTTCTGATCTTAAATATCTCGTATGGGAAGATCCTTATTTGTTCAGAGTCTGTAAAGACGGATTGCTTCGAAGGTGTGTTCCGGAGCATGATCAGTGGGATATCCTAGAACAATGCCATAGCGGTCCTACCGGAGGTCATTATGGAACACCGAAGATGGTTGCAAAGATCCTTCAAGCTGGATTCTACTGGCCGACTCTGTTTAAAGATGCAGAAGCCTTTTGTAAAGGTTGTGATAGGTGCCAGAGAACTGGACGGCAGGGTAGTAGGATGGAAATGCCACTTAAGCCCATTCTTGAATGCGAAGTTTTCGACGTTCGGGGCATAGATTTTATGGGACCCTTTCCATCTTCGTGCGGTAATAAATATATCCTCGTCTGTGTCGACTATGTTTCCAAGTGGGTTGAAGCCATAGCTACCCAAACTAATGATCATAAAGTCGTGAAGAAATTCTTGCAAAAGAATATATTTACCAGATTCGGCTGTCCGAGAGCACTCATTAGTGATGAGGGTACCCACTTTTGCAATGCGCCGCTTGATAAGATCCTTGAAAAATATGGTGTCAAACACAAAGTTGGTACACCATATCATCCCCAAACCAGTGGCCAAGTCGAGGTAAGCAACCAGAGCTTGAAAAGAATTTTAGAGAAGACCGTGAACAATAATCGATCAAATTGGAGTCTTAAGTTGGATGACGCGTTGTGGGCTTATCGTACTGCATTTAAAACCCCGATGGGCACGTCACCCTTCCAAATGGTCTATGGCAAAGCTTGTCATTTACCCGTCGAACTTGAACACGAGCTTTCGGGCAATTAAATTCTTAAATTTCGATAGCCAACTCTGTGGGGAGAAACGGTTGTTACAATTGAACGAGCTCGACGAATTCAGACTCAGAGCTTACGAGAATGCTAAGCTTAGCAAGGAAAGAACGAAGATACTCCATGACGCTAAGATCAAGGACCGAGAATTCAAAGTTGGTGAAATGGCTTTACTCTATAATACTAGACTTCACCTGTTTCCGGGTAAACTCAAGTCTAGATGGTCTGGTCCCTTTGAGATTCTCGAGGTTAATCCAAGTGGAGTAATTACTTTGAACGGGTATGGTAATCAAGCTTTTAAAGTGAATGGTCATCGACTTAAGAAATATTTTGGGCAACCAAAGGAGAAGCCTGAGACTCTTTATTTCCAAAAAAGAGATGAGAGTACAGATGTCCTGATTTGTGAAGAGATTCCATCTTATTTCTTTGAGTCAGATGATGACATTCCTACCTCTACCTGTGAGGAACCTTCTCCTGAGGCTCCTGAGCATGTTAGCACACCTACGCCTATCATCCGCAAGAACACGAAGAAGAGAGTCAGTGTAGTTTGGAGAGAAAAATTTAATGATCTTATAGCACACTTGACTTGTTGTGGTGAAAATCATTTCTGCCCCAATACTTCTGATTCCGATACTGAGGTGGCGGCTGTCAAACCAAAGTGGCCCGATCCGGGTTGATCTTTTGAAATCTGTGTCAAGCTATTGACATTAAAAGAGCGCTCCTAGGAGGCAACCTAGTTTTCTTTGTTCGTTTTATTTTCTTAGGTCGTTTTGTTTTCTTGTTTTTAGAAGTAGTACTCCAGTTGCGTGTTGATGGTTATTCCTTTTACTCTTATTGTAAGTGTTTTGAATGTCTGCTCATATACCCCTTGTACCCCGAGATTATGTGTTATGTCGAGTGTTGCAGATATTTTCGAGCAGGGTTGCGAGCTTTTACTTTTAGTGTTGTCTGTCCCTGATACGAGTGCAGCGGTTCATTCATGCTACGGCCTGACCCCTGCCAACCTACAGCCCGACAACCACTTCATAACCAGCTAAGTATTCTTTTTCTTTTATTTGCACATTCTGCGGACATAATGTGATTTAAGTGTGGGGGGGTAAATTGGGTATGTTTTTATGCTATATCCTTTGAAATATGAGTGAATGTTAAATTTCCACGAAATTTAAATTTTTGTTAGTCTCGAGCATATGGTTGAAACTAAATGCTTGCTAGTTGTAGTTTTCTAACGATGATAGTATGTGACTTAGTGAGATAATTATAGCATGTCTTTACTTTCATGGAGCTAGTATTCATTTTTCACGTTCACGAGAGCCTTTGATTTTGAAGCAAGTCTTTTTGAACTATATCCTTTCATTGTTTTAGTGATTTATCTTAGGAAGGTCAGTATAGTAACACCTTAGTTAGCCCGTGTGCTGTGAATATCATAAAGTTTGAATGTGATAAGTGAGATGTAACTTATGTCTTAAAAAAGAATGAATAAGCAGTCATAATAAATACGTTTGTCGAAAGCTAGTTGATGATTGGAGTGCGGTAGGGTGTACCTCGTATGTCCTATACCACTATGATGACCAACAGCTCACGACAGTCAGGAGAAGCTACCTTATGATTTGAGTAAGGTAGGGTGTTATCACGAAACATCCTATTCTACTATGATGGGTAAGAGCTCATTCTGATATGCGTCAAATTTGAAAATTTTGGAAATGATGAGTAAAAATAAAGTGAAGTCTTTGTTATCATGGATCTTATACCCAGTAGAACCGCATGATATGCTGTAGGGATTATCCTACTGAGTGCGTGGGTAGGCTTTGAGTGGAGCTATTACTGCCTATATCTAGGATAGTCATTGGATTTTTGAGAGGATATTTCTTTGAAAGGCTTGTTAAATTTGAAAAGGGCTTGTCACACATACACTGAATCTATCTCTGTGATGGTATTGTTTGCTATAGTTGTTGTATCTTTTGTTACGTGAGTTAGAGATCTATGTGGATTGCATGAAGTTGAGCTATAGTTTTGATTGTTTTGTCCGAGGACGTACAAAAAGTTAAGTGTGGGGGTGTTGTTAAGGCCATATTTATATGATTATTAAGGGTTATATTTCATTATTATTTCCCCGCATTTGCATAATTTACATGAGAATTAAGGGTTTAAGTGTAATTACTTAGTAAGGATAATTTTAATATGGTTATTTGCAAAATTGATTATTTTATGTGTTAAATTAATGGAATTATTATAATTTGAGTTTTATTACATTTTGCAAAGTTTATTTATCCTTTAGGAGGCTGAATTTCGAGTGCTAAAAAGGATAAATGAAGCTCGAGTCGAATTATTCAAGATAGAGTTGGAATTGGCTTGAAGAAAATGGATAAAGATGAAGAAATCCGATCCCAAGCAGTCCAGCCGAGCGTTCAGTCTCCGTCCATGATGGACGAGCGTCCATGAATTCGAACGGGCGTTCAAAGGCATAAAATCAATACAGAGAGTTCAGCCGCAGTGCGAACGGGCGTTTAATCAGCGTCTGGGAATTCCAGACGAGCGTCTGGTTGTTCAAACGAGCGTCCGGGGCCGACTTACCTCCAGCCGACTTAAAACTCTATAAAAGCACCGCATTATGAAGCCTTAAACCCTAATATTTTACACAACTCTTTCACGCATACTTTTACATAAAAGCTGCGGCCAGAGAACCCTAATTCCATAGAGATGAATTTCTCCAATCCAACAATCTTGTCCAACATGATTGTTGGCTAAAGGCCTTGCAGTGAGTCGACGGAGGAAGCCCATCATCCACACAATCAACTAGAGAGTTCGATGCTTTATGTTAGTGAGTTTAATTTATAGTTTTTCATCACTTTGGATGCTGTTTTGTATTGATCATGTTTTGTTGGAATTAACGATTCGATGAAACGATTTATCTATATCTATATGCTTGGATCTATGTATGAAAATATATTGGTTTAAGTTTTATTTCGTTCAAGTGATGCGATTAATTGTGTTATAAGAGATTATGCATAGTTGATTGAGTAAGAGTATTAGAGATAATCTCGTGATCATGTTTGGTATGCTGTTTAGTTTACTTGGAAAAAATAAATGAAACCCTAGAATTTGGTTGAAGAAATTTAATTGAATTCGTGAATGGATCACTACTAAAAACTACATCTTTAGATCACCATCTAGTTGGGGGTTGTTGGTTGATGGGTGGATTCGTTGCCTCGCTGTTTTCCTTTACTTATTTGTTAATCAATTCGTTCGTATTCGTTTGGTTAAGTTTAGTTTTCAAAGCCTTAGTTTTTTTCTGCACTTTTCTGCTTCAATTCGTAGCTAGACGCCCGTCCGAAATATTGAACGGTCATCCACTAGTTTATACTTTCAGACGCGCGTCCACTTTAGTGAACGCTCGTCCGACCTTGAATCTTTCTGTTTTCAATTTATTTGTTATTGCTGTTTTAGGTTTTAGTTAGTTCCAACCTTAGTAGATAGATAATTGTGACATAATCGATATAGATTTATACTAGAATTCGATAAACATTCCATTCCCTTAGGACGACCCGATAACATCCTTTACTACAGATCCTTATACTTGGGGTGTGTCGGTATTATAAATATTAAAACGTGTTTTTACCGAACATGTGACGATATTTGTATAGGGTTAAGGAGGAACGAGCAGTTGCTTCGTAATCCTACTTTTGATGATCCTGCCTATCGACTTTGTCAGTCAGATCCGTATACCTTACCAGACTGGGTAGCACCAATTTCACCACCTTCGAGCTTTCATCCAATGTCATAACCTTTTGGGAGCCAATCGAGTGGTACAGGTGTATTTTCGACAGGTATTCAAAGACCAGCGATGTCTAGTTGGGGAGGATTCACTGAGTTTACGCATATCACTACTGGCATGAGTTTGATGGGTCTTGATAGTTCAGTCAGGACCACAACTACATTTCAGCCACCAGCTTCTCAGCCGTTTCCGAGTTCGAGCTTTCATGTTGATCCTGAGGAGGACTATGAAGAAGATTGAACTTTATTATTATTTTTACTGCACATTGTATTCGACATTTTCATTTAGATATTGGTTTGTTTTCGTTTTCATTTATTTTCGTTTTATAATCGTTTTATCGAAATATGGTTTTCATTCTAAATCGTTTTAATTTTTATAAACTATAAAAACCCAAAAATAATTTTGTATCATTAGTGAATCATTTTCAACATTGTCAGTATCATATTTTGAAAGTACGTTTCATTATTCAACCTGTGAGGTAAAGAACCAAAACCAGAATTGACTTTTACCTCTGTACTCGGTGAAAAGATAATAGAGGCCGGACCGGTCCGGCCTATTCTCGGCCCGAGCCGTGAAGAAAAGAGGGTTGAGTCATTCTAGAGTTCGTCTAATGCAGCCACGTATGTTTTATTTACTTCTATTAAAGGAAAGGCAGCCATGAAGTAAACTTTGCCATTCCTTTCACTTTCTACCTTGTTACTTTTATTTATTTTTTTTCATCTGTTTTAAATGTCAAACCAATCCTCGCCATCTGTTAATTCGTATGAGCCTAACACACCGGATGCTCCGGAGTCTCAAGCTTCTACTCAGAATATAATTTTACACCCTCGTTTTGCTAATTCTCCAATCCAGTTGGAGAAAGGTTTAAATTTCGATAAGATAGATCAATGGGGTAAAACTGTTATTCGAGGATTCGGTTGGAAGAAGTTTGTAAGTACGCCAAGAGGAAGAATAAATATCTCGATTGTTCGAGAATTTTATTCTGCCTTAATGACGACGCCTATAATTGAAATAACTCAAATTGTCTCGGTAAGAGGAGTGGTTGTTCCCTTCTCTTCGTCTATTATAAAGCAACTTTTTGAAATTCCGCCTGTTACGATGCAACATTTCGAGATGAAATGGGGACTACAAAATCCATATAATCATTTGAATAAAGTGCATGAGTCTTTCCAATGTCTGTTTCCACTTTTCGACACAAATCACGATATGTCTACACGTGCTTTACTTCCACACCTAAAGGCGTGGAAGCATTTTATTAATTCTAGAGTATATCCCACCTAGGATTTTGCAAGCCTTGCCGAGAATGAAATGCTTCTGCTATATGCTTTGACATTTGGTGAATTTGTGGATTAGGGTATTTTAATTCAGAGGACAGTGTTGGAATTTGCAATAACGAGGGGCAGTAGGGGGAAGCCTATGCCTTCTTCGTCGATGATTTCAAGATTGTGTATTCAAATGAATGGAGTTGAAGAGCTTGAGACGGATGAAATTTTTCCGTCTAGAGATAATAGAGTTGGCTTGTTACCGGTTGATACACCGGGTTGTTCGTCAACAATTTAGATGGTTTGTTGGTTGTTAGTTTAAGTTTTTAATAAGTTAACTTAAGTTAAGTTAGTAGTAATAAGTTTATGTTTTTTTTAAGTGTAATCGTTTATCTTGTTTAATATATATGTTTCAGTTTTTTTAAGTTTGTTATTTAATAATATATTAGTATACACTAATAATGGAATCGGAATAATAACGCTAATAGATAATTTTAATTTTATTTTCAAACCTACTTTTTACTACTCATTGAACATCGGGACGATGCCACTTCGTAAGTGGGGAGTAGAGTTAGGTTAGAAAATTCATTAAAATTTCGAAAAAAATAGTTATAAATTATAAAATTATCAAAATTTTTATTACTTATTTTTAATTTTTTTAAGTAGTTAATATATAAATATGAATAAAAAATGATATAATTTGGAAGAATAAGTTTTTAAGTAAAGTATATTAGATATATTATAATTATATTTTATGTCTAATTTAAATTTTAATGAGATTTTAAGTTTATATAATTGAGTAATTAATATTAAATATTGTTTTCATGAAATTATATAGGTATGATGATATTTATAAGTAAAATTTTTAGAATAATTTTATTTTCAATATAAATTATGAGTTTGGAATTGGACTAGGGATGACGATTTTTGGCACCACAAAAAAAAATTTAAACTATAGCCAAATAGCCTACCTAAATAAATTTCCAATTTTTGTTCATACTTCAGCCTTGATTAGAGTGATCAAGACCTCACTCGAAATGGCCATTGTGATTAACTAGAAGTAACCAACCTTTAGCTAATTTTGGTCTACATTTCCTTTGAAATTCCTCAAGTTTGTACGTACTTATGAAAAGAAATGAAGACATAAAAGCTAAGATTTGGTGTATGCTGAGATTGGAAAAATTAGATAAGTATTAGTATATTCGATCTTACCTCATGACACTTGCAATATAATCGATTTTGGTAATGAGTTCGGATATGTTAATATTGTATAAAAGAATTAAGAACGAAGCACCATGTCTACACAGTATTAATCAAATACCAGGTATCTTCCTTATCTGTGATCGACAACCTAAAAATAAAAAGAACATATCGGTTGTAGCTACCAATGATTTGAGTGCAGTAGGGGGTTATCTCGAAATGTCCTATATCACTATGAGGTATAAAAGCTCCCGATTGCCTGATGATAGTAGTCCAACTAGGGTATTATCACGAAATATCCTATTGCTGGGAATGAAGGCATAGAATGAAAAAGAAAGAGTCGAATCATAAGATCTCAAAAATGATTACAAGTTTAAGGAAACCGGACTTGTAATTTTCGATCGAAAGAGTATTACTCCGATCAATCTTGATGAAGCAATTCTTGTAAGTTTGATTTTCTACACACACTCACGCTTTTAGTTCTTGATTGAAAAAAAAGAGAGAGAGAAAATCGAAAAAAAAATAGAGGGAATAAAATAGGATGCTATTAATCGATGATTGTTTTCTTTTTTGATCAGAAATATGAAGATGTAGGTACGTACGACTTGCCTCTTTCTCTTTTTGATTTCTTTTTCCGATTAACCAACATCTTGAGCCTAAACTTTATAAGCCATTTTTGTCGACTACTTGACCAAGTTTCCGATTCCAGGATTTCATAATAGTTGCGATTAAAAATCATTCTAATATGTTATTTATACTTATTAAGTATTACATGTATAATTTCATCTAAATAATATTTGATGTTTAAACTATTTCAGTTATATGCACTTTTTGTCTTCTTACACTTTTAAATTAGAATAAGTAATATATTTATAATATTGACAATATAAATTACATTAAAAATTATAATCTGATCAATTATATTATCTTTTATTACCGCTTATTTTTGCTCGAGGACGATCAAAAGCTAAGTGGGGAGTAGTTGATATACTACTTTTATATGATTAAATATACGTTATATTATTATGTTTTATCAACGAATTCTATATAAAATATATGAAATTATGGTATAAATGATATGAAATATTAATCTTTATAGTTTAGTATAGTTAGTAGTAAAAGTTAGTAATAATAATGAAAAGTTATCGTTTTGTACCGATTTTAGTAAATCGGAGTGTCGTATCAGATTTACGTGGGTATTTGTGGCATTTTATTGCAGATTTATAAGCTGAGACCCCGAGAATCGACATGTTGAAGTATAATCATATCTCTGGAAGGATTTAGAGAGTGTCAGGAGCTTAAACGGTCAATCGAATTGCTTAAATGGTTAAGTGGTCAATCGAAGTGGTCAAGTGGCTAATCGATTTGATTAAGTGGTAATCGAGAAATATCTTCGACAAACGAATGGCTCATCAAAACGACATTTTCTGAAGAAGAGTCCTTCACGAAAGTTTTAGATTTTCCCGAGAGCTTTCCGATGCCTCTTGAATCATGTTGTTTGGAGATCCAGAACTCGAGATATGAATTTTAGAAGTTTTATTCCAAAATATATAAATTTATCCGGCAATTGGATAATTAAGGGGGTTGAATGTACTCATTACACCGGACCGGTCCGCCCTAAACCTGGCCCAGGCCGGCTTGAAGATTTTTTTCTATATAAGGAGCTCAGTTCAGCAGCGATGGAAGGGTACCAATATATATATATACAATATCCTATATATATATATCTCCTCCTTCTTATTTTCTTTTATTTTCGTAGTTTGTAAATAGGCCTTATGCCAAAAATAATAATACCGTAGTATTGTTGTAATGCTCGGGAAATTATCGGAAGTTCGGTGTTGTTGAAGTCATTGTAATGTCCGGAAGAATACGACTCTGATTCAGCTTTTGTAATCGGGTAAATTTTCTAAAGTATTTATGTTTGTTATGTTTGTTTTTTTAGTTGTTATAATGTTTTTAGGCTAAATCTAATAACTAGCCAAAGTTATGTAATCGTTTTGTTTCGATCTTTTTGGTAAAGGAATGATGTCTAAGTAAAATTTACTAAAATTGAGTTAATTGAATCTTTTTCTATTTTGCAACGTATTGATAATATTCGGATTGACGTAATTAACCAAGATGAATCGCACCATATAACCTAACGATGAACTGACTAGAGAATTTAGGATATGAGATAAAAGATAGAAAAACCGGAGGGTAAAATTGGTCGTGCGAAAGCGTGACAACGGAATCCTATTTCCTACCCGGGGGCAGATTTATCTTGGAAAAGATTAATCTTATTAAAATTGTGCTCAAGATCGTAATAATGTTAAAATCAACGGTTTAATTGAAACTAACACCGGAAAGTTAAATCGATCCGCCTGACAACCGGAGCCTTTTGAATAACATCGGCCATCTGACAAACGGAATAACCTCTTTTATCCGGGGTAGATTTGTACTCGGTACCTATTCAGACTAACTGAGATTAGCATGGGGCAGTTGTGGAGATTAAACTGATGACAATGACATATGACAATTCAGCTGACGGACCTTTTCTAGGCTATATAGATCCTAACCGGCAGTGTACCGGGTCAAAATTCAGCTGACGGACCTTTTCTAGGCTATATAGATCCTAACCGTCTGACAAGCTGAATTGTCATATGTCATTGTCATCAGTTTAATCTCCACAACTGCCCCATGCTAATCTCAGTTAGTCTGAACAGGTACCGAGTACAAATCTACCCAGGATAAAAGAGGTTATTCCGTTTGTCAGACGGCCGATGTTATTCAAAAGCCGGTTGTCAGGCGGATCGATTTAACTTTCCGGTGTTAGTTTCAATTAAACCGTTGATTTTAACATTATTACGATCTTGAGCACAATTTTAATAAGATTAATCTTTCCCAAGATAAATCTGCCCCCGGGTAGGAAATAGGATTCCGTTGTCACGCTTTCGCACGGCCAATTTTACCCTCCGGTTTTTCTATCTTTTATCTCATATCCTAACTTTTATGGTCAGTTCATCGTTAGGTTATATGGTGCGATTCATCTTGGTTAATTACGTCAATCCAAATATTCTCAATACGTTGCAAAATAGAAAAAGATTCAATTAACTCAATTTTAGTAAATTTTACTTAGACAACATTCTTTTACCAAAAAGATCGAAACAAAACGATTACATAACTTTGGCTAGTTATTAGATTTAGCCTAAAAACATTATAACAACTAAAAAAACAAACATAACAAACATAAATACTTTAGAAAATTTACCCGATTACAAATGCTGAATCAGAGTCGTATTCTTCCGGACATTACAACGACTTCAACAACACCAAACTTCCGATAATTTCCCGAGCATTACAACAGTACTACGGTATTATTATTTTTGGCATAAGGCCTATTTACAAACTACGAAAATAAAAGAAAATAAGAAGGAGGAGATATATATATAGGATATTGTATATATATATATATATATTGGTACACTTACATCGCTGCTGAACTGAGCTCCTTATATAGAAAAAAATCTTCAAGCCGGCCTGGGCCGGGTTTAGGGCGGACCGGTCCGGTGTAATGATTACATTCAACCCCCTTAATTATCCAATTGCCGGATAAATTTATATATTTTAGAATAAAACTTCTAAAATTCATATCTCGAGTTCTGGATCTCCAAACAACATGATTCAAGAGGCATCGGAAAGCTCTCGGGAAAATCTACAACTTTCGTGAAGGACTCTTATTCAGAAAATGTCATTTTGATGAGCCATTCGTTTGTCGAAGATATTTCTCGATTACCACATAATCAAATCGATTAGCCACTAGACCACTTCGATTGACCACTTAACCATTTAAGCAATTCGATTGACCGTTTAAGCTCTTGACACTCTCTAAATCCTTCCAGAGATACGATTATACTTCAACATGTCGATTCTCGGGGTCTCAGCTTATAAATCTGCAATAAAATGCCACAAATACCCACGTACATCTGACATGACACTCCGATTTACTAAAATCGGTACAAAACGATAACTTTTCATTATTATTACTAACTTTTACTACTAAATATACTAAACTATAAAGATTAATATTTCATATCATTTATACCATAATTTCATATATTTTATATAGAATTCGTTGATAAAACATAATAATATAACGTATATTTAATCATATAAAAGTAGTATATCAACTACTCCCCACTTAGCTTTTGATCGTTCTCGAGCAAAAATAAGCGGTAATAAAAGATAATATAGTTGATCAGATTATAATTTTTAATGTAATTTATATTGTCAATATTATAAATATATTACTTATTCTAATTTAAAAGTGTAAGAAGACAAAAAGTGCATATAACTGAAATAGTTTAAACATCAAATATTATTTAGATGAAATTGTACATGTAATACTTAATAAGTATAAATAACATATAAGAATGATTTTTAATCGCAACTATTATGAAATCCTGGAATCGGAAACTTGGTCAGGTAGTCGACAAAAATGGCTTATAAAGTTTAGGCTCAAGATGTTGGTTAATCGGAAAATGAAATCAAAAAGAGAAAGAGGCAAGTCGTACGTACCTACATCTTCATATTTCTGATCAAAAAAGAAAACAATCATCGATTAATAGCATCCTATTTTATTCCCTCTATTTTTTTTTCCAGATTTTCTCTCTCTCTTTTTTTTTTCAATCAAGAACTAAAAGCGTGAGTGTGTGTAGAAAATCAAACTTACAAGCATTGCTTCATCAAGATTGATCGGAGTAATACTCTTTCGATCGAAAATTACAAGTCCGGTTTCCTTAAACTTGTAATCATTCTTGAGATCTTATGATTCGACTCTTTCTTTTTCATTCTATGCCTTCATTCCCAGCAATAGGATATTTCGTGATAATACCCTAGCTGGACTACTATCATCAGGCAATCGGGAGCTTTTATACCTCATAGTGATATAGGACATTTCGAGATAACCCCCTACTGCACTCAAATCATTGGTAGCTACAACCGATATGTTCTTTTTATTTTTAGGTTGTCGATCACAGATAAGGAATATACCTGGTATTTGATTATTTCTGTGTAGACATGGTGCTTCGTTCTTAATTCTTTTATAGAATATTAACATATCCGAACTCATAACCAAAATCGACTATATTGCAAGTGTCATGAGGTTAGATCGAATATACTAATACTTATCTAATTTTTCCAATCTCAGCATACACCAAATCTTAGCTTTTATGTCTTCATTTCTTTTCATAAGTACGTACAAACTTGAGGAATTTCAAAGGAAATGTAGACCAAAATTAGCTAAAGGTTGGTTACTTCTAGTTAATCACAATGGCCATTTCGAGTGAGGTCTTGATCACTCTAATCAAGGCTGAAGTAGGAACAAAAATTGGAAATTTATTTAGATAGGCTATTTGGCTATAGTTTAAAAAAAAAAAATTTGTGGTGCAAAAAATCGTCATCCCTAGTCCAATTCCAAACTCATAATTTATATTGAAAATAAAATTATTCTAAAAATTTTACTTATAAATATCATCATACCTATATAATTTCATGAAAACAATATTTAATATTAATTACTCAATTATATAAACTTAAAATCTCATTAAAATTTAAATTAGACATAAAATATAATTATAATATATCTAATATACTTTACTTAAAAACTTATTCTTCCAAATTATATCATTTTTTATTCATATTTATATATTAACTACTTAAAAAAAATTAAAAATAAGTAATAAAATATTTGATAATTTTATAATTTATAACTATTTTTTTCGAAATTTTAATGAATTTTCTAACCTAACTCTACTCCCCACTTACGAAGTGGCATCGTCCCGATGTTCAATGAGTAGTAAAAAGTAGGTTTGAAAATAAAATTAAAATTATCTATTAGCGTTATTATTCCGATTCCATTATTAGCGTATACTAATATATTATTAAATAACAAACTTAAAAAAACTGAACATATATATTAAACAAGATAAACGATTACACTTAAAAAAAACATAAACTTATTACTACTAACTTAACTTAAGTTAACTTGTTAAAAACTTAAACTAACAACCAACAAACCATCTAAATTGTTGACGAACAACCCGGTGTATCAACCGGTAACAAGCCAACTCTATTATCTCTAGACGGAAAAATTTCATCCGTCTCAAGCTCTTCAACTCCATTCATTTGAATACACAATCTTGAAATCATCGACGAAGAAGGCATAGGCTTCCCCCTAGTGCCCCTCGTTATTGCAAATTCCAACACTGTCCTCTGAATTAAAATACCCCAATCCACAAATTCACCAAATGTCAAAGCATATAGCAGAAGCAATTCATTCTCGGCAAGGCTTGCAAAATCCTAGGTGGGATATACTCTAGAATTAATAAAATGCTTCCACGCCTTTAGGTGTGGAAGTAAAGCACGTGTAGACATATCGTGATTTGTGTCGAAAAGTGGAAACAGACATTGGAAAGACTCATGCACTTTATTCAAATGATTATATGGATTTTGTAGTCCCCATTTCATCTCGAAATGTTGCATCGTAACAGGCGGAATTTCAAAAAGTTGGTTTATAATAGACGAAGAGAAGGGAACATGCCCACTCCTCTTACCGAGACAATTTGAGTTATTTCAATTATAGGCGTCGTCATTAAGGCGAATAAAATTCTCGAACATTCGAGATATTTATTCTTCCTCTTGGCGTACTTACAAACTTCTTCCAACCGAATCCTCGAATAACAGTTTTTACCCCATCGATCTATCTTATCGAAATTTAAACCTTTCTCCAACTGGATTGGAGAATTAGCAAAACGAGGGTGTAAAATTATATTCTGAGTAGAAGCTTGAGACTCCGGAGCATCCGGTGTGTTAGGCTCATACGAATTAACAGATGGCGAGGATTGGTTTGACATTTAAAACAGATGAAAATTTTGAAACAGATGGAAAAAAAAAATTAAAAGTAACAAGGTAGAAAGTGAAAGGAATGGCAAAGTTTACTTCATGGCTGCCTTTCCTTTAATAGAAGTAAATAAAACATACGTGGCTGCATTAGACGAACTCTAGAATGACTCAACCCTCTTTTCTTCACGGCTCGGGCCGAGAATATGCCGGACCGGTCCGGCCTCTATTATCTTTTCACCGAGTACATAGAGGTAAAAGTCAATTCTGGTTTTGGTTCTTTACCTCACAGGTTGAATAATGAAACGTACTTTCAAAATATGATACTGACATAACGATTAAAATGTTGAAAATGATTCACTAATGATACAAACTTATTTTTGGGTTTTTATAGTTTATAAAAATTAAAACGATTTAGAATGAAAACCATATTTCGATAAAACGATTATAAAACGAAAATAAATGAAAACGAAAACAAACCAATATCAAAATGAAAATGTCGAATACAATGTGCAGTAAAAATAATAATAAAGTTCAATCTTCTTCATAGTCCTCCTCAGGATCAACATGAAAGCTCGAACTCGGAAACGACTGAGAAACTTGGTGCTGGAAATGTAGTCGTGGTCCTGACTGAACTATCAAGACCCATCGAACTCATGCCAGTAGTGATATGCGCAAACTCAGTGAATCCTCCCCAACTAGACATCGCTGGTCTTTGAATACCTGTCGAAAATACACCTGTACCACTCGATTGGCTCCCAAAAGGATATGACATTGGATGAAAGCTCGAAGGTGGTGAAATAGGTGCTACCCAGTCTGGTAAGGTATACGGATCTGACTGACAAGGTGGATAGGCAGGATCATCAAAAGTAGGATTACGAAGCAACTGCTCGTTCCTCCTTAACCCTTTACGAATATCGTCACACCACTGCCTATTACTTTCAGCATATAAAGCCATGTTGGCTTGACCACGTGCAACGTCTGATACTAAAGATTGAAACATATCATAAGTGATAGTGTTGGAGAAAGGAGTTTGTTGAGGCTGACTAGAAAAAGAAGGAAAAGAAGAAGATGTGAAAACTGGTGGAGCTGGTTGAGTTTGACGGCTTCTAATCAAAGAGCTTATCCTACTATCTGGAAGCCTAGTCAAACTTGGTCCAATCAGCGGTGCATCTGCCAGAGTTAACTTGTCATTAGGCAGGAATGGTACTCCCGTCCTACGACATAAATCTGAGATAAAACAAGGGAAAAAGTACAGATGACTCCCTGGTCTGGCGATGACGATGCTCTCGAAAACTCTTTTAAACATTACCTTCCCAACATCCACCTTTACAACATTTACCATCGCCCAAGCGATACAAACATCTTCTTTTCCATAAGCAGTATGTTTACTAGAAGGAAAGAGATTATGGCTAATAAATCTTTTAATTGCCCTTAAACCTCTAATACATTTCCCGTAGTTAAACCTGTTTTCAACCCACACAGCGGTTGAATCAAAAGCGTGCCGAGCTCTCGAGGCAGTCTGTCCAAAGCTTGCAGGATCATCTAGATTCCAAACTACCCTGTAATCCTCATCATCTGGAAAAACTTCCACTCCTAAAATCGCATATATAACGGCAGGGTTAAAAGGAACATTTCTAGTTCTTAGGGGTACAGTTTGCGACTTAGTAAGCTCATCATGTGACATAGTAGACAAAACCGAATAAAACTCAGCTACCAAAGTCGTATTTATTTCCCCTTCTCTTCTGGCTTCTAGTTCTAACCACTGTCGTCTCGTAAAAATATTTTTAACTTCATCACCTAAGTCATCAAAATCTAATCCTTTTTCAACCAAAACATCACATTTACTGTAAATTCTTTGATACGCATTCTTAGCTTCTTGTGATGCTGTTTTATCGAAGCTTACGGCTTCTTCTTCAGGTGATAAAATTATTGTGCCTACGACCGGAGTTGATATAGGAATGTTTGATTTTCGCTTTTTAGAGGCTTTTCTACTCGGCTCAGCCATTCTACGATATTGGTACAGCCAATCAACAACAAAAACAACAAAAAATAAAAATGTCACAACACACTCAAAAATCAAAACAGTTGAAATTAATCTAGAAAATTATGAAAAATACGAAATTGATAACTAAATAAACTAGATAATACCTTATAATGTTGAAAACGTTGAAAAGTAGGCCGGAAAAGTTGTAAAGTCGCCGGAAGAAATGGAGCTTGTTTTTGATCCCTTTTTGATTTTTGTAACTTTTGTGGAAGAGAGTAGATGAAATGAGGAAGAAATCAAGTGGTAGTGTAGTGTGAGATGGAATTCTATGGAAGAATTTAAAAAAAATTTGAGTGGTGGGGTTTTGGGGTGTGGGGTGCGGCGGCAATATTAGGGAAGAAGAAGAAGAAGAAAAAAAAGGGTCCCCGTTTTTTTTATGCTTTTAGACCCCGGATCGGTCCGGGTTAAGGCCGGATCGGTCCGTGCCCAATTTTTTTCACTTTTTCCGAATTTTTTTACTTTTTATGATTTTTATTTAAAAACTTATAAAAAACTCTAATAAAACTTAATTAAACTTGAGTAAAATCTTAATTAAAATCTTAAAAATAAAATTTGAAGGAAATCTTATAATTTTATAACAATTTCTAAAAATTTAATAAAATCTTTATAACACTTAATAAAAAGCTTATAAAAATTTAATAAATTTAGATTAACTCTTATAAAACATCTAAATTAAAACTAAAAAAACTTTTATAAAACTTTTATAAAACTCCTCAAATTTCATAAAGATCCAATTTTATAAAATTTTCAGAAGTTATGCGAAAATTTTATAAAATAAAACATAAGAAAAGACTCGAAACTTAAGGGGTTCATGATTCTTCGATTTCTAAATCTTCCAGAGTTCTGATATAACGTTCAATCAACCTAACTCCTAAAAACGAAGCATTTGAATTATCTCTTGGAATTCCATCGGGATTTTTGGATAACCACCTAATCGTTCCCTTCCTAACAATATTCAAACACTCATCCTGGGATTTGGTTGTGTTTTTCCCACAGCGTCCAACATGTTCACTTTTTCCACAGATTCTGCATCTCATTAGAAATTTTGCCCTTCTTTTTATTGCACTCCTTGATGTTCCATTACACACTTCTTTCAATCTAATCTCTCTCAACAATTTCTTGTTTTGTTCAAAAACTAAACCTTCTATAGCAAACGCGACATCTTTATCAAGACCTAATTTCAAAAGTAAAATAAAAACCCCTAATCTATCTAAAAAAGGCATCCAGTTCTTTTACGTCTATCCGGTAAAAGACGAAAAGAGTTTAAACATAAAAACACAGAAAAGTAGAGTAAAGTTAGATAGCACCTGGTATTCGGCTGATTTCAGTTTCTCTGATTTTCAGTTTTTCGGTTTTTCTGCTTTTTCAATTTGTCGGGGGATCAATCAGTAGCATTACTTCTTCTTTTAGTGTGATTCCTTCTCCCTCCACAAATAACTTTACTCTGTGGCCATTGGCTATAAAAGTTGTATTTCCATCAGTTAGTTCAACAGCTCCAGATTTGTAAACCCGTGTTACTTTAAATGGACCTGTCCATCTTGACTTAAGCTTACCTGGAAACAACTTTAAACGTGAATTTTACAAGAGCACTCGATCACCTACATGGAACTCACGGTTAAAGATTCTCTTATCATGGAAAGATTTCGTGCGTTCCTTGTAGATTCAAGCATTTTCATAAGAATCGAGACGAAATTCTTCTAGTTCTGTTAATTGAAGCAATCTATGATCACCGACAGCCTTATGATCGAAATTCAGAAATCTAATAGCCCAGAAGGCTCGGTGTTCTAACTCAACTGGTAGATGACAAGACTTACCAAAGACTAGCTTATAGGGAGAACAACCAATTGGTGTTTTAAAAGCTGTTCTGTACGCCCATAATGCATCATCTAATTTAACTGCCCAGTTTTTACGATTTGAATCCACTGTTTTCTCCACGATTCTTTTGATTTCTCTATTTGACACCTCTACCTGTCCACTGGTTTGCGGATGATAGGGTGTTCCTAGTTGATGCGTTACACCATATTTTTCAACTATCTTAGTAAATGGTCTATTACAAAAGTGTGACCCTCTATCACTAATGATAGCCCTCGGAATGCCATATCTGGTAAATATATTCTTTTTAAGGAATCTTATGACAACTTTGGTATCATTAGTGGGAAGAGCTTCAGCTTCTACCCATTTTGAAACATAAACTACCATTACAAGAATAAATCTTTTTCCAAAAGATATAGGGAAAGGTCCCATGAAATCTATACCCCAAACATCAAATAACTCACATTCTAAAATAGGTTGCATAGGCATTTCATGTTTTTTTAGATATATTTCCCCATTTTTGACAAGATTCACAAGATTTAACAAACTTATAAGCATCTCTATATAGTGTAGGCCAATAAAAACCACATTGTAAAACTTTAAAAGCAGTTTTCCAACCTCCATGATGACCTCCTGCCTCACGATCATGACAAAATGATAAAACACTTAAAATTTCATTATCAGGTACACATTTTCTGATTATCCCATCCGAACATTTACGGAAAAGGTCTGGTTCTTCCCGTTAATAAAATTTTAAGTCATAAAAGAACTTTTTCTGTTGCCAAGTCCAATGAGACGGAATATAATCACAGGTTAAGTAATTAATGATATCTCCAAACCAAGGTGACATTTCCTTAGAAGGAATTCTATTCTTTAATAATTGCATGGTTGAAGGAGTATATATTCTAAACAGTTGTTCATCAGGAAATGAATCTTTAATTTCATTTCCTATTTCTTCATCATTTTCCATTCTACTTAGATGATCTGCTACTACATTCTCACTTCCTTTTTTATCTATAATTTCAATATCGAATTCTTGAAGTAAGAGAATCCATCTAAGAAGACGAGGTTTAGCATCTTTCTTACTTAGTAAATACTTCGGTGCTGAATGGTCTGTATAAATTATTACCTTAGAACCAACAATGTACGATCGAAACTTATCTTAAGGCAAAAATTACAGCCAACAGTTCTTTTTCTGTGGTTGCATAATTTAGTTGAGCAGCGTTTAATGTGTGAGATGCATAGTAAATAGCTTTGAGAATTTTGTTATATCTTTGACCTAAAACAGCTCCTACAGCTAAATCACTTGCATCACACATAATCTCAAACGGCAAACTCCAATCTGGTGCTACTAGCACTGGTGCAGTAGTCAACCTCGCTTTTAGGGTCTGAAAGGCTTCCATACATTTACTATCAAAGTTAAAAGGTACTTCCTTTTCAAGTAAATGACTTAGAGGCCTTGCTATTTTTGAAAAATCTGCAATGAACCTTCTATAAAATCCCCGCATGTCCGAGAAATCCTCTTAAAGTTCTTAAATTAACTGGTGGAGGTAATTTTTCAATTACTTCGACTTTAGCTTTATCAACTTCAATACCTTCTTCAGAGATTCTATGTCCTAAAACAATTCCTTCTGATACCATTAAATGACATTTTTCCCAGTTTAAAACTAAATTGGTATCTTCACAGCGTTGTAACACTCGTTCTAAGTGTAACAAACAAACATCAAATGAGTCTCCGTAAACACTAAAGTCATCCATAAAAATTTCTAAGAATTTCTCAACCATATCAGCAAATTAATATAGCCATCATACACCTTTGAAACGTAGTTGGTGCATTACATAAACCAAACGGCATTCTCTTATAAGCAAAAGTTCCATAAGGACAAGTGAAAGTAGTTTTTTCTCTATCTCTTGCTGCAATGAATATCTGTAAATATCCTGAATAACCATCTAAGAAACAGTAATACTTATGTCCACTTAAACGTTCCAACATCTGAACTATGAATGGAAGTGGATGATGATCTTTCTTAGTATGATCATTTAGTTTTCTAAAATCAATGCACATTCGATAACCTGTAATCTCTCTTGTCGGAATCCATTCATTCTTTTCATTCTCTTTCACTGTGAAACCTCATTTCTTTGGTACCACTTGAGTTGGACTTACCCATTCACTAACTGATATGGGAAAAATTATCCCCATTTCTAATAGCTTAATGACCTCTTTCTTAACAATTAACTGCAAATTTGGGTTGAGGCGGCGTTGCGGTTGAATACAAGGTTTAGCATCTTCCTTCGAATTATCTTATGAACGCAAATCTCGGGGCTAATACCTCGAATATCGGCAACTTCGTCCATCCAAAAGCTTTCTTATGCTTTTTCAACATTCTAAGTAATTGATCTTCTTGTTGCTCAGTTAAAGATGATGAAATAATAACCGGTAATAGATTATTAGTTTCAAGAAAAGCATACTTCAGATTTAAAGGTAACGGTTTCAATTCCGATTCTTAGGTGGATCTTCCAGTGATGGTTTAAGAACTGGTCCTTCTAGTTCTAATTCCAAATACTTATGCCATGATGGTTTAAAAGTAAAACTTCCTTTATCTAGAGAAAGGATTATCTCTTTCATTTCGGTGTCTTTCTCATCTTCCTTATAGATAGACGAGAGTTAAGCATTCTTCTAATCTGTCTTCAAAAGTTGGTGACTGAATATCATAGACAGAATGAATATCTTCTATAAAAGAACATGATTCTGGTGATCTGTAAGGATGGTTCATAGCTTTGAAAATATTGAAAGCAACTTCCTCTTCATTGACTCTCAGAATTAACTCTCCTTTTTGGACATCTATTAAAGTTCTTCATGTGGCTAGAAATGGTCGACCTAAGATAAGTGGCGCTGAATATCCTTCTTCCATTTCCATAACTACAAAGTCTACTGGAAAATAGAACTTGTCTACTTTAACCAATACGTCCTCAATAATTCCTTTAGGGTATTTAATCGATCTATCTGCCATTTGCAGAGTCATTTCAGTCTTAGTAAGCTTTCCTATGCCTAGCTTTTTATAATCCTCATAAGACATGAGATTTATACTAGCTCCAAGATCACATAAGACCTTCTTAAACGAAATCCTCCAATTTCACATGGAATGGTAAAATTTCCGGGATCTTTCGGTTTAGGTGGTAACTTATCGCAAAGCTGAGAACATTCTTCATTTAGGCATATATTCTCATATTCCTCTAATTTTTTCTTGTTTGACGAATATCTTTCAGAAACTTTCCATAAGCAGGCATACTAATTAGAGCTTCGATAACAAGGATATTAACATGAATATGACGAAAAGTATCAAGGAAACGAGCATACTTTTGATCAGTTTTAATCTTTTTAATTTGATCTTTAGGTGGGTAAGGTAAAGATTCTAAATCTACAACCTTTGATCCCAAAGTCATTTTCTCTTTTCCTTTATCCTTAAACTTTTGAGTATTACTTGATCGCCAAGTATCATGATCTTGAGTTTTTTCTTTTAAAACATTCCCTGAATCAATCTCTACTTCAGATTTCTTCAGTTCTTCTTGTTTTTCATCCTTGTTTTCATTATCTTCAATTCTAACATGTTCCTTGAATAAACTCCTTAAATCTTTATCCATGGGATCTTTCAAAATCCTAGGGATTTTTACCCATTTCTCACCTTCATTCTCAGTTTCCAAACTTCTATTCCTTTTCAAGAAATTCTCTATAATTTCTTCTTCCTCCTCAGTGAATTCAAGTTCATCTTTAGTTTCATCATTCTTTCCATCTAAATCATTTTCTACTTCATTATTTCCGAAGTTTTCTACTCCATTACTACCACAGAGTTTTCTACTTCTCGTAACTACAACATTTACCCCTCTCGGATTTCTTTCAGTATTGCTTGGTAATCCTCCAGGAGGTCTACTGCTATTACGTTCACCTTCTCTACTCAAATGATCTTCCATATTCCTTAATGAGGCTTCTATTGTTCTCATTCTGGTATCGTGTCCACTCATAGATGTTTTCATTGAACTCATATCTTTAGTGACTGTACCGATAGAAGTCATCATTGTTTCCATATTCTTAGCTTGAGTAGATACTACACCCATCATATTTTCCATTAGTTTCTCCCATTTTTCAACTCCTTCTGCAGGTTGAGTTGAACTTTGAGTTACTGGTATACTTTGAGTGGTATGTTGAGGATAGGATCTAGGTAATGATTGTAAATTCTGATTAGATGTATTTTCTTGATAAACTTGATTATTATTCATATTCCTATACTAAACTGGATATGGCGGTTGTCCTTGCTTACTAGGGTTTTCAGACCATCGAAAAGTAGGGTGATCTCTTCTAATAGCATTAAACTAGTTTGAATATGCATTGTTCAAATTCCTATGCTGCTGAAGAAAACTCACCTCCTCTCTTGAATATCATGTTGGTTCTTCGATCCCTATTGACATATTATCCTGATTTGAGTATTCAGTTGGTGTACTATTTTCTGAACTTTGGTTTTGATTGCAGGCCATCAAATTTCCAACTCAAATTTTCTAAATGTGCTAGAACTTCCGTATTAGATGTACATTCTCCTGCAAAAGCTGCTTTTCTGGTGCTAGAACCAGTTTCCCACATTCTGTTATTTTTGGAAATCTTTTCTATAGCATCGTAAACTATTTGAGCTTCACTCATCATTAAAGAACCACCACATGCATGATCTACATCCGCACGTGAGTCTTTCCTTAATTTACGACAGAAAAGTTGAATTTGCATATCTAAGGAATAACCATGATCGGGACAGGCTCTTAACAATTTTTTAAATCTTTCCCAGGCATTCCCAAGTGTTTCTTCAGATCCTTGTCTAAAGTTAGCAACCTCGACTTTTAATTCCAAATTTCATCCTGGAGTGAAATATTGTTTCATAAATTCAGTTTGAATATCCTCCCAACTAGTAAGTGAATGATGTGGAAGAGACATAAACCAATCTCGGGCTCGTCCTTTTAAAGAAAAAGGAAACATAGTCATCCTCGTTAGTTCCTTATGAGCACCTTGACTTTTGGCTGTATTGCACAGTTCTTCAAAAAGATAGAGATGATGATGTGGATCTTCATCATTGTTAAGGCCATATTTATATGATTATTAAGGGTGTATTTCATTATTATTTTCCCCACATTTGCATAATTTATATAATAATTAAGGGTTTAAGTGCAATTATTTAGTAAGGATGGTTTTAGTATGGTTATTTGAAAAATTGGTTATTTTAAGTATTGAATTGATTGATTTATTATGATTTGGACTTTATTACATTTTTGCAATGTTTATTTATCCTTTAGGAGGCTTAATTTCGAGTGCTAAAGAGGATAAATGAAGCTCAAGTCGAATTATTCAAGATAGAGTTGGAATTGGCTCAAAGAAATTGGATAAAGATGATGAAATCCGACCTCAAAGCAGTCCAGCCGAGCGTCTGCATCCCGTCCACTGGCCGGGCGTCTGATTTCATGGACGAGCGTCCAGGAGAGGAAATCACATACAGAGAGTTTGGACGCAGCATGGACGGACGTCTAGAGCAAAGTCAAGATCCACCAGACGGGCGTCCACAAGACCAGACGGGCGTCCGGTGCCGACTTAAACCCTAACCGACTTAGAGCTCTATAAATACAGCAGCAGCCCCAACCCTAAGGATACACTTTTTACCACATCATTGAGATCGCACTTTCACACCAAAAAGCTGCGGCCAGAACCCTAATTCCATAGAGATGAGTTTCTCCAACCCAACAATCATATTCAACATGATTGTTGGCTAGAAACCTTGCAGTGAGTCGACGGAGGAAGCCCATCATCAACACAACCAACTAGAGAGTTCGATGCTTTATGTTAGTGAGTTTAACTTATAGTTTTTCATCACTTTGGATGCTTTGTTTTGTATTGATCATGTTTTGTTGGAATTAACGATTCGATGAAACGATTTATCTATATCTATATGCTTGGATCTATGTATGAAAATATATTGGTTTAAGTTTTATTTCGTTCAAGTGATGCAATTAATTGTGTTTTAAGAGATTATGCATGATTAGTTGAGTAAGGGTTTGGAAACGATCTCGTGATTACGTTTTGATTCTTTGTTTAGTTTACTTGGAAAAGATAAACGAAACCCTAGAATTTGGTTGAAGAAATTTAATTGAATTCGTGAATAGATCACTACTAAAAACTACATCTTTAGATCACCATCTAGTTGGGGGTTGTTGGTTGATGGGTGGATTCGTTGCCTCGCTGTTTTCCTTTACTTATTTATTAATCAATTCGTTCATAATCCTTTAGATTAAGTTTAGTTTAAGTTCTAGTTTTATAAACACTAATTTCCTGCAAGTTTTCTGCACTTCTCTGCCTCAATTCGTATTCAGACGTTCGTCCGCAATAGCAGACGCCCGTCCATTAGATTTAGTTTTCAGACGCTCGTTCACTTTAGTGAACGCTCGTCCGTCTTTCTATTTTCGTATTTTCTGCTTGTTTTTATTCTTGTTTTAGTTTTAATTCTTAGGTTTAGGTTTTAGTTTAGTTTCGACCGTAGTTTAGTTAATTTTCGTGACATAATCGACAGAATAATTGTTCCTTGATCCGATAAACTTTCCATTCCCTTAGGACGACCCGTTAACATCCTATACTACGATCCTTATACTTGGGGTGTTTCGGTTATAAATTGTAAAACTCGTTTTTACCGAACAATCATCCTCTCCTAGGAATTGGGCTCTTGCGTCAATTAAACCAAAAAGATGAGATTTAATTTCGAAATTATTCGCTCCTTCATTGGGTAAAAGTATGGGATTATTAGTCTGGTTTCTTCTTATGGTTTGATCACAGATAGGTCTCGGGTTTGGTGGGTTATTACGATTATTCTGGTTCCGATCTTGATTATTTCTATTATTATGATTTTGATTATTATTAGGGTTAACAGGGTGTTGTCCATGCCCTAGAGCATGTTCTAGCCCTTGTTCGGGTGTTTCATCACCGATTTCGGACCATTTTCGTATTTTTGTTTGAAGATGATTCGTCGGGATTTCCCCGACTAGTATGACCACGTTTACTCTCTACTCTTAACTCGCCTTTCGTAAGTGTTTATGTCAGGCTTATAAGGAGTGAGCGGGGCCTTACCACTTCTGGTCATCAACTAACGAAAATAGAAAATACTCGACTTTGGTAAAAGAAGAAAATTGGTAACTAAAAGAAAGTAGATACCAACGAAAAATAAAATAGAAATGAGATAAGAAAAAAAGTGTTGACTTATTCTCGAGAATTTTGAGCTAATACAAGTAGTAACCATAGACACAAAGAAAGAAATTAGCGACGTGTTTCCCCGGCAACGGCGCCAGAAAGCTGACGGACCTTTTCTAGGCTATATAGATCCTAACCGGCAGTGTACCGGGTCAAACTGTAGCGCTAGTGTGGTAGGTCAGAGTGTCGAATCCTCAGGGAAAACGTGGTAATTCTTTTAAGTGTGGTTAAACACCAAAGAGTTGTTATTAACTCGATCTAAACCGCAATTTTATAACACAGATTACTACTATTCTACTTAACATAAAATAAATGCGTAATTTAAAAGTTATTCTAATATAATATATATAGATATATAAATATATATAGATGTACATGGATTGCAAAATATATATATAGATATAAATATATAGATATCAATATATTTATAGGACTAGCCAAAGTTTATATAATTGATTTATACGATCTTTTTCAGTAAACGGAATGTGCTCAATCTTTCCTTTTATATGTCATTGTCATCAGTTTAATCTCCACAACTGCCCCATGCTAATCTCAGTTAGTCTGAACAGGTACCGAGTACAAATCTACCCCGGATAAAAGAGGTTATTCCGTTTTTCAGACGGCCGATGTTATTCAAAAGGCTCCGGTTGTCAGGCGGATCGATTTAACTTTCCGGTGTTAGTTTCAATTAAACCGTTGATTTTAACATTATTACGATCTTGAGCACAATTTTAATAAGATTAATCTTTCCCAAGATAAATCTGCCCCCGGGTAGGAAATAGGATTCCGTTGTCACGCTTTCGCACGGCCAATTTTACCCTCCGTTTTTTTCTATCTTTGATCTCATATCCTAACTTCTCTGGTCAGTTCATCGTTAGGTTATATGGTGCGATTCATCTTGGTTAATTACGTCAATCCGAATATTATCAATACGTTGCAAAATAGAAAAAGATTCAATTAACTCAATTTTAGTAAATTTTACTTAGACAACATTCCTTTACCAAAAAGATCGAAACAAAACGATTACATAACTTTGGCTAGTTATTAGATTTAGCCTAAAAACATTATAACAACTAAAAAAACAAACATAACAAACATAAATACTTTAGAAAATTTACCCGATTACAAATGCTGAATCAGAGTCGTATTCTTCCGGACATTACAACGACTTCAACAACACCGAACTTCCGATAATTTCCCGAGCATTACAACAGTACTACGGTATTATTATTTTTGGCATAAGGCCTATTTACAAACTACGAAAATAAAAGAAAATAAGAAGGAGGAGATATATATATATATATATATATATATATATATATATATAGGATATTGTATATATATATATTGGTACACTTCCATCGCTGCTGAACTAAGCTCCTTATATAGAAAAAAATCTTCAAGCCGGCCTGGGCCGGGTTTAGGGCGGACCGGTCCGGTGTAATGATTACATTCAACCCCCTTAATTATCCAATTGCCGGATAAATTTATATATTTTGGAATAAAACTTCTAAAATTCATATCTCGAGTTCTGGATCTCCAAACAACATGATTCAAGAGGCATCGGAAAGCTCTCGGGAAAATCTACAACTTTTGTGAAGGACTCTTCTTCAGAAAATGTCGTTTTGATGAGCCATTCGTTTGTCGAAGATATTTCTCGATTACCACTTAATCAAATCGATTAGCCACTTGACCACTTCGATTGACCACTTAACCATTTAAGCAATTCGATTGACCGTTTAAGCTCCTGACACTCTCTAAATCCTTCCAGAGATACGATTATACTTCAACATGTCGATTCTCGGGATCTCAGCTTATAAATCTGCAATAAAATTCCACAAATACCCACGTAAATCTGACACGACACTCCGATTTACTAAAATCGGTACAAAACGATAACTTTTCATTATTATTACTAACTTTTACTACTAACTATACTAAACTATAAAGATTAATATTTCATATCATTTATACCATAATTTCATATATTTTATATAGAATTCGTTGATAAAACATAATAATATAACGTATATATAATCATATAAAAGTAGTATATCATGTACCAACCCTGCTGTGGATGCTACAACACAAGGGGAAGTAGGAACTGAACAAATCCCTGCTTAGGGTGATGAGACTGCCTACAGAGTGGCTGAGACCATCGCCAAGAACAATATGTGGTCGACTCCCAAGAAGACCAATGTTGTTAAGAAAGAAGGTACTGCAAGCAGTCCTGATACAAAGCTGTTGGTTGCTCAGATGGAATTGATAAGCAAGCAGCTGGCCAATCTTCAGACGCAGCCTTCTGATCTGGGAATGCAGGTAGGAACGGAGATGACGGAAGAAGTAAATCTAATGGATAATCAAAACCAACCCTTCCGAAACTTTAACCAGAATCAGAACTACTCGGGATTTCCACGACAAAACTTCAATCAAGCCAAGTTACCACCTGGCCCTTCAAATTCGAATTCTTTCAACTCAAACTATCAAAGGACAGCCCCTAACTCCCAAAGGCCTCAAGGTGGATGGGACCAAACTCAAAATCATACCACCTCATGTGTCCCTCAACACAAATTTGATGAGCTGGTAGACATGGTGAAGACTCTGTCTACTAGTGTTAAAGCTATTGAGAGACAAGTTGGTCAGATGGCAGACCAGCAAGCAAGCAGACCTCACGGTAAACTTCCGAGTTATACCGAGAGAAACCCAAAAGCTGATGTGAATGTTTGCACCGCCATTACACCACAATGGGAGTATGGGCAAGAAGAGGAGTTGAATGAAGTAACGTTGAGAAGTGGTAAGAAGGCTCAATCCGGCAAGATGTCGGGAAACGAGTAGCCCCTCCTGACGCCATAAGTTCAGGAGGGGGAAATCAGAAACCACATACCGAAGAAAGCAACGATGAGGAGCTTAGTGACAATTCTTCGGAGGACGAAAATAATTCTGATGATGAGGTAAGGAAGGAAAGTCAGAAAGCTGTATCCCTGACTAAGAAAAAGGAAGAAAAGTTCGTAAGATGGAAGGATAAGGAGGATGAGGCGATAAAGAATCAGGCCACAGGGAATGATAAAGCCCTCCCTTATCCCCCAAAAAGGAAAGAGAAAGCCCTCACTAATGACAAGCAGTATGATGGAGTGAGGAGGATGCTTAGAGACACTCAAGTTAGTATGCCCTTAGCCGAGGTATTAACTGAAATGCCTAAATGCTCTAAGTATCTAAAAGAATTCTGTGGGAGTAAGAGAAAGCTTCAGGGGATGGTCGAAGAAGTGCTACGCGAAGATTGCGCGATGGTTTCACGTAAAGTCGCCGTTAAGCGAGGTGACCACGGCGGACCTTCAATCTCCTGTGAGATCGAAGGCCATTTATTCGAAAATGTCTTATGCGACTCAGGGGCCTCTATTAATCTGATGCCATTAAACGTATGCAAAAAGCTCGGGTTAGATAAAAGGATGCGGGAATGCCCTATTTATCTTCAGATGGTTGATAAATCTAGCCGGTTGTGTAGCTAATGTTCTCCTTCAAGTTGAACATTTAGTCTTCCCTACCGACTGGGTTATTCTAGACTATCCACCTGATAAGGAGATGCCTCTAATTCTAGGCCGAACCTTTCTAGACACTTCTAACGCTCTCATCGACTTCTGCAAAGGACAGATTACTCTTAGAGTCGATGACACATCCGTCACCTTCACACGAGGGACACATCCTGAAAGAGCCGTAATTGATGAAATATCGTTTGTCGAAGCTATCTATGAGGACGAAAAAGATGCCTACTCGAAGGAGCCAGATCAAGCTGACTGCGGACCATCTTCTAATTCATTTCAAGCCGTAGGCATTGACGAGTCATCTTCACTCGCTCACACTGAGCCTTTTAGTGGGTTAGAAGCATGGAGATGCCCAGCAACAAACGATGATCTCAAAGAACTGAGTCAGGAAGACTTCATCCCTGGTGAAGAAGAAGCTCTGATGGGTAGTTGGGATGAGGTAGAATTTTGGAGAGAAGCTACTCATTGGGAAGTAGATGATTGGGAAGAGCTGGCAGAAGAGCTTAAAGATGAAGAGTTAAGAAAAATGATCGATCACAAGAAAAAGGAAGCAAGTGTTGACCGGAGGATTTCTATGGATGAGTTGATCCAGTACCTTTCTGGGGTGGAGCCTCGGGAAGATGAGTTATTCTTTAGTCAACCACTCCAAGCTCATAAAGAGAAAGGTGGCCCGTTAAAGTCTAGTATTGAGCAACCACCTACTGATTTAGAGCTCAAACCGCTTCCGAAACACCTTAAGTATATCTTTCTTAAGGATGGAGATAAATTGCCTTTGATCATTTCTTCGAAACTCGACCCTGAGCAAGAAGCACAGCAGATAGAAGTGCTTAAAAAGAATATCCTCGCGTTCGGATGGCAAGTGGGTGATATCCGAGGAATCAGCCCAGATGTATGCATGCATAAAATCCGAACGGAGGAGGGAGCTAAAAAGGTTAGACAACCTCAGAGAAGGTTGAATCCGCATATGCAGGAGGTTGTCAAGAAAGAGGTGATAAAGTGGCTTGACATGGGCATCATCTATGCAATCGCCGATAGCGAGTGGGTCAGCCCTACTCAAGTTGTGCCAAAGAAGGGCGGAATCACAGTCGAAAAGAATGAAAAAGGGGAGGAATTTGCCTTACGACTCGTGACAGGCTATAGAGTCTGCATTGACTATCGTAGACTTAACGAGGTTACTGCCAAGGACCACTTTCCCCTACCCTTCATTGACCAGCTTATTGAACGACTGAGTGGTCATAAGTATTATTGTTTCCTTGATGGCTATTCGGCTACTTCCGGATAGCCATTGATCCTACCCACCAGGAGAAGACAACTTTTACGTGTCCATCCGGTACTTTTGCTTTTCGCGAGAATGCCATTCGGCCTATGCAACGCACCCGCGACTTTTCAACGGTGCATGTTAGCCATTTTTGATGGACTTGTGGAGCAATGCATGGAGGTCTTCATGGATGACTTCTCGCCTACGGCGATAGCTTTGATGAAATCTTAAAGAATCTAGATATGGTACTCCAACGGTGTGTTGAGAAAAATGCGGTGCTTAAGCGGGAAAAATGTCATTTTCTAGTAGACGAAGGAATCGTTTTGGGACATAAGGTGTCCAATGCTGGTATTGAAGTTGATAAGGCTAAGGTCGAAGCCATTGAAAGGATGACGTACCCTAAGACAGTGAAAGAGGTACGAGGTTTTCTAGGTCATGTTGGCTTCTACAGGCGTTTCATTAAAGATTTTTCTACCATCGCCAAGCCTTTATCAAATCTTTTGAAAGATGATGTAGATTTCTTGTTCGATGCGAAGTGCAAAGAAGCTTTCAATTGTCTGAAAGACAAGCTTATCAGTGCCCCTATTTTAGTTGCACCTGACTGGACCAAGCCTTTCGAGCTGATGTGCACCTGACTGGACCAAGCCGTAGGCGCAGTTTTAGGTCAAAGAGTTGATAAAAGGTTCAGGCCCATTTATTATGCGAGCCGCACCTTGAACCCGGCTCAATGCAATTATACCACAACTGAGAAGGAATTCTTAGCCGTTGTTTTTGCCATTGACAAGTTTAGAAGTTATCTTCTAGGGTCTCAAGTTGTTGTATGGACCGATCATGCAGCCCTACGCTACCTTATGGACAAAGCGAGATGCAAAACCAAGGTTACTTCGATGGATTTTGATATTACAAGAGTTTGACCTTGTGATTAAAGATAAGAAAGGTAGTGAGAATATTGTGGCTGATCATTTATCTCGCTTAGTAAATGAGGGTGCAGAGAATCACAATGATTTAGGCATTGATTTTCCGACTGAGCAATTGATGAAGCTTGAAACTGTTAGGCCGTGGTATGCTGACTACGTCAACTATTTAGCGAGTGGTCATTTAGAGGACATGACGTATCAGGAGAAGAAAAAGTTCTTTTCTGATCTTAAATATCTCGTATGGGAAGATCCTTATTTGTTCAGGATCTGTAAAGATGGATTGCTTCGAAGGTGTGTTCCGGAGCATGATCAGTGGGATATCCTAGAACAATGCCACAGCGGTCCCACGGGAGGTCACTATGGAACACCGAAGACGGTTGCAAAGATCCTTCAAGCTGGATTCTACTGGCCGACTGTGTTTAAAGATGCAGAAGCCTTTTGTAAAGGTTGTGATAGGTGCCAGAGAACTGGACGGCGAGTAGTAGGATGGAAATGCCACTTAAGCCCATTCTTGAATGCGAAGTTTTCGACGTTTGGGGCATAGATTTTATGGGACCCTTTCCATCTTCGTGCGGTAATAAATATATCCTCGTCTGTGTCGACTATGTTTCCAAGTGGGTTGAAGCCATAGCTACCCAAACTAATGATCATAAAGTCGTGAAGAAATTCTTGCAAAAGAATATCTTTACCAGATTCGGCTGTCCGAGAGCACTCATTAGTGATGAGGGTACCCACTTTTGCAATGCGCCGCTTGATAAAATCCTTGAAAAATATGGTGTCAAACACAAAGTTGGTACACCATATCATCCCCAAACCAGTGGCCAAGTCGAGGTAAGCAACCAGAGCTTGAAAAGAATTTTAGAGAAGACCGTGAACAATAATCGATCTAATTGGAGTCTTAAGTTGGATGACGCATTGTGGGCTTATCGTACTACATTTAAAACCCCGATGGGCACGTCACCCTTCCAAATGGTCTATGGCAAAGCTTGTCATTTACCTGTCGAACTTGAACACAGAGCTTTCTGGGCTATTAAATTCTTGAATTTCGATAGCCAGCTCTGTGGGGAGAAGAGATTATTACAGTTGAACGAGCTCGACGAATTCAGACTCAGAGCATACGAGAATGCTAAGCTTAGCAAGGAAAGAACAAAGATACTCCATGACGCTAAGATCAAGGACCGAGAATTCAAAGTTGGTGAAATGGCTTTACTCTACAATACTAGACTTCACCTGTTTCCGGGTAAACTCAAGTCTAGATGGTCTGGTCCCTTTGAGATTCTCGAGGTTAATCCAAGTGGAGTAATTACTTTGAACGGGTATGGTAATCAAGCTTTTAAAGTGAATGGCCATCGACTTAAGAAATATTTTGGGCAACCAAAGGAGAAGCCCGAGACTCTTTATTTCCAAAGAAGAGATGAGAGTACGAGATGTCCCGATTTGTGAAGAGATTCCATCTTATTTCTTTGAGTCGATGATGACATTCCTACCTCTACTCGTGAGGAACCTTCTTCTAAGACCCCTGAGCATGTTAGCACACCTATGCCTATCATCCGCAAGAACAAGAAGAAGAGAGTCAGTGTAGTTTGGAGAGAAAAGTTTAATGACCTTATTGCGCACTTGACTTGTTGTTGTGGTGAAAATCATTTCCGCCCCAGTACTTCTGATTCCGATACTGAGGTGGCGGCTGTTAAACCAAAGTGGCCCGATCCGGGTTGATCTTTTGAAATCTGTGTCAAGCTATTGACATTAAAAGAGAGCTCCTAGGAGGCAGCCTAGTTTTCTTTGTTTGTTTTCTTTTCTTAGGTTGTTTTGTTTTCTTGTTTTTAGAAACAGTACTCTAGTGGCGTGTTGATGGTTATTCCTTTTACTCTTGTTGTGAGGGTTTTGTAAGTTTGCTCATATAGCCCGTGTACCCCGAGATTATATGGTATGTCGAGTGTGGCAGATACTTTTGAGCAGGTTCGCAAGCTTTTATGTCCAATGTTGTCTATTCGAGTTGTAGCGGTACGTTCATGCTCCGGCCTGACCTCTGCCAACTTTCATCCGACAACCACTATTGAAACCAGCTAAGTTTTCTTTTTCTTTTATTCTGCACATTCTGAGGACATAATGTGATTTAAGTGTGGGGGGGGGTAAATTGGGTATGTTTTCATGCTATATCTTTTGAAATATGAGTGAATGTTAAATTTCCACTAAATTTAAATTTTTGTGAATCTCGAGCATATGATTGAAACTAAATGCTTGCTAGTTGTAGTTTTCTAACGATGATAGTATGTGACTTAGTGAGATAATTATAGCATGTCTTTACTCTCATGGAGATAGTATTCATTTTTCACTCACGGAAGCCTTTGATGTCGAAGCAAGATTTTTGAACTATATCCTTTCATTGTTTTAGTGATTTATCTTAGGAAGGTCAGTATGTAACACCTTAGTTAGACCGTGTGCTGTGAATATCATAAAGTTTGAATGTGATAAGTGAGATGTAACTTATGTCTTGAAAAAAAAAGAATGAATAAGCAATCATAATAAATACGTTTGTCGGAAGCTAGTCGATGATTGGAGTGAGGTAGGGCATTATCTCGAAATGTCCTATACCACTATGATGACCAGAAGCTCACGACAGTTAGAAGAAGCTACCTTATGATTTGAGTAGGTAGGGGATTATCTCGAAATGTCCTATTCTACTATGATAGGTAAAAGCTCATTCTGATAGGCGTCAAATTTGGAAATTTTGGAAATGATGAGTAAAAATAAAGTGAAGTCTTTGTTATCATGGATCTTATACCCAGTAGAACCGCATGATATGCTGTAGGGATTATCCTACTGAGTGCGTGGGAAGGCTTTGAGTGGAGCTATTACTGCCTATGTCTAGGATAATCATTGGATTTTTGAGAGGATATTTCTTTGAAAGGCTTGTTAAATTTGAAAAGGGCTTGTCACACATACACTGAATCTATTTCTGTGATGGTATTGTTTGCTATAGTTGTTGTATCTTTTGTTACGTGAGTTAGAGATCTATGTGGATTGCATGAAAGTTGAGCTATAGTTTTGATTGTTTTGTCCGAGGACATACAAAAAGCTAAGTGTGGGGGTGTTGTTAAGGCCATATTTATATGATTATTAAGGGTGTATTTCATTATTATTTTCCCCACATTTGCATAATTTATATAATAATTAAGGGTTTAAGTGCAATTATTTAGTAAGGATGGTTTTAGTATGGTTATTTGAAAAATTGGTTATTTTAAGTATTGAATTGATTGGTTTATTATGATTTGGACTTTATTACATTTTTGCAATGTTTATTTATCCTTTAGGAGGCTTAATTTCGAGTGCTAAAGAGGATAAATGAAGCTCAAGTCGAATTACTCAAGATAGAGTTGGAATTGGCTCAAAGAAATTGGATAAAGATGATGAAATTCGACCTCAAAGCAGTCCAGCCGAGCGTCTCCATCCCGTCCACTGGCCGGGCGTCTGATTGCATGGACGAGGGTCCAGGAGAGGAAATCACATACAGAGAGTTTGGACGTAGCATGGACAGACGTCTAGAGCAAAGTCAAGATCCACCAGACGGGCGTCCACAAGACCAGACGGGCGTCCGGTGCCGACTTAAACCCTAACCGACTTAGAGCTCTATAAATACAGCAGCAGCCCCAACCCTAAGGATACACTTTTTACCACATCATTGAGATCGCACTTTCACACCAAAAAGCTGCGGCCAGAACCCTAATTCCATAGAGATGAGTTTCTCCAACCCAACAATCATATTCAACATGATTGTTGGCTAGAAACCTTGCAGTGAGTCGACGGAGGGAGCCCATCATCAACACAACCAACTAGAGAGTTCGATGCTTTATGTTAGTGAGTTTAACTTATAGTTTTTCATCACTTTGGATGCTGTTTTGTATTGATCATGTTTTGTTGGAATTAACGATTCGATGAAACGATTTATCTATATCTATATGCTTGGATCTATGTATGAAAATATATTGGTTTAAGTTTTATTTCGTTCAAGTGATGCAATTAATTGTGTTTTAAGAGATTATGCATGATTAGTTGAGTAAGGGTTTGGAAACGATCTCGTGATTACGTTTTGATTGCTGTTTAGTTTACTTGGAAAAGATAAACGAAACCCTAGAATTTGGTTGAAGAAATTTAATTGAATTCGTGAATAGATCACTACTAAAAACTACATCTTTAGATCACCATCTAGTTGGGGGTTGTTGGTTGATGGGTGGATTCGTTGCCTCGCTGTTTTCCTTTACTTATTTATTAATCAATTCGTTCGTAATCGTTTAGATTAAGTTTAGTTTAAGTTCTAGTTTTATAAACCCTAATTTCCTGCAAGTTTTCTGCACTTCTCTGCCTCAATTCGTATTCAGACGTTCGTCCGCAATAGCAGACGCCCGTCCATTAGATTTAGTTTTCAGACGCTCGTTCACTTTAGTGAACGCTCGTCCGTCTTTCTGTTTTCGTATTTTCTGCTTGTTTTTATTCTTGTTTTAGTTTTAATTCTTAGGTTTAGGTTTTAGTTTAGTTTCGACCGTAGTTTAGTTAATTTTCGTGACATAATCGACAGAATAATTGTTCCTTGATCCGATAAACTTTCCACTCCCTTAGGATGACCCGTTAACATCCTATACTACGATCCTTATACTTGGGGTGTTTCGGTTATAAATTGTAAAACTCGTTTTTACCGAACAAGTTTTTGGCGCCGTTGCCGGGGAGTCGGTAACGGTTGTCGGATTCTATTTAGGACAATTTTCTGTGTCAAAAGGGGTCGTTAGGGCACGCGGTAGTATTTTGACCATAACTTTCGGCTCGAGTGTCCGTTTGGAACGCAAGACCCCAATTCGGAAAGCTCGTTCCGACGCCGACGACGTGGTGAACCGCCTAGGCTGTTCAGTGCGTTTTCGAGGTCAAAATCCACTATTTTCCCCTCCATTTTGGCCCTAGAAGATTTCAACACGTTTTTTTCTACCGTTTTAGTGTTTTTCTTGTTTTTTAAACTTTTCGTAGGTAGGTTTCTTTTCCAGTTTCGGTTTCTATATATTCTCTAAAATAAAAAAAAATTGAAAAAAACAAAAAAAAAATACTAAAAGCCTTCTGAACGAGCGTTCACCCATACTGAACGCCCGTCTACCCCCATCTGTCTTCTGAACGCCAGTTTAGTGCTCTGAACGAGCGTTCACTTCCTGAATCCTCTCTGAACTAGCGTCCACGTACACTGAACGCCAGTTCAGTCCCTGAAAATTCCACTTTTCTTTTCTCTGCTCTTCTATCTTTCTACACTTCTAAATCCTCCAATCTTCTCTAAACTCGTTCTCATCAACCCTAAGGTTGATTTCTTCTTCGTTCGCTTCTCGGTTTATGCAAACGAGAAGTAAGAAGGGACTTCTAATCTTCGATCCCGAGCACGAACGATCTATTTTTAGAAGGAGGCTTTTCCCCGATTTGGACATAATGGCGGATCAAGATCCACCAATTCCAAATCCCGATCCCCAAGCTCGTTAAATTTACTCCTTCGGCAGATGCAAGCTGCGGCAACAACAAGAATCAACAAGCCGGCATAAATCAACAACTTCAACAATTTCGCCGAACCGGCTTAATCAAGCGAACCGGGACCCCTACACCCCATATCTAAATCAAGACTTTCTCGAGGGGCATAGACCTATTCGTCCTCCTGACATGGGAGGAGTGAACTTTGATCTAAAGAACGGAGTAGTTGCTCTAGTTCAGAATAGCTCTTTCCATGGTACTGCTCAGGAAGATCCACACGACTTCTTGTCCACATTCGTACAAATTTGTGAAGCAGGCCATTATCCCGGTGTTGATTCTGAGATAGTTAAGTTAAAGCTATTTCCTTTTGCTTTGAAAGGTGAAGCAAGTCGGTTGTTTAAATCGTTGGCACATCATTCTCTCCATACATGGAATGATGTCAAAAGAGCCTTCGCTCTTAAGTGGGTTTCACCAGGCAAGATTATGGAGATGAAACGGGAAATAGCTACGTTTGAGCAGTTGGAGGATGAGACTGTTGGCAAAGCTTGGGAGAGATTAAATCTGTTGATGAGGAAGTGCCCCAATCACGGATATGACAGACATGAGTTGCTGGAACTGTTCTATAGAGGTGTCTCTCAACCTCATAGAGACTATCTTGACTCTACAGCTCATGGATCCTTCTTAGGGGGAGGTGATGAGACTGCCTACAGAGTGGCTGAGACCATCGCCAAGAACAATATGTGGTCGACTCCCAAGAAGACCAATGTTGTTAAGAAAGAAGGTACCGCAAGCGCCCCGATACAAAGCCGTTGGTTGCTCGGATGGAATTGATAAGCAAGCGGTGGCCAATCTTCGACGCACCTTCGATGCGGGAATGCGGTAGGAACGGAGATGACGGAAGAAGTAAATCTAATGGATAATCAAAACCAACCCTTCCGAAACTTTAACGAGAATCGAACTACTCGGGATTTCCACGACAAAACTTCAATCAAGCCAAGTTACCACCGGCCCTTCAAATTCGAATTCTTTCAACTCAAACTATCAAAGGACGAGCCCCTAACTCCCAAAGGCCTCAAGGTGGATGGGACCAAACTCAAAATCATACCACCTCATGTGTCCCTCAACACAAATTTGATGAGTGGTAGACATGGTGAAGACTCGTCTACTAGTGTTAAAGCTATTGAGAGACAAGTTGGTCGGATGGCGGACCGGCAAGCAAGCGAGACCTCACGGTAAACTTCCGAGTTATACCGAGAGAAACCCAAAAGGCGATGTGAATGTTTGCACCGCCATTACACCACAATGGGAGTATGGACAAGAAGAGGAGTTGAATGAAGTAACGTTGAGAAGTGGTAAGAAGGCTCAATCCGGCAAGATGTCGGGAAACGAGTAGCCCCTCCCGACGCCATAAGTTCGGGAGGGGGAAATCGTAAACCACATACCGAAGAAAGCAACGATGAGGAGCTTAGTGACAATTCTTCGGAGGACGAAAATAATTCGATGATGAGGTAAGGAAGGAAAGTCGAAAGCCGTATCACGACTAAGAAAAAGGAAGAAAAGTTCGTAAGATGGAAGGATAAGGAGGATGAGGCGATAAAGAATCGGGCCACGGGGAATGATAAAGCCCTCCCTTATCCCCCCAAAAGGAAAGAGAAAGCCCTCACTAATGACAAGCGGTATGATGGAGTGAGGAGGATGCTTAGAGACACTCAAGTTAGTATGCCCTTAGCCGAGGTATTAGCGAAATGCCTAAATGCTCTAAGTATCTAAAAGAATTCTGTGGGAGTAAGAGAAAGCTTCAGGGGATGGCTGAAGAAGTGCTACGCGAAGATTGCGCGATGGTTTCACAGAAAGTCGCTGTTAAGCGAGGTGACCCTGGCAGACCTTCAATCTCCTGTGAGATCGAAGGCCATTTATTAGAAAATGTCTTATGCGACTCAGGGGCCTCTATTAATGTGATGCCATTAAACGTATACAAAAAGCTCGGGTTAGATAAAAGGATGCGGGAATGCCCTATTTCTCTTCAGATGGTTGATAAATCTAGCCGGTTGTGTAGCTAATGTTCTCTTTCAAGTTGAACATTTAGTCTTCCCTACCGACTGGGTTATTCTAGACTATCCACCTGATAAGGAGATGCCTCTAATTCTAGGCCGAACCTTTCTAGACACTTCTAACGCTCTCATCGACTTCTGCAAAGGACAGATTACTCTTAGAGTCGATGACACATCCGTCACCTTCACACGAGGGACACATCCTGAAAGAGCCGTAATTGATGAAATATCGTTTGTCGAAGCTATCTATGAGGACGAAAAAGATGCCTACTCTGAAGAAGCAGAGGAGTTGACAGAGATAGGTGTTTTTGAAGTCCTGGACATTGAAGATCAAGCTGACTGCGGACCATCTTCTAATTCATTTCAAGCCGTAGGCATTGACGAGTCATCTTCACTCGCTCACTGTTCGTTAAAAACGTGTTTTAAATTTATATTATCGGAACACCCCAAGTATAAGGTACGTAGTATAAGGTGTTGCCGAGTCGTCCTAAGGGAATCGTATAGTTATCAGATTGAGGTATAACTCCTAAGTTGGTTATGTCACTAATTACTTAAAACTAAGATTAATCTAACTATAAACTAAACCTAAGAAATAAACTAAAAACTAAAGGAAAGAAAATAAAACGACAACTAAAAATAAGCGAAAAAAAAAACGAGAAAGACGGGAAGGTTGGACGAACGTTCACTATAGTGAACGAGCGTACGAAATTAGAAAGCAATGGACGAACGTTCAATTAAATGAACGAGCGTACGGATACGATCGAAACGAGAAAATAGGCGAGAAAAGTTGCGGGAACTAGGGTTCTAAAAACTAAACTTAAACTAGGGCAATTAAGAACGATTTTGATTAACGAGATAATAAAGAGAAGAGAACGGTGGAACGACCAAGATTCAATCACATAATAATCATACAACCAGTTTATGATCCGAATACAGTTTTATTGGTATGATCAATCACGAAACCGACTAAATTCCTTTAGATCAATTTCTAGGGTTTGTTTACTTTTCCAAGAAAAACAAATAACATTCATCACAAGATCAACAATTCGTTCCCAAATTGTAATACCCAACTAATGATATATGATTCCTCAAAACATCATCAATTGTATCGATTGAAAGATAAAGTATTGTTGAACTATATTTCCATAAAAATTCAAACACATAGAGTTCCATTGACATTCCTATCTAATAAAACTCGCAACGATTAAATCGGGATTCAAACGATAAATAAAACGGCGTATTCAAAATCATAACTAAAGATAAACTAACAAATCATGGTTGTGATGACGTTGATGTGATATCCTCCGGTTGTTCCTTTGCTATGCGTTTAGCCAACAATCATGTTGGTGATCATTGAATTTGGAGGGACTCATCTTCATGAAGGGAAGATGCGGCTGAACTCTCTAGGGCGCAGCTTTTTTTATGTGTAGTGCGGCTCTGTAAAAAAGTATTCTATTAGGGTTGGGGAAACGCTTTGTATTTATAGGAATAAGAGGCCGTTTCTTGCCGAAAGTCGGCGGCGGACGCCCGTCTTCTTTGGTGGACGCTCGTTCATTTCTTTGGACGGAGATTCGGACGCTCGTTCGGCTTGCGTACGGAGACTCGTATGTAAAATATGACTTCATGGACGGGTTCGCTCGCTCGTACGGATCGGTGGACGCCCGTCCAATATCGAGGATCGGATTTCTTCATAGTTATCCATTCTTCTTCAAGCCAATTCCATATTTATCTCTTATAATTCGAATTGAGCCTCATTTATCCTCTTTATGCACTCGAAATTAAGCATCTACATAATAGATAAAACATGGAAAACATGTAGTCATCCCCAAATAATAATAATTCAATAAATTTAACACATAAAAGCGCCCAAATTACACTTTTGACACTTAAACCCATTATTCAAATTCACGCCTTAAACATATAATTTTCTCTAAAAATTACTAAAATACGAAAGATATTGTTCTCTAATAATGCGATAAAAACCATAAATTTCACCGAGAACAACTCCCCCACACTTGAACTTTTGTTCGTCCCGGACAAAACAATCAAAACTATAGCTCAACTTTCATGCACTCCACATAGATCTCTAACTCACGTAACAAAAGATACAACAACTATAGCCAACAATACCATCACGAGAGATAGATTCGGTGTATGTGTGACAAGCCCTTCTCAAATTTAACAAGCCTTTCAAAGGAATATCCTCTCAAAAATTTCAATGACTATCCTAGGTACAGACAGTAATAGCTTCACACTAAGCCTTCCCACGCACTCAGTAGGATAATCCCTACAGCATATCATGCGGTTCTACTGGGTATAAGATCCATGATAACAAAGACTTCACTCTATTTTTATTCTTATTCATCATTTTTCAAAATTTTCAAATTCAACGCATATCAGAATAAGCTCTTACCCGTCATAGTAGAGTAGGACATTTCGTGATAATCCCCTACCTACTCAAATCATCAGGTAGCTATAAACTGACTATCGTGAGCTTTTGGTCATCATAGTGGAATAGGACATACGTGGTACACCCTACCTCACCCAAATCATAAACCGACTTCCGACAAACGTATTTATTATGATTCACTACTTATTCATTTTTTCAAGACATAAGTTACATCTCACTTATCACATTCAAACTTTATGATATTCACGGCACATGGTCTAACTAAGGTGTCACTATATCTTGGCCTTCCTAAGATAAATCATCAAAATAATGAAAGGATATAGTTCAAAAATCTTGTTTCAAAATCAATGGCTCTCGTGAACGTGAAAAACGAATACTATCTCCATAAAAGTAAAGACACGCTATAATTATCTCACTAAGTCACATACTATCATCGTTAGAAAACTACAACTAGCAAGCATTGCGAGTTTCAATCATATGCTCGAGACTCACAAAAAATTTAAATTTCGACGAAATTTAAAAATTCACTCATATTTCAAAGATATAGCATAAAAACATACCCAGACACCCCCCCACACTTAAATCACATTATGTCCTCAGAATGTGCAAAATAAAAGAAAAAAAAAAGAAAACTTAGCTGGTTTCAACAGTGGTTGTCGGATGAAAGTTAGCGAGAGGTCGGGCCGTAGCATGAATGTACCCTTGCAACTCGAATTGACAACATTGGATAGAATAGCTCGAACTGCTCTAAGGTATCGCGGCACTCGACATACATATAATCTCGGGGTACAAGGGGTATATGAATAAACATAAACGAAACATTCAACAACTCGTAGGAACACAACATCTTACTCAAACAACCAAGGTACTACTCCTACAAATTTGAAACAAAAATAGCTTACTTAAAGAGAAAAGAAACAAAGCTAGGTTGCCTCACAGAAGCGCTCTTTTTATGTCATTAGCTTGACATACTCTTCAAAGTCAACCCGGGTCGGGCCACTTTGGCTTAAATGCGGCCACCTCATCATCGAATCGAGTGAAGGACCGAGGTTTGACCACAACCTCCACAAGTGAAATGCCCTACCAAGTTTTTTAACTTGGTTCTCCGAACAAAGAACGACTTTCGTCTTTGTCTCAACTTCTTCTACATGTGGCACCAGCGCAATGATAGGTGCAGGAATCGTGGTAGAAGCTTCTTTAAGGGTAAGAATGTCATCATTCGAAGCAAAGAAATCGGATGGAATCTCATCACAATTCAGCACATCAGGCACGTCAACCAACTTTTGAAAGTATATGACCTCAGGTACTTCATAAGGTTGGCCAAAATACTTTTTCAATCGTGACCGTTTACTTTAAAAGGTTGACCGCTGTACCCCTTCAAGGAAATCGCTCCTCCCGGATGAACTTCGACAATTTCAAAGGGTCCGGACCATCTGGACTTAAGCTTGCCAGCAAACAGATGTAATCTGGTGTTGTAAAGTAAAGCCATCTCTCCTACCTTGAAATCTCTGTCCTTTATTTTAGCATCATGGAGCGCTTTCGTTCTTTCCTTGCTCAGTTTTGCGTTCTCGTAGGCCCTGAGTCTGAATTCATCGAGCTCGTGCGGTTGCGGTAATCTTTTCTCGCCACGGGCGGCTATCGAAGTTCAAGTATTTAATAGCCCAGTAAGCTTTGTGCTCCAGCTCGACTGGTAGATGGCACGCCTTGCCGTAAACCATTTGAAAGGGCGACGTACCCATAGGGGTCTTGAACGCGGTACGATAAGCCCGAGTGCGTCGTCCAATTTCGGACTCCGGTTGGATCTATTCGAATTCACCGTTTTCTCCAAAATCCGCTTTAGACTTCGTTGCTTACTTCGACTTGGCCTTTGGTTTGGGGGTGGTATGGTGTACCAATCTTATGCTTGACACCATATCTTTCAAGAATTTTATCTAGTGGTGCATTACGAAGTGCGAACCTTCATCAACGATAAGGGCTCAGGATGACCAAATCTAGTAAAGATATTCTTTTGCAAGAATTTCTTTACAACTTTGTGATCATTGGTTTGGGTGGCTATAGCCTCTACCCACTTGGAAACATAGTCAACGCGAGACTAGGATATATTTATTACCGCACGATGATGGGAAAGGTCCCATGAAATCGATGCCCCACACGTCGAAGACTTCACATTCCAAAATAGGCCTCAAAGGCATCTCCATCCTATTGCGAGCCTCCCTACTCTTTGGCATCTATCACAACCTTTGCAAAAGGCTTCGGCGTCTTTGAACGAGTAGGCCGGTAAAATCCGGCTTGAAGGATTTTCGCAACGATCTTTGGTGCTCCGTAGTGTCCACCGGCGGGGCCTTTGTGACATTGCTCTAAGATATCCGGTTGTTCATGTTCCGGAACACACCTTCTAAGCAACCCGTCTTTGCGGACTTTAAACAAATGTGGATCCTCCCATACGAGATACTTCAAGTCAACGAAAAACTTCTTCTTTTCCTGATACGTCATCTCTTCTAGATGTCCAGTCGCTAAGTAATTGACGTAATCAGCATACCACGGCCTCACATTCTCTAGCCTCATTAATTGCTCAGTTGGAAAGTCAATGCCTATTTCCTTAGTGTTTTCGTCACCCACGTTCACTAAGCGAGATAAGTGATCAGCTACAACATTTTCGCTACCTTTCTTATCCTTAATTTCAAGGTCAAATTCCTGTAGTATCAGAATCCATCTCAGTAACCTTGGTTTGGCGTACGTTTTTTCCATGAGGTAGCGTAATCTTTGCATGATCTGTCCAAACCACAACTCGAGACCCAAGAAGGTAACTTCGAAACTTATCCATAGCAAAAATGATTGCTAGGAATTCTTTCTCTGTAGTAGTGTAGTTACAACGAAATTTGGGTTCAAAGTTCGGCTCGCATAGTAGATTGGTACGAACTTTTTGTCAATTCTTTGCCCTAGAAGCTGCGCCTATAGCGTAGTTAGAGGCATCGCACATGAGTTCGAAAGGTTTAGTCCGGTCGGGCGCGATCAAAATGGGGGCCTTTGGTTAACTTATCCTTTAAGCATTTGAAAGCTTCCTTACACGCATCATCAAACACGAACTCTACTTCCTCTTTCGGCGGGTTGGATAGCGGCTTTGCTATAGTCGAAAAATCTTTAATAAAACGCCGATAGAAGCCTACATGTCCCGGGAATCCTCGTACCTCCTTAAGCTTGTCTTTGGATATGACATTTTCTCAATGGCCTCTACTTTAGCCCTATCCACTGAATACCTTCCTTTGGACAACTTGTGTCCCAAAACAATCCCTTCGTCAACTAGAAAATGGCATTTCTCCCGGTTAAGCACCAAATTTTTCTCAACACATCATTTGGAGTACCATATCTAGATTCCTTAAGATCTCATCAAAGCTGTCGCCATAGGCGAGAAGTCATCCATAAAGACCTCCATGCATTGCTCTACAAGTCCGTCAAAAATGGCTAACATGCACCGTTGAAAAGTCGCGGGTGCATTGCATAGGCCGAATGGCATTGCGAAAAGCAAAAGTACCGGATGGACACGTAAACGTGGTCTTTTCCTGGTCATTAGGATCGATGGCTATACGGAAGTACCCGAGAATATCCATCGAGAAAACAATAATATTTGTGACCACTCGGTCTTTCAATTATTTGGTCAATGAAGGGTAAGGGGAAATGATCTTTTGCGGTGACTTCGTTCAATGCGATAATCAATGCGGACCCTATAACCGATCACAAGGCGTAAAGCAATTTCCTCCCCCTTTTTCATTTTTTTCTACGGTAATACCCCCGCTTCTTTGGCACAACTTGAGTAGGGCTAACCCACTCCTTGTCGGCGATGGCATAAATAATCCCCATATCAAGCCATTTGATGATCTCCTTTTTGACAACCTCCTGCATATGCGGATTCGGCCTTCTTTGCGGTTGTCGACCTTTTCGCTCCTTCCTCCGTTCGGATCTTATGCATGCATACATACGGGTGATTCCTACGATATCGCCCCCGCCATCCGAACGCGAGGATATGTTTCTCCGGCACTTTGATCAATTTTGCCTCTTGCTCGGGCTCGAGTTTAGACGAGATGATTAGGGGCAACTTATCCTTGTCTTTAAGAAAGATGTATTTTAGATCTTTGCGGAAGTGGTTTCAACTCTAAGTCAACGGTGGTTGCTCGATGCTAGATTTTAACGGACCACCTTTTTCTATTTGAGTTTGGACCGGTTGGTCGAAAAACACCTCATCTTCTGGGGAGTAATCCCGAAGGTATTGAATCACGTCATCAAAAGGAATCTCCCTGTCCACTTCCGTTTCTTCTTTGCGATGTGCAATCACCTTCTTAAGCTCTTCTTCTTCAAGTTCATCGGCAAGTCGCTCCCAATCATCCAACTCCCAATGGGTAGCTTCTCTCCAGAATTCGATTTCATCCCGGCTTCCCATTAAAATTTCCTCTTCGGCAAGGTTAAAGTACGCTGATTGAGCTCCTTCGGATCACCCTTGCTCATCCCTGGAATGTCCCAAATTTTGTTCACTTATAGGCTCGGTATGCGCAAGTTGTTGAGACGACTCTACGGTGACTACGGCTCTTGAACAGTTGTTTTCTTCTTCTTCGTGATTTATGACATCCGGGGCTCCTGTCTGCGAGCTCTTCATCGGGGTCGATTCATCCCCATAAATTGCTTCAATGAATGAAATTCCCTGAATTGGGGATTCTTGAGAACTTTTACCTTGCTCGATGGAAATGGAAGTGTCTCTATTCTCAAGGTAATTTGGCCGGTGTGGAAGTCAATGGTGGCGGCGAGAGGTGTCCAAGAAAGGCCGGCCTAGGATCGGGGGCATTTCCTTGTCAGATTGGTAGTCCAATATAACCCAGTCGGTTGGAAACACCAATTGTTTAACATGGGTAAGGACATTGTTAACGCAACCGGCTGCTAAACGGCTAGATTTGTCCACCAGGCGAAGAGAGACGGGGCGCTCCCTTAGCCTTTTGTCCAACCCGAGACTTTTGCGGATGTTCAAAGGCATCACATTAACGAGAGGCACCGAGTCGCATAAGACATTGTGGAACGTGCGGCCTTCGATCATGCAAGAGATTGAAGGTCGTCCGGGGTCACCACGTTTTATTGCAATGCTGCGAGAAATTGCCGAGCATTCTTCGTTTAGCACTTCATCTGCCATTCCTTTCGGCTTCTTCTTACTTCCACGGGCGTCCTTAAGAAACTTGGAGCATTTAGGCATCTCGGTTAACACTTCGGCAAGAGGCATAGTCACCATGGTTTCTACAAGCGACTTCCTCACTCCATCGTAAGTTTTATCGAGTTCAAAGTATTCTCATTTTTCTTTCTTTGGATAAGGAAGGGTTTTCGGATGATTGATTGGAATTTGATTTTTAATGGCTTCATCCTCCTTATCCTTCCATCGACAAACTTTTCGGCTTTCTTTTTAGTCGGGGGTTCGGCCATCGACTACTCTTTTCAACATCCTCATCACTTTCCCCCGAGGAATCATTATCATTCAGCTCTCGCTCACTGTCGCTTTCTTCGGTATTTGTCTGCTGCTTATCCCCTCCCGAACTCATGGCGTCGGGAGGGGCTACTCGTTTCCCGACGGCTTCTCGGGTCCAACTCTCTTTCCGCTTCTAAGTGTAAGCGCATTCAACTCCTCCTCTTGTCCATAATTCCCTTTGCGGTGTGATGGCATTACGGGCACTTACTTACGCCTTAGGATTTTTATCTGTGTAACTCGGCGGTCTTCCTTGGGGCACTGCTTGCTTGTTGATCGGCCATACGGCCAATCTGTCTCTCTATCGCCTTTTGACCGGTGGCTAGTGCTTGCACCATATCTACTAGCTCATCGAATTTCTTTTGAGAGATAGAGGTGGGGCTGTGGATTTTGTGTTTGAGCCCAATTGCCTTGGGGCCTTTGATTGTTGGAGTTGAAGGGTGGTTGGAATTGGATGCGCTAGGTGGCGTATAATAAGCTTGTTTCGCGGATTTCCGGAAAAGTTACGGTTTGGATTATAGCTTGATTGACCGAATTTTGATTGAAATTACGAAAAGTTTGATTACGGTTGCCTATCGCATTTACTTCATCTCCGTTCTCATTGCTCGCTGCGTTCCCGGAAGACTCATATCCATTTGATCCCTACTGTTCTTTGCATTTGTAAATTAGCCATCTGTTGGTTTATCATTTCCACTTGAGCAACCAACATACGTGTCACGGGATCGCTTGCTTGATTTCCTCTTATCTTCCTCAACATGGGTCTTCCTAGAGGTTGACCACATGTTGTTCTTGGCAATTGTTTCGGCTACCCTATAGGCGGCATCATCTCCTCCGCCCGAGAAAAGATCCATGAAATTTGTGGAATCTAGATAATCTCTATTGGGTTGAGTAACACCACGATAGAATAATTCTAGGAGCTCGTGTCGAGTGTATCCATGGTTAGGGCATTTCCTCATTAACAAATTCAACCTTTCCCAGGCCTTTCCTACGCTTTCTCCTTCTAATTGCTCAAAATTAGCTATATCACGTTTAAGGCCCATTATCGTTCCGGGTGAAACGAATTTCGGAGCGAAGGCTCTTTTAACATCGGCCCGGGTATGGAGAGAGTGATGGGGTAAGGATTTGAACCATCTGTTTGCTTCACCTTTTAAAGCAAACGGGAAAAGTTTCGGACTTAACAATCTCGGAATCAACACCCGGATAATGGGCACGCTTCGCAAATTTGAACAAAAGTGGACAAGAAGTCATGAGGATCTTCTTGAGCGGTGCCATGAAAAGAGCTATTTTGGACCGGTCCAACCACTCCATTCTTCGGATCGAAATGTACTTGCCCCGTATACGGAGGTCGAATAGGTCTATGCCCCTCCGGGAAGTCTTGGTTAAGATAAGGGGCATAGGGGTCTTGATTTAGGTTTGGGCTTCTTGGGCTTGATGGAGTTGTTGCAATTGGTTTTGTAGCCCGGCTTGCGATTGTTGTTGTTGTAACAAGCTTGTATTTGTTGAAGGAGCTGATTCAGCTGAGCTTGAGGGTCTGGATTTTGATTTGGGAGGGCTGGATTAGGAGGAACTAGATTCGGATTTTGAACTTGGTCAGCCATGATGTCTAGATCGGGAAAAAGCCTTCTTCTTAGGATGGACCGTTCCGGTTCTGGATCAAAGAGGAGAGGTCCCTTCTTGCTTCTGGTTTGCATAAACCGGGAGGACAACCGAGAGAGGTCAACAACGACTAAAAGTCGGGTTGACGAGAAGAGTTAACCTTGGAATACAAGCTAAGAGAAGAAAGGAGAAGAACAAGAAAGATAGACGGACGGGCGTTCGAGAATCGTGAACGAGCGTTTGTCTAGGGAAGTTCCCGGACGGGCGTACGGTTCAATAGACGCTCGTACGGTGTACTAAAAGCGGTTCGAGAGGCGTATTTACTAAACAAACGGGCGTTTGGAGAGGCCAGACGCTCGTTCGATCAGTTAAACAGATAAAAAGGGAATTTTCCTCAGAATGAACGAGCGTACGTATGATTGGACGTTCGTTCAAAAGGCGAAAAACGAGGATCGAGCGAGAAAAACAACGGGAAACGAGAAGATAAACAAGCGAGACTAAGGAAAACAAAACTAATCTAAAACCTAAGAAAGTTACTAACTAGAGAAACTATACTACGAAGAATCGACAACCGTTACCGATTCCCCGGCAACGGCGCCAAAAACTTGTTCGTTAAAAACGTGTTTTAAATTTATATTATCGGAACACCCCAAGTATAAGGTACGTAGTATAAGGTGTTGCCGAGTCGTCTAAGGGAATCGTATAGTTATCGGATTGAGGTATAACTCCTAAGTTGGTTATGTCACTAATTACTTAAAACTAAGATTAATCTAACTATAAACTAAACCTAAGAAATAAACTAAAAACTAAAGGAAAGAAAATAAAACGACAACTAAAAATAAGCGAGAAAAAACGAGAAAGACGGGAAGGTTGGACGAACGTTCACTATAGTGAACGAGCGTACGAAATTAGAAAGCAATGGACGAACGTTCAATTAAATGAACGAGCGTACGGATACGATCGAAACGAGAAAATAGGCGAGAAAAGTTGCGGGAACTAGGGTTCTAAAAACTAAACTTAAACTAGGGCAATTAAGAACGATTTTGATTAACGAGATAATAAAGAGAAGACAGTGGAACGACCAAGATTCAATCACATAATAATCATACAACCGAGTTTATGATCCGAATACGATTTTATTGGTATGATCAATCGCGAAACCGACTAAATTCCTTTAGATCAATTTCTAGGGTTTGTTTACTTTTCCAAGAAAAACAAATAACATTCATCACAAGATCAACAATTCGTTCCCAAATTGTAATACCCAACTAACGATATATGATTCCTCAAAACATCATCAATTGTATCGATTGAAAGATAAAGTATTGTTGAACTATATTTCCATAAAAATTCAAACACATAGAGTTCCATTGACATTCCTATCTAATAAAACTCGCAACGATTAAATCGGGATTCAAACGATAAATAAAACGGCGTATTCAAAATCATAACTAAAGATAAACTAACAAATCATGGTTGTGATGACGTTGATGTGATATCCTCCGGTTGTTCCACTTGCTATGCGTTTAGCCAACAATCATGTTGGTGATCATTGGATTTGGAGGGACTCATCTTCATGAAGGGAAGATGCGTTTGAACTCTCTAGGGCGGCTTTTTTTATGTGTAGTGCGGCTCTGTAAAAAAGTATTCTATTAGGGTTGGGGCTGCTTCTTTGTATTTATAGGAATAAGAGGCGGTTTTTGAAAGTCGGCGGCGGACGCCCGTCTTCTTTGGTGGACGCTCGTTCATTTCTTTGGACGGAGATTCGGACGCTCGTTCGGCTTGCGTACGGAGACTCGTATGTAAAATATGACTACGGACGCTTCATGGACGCTCGTTCACTCGGATACGGATCGGTGGACGCCCGTCCAATATGCGAGGATCGGATTTCTTCATAGTTATCCATTCTTCTTCAAGCCAATTCCATATTTATCTCTTATAATTCGAATTGAGCCTCATTTATCCTCTTTATGCACTCGAAATTAAGCATCTACATAATAGATAAAACATGGAAAACATGTAGTCATCCCCAAATAATAATAATTCAATAAATTTAACACATAAAAGCGCCCAAATTACACTTTTGACACTTAAACCCATTATTCAAATTCACGCCTTAAACATATAATTTTCTCTAAAAATTACTAAAATACGAAAGATATTGTTCTCTAATAATGCGATAAAAACCATAAATTTCACCGAGAACAGTTAGACAACCTCGAGAGAAGGCTGAATCCGCATATGCGGGAGGTTGTCAAGAAAGAGGTGATAAAGTGGCTTGACATGGGCATCATCTATGCAATCGCCGATAGCGAGTGGGTCACCCTACTCAAGTTGTGCCAAAGAAGGGCGGAATCACGGTCGAAAAGAATGAAAAAGGGGAGGAAGTTGCCTTACGACTCGTGACGAGCTATAGAGTCGCATTGACTATCGTAGACTTAACGAGGTTCGCCAAGGACCACTTTCCCCTACCCTTCATTGACCGGCTTATTGAACGGCGAGTGGTCATAAGTATTATTGTTTCCTAGATGGCTATTCGGCTACTTCCGGATAGCCATTGATCCTAATGACCGGAGGAGAAGACAACTTTTACGTGTCCATCCGGTACTTTTGCTTTTCGCGAGAATGCCATTCGGCCTATGCAACGCACCCGCGACTTTTCAACGGTGCATGTTAGCCATTTTTGATGGACTTGTGGGGCAATGCATGGAGGTCTTCATGGATGACTTCTCAGTCTACGGCGATAGCTTTGATGAAATCTTAAAGAATCTAGATATGGTACTCCAACGGTGTGTTGAGAAAAATCTGGTGCTTAACTGGGAAAAATGCCATTTTCTAGTAGACGAAGGAATCGTTTTGGGACATAAGGTGTCCAATGCTTTGGTATTCAAGTTGATAAGGCTAAGGTCGAAGCCATTGAAAGGATGACGTACCCTAAGACAGTGAAAGAGGTACGAGGTTTTCTAGGTCATGTTGGCTTCTACGGGCGTTTCATTAAAGATTTTTCTACCATCGCCAAGCCTTTATCAAATCTTTTGAAAGATGATGTAGATTTCTTGTTCGATGCGAAGTGCAAAGAAGCTTTCAATTGTACGAAAGACAAGCTTATCGGTGCTCCTATTTTAGTTGCACCCGATTTGGACCAAGCCTTTCGAGTGATGTGCACTGATTTGGACCAAGCCGTAGGCGCGGTTTTAGGTCAAAGAGTTGATAAAAGGTTCGGGCCCATTTATTATGCGAGCCGCACCTTGAACCCGGCTCAATGCAATTATACCACAAGCGAGAAGGAATTCTTAGCCGTTGTTTTTGCCATTGACAAGTTTAGAAGTTATCTTCTAGGGTCTCAAGTTGTTGTATGGACCGATCATGCGCCCTACGCTACCTTATGGACAAAGCGGATGCAAAACCAAGGTTACTTCGATGGATTTTGATATTACAAGAGTTTGACCTTGTGATTAAAGATAAGAAAGGTGCGAGAATATTGTGGCTGATCATTTATCTCGCTTAGTAAATGAGGGTGCAGAGAATCAACAATGATATAGGCATTGATTTTCCGACTGAGCAATTGATGAAGCTTGAAACGGTTAGGCCGTGGTATGCTGACTACGTCAACTATTTAGCGAGTGGTCATTTAGAGGACATGACGTATCAGGAGAAGAAAAAGTTCTTTTCTGATCTTAAATATCTCGTATGGGAAGATCCTTATTTGTTTAGGATCTGTAAAGATGGATTGCTTCGAAGGTGTGTTCCGGAGCATGATCAGTGGGATATCCTAGAACAATGCCACAGCGGTCCCACTGGAGGTCACTATGGAACACCGAAGACGGTTGCAAAGATCCTTCAAGCTGGATCTCTACCGGCCGACTCGTTTAAAGATGCGAAGCCTTTTGTAAAGGTTGTGATAGGTGCCGAAGAACCGGACGGCGAGTAGTAGGATGGAAATGCCACTTAAGCCCATTCTTGAATGCGAAGTTTTCGACGTTTGGGGCATAGATTTTATGGGACCCTTTCCATCTTCGTGCGGTAATAAATATATCCTCGTCGTGTCGACTATGTTTCCAAGTGGGTTGAAGCCATAGCTACCCAAACTAATGATCATAAAGTCGTGAAGAAATTCTTGCAAAAGAATATCTTTACCGGATTTCGTCCAAGAGCACTCATTAGTGATGAGGGTACCCACTTTTGCAATGCGCCGCTTGATAAAATCCTTGAAAAATATGGTGTCAAACACAAAGTTGGTACACCATATCATCCCCAAACCAGTGGCCAAGTCAAGGTAAGCAACCAGAGCTTGAAAAGAATTTTAGAGAAGACCGTGAACAATAATCGATCTAATTGGAGTCTTAAGTTGGATGACGCATTGTGGGCTTATCGTACTGCATTTAAAACCCCGATGGGCACGTCACCCTTCCAAATGGTCTATGGCAAAGCTTGTAATTTACCTGTCGAACTTGAACACAGAGCTTTTTGGGCTATTAAATTCTTGAATTTCGATAGCCAGCTCTGTGGGGAGAAGAGATTATTACAGTTGAACGAGCTCGACGAATTCAGACTCAGAGCATACGAGAATGCTAAGCTTAGCAAGGAAAGAACAAAGATACTCCATGACGCTAAGATCAAGGACCGAGAATTCAAAGTTGGTGAAATGGATTTACTCTACAATACTAGACTTCACCTGTTTCCGGGTAAACTCAATTCTAGATGGTCTGGTCCCTTTGAGATTCTCGAGGTTAATCCAAGTGGAGTAATTACTTTGAACGGGTATGGTAATCAAGCTTTTAAAGTGAATGGCCATCGACTTAAGAAATATTTTGGGCAACCAAAGGAGAAGCACGAGACTCTTTATTTCCAAAGAAGAGATGAGAGTACGAGATGTCCCGATTTGTGAAGAGATTCCATCTTATTTCTTTGAGTCGGATGATGACATTCCTACCTCTACTGTGAGGAACCTTCTTCTAAGACCCCGAGCATGTTAGCACACCTATGCCTATCATCCGCAAGAACAAGAAGAAGAGAGTCGGTGTAGTTTGGAGAGAAAAGTTTAATGACCTTATTGCGCACTTGACTTGTTGTTGTGGTGAAAATCATTTCCGCCCCGGTACTTCGATTCCGATGCGAGGTGGCGGTATTTGTTAAACCAAAGTGGCCCGATCCGGGTTGATCTTTTGAAATCTATGTCAAGCTATTGACATTAAAAGAGCGCTCTAGGAGGCGACCTAGTTTTCTTTGTTTGTTTTCTTTTCTTAGGTTGTTTTGTTTTCTTGTTTTTAGAAACAGTACTCTAGTGGCGTGTTGATGGTTATTCCTTTTACTCTTGTTGTGAGGGTTTTGTAAGTTTGCTCATATAGCCCGTGTACCCCGAGATTATATGGTATGTCGAGTGTGGCAGATACTTTTGAGCAGGTTCGCAAGCTTTTATGTCCAGTGTTGTCTATTCGAGTTGTAGCGGTACGTTCATGCTCCGGCCTGACCTCTGCCAACTTTCATCCGACAACCACTGTTGAAACCAGCTAAGTTTTCTTTTTCTTTTATTCTGCACATTCTGAGGACATAATGTGATTTAAGTGTGGGGGGGTAAATTGGGTATGTTTTCATGCTATATCTTTTGAAATATGAGTGAATGTTAAATTTCCACTAAATTTAAATTTTTGTGAATCTCGAGCATATGATTGAAACTAAATGCTTGCTAGTTGTAGTTTTCTAACGATGATAGTATGTGACTTAGTGAGATAATTATAGCATGTCTTTACTCTCATGGAGATAGTATTCATTTTTCACTCACGGAAGCCTTTGATGTCGAAGCAAGATTTTTGAACTATATCCTTTCATTGTTTTAGTGATTTATCTTAGGAAGGTCAGTATGTAACACCTTAGTTAGACCGTGTGCTGTGAATATCATAAAGTTTGAATGTGATAAGTGAGATGTAACTTATGTCTTGAAAAAAAAAAAAGAATGAATAAGCAATCATAATAAATACGTTTGTCGGAAGCTAGTCGATGATTGGAGTGAGGTAGGGCATTATCTCGAAATGTCCTATACCACTATGATGACCAGAAGCTCACGATAGTTAGAAGAAGCTACCTTATGATTTGAGTAGGTAGGGGATTATCTCGAAATGTCCTATTCTACTATGATGGGTAAAAGCTCATTCTGATAGGCGTCAAATTTGGAAATTTTGGAAATGATGAGTAAAAATAAAGTGAAGTCTTTGTTATCATGGATCTTATACCCAGTAGAACCGCATGATATGCTGTAGGGATTATCCTACTGAGTGCGTGGGAAGGCTTTGAGTGGAGCTATTACTGCCTATGTCTAGGATAATCATTGGATTTTTGAGAGGATATTTCTTTGAAAGGCTTGTTAAATTTGAAAAGGGCTTGTCACACATACACTGAATCTATCTATGTGATGGTATTGTTTGCTATCGTTGTTGTATCTTTTGTTACGTGAGTTAGAGATCTATGTGGATTGCATGAAAGTTGAGCTATAGTTTTGATTGTTTTGTCCGAGGACGTACAAAAAGCTAAGTGTGGGGGTGTTGTTAAGGCCATATTTATATGATTATTAAGGGTGTATTTCATTATTATTTCCCCCACATTTGCATAATTTATATAATAATTAAGGGTTTAAGTGCAATTATTTAGTAAGGATGGTTTTAGTATGGTTATTTGAAAATTTGGTTATTTTAAGTATTGAATTGATTGATTTATTATGATTTGGACTTTATTACATTTTTGCAATGTTTATTTATCCTTTAGGAGGCTTAATTTCGAGTGCTAAAGAGGATAAATGAAGCTCAAGTCGAATTATTCAAGATAGAGTTGGAATTGGCTCAAAGAAATTGGATAAAGATGATGAAATCCGACCTCAAAGCAGTCCAGCCGAGCGTCTGCATCCCGTCCAGTGGCCGGGCATCTGATTGCATGGACGAGCGTCCAGGAGAGGAAATCACATACAGAGAGTTTGGACGCAGCATGGACAGACGTCTAGAGCAAAGTCAAGATCCACCAGACGGGCGTCCACAAGACCAGACGGGCGTCCGGTGCCGACTTAAACCCTAACCGACTTAGAGCTCTATAAATACAGCAGCAGCCCCAACCCTAAGGATACACTTTTTACCACATCATTGAGATCGCACTTTCACACCAAAAAAAAGCTGTGGCCGAACCCTAATTCCATAGAGATGAGTTTCTCCAACCCAACAATCATATTCAACATGATTGTTGGCTAGAAACCTTGCGGTGAGTCGACGGAGGAAGCCCATCATCAACACAACCAACTAGAGAGTTCGATGCTTTATGTTAGTGAGTTTAACTTATAGTTTTTCATCACTTTGGATCTTTGTTTTGTATTGATCATGTTTTGTTGGAATTAACGATTCGATGAAACGATTTATCTATATCTATATGCTTGGATCTATGTATGAAAATATATTGGTTTAAGTTTTATTTCGTTCAAGTGATGCAATTAATTGTGTTTTAAGAGATTATGCATGATTAGTTGAGTAAGGGTTTGGAAACGATCTCGTGATTACGTTTTGATTGCTGTTTAGTTTACTTGGAAAAGATAAACGAAACCCTAGAATTTGGTTGAAGAAATTTAATTGAATTCGTGAATAGATCACTACTAAAAACTACATCTTTAGATCACCATCTAGTTGGGGGTTGTTGGTTGATGGGTGGATTCGTTGCCTCGCTGTTTTCCTTTACTTATTTATTAATCAATTCGTTCGTAATCCTTTAGATTAAGTTTAGTTTAAGTTCTAGTTTTATAAACCCTAATTTCCTGCAAGTTTTCTGCACTTCTCTGCCTCAATTCATATTCAGACGTTCGTCCACAATAGCAAACGCCCGTCCATTAGATTTAGTTTTCAGACGCTCGTTCACTTTAGTGAACGCTCGTCCGTCTTTCTGTTTTCGTATTTTCTGCTTGTTTTTATTCTTGTTTTAGTTTTAATTCTTAGGTTTAGGTTTTAGTTTAGTTTCGACCGTAGTTTAGTTAATTTTCGTGACATAATCGACAGAATAATTGTTCCTTGATCCGATAAACTTTCCACTCCCTTAGGACGACCCGTTAACATCCTATACTACGATCCTTATACTTGGGGTGTTTCGGTTATAAATTGTAAAACTCGTTTTTACCGAACACTCATCCTCTCCTAGGAATTGGGCTCTTGCGTCAATTAAACCAAAAAGATGAGATTTAAGTTCGAAATTATTCGCTCCTTCATTGGGTAAAAGTATGGGATTATTAGTCTGGTTTCTTCTTATGGTTTGATCACAGATAGGTCTCGGGTTTGGTGGGTTATTACGATTATTCTGGTTCCGATCTTGATTATTTCTATTATTATGATTTTGATTATTATTAGGGTTAACAGGGTGTTGTCCATGCCCTAGAGCATGTTCTAGCCCTTGTTCAGGTGTTTCATCACTGATTTCAGCCATTTTCGTATTTTTGTTTGAAGATGATTCGTCGGGATTTCCACGACTAGTATGACCACGTTTACTCTCTACTCTTAAGCTTGCCTTTCGTAAGTGTTTATGTCGGGCTTATAAGGAGTGAGCGGGGCCTTACCACTTCTGGTCATCAACTAACGAAAATAGAAAATACTCGACTTTGGTAAAAGAAGAAAATTGGTAACTAAAAGAAAGTAGATACCAACGAAAAATAAAATAGAAATGAGATAAGAAAAAAAGTGTTGACTTATTCTCGAGAATTTTGAGCTAATACAAGTAGTAACCATAGACGCAAAGAAAGAAATTAGCGACGTGTTTCCCCGGCAACGGCGCCAGAAAGCTGACGGACCTTTTCTAGGCTATATAGATCCTAACCGGCAGTGTACCGGGTCAAACTGTAGTGCTAGTGTGGTGAGTCAGAGTGTCGAATCCTCAGGGAAAACGTGGTAATTCTTTTAAGTGTGGTTAAACACCAAAGAGTTGTTATTAACTCGATCTAAACCGCAATTTTATAACACAGATTACTACTATTCTACTTAACATAAAATAAATGCGTAATTTAAAAGTTATTCTAATATAATATATATAGATATATAAATATATATAGATGTACATGGATTGCAAAATATATATATAGATATAAATATATAGATATCAATATATTTATAGGACTAGCCAAAGTTTATATAATTGATTTATACGATCTTTTTCAGTAAACGGAATGTGCTCAATCTTTCCTTTTATATTAGGTCCAATTGAGTAAATGAAACGGTGCACTCCTGAGGTTAACAATTCCTCCTCACACGAGCGTATGAAATTGTCATATGTCATTGTCATCAGTTTAATCTCCACAACTGCCCCATGCTAATCTCAGTTAGTCTGAACAGGTACCGAGTACAAATCTACCCCGGATAAAAGAGGTTATTCCGTTTTTCAGACGGCCGAAGTTATTCAAAAGGCTCCGGTTGTCAGGCGGATCGATTTAACTTTCCGGTGTTAGTTTCAATTAAACCGTTGATTTTAACATTATTACGATCTTGAGCACAATTTTAATAAGATTAATCTTTCCCAAGATAAATCTGCCCCCGGGTAGGAAATAGGATTCCGTTGTCACGCTTTCGCACGGCCAATTTTACCCTCCGTTTTTTCTATCTTTGATCTCATATCCTAACTTCTCTGGTCAGTTCATCGTTAGGTTATATGGTGCGATTCATCTTGGTTAATTACGTCAATCCGAATATTATCAATACGTTGCAAAATAGAAAAAGATTCAATTAACTCAATTTTAGTAAATTTTACTTAGACAACATTCCTTTACCAAAAAGATCGAAACAAAACGATTACATAACTTTGGCTAGTTATTAGATTTAGCCTAAAAACATTATAACAACTAAAAAAACAAACATAACAAACATAAATACTTTAGAAAATTTACCCGATTACAAATCTTTGAATCGAGTCGTATTCTTCCGGACATTACAACGACTTCAACAACACCGAACTTCCGATAATTTCCCGAGCATTACAACAGTACTACGGTATTATTATTTTTGGCATAAGGCCTATTTACAAACTACGAAAACAAAAGAAAATAAGAAGGAGGAGATATATATATATATATAGGATATTGTATATATATATATTGGTACACTTCCATCACTGCTGAACTGAGCTCCTTATATAGAAAAAAATCTTCAAGCCGGCCTGGGCCGGGTTTAGGGCGAACCGGTCCGGTGTAATGATTACATTCAACCCCCAATTATCCAATTGCCGGATAAATTTATATATTTTGGAATAAAACTTCTAAAATTCATATCTCGAGTTCTGGATCTCCAAACAACATGATTCAAGAGGCATCAGAAAGCTCTCAGGAAAATCTACAACTTTCGTGAAGGACTCTTCTTCAGAAAATGTCGTTTTGATGAGCCATTCATTTGTCGAAGATATTTCTCGATTACCACTTAATCAAATCGATTAGCCACTTGACCACTTCGATTGACCACTTAACCATTTAAGCAATTCGATTGACCGTTTAAGCTCCTGACACTCTCTAAATCCTTCCAGAGATACGATTATACTTCAACATGTCGATTCTCGGGATCTCAGCTTATAAATCTGCAATAAAATGCCACAAATACCCACGTAAATCTGACACGACACTCCGATTTACTAAAATCGGTACAAAACGATAACTTTTCATTATTATTACTAACTTTTACTACTAACTATACTAAACTATAAAGATTAATATTTCATATCATTTATACCATAATTTCATATATTTTATATAGAATTCGTTGATAAAACATAATAATATAACGTATATATAATCATATAAAAGTAGTATATCATGTACCAACCCTGCTGTGGATGCTACAACACAAGGGGAAGTAGGAACTGAACAAATCCCTGCTTAGGGTGATGCTACTCAAAGGGAAGCAAGTGTTGAACATATAGAAGTAGTGGACACAAATGCCCCTCAAACAGTTGAGCATTCAACTGACACATTTCAGACTGCTGAGGAAACCTTTTCACAATTGGTTAAGACTTTTGGAGGTCAAACTGCTGAGCCTCAACCTGCTGCAAGAAAACCCACGATGCCTTATGTTAGGAGATCTAGGAGAAAACAACAAGGAGATCTTGCTATGGAAAGAATGTCACAGTATGTTCAATGGAAGATGGGTTTTACAAGAAGCAAAAACCTGCTGCTGAGATGATGAAAAGTTCTAAATAATGGGCATTTGAATCTCTAGGAACTAAGAGTTAGATCGATCTTGTAAATTGCGAAGAGTTAGTGTCCAGACTTCAAGAAGCTATTGACAGAGGAAAGTGGACAGGAAATATGTTGTTTAAAGATCCAAAGTACAAACCATTTTGTGACCCTGATGATTCATCATCATCTGACTCTGATGATGATCATCCCATGCATTCAAGAGAGACAAGTGGTGTTGTAAAAGAAAGGACACCAGAACCTAAATAAAAGAGATATGTTGAGGAGGAACCAGAGCAACCTGCTGATACTGAGGACCCAAATCAATCTACTGAGAGTCAGCATGCTACTGATACCGGTGAGGCAATAAAATCTATTTTTCTTCATAGAAATGCAATCCTAGAAGATGAAGATGAGTTGTTGGTTGCCTTTGCTAGTGAATTGGAAGCTGAAATTGAACCAACAACCATTTTGGGTGGTGCTGCCTTGGAAGATTCTGATGAAGTGGCAAGAAATGAACAGATAGATGCCATATCAGAAGAGTCTGCTCAATGTCAAGATTGGAACAGTATAGATGATGATCTAGTTAGCGTACAAAGTATGGTACGGGAACGGAAAGGAATTTTTCACCCGAGAGCTATTTTCATAGGCCAAAATTCTCCACTCTTTTACCAAAGACTCACTCCTAACCTAATCAAACAAAGAAAAAGTGGGTTGCCTCCCACAAGCGCCTTTGTTTTACGTCATTGGCTTGACTTATTAAGAAACTAAAAGAAAAGCAACAAAGCACGAGTGGAATGAAAGAAAAAAATTGCACATCTTTTGCTCAATAGCATCAAGAACGTGGCAATTAAAAAAAAAACTTTCATCCACTTTTATTTTTTAACAAAAATAAAAACATCTATCTAAAACATTCTAAGTTTAAAGTCCTTAGTTCGACTTTCTACCCCCAACAATACTAAGGATAGTTATACCAAAGGAGAGCAAACTGTTGCGTCTCCCTACACACATAATAAGAATTGAGCACACCTTTAAAATAGAGCAAGAAAAACAAGGGGCTCAATCCCCACCACCAAGATTGGTTCAACAAATTCATCGTGTAACACAATGAATTCAATTTCCCCGAATGAGAGCATATGCCAAGTAACAAAGATTCAAACACCAAACAATAAAATTTTGGCTCAACCAAAACATCAACATATTCAATGTGATCCACCACCACAATTTTTTCAATAAGGTTCAAAGGAGAAGGAATAAATGATTCACTAGTAGCATGTTTCGTACCTTCTTTATGACACTCATGATGGGTGATTACCTCAAGAGTCGACGGTGGAGCAAATGAAATTCATCATTTTTAGCACTCATCTCAACCTTCCTCTTCTCAATCAATTGCTCTACCCGGTTATCCAAGTTCTTTAATTCCAATTGAAGAGTAGTAGCATTCGTTTTAATATCCATCAACTCCCAACCTTGCTCTTCCAATACTCGGCCTTGCTCTTGCAATGTTTGATTGATTTGCTCCAAGAGGATGTCGGTTGAGCTCTTTTGTGGAGGAGGAGGTATTTGTGAAGGTTGAGTATATTGCAAATAGGCATTGGGGTGTTGAAACTGAGAACTTGGAGGACTCTCCCACTCATTGTTGTATGGTGATGTGTATGGGTTGAACTGATAATGTGGTTGGAATCCAAAATCCATACCACCGAATTAAAGCCTCCAAATAAGTAGGGAGGAGAGCCCTCACGGTCATATGGATCCATACACTGCAATTCAAGGGAACAACAAACCACCACTACCGTAGTAGGTGGTGTGACCCTTCAACAAAAATCCAACATCAAGAAAGAAAGAAAAAAAAAAGCAAAAGAAAGAAAAAAAACAACAACCTAAGCCTAAGTCTTCAAACGACTTATGAGATATCGATTAATTCCCCGGCAACTGTGCCAGAAAACTTGATGACCAAAATAGTAACGACCAACCTTAACCGGCAGAGTACCGGGTCGGAAGTACAATAGAGGTGAGCAAAGTCGTATCCCACGAGAAATCAATCGAATACCAAAGTCATTCTCATACTTAGTTTAGGCAAAATCAAGTTTGTTCAGGTTTTGATTATGCTAAAATGAAATTTAAACTAGAGATAAATAGAGATAGAGGCATAGCCAAATCACGATCCAATTGAATACTTTCGCCCCTCTAATCGACTATTTGGGAATGGAAACTACCAACCAACCATCCTAATGCTTATATCGACTCGTTCATGGGTGCAAACTCTTAAGATAGTACTAGACGCCATGCAACAACCTATACCCTTTGCCTGGTTCAACAGTCCGCCTTTAAGGATTTAACTGACCGAAACAAGATAAACGCTCTAGAGCCGCTCGATTTACACCGACAAACCTCGTTACCCAATCGATCTAAACAACTCAGTCAATTGTAGATAACGATCTTAAAACCCTTTTTCCCACACCCCTTCGCAACATACATTTATAAAAGTGGTGTGTGACTTCATGAACTAGGTGATCAAGCTAATTCACGCATTAAGAACAAGTTTTAAGACATGAATTCGTCGATACAACATCAATTAAGCACTACCCATTCCCAATTTCATCAATTAGAGGGTGATTTCTTCAACTTTCACATGATTTGACTATGTAGTAATTAGCTACTCATCACAAAGCAAGAAATAACAAGCAAGAAAGAGATTAAATCCATGAAACAAGAAAAGAAACTAGATTAGTTACCAAAAGTGTAGTAAAAGTCGGATTACATCAAGCTTCATCCACACCCCTGTCACTTGGGGAAGAAGAAGAACACAAAATGAAAAATCCAAGAGAGTTAAGCAAGAATCTAAGAAAGATTATGTTTAATCTAAGAGAAATTGAAGTAAGAAAGAGTTTAGAGAGCCAAAAGGGAGGAATTTCGAGCTATACTAATAGTTAGGGTTCTTAGAGGGTGAATAATCCTGAAAATTTGTGTAAAAATGTATAAATAGGTGCCAAAAATGTCCGAATGCGTACGCATTGCTTCCAATGCATACGCATTTCTCTAAGTTTAGAAAAATTCGACTTTCTGCTCCAAGAATGCGTAGGCATTCCAGTGAATGCGTACGCATTGCCCTGTCAGCATTGATGGCCTTCAGTAATTTGGCGATATATTTGCGTGTAGAGCTCCAAGTTGAGTGATTCAAAATGCGTTGGAAAGAACATTCAATTATCTACAACTTTTGTGAAGAACACAAGTCTAGAAAATGGCTCCAACATAGCTCCAATTGCAGATAAAGTGAATGTAAGGCGTAAACACCCACTACTTTTGATCCGTTCCATTTCCGGGCTTCGGTTTCATCACTCTAAGTCTCATGCCTCATCTTCTGGGCTCATGAGTCACCTATTTCCTGCATTTCCATAGCAACCAACATCCCAAGCATAATTCCACAAGATAAATAGGGCTCGAAAAGTGTCAAAAACATCGTAAAATGCCGAGGTTTTCCATCAATGTGACGGTTCACCTCAAAGTGATTGCTCAATGTGTTTTGTCCTATAAATGGTCTAAAACTACCCAATACAAGCCAAAAGTGTCATAAATTGGGGTTAAAACATGCACCGGAGTATAGTAAATTTGACTCTCATCAAGATGCTGTATAATTGGAAGTTATTGTAGAACAATGAGCTGTTTTAGAAAAAAACATGGGTGTATTCCTAGCCATTGTTGAAGGGCCAATTGGTCAATCAGGTGTGGTTTCCCCTACTGGACAACCTATTCGACTAATTATCATTCCAGATGCACCTATTGAACCTAACATGGAAACTCCACTAATCCCAGGAGAAATTTAACAAAGATTTGTTGAATATACATCGGTAACACCAATAGAGATTCAAGTATCTATTAAAGAGGTGGTTCAGTCAGCTGGAAATCAGACGGCGACTAAACAAAGGTCGGAACTGGTGGTTCAATTTACTGAGGATCAGACAGTGATTGGACAAAGGTTGGAACTGCTTTTGGGATTGGAGGAATCCCCTATTTATAGTATGGAACCTGCTGAAGAGGTTGCCCCTACTGATAACAGAGAACAAGTTGCTGATGTTGTTCTTGAACAATCTGAAGAAGAGGAACTTGTTGACTATGGTGATAGTGAAGATGAACTTTTTGATGAAGTTCCAGAAGAACTTGATGATGATGTTCAGGGGGAACATCAAGGTATTATTGAAGACCTTGGATTGAATAAAGGTAATCCTGAACCTTTTAATTGGGACAGGAATCGTGCAATAGTTGTTAGACAGCCAAGACCTGGTGATGATGAGGATAGGACTACTGAGAATATGGCTGGTGTTGCTTCCACCATACCAGGTCATATTCTAGAAGAGTTAAGGGTTGTTAATGAAGATATCAATCGGCTGAGAAGTCATTTGAGATCTAATGAGCAAGGATTTGAAGATCTTGTCAATCTGGTTGAGTACAAAGGAAGGACTACAGAGGCATCTGCATCAAATATTACTTATCTATAGATTAGATGCAATGATATACATCTTCCAGTCAGTCAAATGAAAATAGATACTGCCAATAGAGACAAGAACCTTGTTGAGGAGATCACCAAGTTGCACACAATGATTGATAAAATGACTGGAAATCCCTCACTTACCCCAAATGATCCTAAATATTTTTAGAGGCTAAATCTGTTGGAACAAACTTTCCAATCAAGGATTACTTCAGTGGATACTAGAACTTAAAATTATTGAAGGCCAACTGAATAATCTTGGATCCACTCAAGAAGGAGTCTTAAATCTACTACACTGTTTTATACATGATGTCAATAAGGGGGGAGAAGGTAGAACAGCAGAAGCAAAAGAGGCAGCTAGTGCTTATCAACAAAGAATATATGAAGCTGAAATTGTTGCATTCAAAACCCCTCCACCTGGCAAAGTTCAATTAACAATGACCCGCTATATGAATTTACAACTGCCTTCAATGCAAGAAGAAAACCCTACAATCACATGACATTCTTGGAAGGGTTAAATTCTTTTCTAGGACTGAATCTTTGGGAAGTAAGGATCGGATCTATGAGATCAAGAAGTAGTACTAGAAAAAGTGGCACAAGAGGTGGAAGAGGTCAGTCTGCTGAACAAAGATTGAGAGGACTGTCAGTGAAGGATTCATTAAATGAATTTAAAGACTTGTATAAGCAAGGAGCTTTCAATTTGCAAGGAATTTAGAAGACCGTTGCAGAAGCATGGGAAAGGTGGAAAAAGATACACATCTGGATAGATTTCTCAAGGATTGAAAATAAATGGATATTTGATATGCAAAGATAAATCAGGGAGCATCAACAGAAAAAGAAACAAGAGAGACACTAATTCATCAGACTACACAAGACCTTTATTTTTGTTGTAATTTTAGTTGTAATTATACTTGAACAATTTCTTTTTGAACCTTAATGATATATATATATATATATATATATATATATATATATATATATATATATATATATATATATATATATATATATCTAAATGAAATTTGTTCTATTTTTTATAGTCTTTATCTTTTTGCTTTGTTGTAATGAGGGTATTGGTATCATCACTAAAAAGGGGGAAATTGTTAGACATATTTTAGTTTTAATGATGAGTGTCAGACTAGTTGTTATAGGTCAAAGGAAAAAAGATGTTTAGAATGAATGTATAGGTTTACAATGGTTTGATCCTTGTATAGGTTTGATCAAACAAGCACTGTAAATGAGTCAGCTGACTAAGTCAGTAGACTCATCTAGATTAGGTGTTTAGTAGAGTGTCTAGGATCTGCTGAAGACTGAAGGATGAGGGTTCAAACTCAGTATCAAAGGCTAAGGGTTCAAACTTAGTATTGAAGACTTAAAAGCCATGGAAATGAGATCAGAATTTAGGTAAGTCTGTGATTGTCTAAACTGATCACATATACCTTGTAATGAAGGTCTAAGTTCCCAAAAAAGACATGTGATGAATGGGACTTAGCTATGTTTGAAATGGTGTACTCTAACTTCACAAACAAAAGTTAGATGAGAAGCAGTCAGCTGAGAGTTCATTTAGGAACACAGCAGACTTTAAGTCAGCTAACTGGTGTATACCTCAACAGACACATGAACCAGACATCAGCTGAGTATACATATTTCAAATTAATCTGTTTCAAGAGTTAGTTTGGAAGATTAAATGGATAAGGATGATATCAAGCATTGGATTAATCAGACAATCAATGGTTTAGATTAAAAAGACGATACAAGAAATTCAGAGTTGTTCTAATTGAAGAAAAACCATTTGTGGAAATATTACATAATATTTAATATTATGAATATTTCCTTTTACCTTTGTATTTCATGTAACACTTTACTTGTACACATTATTTGTAACATGACATATTAAGTGTGTGATATAAACAATTAATATGTCATAAAGTAACTCTAGTTTGTCTTTTTTATGTCCTAGCCTTTATGTCCAGCCGCATATGAGCCGCCCATAGAACTCATGACACTACTAGGACCTTTCTCTCCATACTTGTATCTATATATACTCTTCTTTTATGATGAATAAAAATAAGGTTGAAGTTTACTCAAGTATTATTACTTTCTCAAACTCTCTTCATGGTATCAGAGCCAGGTTCCTTAATCCGCTGAAAAATCTCATCTCATATCAAGAATGTCTTCAATATCTGAAGCTTCTTCACACTCAGAGTCCCAGCAGCCTCAACAGACTGGGGTCACTGAAAACTCTTCATTTACGAATCATAGACTTGATGGAAACAACTACATGCTATGGTCAAGGTTTATGAAGATGTATATCTCCGGCCAAAGCAAGATAGGATACATATCTGGCTCCAAACCTGCCCCTGCTGAAACTGACCCCAAGTTTGAAGCATGGGATACTGAAAATAACCAAGTCATGACCATCCTCATGAGTTCAATGACAAAAGAGATCAGTGAGAACTTCATGATGTATGATACTGCAAAGGAAATCTGGGACAATGCCAGAGACCTTTACTCAAAAAAGGACAATACATCTGAGGTCTATGATCTTGAAGCTCAAATCCAAAATTGCAGGCAAGGGGATCTGTCTGTAACTCAGTACTTCAACCAACTATCTAAGGCATTGCAACACCTAGATATGTTGGAAACTCACCAATGGAATGATGTACGGGATGCTACCTTGTACATGGACATCATTGAGAAAAAGAGGGTATTCAAGTTCCTCACTGGACTGAACCCATCTCTTGATGATGTTAGAGGAAGAGTCCTTGCTACTAAACCACTCCCCAATCTCAAGTCTGTGTTTGCTGAAGTCAAACATGAGGAAAGCAGGAGAAAAGTGATGCTGCAAAGCAACCTTGCTGATCACCCTACTGAGAGCTCAGCACTGATGGTTGTCAGAAAGCCTGCTGAGGTTACTGAGGTCTATAGAAGGCCTACTGAGAAGACATGAAAGTTGTTCTGTGACCACTGCAAACGCATAAATCACACAAAGGACAATTTCTGGAAACTACATGGTAAGCCTAACTCCTCAAAATCCTCCAAACCAACCAGGGAAATCCAGGGCAAACATGTCAGTGAAGAAGAGAACAAGGACACTGCTTTGAATGCTCAGTGTGCTGCCTTCAAAGCCTTCCTTTCTCAGCAAAAGGAAGGGAGTTCCATCACTGACACAGCTACTCATGCTAAAACAGGTACATTCCCCTCACCTGTCAGTAGTGATACTTGGATTGTTGATTCTGGGGCATCCTCACATATGACTGGTAACAAAAGGCTTATATCTCACCTTAAACCCTGTCATCAGATCCACAATATTAAGATTGCTGATGGATCTATTTCCTGTGCACAAGGTTTTGGAAATGTTAAACTTACTGATAAGATCTGCTTACAGGATGTCCTGTTTGTTCCAAAATTAGACTGTAACCTTATATCTGTCAGTAGACTTACTAAGGACCTAAATTGGACAGTCTTGTTGAATGAAAATCAGTGTATATTCCAGGATCTTTCTTCACAGGAAGTGATTGGGAGAGCTAAAGCCTGCTCAGGATTGTTTGTGGTCAACCCTGCTGAAGACAGAAGACCAAAGACTGAAACAGCCTCAGCAGCCTGCAACCAAACATTAGACAATATCATGCTCTGGCATTATAGACTAGGTCATCCAAGTTTTGGTTATTTAAAATCTATAATTCCTAAATTGTTTAAAGGATGTGACATCGGTGATCTTCAATGTGATATTTGCCAGTTTGCCAAACTTACTAAATCTGTGTATACTAAAATTCCTTATTTACCTTCCACACATTTCACTTTGATTCATAGTGATGTATGGGGACCCTCAAGAGTTAAACGTATAACAGGGAAAAGGTGGTTTGTCACCTTCATAGATGACCACACCAGAATCACATGGCTGTTTTTGATGAAAGATAAATCCGAAGTTGGAACCATCTTCCAAGAATTCTATAACATGGTATCCACTCAATTTGACACTAAGATTAAAATCTTAAAAATAGATAATGCCCTGGAATACTACGAGTCCAACCTCAGCACCTTCCTGAATGATAAGGGAATTGTTCACATCAGTAGCTGTGTAGAGACACCTCAGCAGAATGGGGTTGCTGAGAGGAAAAATAGGAACTTACTGGAGATGGCTAGATCAATCATGTTCACCACACATGTGCCAAAATACATGTGGTGTGAGGCTATATTAACAGCCACATATCTGATCAACAGGTTACCCAGTAGAGTGTTAGGTTTCAAGACTCCCATCCAAACCCTGCTGACAACTCATTCCTGCCCTCATCTCATTGTTGACTTGCCTCCAAAGATCTTTGGATGTACTGTGTTTGTCTATATTCATGCCCAAAACAGAATCAAACTTGATCCCAAAGCTCATAAGTGCATCTTCCTAGGCTATGCCAAAGACAAAAAGGGTTACAAGTGTTATTCTCCCACTGACAAAATATTTTACAATTCTATGGATGTAAAATTCTTTGAAAAAACCCCATACTACAGAGAACCTACTGAGACAGTCACAGATGGCAACCTTATTGAAATTGAGCTCACTCCAATCCCTCAACCAACTCCTAAGCAGACTCCTGATACTCATCGGCCCTCGCACCTCGGCGGATTCCCGAACCTCGGCGGCCGGCGAGCCCGGCATCCTGCGAACCTCGGCGGCCCTGCGAGCCTACTGAACCTCAGCAGCCTCCTGAGCCTACTGACCTTGCTCATTCCACTGATATTGATGACAGACCCATTGATGTCCGAAAGGGAAAGAGATCATGCACTAATCACTCTATTCATACTTATGTGTCTTATGATCACTTGTCACCTTCTTTTGCTATGTTTACACAGGACTTGGATTCTCACACCATTCCTAAGAATATACAGGAAGCTCTTCAACATGATAGGTGGAAGGCAGTTGTCAAAACTGAAATGACTTCTCTTCTTGACAACCATACTTGGGACCACACCACTCTCCCACATGGAAAGAAGACATTCAGCTGTAAATGGCTGTTCACTATCAAGTACAATGCTGATGGTACCATTGACAATTACAAAGCTAGACTGGTTGCAAGGGGATTCACTCAAACATATGGACTTGACTACAAAGAGACCTTTGCACATGTGGCAAAGCTAAACACTGTCAGGGTACTGATCTCACTTGCTGTCCAACTTGACTGGCCTCTCCACCAAATGGATATCAAGAATGCTTTCCTAAATGGTGACCTTACTAAGGAAGTCTATATGAATGTACCTCCTGGTTTTGCCAACACTCACACTTAAGGGAAAGTTTGCAAACTGAGGAAATCTCTATATGGCCTGAAGCAGTCCCCTCGAGCCTGGTTTGGCAAACTTACTACTGTGGTCAAAGCTGCTGGATATCATCAATGCAACTCAGATCACACCATGTTTATCAAAACAACCAACTAGAAAAGATCCATTCTTATTGTCTATGTGGATGATATCATCCTTACTGGTGATGACCCTGCTGAGATCCAACAATTGAAGACCCTTCTGGCAAAAGTGTTTCAAGTTAAAGATCTGGGATATCTCAAGTACTTCTTTGGCATGGAAATAGCCAGAAACAGTCAGGGTATCTCAGTCTCACAGAGGAAGTATGTGATGGACCTGCTGAAGAAAACTGGCATGTTAGGGTGAAAACCTGCTATCTCTCCAGTAGACTCAAGTAATTCTCTGGTGCATGGTAATCTTGCTGTCAGAAAGGATCAATATCAGCGACTTGTAGGGAAACTCATTTACCTCTCTCATACAAGACCTGATATTGCATATGGAGTTAGCATTGTCAGACAATTCATGTATTGCCCCACTGAACAACATTGGGATGCTGTCTCCAGAATATTGAGATACTTAAAGTCAACTCCTGGACAAGGCTTACATTTCACTAAGTCTACTGAGAGATCCATTAAGGTCTACACTGATGCTGACTAGGCTGGTTGCCACATAGACAGAAGATCTACCATAGGCTACTGTTCATATGTATGGGGTAATCTTGTCACTTGGAGAAGCAAGAAATAGCCTATTGTATCTAGAAGTAGTGCCGAAGCTGAACTCATGGCACTTGTTTTGGGCATTTGTGAAGCACTGTGGCTGAAAAAAGTCCTTACTGAACTCCAGCAACCTCCTCAACAACCCATCATACTCTGCTATGACAATAATTCAGCATTATGCATGGCAGAGGATCCTGTTCATCATGATAAAACAAAACATGTGGACATTGACAGACATTTTCTTAAAGAAAAGATTGATGCACATATCATTCAACTTCAGTATGTTCCCTCAGCCGACCAGAATGCCGATATTCTCACAAAGGCCATTCCACCTCTTATGTTCAGCAGACTGAGTAGCAAACTTGGTTGTATAAACATATACAACCCAGTTTAAGGGGGGGTGTGGAAATATTACATAATATTAATATTACATAATATTTAATATTATGAATATTTCCTTTTACCTTTGTATTTCGTGTAACACTTTACTTGTACACATTATTTGTAGCATGGCATATTAATTGTGTGATATAAACAATTAATATGTCATAAAGTAACTCTAGTTTGTCTTTTTTATGTCCTAGCCTTTATGTCTAGCCGCATATGAGCCGCCCATAGCACTCATGACACTACTAGGACCTTTCTCTCCATACTTGTATCTATATATACTCTTCTTTTATGATGAATAAAAATAAGGTTGAAGTTTACTCAAGTATTATTACTTTCTCAAACTCTCTTCACCATTGGTTGACTGTCTGTCTATCAGGAGGACACTGATATACTGATAGAAACTACATCAGAATGAAATATGAACTTACAAGAAATTAAGAGCTAAACACCCTGCTGAACTGAGCATACACTTTGATCCAGAAGTTCTTCACTACATTCAAGTATCATCTAGTTTCCACACTTGAAGATTATAAGTTGTCGATCTTTTCATCCTGACCAAAAGGTTGCTGAAGCTGAATCACTTTCTTGATTCAAACCTTTCTTTTCATAAAAAAATCTGAAGACAGAGAAGCACTGTTGAGTGTCAAGAACTGTTGTTTTTGTGGTGGAGCTAGTGAAGAGATAATCCTACCCTTCAAGGACCAGTGGAGTATTAGGAGCAGCAATCATACATGTTCGTAGTATTCAGTTTGTGAAGCCATAGTTATTGGTCAAGGACAAACAACTTAGGGACTTTTGTAACAGAAAACTCAAAAGACTCTAGTAAACTTTCTTCAACATCACAGGAGAAGAGTGGACTACAGGATACACCACCTTGAACCACTATAAATCTTGCCTATTTTACTTACGGCATTCCATTTTACTGCAAGTTTATTCACTTCAACCTATTGAACTAGATATTGAATTCACACACATCTCACTTCTGAGTATCCAATACTTAGCATTATCTTTGAACAACAAGAAAAAGGCTAAAACTAAGTATATTCCGCTGCAACTGATTCACTGGATTTAATAGTCAGCTGACTGTTCAGTCAGCACTATTGACCTTGCTGAGTTTGTCTTAACTCCGAAATTTTTTTGAAGTGTTAAGTTTATTCACCCCTCTCTAAACTTAACCAAAGCCTTTTCAGGGTACCAACATTTATAGAGTTTCAAATCAGTGGATGGATTTTAAGGACTTATGTATCAGTCCTTATTATATGTTGCCCGATAATCTGAAGTTGTTGTTATGCTCTGATGGTGATATGAAGGCCATGATTTGTGTTTCTGAATCTTATATTGCTAAGCGCGTTAATGTGGTGGTTGTAGGCACTGGTGTGGTTGGTTCTTCATCTTCTTACAATGGTGGTAGTTGTGTTGGAGTGGAGGATAATGTTGATGATGAAGTTTGTATGTTATTGTCTCTTACATCTTCGAATGATAGTAATCAGTTGAATTTTGGTTGGGACAAAGTATTAATCGGGGAAGGTCAACGTTTTGTTGGTGGTGCAGATGAATTTAGGGAGTGCTTGCAGAAACTGTCTATAGAAATTGGCTATAAGTATGTGTACACGAAGAATGATAATAATAGGATTATGATGTTTGTTCAAAGAACAATGAAGCAAACTGTGGTTGGAATGTGCGTGCTTCGAAACAGAAATCAAATGGATTCTTTTATGTAAATGTATTGTGCAATGGTCATACTTATGGTAAATCTTCCAGATCTTTTGGCCGAGATCATCGTATGACTTCTGATCTTCTTGAAAAGTTTATTGTTTCTAAGGTTCGTTATGACCCAAGTTATTTTGCAACAGATGTACGACTTGCGACAGCCACTGATTATAGGCATCCGGTTTCTTATGATGTTGCTTGGTCTGCCGTTAAAAAAGCGAAAGATTCATTACATGGTGATGTTGATAAGTCATTCAAAAGTTTACCAGGTTATGTTACTAGTGTGAATGAAACAAATCCTGGTTTTGTTGCATTTTTAGAGACGCATCCTGAATCTCGACTTTTTCAGCGGATGTTTATTGCCTTTGATGCTTGTATTCGTGGGTTCAAGTATTGTCGACCAATATTTTTTTCTCGATGGGGCACATTTGAAGTTTAATATGAAGGGTCATTTGTTGGTTTCAACTGGGAAGGATGGTGAGAATGGTATGTTTTATTTGCAGTTACAATTGATTTTTTATGCAGTGACACCTGATTTTGTGCTGTGACACCTGATTTCATGCACTGACACTTGTTTTTTTTAAAGTGACATTGGGAATGTAGTGAGACCTTGTTTTCTTAAGTCCTTGTATTAACTGCCCTTGCATTTACTTTGTGCTTTTTGTATCATGATTGCGTTTTTGTACTTTCTTCCTTTGGTATATATGATTATTGTTGCAGTGACATTCCTTTTCTGTTATTTTGCAGTGACATTTCATTGAAATTCTTGCAGGAATATATCCTCTGTTTTATGTTGTTGTTGATTCTGAGGATTTTTATAATTGGAAATGAACCTTGTTGCATTTGAAGGATTTACTTGTACTAATTCGTCGAATTACATTCATGGGAGACAGGAATCCTGGATTAGTGGATGCTATAAGTGAGGTGTTTCCTGATGCATTCCATTCTTATTGCATTTACCATTTAAAGTTGAATCTGAAGAGTTGTTTTAGTGGTAGATCTACAAGTAAAGCTTTGCATAACAGATTGGTTGATTTTCTTTGCCAATGTGCTTATGCTCCGAGTGTTGAAGAGTTTCAGAAGTACATGGATGATCTCTTACTTGAAGGTGGAGCTCGCAAAAAGGTTCTTTGAGAATTTATAGCCAGAGAATATGGCAAATGATTATTTCAAAGGTTGTCGAAATGGTCTTATGGCATCTTCTTTGGCTGAATCTTTTAATGCATGGATATTTAAAGAGTGACACCTTCTTGTATTGAATATGGTTGATGGAATTCGTATCAAGATGATGACAAGATTTTCAGATAGGCATGCTGATGCGGCATCATTCAGGTCTTTGATATGCCCGAAGGTTGATGCTATTTTGTATAAGTGATGGATTCGGGGAGAGGCTTTATGGTTGCTAGTTCTAGTTATTATAAGTATAAATTTTTTTCATCTTCGCCAACAAGTGTTGATTTGGATGTTTGATCACGTGCAAGGCACTAACTAGCAATAGGACTAGGTCTATCGCAGTAGAGTACCGGTGAGTCAAGGTCGAATCCCACAGAGACTCATAAGAACGTCTAATTATTAAGATCGAGCTTGTCACGATAACGGTCTACGACCAACTATAATATAGACAGAAGTAAATTTGGTAACAATCAACTAGCAAGATTATGCAAGTTCAACGAAGCAAACTAAAGTTTCTAAGGTATTAGTTCAATTATGATTAATTAGTTATTCCCCCACACATGCAACAGTCCTCCCCATTGGTGAATTTATTCATTATTCAGCTACGGGTACAACTCCTAACCCTATCTACTTCGACAATGGCAGTAGATAATCTATACACAAGCTACCCTCCTTAATTGGTCCATAATAGCCCATACGCATAAATAACTAGAGCTATTGATATTGAGCGCTAACCCATACCGCAAACCCGCCTAGACAGCTGTCGATATTGGCCAACACGTTTCTAGGGTCCATTCTAGATAATGTCCTAATTAACACTTCACTAACAGTCCTTCATGTTAATTTAAAATAACATGCAAATAGTTGATCAGGCTAAAAACATGTAAATTAAATCTATCGATCAACGTAGCTGGCGCCGATTATCATGAATTAGTAATTTACTAGGTATTCAGATCTAGTGATATAGACCGTCGTAGATCTGAAGAATGCAACTACTATTCATGATTTCTTCACCAATGAATCAAATCTATAACACATGGGTAAAATAAACTAACGACTACATAATTAAACTAAATAAACAATTAAAACATACTAGTCGAATAGAACAATGATAGATATACATCTTGGAAAAGACAAAAAATCATACCCTCGAAGATGAGCGTAGATCTCCTTCGGATCTCTCCCTAGGCGGCGACTCCGTCGTCTCTCCGACCAGAACTCATAAAATAAATAAAGGAAAGAACTAATAACTTTTTATTGCATAATATTTGTCTCAAAAATTGTACACTTGTGTTCTGAGGAGAAGCCTCTTATTTATAGCTATCTAAACCGACTTAGGAACAACTAGTTCGACCCCTCATCCAAGAAAACGCGTTTCGGAAGATTCTCGATTCTCGGTAAGTCTGCACCGACCCTCGGGTTACCGGGGGTACTTTATATTTTTTCTTCAACCGACTTAACTTGGATGCTTCTGGAATACCCTAGGCCCATTCTTTTTGTTCAGTCCACTCCAAATTCGTCCATCATGCTTAGCCCAATATTCCGTTTCCTGAAAATCATCAAATAATGCATGAAATAATATCGAAACAGGGAAAATAAATGTTAAGTGCAGATTTCTCGACTCACAAACCCGACATATGCTATTCAACTCAAATGGTTCATATTTATAGGTCGAAACAACTATTTTTAGCTCATAATGGATAGAATATTGACGTTGTAGGATAGACTATTTTAACCGTCATCAATGTTTGTGCTTGCTCATGGGCAGAGTGGCAGTGGAATGGCTATCAGTGTGTTCATGGATTGGCTATGATTAGGACTACTGGTTTTTCATTGGCTGACTACGTCGATCCTTGTTTTTTGACAAAGTCATATGTTGGTTCATACGAGTTAGCAATAAATCCAATTCCTGGTCTAGTTTTTAAGAACAATTCTGACGATGTTATTGTGCTTGCTCCTATTGCAAAGAAGCAACCTGGTAGGCCACAAATGAAGCGTATTCGATCTCGTGGTGAGTCATCAAAGCATCTTATCCAATGTGGTCGTTGTCGTGAGTTTGGGCATCATAATAAATGTTTTCTTTATCGATAGTTAATAGATGTTTTCTTTTCGTAACCATTGACATTAGAGTTTAATATTCATGGTTTGTGTCACTGCTTCAGTATATTTCATTGAGATTACTATTAATGCACTGATGTTATTAAGTGTTCTGTACTTAATGCTTTCATATTTGTAATCCTTTGTATTACCTAGATATTATTGGCATTGGTATGTTTCTATTTCCACTGAAATGATGATGTACTTAATGCAGTGACATGAGTGTCACTACATTTTTATGTTTATGCAGATTGGTGTAATGCAGGGACTGGCAGTTGTATTCAATAGAATGAGCTAATTATATACTTATTGTCTTCACATTTGTATTTTTTATCCCTCATATGTTAGTGACATTGTTATCTTTGTATTTGTTTTGTGAATGCATTGAAATGATTGTGTATAGTGCGGTGACATGAGTGTCACTACAGATTAGTGGTAATCCATTGACTTCTTGTTGTATTCAATGGAATGAGTTGATTATATACTTAATGACTTCACATTTGTATTGCTTTTTATACCCCATATGTTAGTGATATTAGAATCTTTGTATTTGTTTTTATGAATGTATTGAGATGATTTTGTAGTGAGTGCAATGACATGAGTGTCACTGCATCTGTATGAAGATGTATTTTAGTGTCAATGCATTGTTCCGGTAATGTGCTTAATGAAATTACATAATTATGTACATAAAATGTTAGGGGACAAATTCATATGTAAAATATCGTGTTTTATAAGTGTTTTTATAAGTTTTGTACCGGTTTAGTAACCGGAGTGTCGTGTCAGATTTACGTGGGTATTTTTGGTGATTTATTGCAGAATTATAAGATGACCAGTATCCCACGTAACGACATGTTTTGGAGCCTAAATCATATCTTTTAAGGGATAAAAGATTATGCCAAAAATCTAACAAGTTTGAGCAGATCAACTGTCCTTAGTGTTTCTACCGTAACTCATCTTCAACGGACATTTGACCTAACTTAGAGGCATTTTCAGAGAAAAAGTCCTTGATGAAAGTTGTAGATCTTCAGAAGAGCTTTCCAACGAGTATTAAATCATATCGATCGAGGTCTACAGCTCGAGATAGGTTTCTACGAACATCGGAGATGTTGCATGGCCGGCACGCGCCGGAGAAGGCCGGATCTTGCAGAAATATCTCTGACACTGGCACGTGGGTCTGACAACAAAAGAATATATACTGTGTAGCCGGCACGTGCCGGTGGTGCTCCGGCACGCGCCGGCCATGTTATACTCCTATAAATAGGAGATCATCCTGAACACAAAGGAGGTGAAAAAAATGCAAAATCTCTCTTAGATAATCTTCTATCTCGTATTTTGTTGTTTTTAGTTAAATAAATGCGTAAACGGCACTGCCGGAATAATGCGATGTAATGTTTTACTATAAGTATTGTATGATGCTTGGAAAGATGAGCGGCTAAGGTCTCGAGGCTAGAACCACCGTTGTGAAGCCACCATCACCGGAATAAACAAGGATTTCGTTTTCATTTGTTCTAGTGAGTTTCTTGTTCTTCCTTCATGTTTGAATTGTTTATGTGCAATTTGTATGATCAATACTTGTGTTGCATGCTAATCGAATTTAGATACGATAGTTGATAAATTCGTAGATTACCGTGAAGGAGAATGATAATATTCTTCCAACATACGTAAGTTGAGGGTGAATGTTATTAGATTAGGATTTATATCCATATCTTTGATCCGTAAATGCTTTAGTTGTACCGAGAGTGGTGAACTAATTAAAAGGCGATGAACCGAAAGGGAAAATGCCTCTTTAGAGATAATAATCCAAGAACTTACGAATGAATATGTGTCTTTCTTGTTATTTTCGGTGGGGTGGTGGATCAACGGTGTGTTCTAGTTGTTTTAATCTTTCTTTAAACAAATTTTCACGTATCGTCTTTCTTTTCACGTTTGCTACCTTAGTTTGTTAATTGAAAATCCGAGATCATAATCATCAACTTTATAAAAGAAATCGAAGGCAAAAAACTCTTTTTCGTACAAGTCCCTGCGGATACGATCCGGTTTCACCACTATATTTGCGAGCCTTCGCACTAGGTGACATCGGTTTTATTTTATTACTTGTTATCTTTTGCTTTGCATAAAACCGCGAACAAGTTTTTGGCGCCGTTGCCGGGGACTTGGCACGGAAAGTTTTCGTTTTCAATTTCTGTTCTGTTTCTATTTTATCTACGCTGTTCAGACCTGTTTCGAGCTTGTTTTAGTTTAGTTTTTATTTATTAAGTCTAAAAAAAAATATAATAATTAAATAAAATAAATAAATTTTAAAAAAATAAAAAATAAAAAATAAACCCGTGTTCCTTGGTTAATCGTCGAGGTTGGGTGATGGATTCTCGGTGAATCCCACTCTGCGGAAGCATAAGAATTAAAATCCCGAAACCTCGTGGTTAAGGTGTTGGTGTTCGAACGTGGTTTATGAAAACTCGAACTCACGGGGGACCTCTTTTGTATAACCCGGAGCTAGAGCGAACCATCGTTCGACCGAACAAACGTTTGGCCCGGCTCTCCGGACCGACGGACGAGGGAATCACGGAAGAAAACGATCTGAAGGATACGTTGAGGGAGAAGCTCAAGTAGGAGCCGAGGTTGAGAAAATGGCGGATCAACGGACATTGGCGGACTTTGCCATGCCATCTCTTGTGAAAGTTAATCCTGCGGTCGTGATTCACGAAATCACGGCTGATAATTTCGAACTCAAAACTTCTTTAATCAATTTGGTAAGAGGTTCCACATTTCATGGATTTTCCCGAGGACCCGCACGATCACATTCACTCATTTCTAGAATCGTGTGGGACTATTTTAATCAAAGGGGTCACGAGGACGCCACGAAAATGAAACTCTTTCCTTTCTCCTTTGAAGGGAGAAGCGAAAGAATGGTATAAATCCTTACCGTCGAATCCATTACTTCGTGGGAGGAGTTGGAGAAAGAATTTACGAGCCGGTACTTTCCACACTGCAAAGACGGCTCATCTTCGAATCGAGATATTCACTTTTGTGCAATCCGAGAAGGAATCGTTCTACGATACGTGGAGACGATTTAAGACTGTCTTGAGAAAGTGCCCCCACCATGGGAAATTTGGATAAACAAAGATTGGTCAACACTTTCTACGGTGGTTTGATTTGAATTGACTAAAGGAATGGTGAATAGTTCTTTGGAGGTGCATTTCGAGAAAGACACACGATGAGGGATGGACGTTGTTTGAAGATATTGCAAAGTATAATTATGCCCCTACATATGCGGGTGCATCCAATCGAAAAGCTCGTTGCGGGGAAGTATGAGGTAGATGAGACCACGTTTCTAAAAGCTCGGTTGGCCGCACTACAAAAGCAAGTGGCGGCAATGAATGTTCCAAGTCTTGTGTGTGACAAGCGCCATGGCCAAGGCCATCGCGATAATCGGTGCCGGCTTGACCCAATCTCTCGGGTCAAAGGCTGTTCAAAACAATGTTGTTTGCCAAAATTGCGATACCATTGGGCACACATTCCATCAGTGTCATCTATTGTTGCATTCAGAGGAGGTGAATGCATTCAATTCTATAAATTATCGACCTCCGGGTCAGAATCAAAACACTCAAGGGTTCAATTACAACCGGAACCACCCTGGTTTCCGATGGAATGATCCTTCCGGGGCAGCGAACCCCCATCACTTTCAGGCCCCTAGGCCTAATCAAAGCAATTTTCAATCCAACTATCGACCAGCATGGAACACTAATCCACCGCAAAATCAAAATCAATCATTTCAGATCTTAGAACAAAAGTTGAGTGAGCAAATCACGGCCAACACTCAATTGGCAAATGCTTTAAGTACTCTGACCAGTACAGTGAGGAATTTAGAGGTGCAAATGGGACGGATTTCGGGGCGACAAGCAAGTCGACCTCGGGGTCGGTTTGCCGAGTTTTGCGAGAAGAACCCCGAGGGGTCAACTTGGTCCGAGAATGACCAAAATACTTGCACCGATCTAGCTGCACCATGGGACTATGGTCGGGATGAGTTGAATGCCATAAATGCGAGGAGTGGGAAAGTGGTTGGCGGTCGGGCCAACCGGGGAAACGAATAGCCCCTCCTGCGAGCGAGAGACGCGGGGAGGGGAAGATCTTTGTTCTCCTCGGAAAGATGTTGGGACTCTTGTTGAGCCAAGTGAAAAAGTAAATTCGAGAGAAGTGTGGAAGTTGAGAATACGATGATAAAGAGAAGAATGCGAGAAGAAGTCGAGAATCTAAGTTGAGTTCTGGGAAGCACGTGAGGTGGAAGGATAGGAAGACAAAGCAATCAATGATAAGACAGCAAAGAAGAACTTCACCGAGGAAGACTTTGCTGATCTCCCTTACCCACCTAACAAGAACAAGCTCTCATTAGCAGTCGATAAAGAGTATAAGAAGGTTATCGACTTGCTCAAGAACACTGAGGCAAACATTCCATTAGTTGATCTTTTGGTAGGAATGCCAAAGTATACAAAGTTTATAAAGGACGCGGTAAGTTCGAAAAAGAAGCTTCAAGAGCTCGAACACATAGTGTTGAATGGAGAATGTTCCGCAATCGTCCGGACTAAACTTCTGTGAAGTGTCACGACCCTGGAAGATTTACGATTTCGTGTACTATTGGGAACAGGGACTTCCACAATGTTTTGTGCGATTCGGGAGCATCAATCAATCTGATGTCTACTTCAATCTTCCAATCTCTTGGATTGGATCAATCTATTACTCTTATACCTATTTCTCTCCAACTTGCAGATAGAAGTGTGAAGTATGCAAGGGGAATTGTAGAAGATGTATTGGTCAAGGTTAAAAACTTCATATATCCAGCTGATTGGGTAATCATGGATATGACCAATGATGAGAAAACCCCCTTGATCCTTGGAAGACCTTTTCTTGCAACCGCCCGTGCCTTACTAGATTCCCACAGTGGCGAAGTAACCTTACATTTGGAGGATGAGAGTATAAAGTTCAATGTGGGCAACGCAGTGAAGCATGCATCCGGTGATGCTTGTTTAGCTATTGAGGACGATTTCACTGATGAGTATGATAAACAAGTGTTCATGGGTAGTTGGGATGAGGAAGAATTCAATAAACTATACGCAACTTGGACTAATGAGGAGTGGATAAAATTTTTAGAAGAGATTGACAAGGAAAGTTCTGACTACCAGGAGGTGATAAGAAAGATAATTAGGAAGAGGCATGGTGATATGCCAAGATTTGCAAAGGGAGATGAGGCCCCTGTCTGCTGGGAGGCCATGATGCTTCAGAGCCCTTATAATAAGCTTGGAGATCTAGAGCTTAAGGGAGATAAATTAAGACCAAGTGTGGAGGAGCCACCGTCAGATTTAGTGTTGAAACCCTTGCCTCAACACTTGAAATACATTTTTCTGAGGGACGGTGATAAGCTTCCTTTGATCATTTCATCTAAGTTAGAACCAAAGGAGGAAGAAAAGCTTATCAAAGTCTTTGCAAGATAATATCCTCGCCTTTGGTTGGCAAGTGGGAGATATCAAGGGAATAAGCCACGATATCGTATGCATAAGATCGGGATTTGTAGAGGGATCGAAGAAGGTGCGACGACCTCGGAGAAGGCTAAACCCTCGTATGCGGGAGGTTGTTAAGAAGGAAATCATCAAATTGCTTGACATGGGTATCATCTACCCAATAGCCGATAGTGAATGGGTAAGCCCCACTCAGGTGGTGCCAAAGAAAGGAGGGATTACTTTTGAAAAGAATGAAAAGGGGGAAGAGATTGCCTTACGACAAGTTGCGGGTATAGAGTTTGCATCGACTACGAGAAGACTAAATGAGGTAACTCTAAAAGACCACTTCCACTTTGCCATTCATTGACCAGCTCCTTGAGAGGCTTAGTGGCAAGCAATTTTATTGTTTTTTGGATGGCTATTACGGATACTTTCAAATAGCCATCGACCCCACCGATCAAGAAAAGACTACCTTCACTGTCCCTCCGGTACCTTCGCTTACCGAAGGATGCCATTTGGTCTCGCAACGCACCGGCTACATTTCAAAGATGTATGCTTGGCTATCTTTGATGGTTTAGTGGAGAAGGTGATGGAGATTTTTATGGATGACTTCTCTGTATTCGGGGACAGTTTCGACCACTTGTTTACACAATCTTGATAAAGTTACGTCGGTGCATAGAGAAGGACTTAGTCTTAAATTGGGAAAAGTGCCACACGATGGTGGAAGAGGGAATTGTTCTAGGACACAAGGTGTCCAAAGAAGGTATTGAGGTTGACAAAGCAAAGGTAGAAGTTATTGAAAAAATGACATACCCCAAAAATGTAAGAGAAGTGAGAGGTTTCTGGGTCATGTCGGCTTTTATCGGCGGTTCATAAAAGACTTTTCTAAGATAGCCAAGCCTTTGTCAACTCTCTTAAGAGAAGATGTGAAATTTGTTTTCACTCCTGAGTGTGAAAGAGCGTTTAAAGAATTAAAAGACAAGTTGGTTACCTCGCCAATTCTTATAGCACCCGATTTGGAAAGCTCCCTTCGAGCTTATGTGTGATGCCTCTAATTATGCAGTCGGTGCGGTGCTAGGTCAGAGAATGGACGGCAGGTTCAAACCCATCTACTACGCTAGTCACACTTTAAACCCAGCACAAGTAAATTATGCAACAACTGAGAAGGAGTTGTTGGCAGTAGTTTTTGCCATGAATAAATTTAGAAGCTACTTGCTTGGGTCGGAAGTTACGGTGCGGACGGACCATTACGCATTGAAATATACGTTAAACAAGGTGATGCCAAGCCTCGTTTGTTGAGATGGATCTTAATTTTACAAGAGTTTGATGTTCATATCCGGGACAAGAAGGGTAGCGAGAATGTGGTAGGCGACCATATGTCTCGGTTGACCGATGATCCTCAAGTAGAGTCGGATGAGATTGGAATTGATTTTCCAACCGAGCAACTCATGACTATTGATGTGTGCGAGGTTACTCCTGCCCGTCTTGGAAAAAGTTCTCCTTGGTTTGCACCTTTTGCAAACTTCTTGAGCGGCGAGATATACGGACCACGACACGACATATCGGCAAAAGAAGAAATTCTTTTCGGATTTGAACTATTATGTGTGGGACGATCCAATTCTCTTCAAGCGTTGCAAGGATGGATTACTCCGTAGGTGTGTCCCCGAGTTCGAGCGAGAGGGACATTATGGAGCAATGCCATGGCGGACTGTGGGAGGTCATTATGGAGTTGGGGAAGGCTAGCTGCGAAGATTTTTCGGTCCGGTTTCTGCGGCCGACAATTTTTAAGGATACGAGAGAGCTTTGTAAAAGGGTGTGAGCGGTGCCGGCGCACCGGTAAACTTTCTCGGCGAATGGACATGCCTCTCCACCCTATCCAAGAATGCGAGGTTTTCGACGTATGGGGTATTGACTTCATGGGACCATTCCCATCCTCGTATGGGAACAAGTACATTCTAGTACGCGTCGACTACGTGTCAAAGTGGGTGGAAGCGATAGCAACACCGCGGAACGACCACAAGGTGGTCAAGAACTTACGAGGAAAAATATTTTTACACGGTTTGGCTGTCCACGAGCTCTCATCGGTGACGAGGGAACTCACTTACGCAATACTCCATTAGAAAAGATTTTAGAACGATATGGGGTAAAACACAAAGCTGCTACCCCTATCACCCTCGACGAGTGGACAAGTTGAAGTAAGTAACCGAAGCTTGAAAAGCATTCTTGAGAAGACGGTGAATTCTCATAGGACGGACTGGAGTCGAAGCTGGATGATGTGCTCGGGCTTACGGGACGGCTTTCAAAACTCCTATTGGCACGTCTCCGTTTCGGATGGTTTATGGCAAGGCACTGCCACCCGCCAATCGAGCTTGAGCACGAGCGTTACGGGCTATTAAATTCTTGAATTTTGATAGTCAATTATGTAGAGAAAAGCGATTGTTGCGGTTGCGGGAGCTTGATGAGTTCGGACTCCGGGCCTATGAGAGCTCGAGAATCGGTAAGGAGAGGACTAAATTGCTTCACGACAAGAAAATCAAGAATAGAGAATTCAAAGCGGGCGAATGGGTTTTATTATATAATACCGGGTTACATACGTTTCCTGGTAAGCTACGCACCCGTTGGTGTGGCCCCTTTCAAATCTCTCGGGTTTTCCCTAGTGGAGCAGTCGAATTGAAAAATAAACAGGGCGAGTTATTCAGAGTGAATGGTCATCGATTGAAACACTATATTGGTCAACAAAAGGAACGACCGGTGGTTTTCCATCTGAACGACATCCCTAGTCAAGTTAGCTCCGATTTTTCGGCACCCGATGATTTACGTCTCTGTGAATTCTTTGAAGATGTTGTGATTTATGATGATAAACCTCGGCTTGTGGAACTAAAACCTAAAAAGAAAAAGAGAAGAACCATAGGAACAAAGTGGATACGAAGTTCTCGATATGGCCAATACATTGGCGAGACTTTGTTTTTGTGGGATCCATACTATTAACCCCGAGGAAATCAAGAATGAGTCCGGAGAGAGGCTTCAATGGCACGACCCGGGTTGAAAATTTTTGGGTTGTCGAGCCAACGACATAAAACAAAAGCGCTTGGGGGAGGCAACCCCGCCTTAATAAAACTATGTGAAATTAAATAGTTGCTTGTGTGTTTTTATTAGTCGAGCAAACGACGTTAACCAAAAGCGCTACCGGGAGGCAGCCCGTTAATAATAATAATAATAACAATTTGGATAAAGACTAGTCTTAATGAAATGTAGAATCTGTATGGAAGATTAACACTAAGCACAACTAAGTCTCATGATGAATGTTTGAATATCATTTAAAGGGAACGATTAGGTGGTTATCCGAAAATCCCGAGGTAAAACAAAGATAAAATTCAAATGCTTCATTTCTTGGACTTAGGTTGTTATAACGTTTAGACAAAACCCTTGAGGATCTGGGTATAAAAGACTCACTACATTTCATTTTATAATCTAGTCTGTTTCAATAATATGCGACATTTTTTATTTTATTTTATTATTATATTAGTTTAACTACTTTGTAATGTTGTGTGCTTTAATAAATAAAAGTTCGTGTGGTGTGTTTATTTACCTTTTGGCCCACCCACCCACCCTTTTTATATCATCTAGGTAATTTTTTGACTTGTTTTGATGAACCATTATCTTTTTCCAACCACTTTTATTTACCCTCACTATGCATTGAGGACATTGCAAGTTCGTAAGTGGGGGGTAGAGTCGTGGTTGGTCTAACAATGATAATAGTGCTTGTTTTGTATTAGAAAATCCCTTAGTTTTCGATCTTTTTCGAGCATTGATGAGTTGATTAAAATAAGCTTGTATAAGGCATATATTTCATGGATTTAAAGATATAATGATCAATTTAGATGTGTATAACCAATGTGAACCGTAAGTGCATTGTAATTCCAAATATATTTGTGTAACATGAATTCATTGTTCACGTAAGCCTTTGATATTGAAGCGAAAATTTTTAAAGTTTGTATCCATTCGGTATCCTAGTGGTTATTCTAGAGACTTGCGGTAACTTAGTACCTAACTTTTGAACATGTCTTGTGAATATACGAAGGTTTGAATGTGATAGAAAGGATATAAGTTAAGGAAGAATACCAAACTAAGATGAACTTTTTATATGTCGGTTGTAGCTACCAATGATTTGAGTGCGGTAGGGTGTTATCACGAAACGTCCTATATCACTATGAGGTTTAAAAGCTCCCACCGCCCAATGATAGTAGTCCGGCTAGGGTGTTATCACGAAACGTCCTATTGCTGGGTATGAGGGCATATTCTATTCATAATTAAAAAAAAAAAATAAATAAAAAAAAAAAAGAGAAAAAAGATATTAATGTATTCGATCTCACCTCATGACACTTGCAAGATAGTCGATTTTGGCAATGAGTTCGGATATGTCAGTATTCTATGAAAATAAAAGAGACAGAACATGGTTGAAAACTTAGTTATCTTCTGACTATCCCCAGTATAAACTGAATGATATGCTTTAGGGATTATCCTAATAAGTACATGGGAGGACGTTGTGTGGGCTCATTCTTGTCTCTACCTAGGAAAGTTATTAGGACTGTCTGAATGGATATTTGTGCGTTTGCTTGAATTATTCAAGAAAGGACAGTGGAAATTGAAAAGGCTTGCCACACACACACTCTGTTATACATTTATATTAAGGTTAACGCCTGGTTATAATTCTAAAGGTTGTATCATCTGGTTGTCCTTTACATCTTATCTTCATGAATTTTTCCCTTATTCATTTTATTTTATCGCTTGTTTTGATCGAGGACGATCAAACGCTAAGTGGGGGGTTGTTGTTAAGGGACAAATTCATAGTTATTATTACAACTTTTTACCCCACTTCTGATATCATTTTGAGTATTATTATATCATTTCGAGTCATAAATTCTTTAGATTTATCTAAGTATTTTAGTAGTAAGTATTATGTAAAATATCGTGTTTTATAAGTGTTTTTATAAGTTTTGTACCGGTTTAGTAACCGGAGTGTCGTGTCAGATTTACGTGGGTATTTTTGGTGATTTATTGCAGAATTATAAGATGACCAGTATCCCACGTAACGACATGTTTTGGAGCCTAAATCATATCTTTTAAGGGATAAAAGATTATGCCAAAAATCTAACAAGTTTGAGCGAGATCAAGCTGTCCTTAGTGTTTCTACCGTAACTCATCTTCAACGGACATTTGACCTAACTTAGAGGCATTTTCAGAGAAAAAGTCCTTGATGAAAGTTGTAGATCTTCGAAGAGCTTTCCAACGAGTATTAAATCATATCAATCGAGGTCTACAGCTCGAGATAGGTTTCTACGAACATCGGAGATGTTGCATGGCCGGCACGCGCCGGAGAAGGCCGGATCTTGCGAAATATCTCGACAACGGCACGTGGGTCGACAACAAAAGAATATATACTATTTAGCCGGCACGTGCCGGTGGTGCTCCGGCACGCGCCGGCCATGTTATATCCTATAAATAGAGATCATCCTGAACACAAAGGAGGTGAAAAAAATGCAAAATCTCTCTTAGATAATCTTCTATCTCGTATTTTGTTGTTTTTAGTTAAATAAATGCTGTAAACGGCACTCTGCCGGAATAATGCGATGTAATGTTTTACTATAAGTATTGTATGATGCTTGGAAAGATGAGCGGCTAAGGTCTCGAGGCTAGAACCACCGTTGTGAAGCCACCATCACCGGAATAAACAAGGATTTCGTTTTCATTTGTTCTAGTGAGTTTCTTGTTCTTCCTTCATGTTTGAATTGTTTATGTGCAATTTGTATGATCAATACTTGTGTTGCATGCTAATCGAATTTAGATACGATAGTTGATAAATTCGTAGATTACCGTGAAGGAGAATGATAATATTCTTCCAACATACGTAAGTTGAGGGTGAATGTTATTAGATTAGGATTTATATCCATATCTTTGATCCGTAAATGCTTTAGTTGTACCGAGAGTGGTGAACTAATTAAAAGGCGATGAACCGAAAGGGAAAATGCCTCTTTAGCGATAATAATCCAAGAACTTACGAATGAATATGTGTCTTTCTTGTTATTTTCGGTGGGGTGGTGGATCAACGGTGTGTTCTAGTTGTTTTAATCTTTCTTTAAACAAATTTTCACGTATCGTCTTTCTTTTCACGTTTGCTACCTTAGTTTGTTAATTGAAAATCCGAGATCATAATCATCAACTTTATAAAAGAAATCGAAGGCAAAAAACTCTTTTTCGTACAGTCCCCGCGGATACGATCCGGTTTCACCACTATAGCTGCGAGCCTTCGCACTTGGGGCTGACATCGGTTTTATTTTATTACTTGTTATCTTTTGCTTTGCATAAAACCGCGAACAAAAATCAATGCCCAAAATATTAGACATCAATGCACAAAAAACATAAACCATCAACCATTTACAATTTGTCAAATTACAAATAACCATCAAAACACAAAATTCAATTAACAATCAATTATGAACCCTCAAAACACATTGTTAGTGCATTATGTCATTGTATCATTCAAATACTTTTCATAAACGAGTGACCGTTAATATACCAAAAGATGTAGAATAGACAAAATACAAGTTACATCCATTTTAGTGCCCTGTGTAAATTCTGTTAAGATTAATGAATTGACAACCATTCTTTTCAGCTGTTGCACTTGTTCATCTTTTAGTTGTGGGGGGAATTGTCAAATCTTGTGCTAGTTTTTAAATGTAATATGCCAAGTAAAGGGCACAGTTCATGCATTAGATTTCCATGATTCTGTCATTATCGTGTATTTTTTGTTATGGTCATTATGTTAAGTAACTGCATTCATACTTACGATTGATTATCCTGTAAAGCTATATTTTGAACTTTTTCTACTTTTGTTGATATGCTCTGTTGTCTGGTTCTTGCACCCCTTGCTGGTTGAGTGGCTCTCAAAATAATCTTTATTTGTAAATAAGAGAAGCATGTGTTGAATGTTTTTGTTATATGGTAGGATATTGACAAGAAAGTGCAGTGACAATACTGTTTTTGTTATAATTTCTTTGATAACTTACTTTACTTTCGCACTCTTTGATGAATATGTCTGTGTTGTGCTACTGCACCGGTGCAGAAGGATGAATTTTCCAGGATGGTTCTCTAAATTTGTATGTTAGGAGTACACAGTAGTATGTCCTTGGCTCTTTTCTCATACGGCATAAGGGGAAGAAAACTTTGTGTCCTTCATGTATGGTTTGCACCATGTTGGCCAAATTTTCATTTGTGAAGCTTTTGTCACGCTCAACCTCTTCTAGTAGCCTACAGATTGCATATAGATGAGATTGTGAATGTGAACTTAAAATCATTTATTCAAATTAGTTTTTATGCATACCCATGTCCCTGTAAAGAATATGTGGTAGTTAGGTTTAATTAAACATGTATGTTTTAAGATCTCAATGAACCCTTCAAGCACCTATTTGAAATTTCATTAGAGTAAGTTAGTTTATGTATTCAAGCTTGCTGAACATAAAAAGCAATTTTTATTGTTTTGTATATTTATTTACCATTTGTTTTCATGCAAGAGAATGATGTCAAATAATGCAGTGACAGTAAGATGCAGTGACAGTAAGATTTTACGATTCGTCTATGTACAGGTCATTTAGAATTTCCATTATTGAGCTGACATTGACAAATGGGTAATCACTTATGACTTTTCCCAGAGTATACCCCTACATTTAGTAATGTATTGTTAGTATTCAATATATCAAGAATCTTGATGTTTCATGGTGTTGTTTAGTAATTTTTGCTTGGTCTTTGCCCTCCTTGTCATTTACTTCCTAAAATATTTTGAATAGTTCTGGAATAATGTGTGGTCCACAATGGTATTGATCTTTGTTGTCATGGATTATGACTTTTCCTTGAAACTCCGGATTTTCGTCAGATTTGTAGCAGACTTTCTTTTTTCTTTGTCAACTTTTACTTTCTTCTTCTGTTCCGGGTACTGAAAATTAGGATCCTCGTTCATTGGCCTCATTCTTGAATTTTTCTTCACACCTTTCAAGTGTGAAATTTGGGGTGACTTGATGACTATCACCATGTTCTTGTTGTCTAGGTTTTGCCACGTTTTGTTCAACTTGATGAGTAGCAGGGGTGACTTGATGAGTATTAGCATGTTCGTCTTGAAGAGATTCTGGCAGATTTTTTGTGACTTGATGAGTAGCAAGAGAATCATATTCATTTTGGAGTTGTTGGATTTTGTTTTTCATTTCTTGAATTTTGGTTTCTTTTCTCTAAATCTTCTTTTTCAAGGAATCATTGCTCTCTTTATTATCTTGAGGGTCAGTTTTCAAATCCTTAATTGTTGTGTCCCTGTTGAACAATATTTGCTGAAGTTTTGTCACTTCTCCTCTAAGGTCCTCAATTAATCTTCTATTTTTCTCTTGTTCTTGCAACATAGCAACCATCTTTTGCTTTGGATCTCCATGTTCATTGTAATTTTTTACCATTGAATTTATGTACAAATCTTTCTAATTTTCATTCTCTTTTTGCCGATTAATGGTAGACAACACAATGGTCAACTTATCATTCAATTCGGAGACTTGAATCTGCAGTTCTTTTCCTTCAGCAGTATTGACATCTAGTGTCTCATTCAGCAGTCTAGATTGTGCTTCAACCTCATTATATTTCTTTAAGATTCCAGCTTCTACCTTCTTCATGATTTCCAGTTTTGAGGTTAAGCTTACATTGTAATGCCCTAGCTCTTCAATTCTCTTCTTCATGAACTCTGCATTGGCTTCATCAGTCTTTCATTTTGCCTATAAATATATTTGAAATATATAGTATTTACTAAATCAAGTTGCATGTTAGTATGACAATTCTATTTGCAGTGACATAAGTTGATGCAGTGAGAATTATAGTAGTTTGTAGTAATCATTACCATGTCTTCTTTGAGTTCTTCAATTTTGATTTTGGCATCTTGTAATTCTTTTGACAGAAAGTTGTTTTGCTTTTTCAGTTCTTGAATTGCATCATGTACATCCTGCACCAGTTGTGGCTAATGTCAAATTTTAATTGTAGGGACGTAATTTTCTATTAGAATATCATGGAGCATGTATGTTAACAAAATTTGAATAAGCAGTTGTACATATGGTGGTGATGGTGATGGTGTTAGTAATCTGAATAATGGAGTGCTTACAAATTTATCTCCAGATTGCAGTGGCTATTGTTGAGGAGAGTGTTGTTCTTGTATCACTTCATTATGGGGTTGTGGTTCCAATTATTCTTCCTTGTCATCTCCTTCCGGGTGTCCCTCATTCTCTTTAGACTCTCTGTCATTTCCTTCTGCTTGCATATCATCCTCTCCAGATTCCAGCTCATTCCTTTCAGCTTCAATCTTATGGCTTTCATCATATGTTTTCTTGTCACTGCTTCTTCTTTCTTCCTTCTCTATCAAGCTTGGTATCAGCAGCAACTCTGTCAATGTTGGAGTCAGTTCTTCAAGATTGACTGTTTCATTTTGCAATACCAAAGTATTCAGTTATGTTTTTTATCATGCAGTGATATACAAAGAATTCTAGTGGCATGTAATCATTTAGCTTATTGTACAAAAAAAACTGCATTACAAATGCAGTGACATGCAATAATAGTGCAGTGACAAACAAAGAATCCTAGTGGCACGTAATCTTCTAGCGTAATGTACAAAAAAACAACATTTAAAACTGCAGTGACATGCAGTAATTATGCAATGACAAGCAATAATAATGCAGTGACCATTCAGTGAGCCTGACATTGATTGGCCATGACGTTCTTAATGCATTCGTTATTATTTACATGATGTTCTCCCATGTTTTGTAGTTTCCTTTTGGTAAGAATACCTTGTAGATCTTTCAAATTCCATTTTGTTATCCTTGGAATTCCTCTACGTGATATACTCTTCTTTTTTGATGCTGCTCGTTTTTTGTTTTCCTCCTTCACAACATCTTGTATCATGTTTGTGTGCTTGCAGAACCAGTACTGTAACATAACAGTAATGGAACTTCAATGAGAATGCAGTGACATGATTTTTCAAGTAGCATTTATAATGAAATACAATTATATTAAAATTTTGAGTGAGTAACATACTAGCAGGAACACAATGCATCCATTAACATTTCTTGCATTTGTCCATTTTCGATTAAGCCCACTTTGCAGTTCTTTCAGTATATGAGATGACCGATCATATGAACTTAATATACTTAACTCATCCACATATTATACGACCCCCAAGAGATGTGCTGCCCAGAGGTGGCAAAGAAGATTGTTTCATGTAATAGAAGACATAGTAGCTTTACTGTGTCTTCTATTGATGTTGGATCAGTTTCCTGTACCGTGTCCTTTATTATTTCTTTGACACCACTTACCTTCATTATGTCAACATCAATGAACAATCTTGTTTTAGTGGATGACTTTGTTGTTGACTTTGTGGTCATGTCTCCAACCTCTGTCTTTCCATCTTCTATGCCAAATATTAGCTTCACGTCATTTCTACTTGGCATGTGATGGTTCTTGCCAATCTTGAAACCTCCTTTCTCTTTGTTGTATGCATTTATGAGGTCATCTAGCATGTCATTTTTCTTTTTCTCCAATATGACCTTTTTCTTTTTGAATGCCCTGAATATATGTCTGAATGGAGTTTCATTCATCAATTTCCGGTTGTCTTCTATGATATGTCCCTCTATATCCTTGAATATCTGTTGTATGCTGCTAAGCGTCGATCTATATTGTTCTCTTCTTTTGTAAAAATAGAAAACATGAGTTTCTTCCATGCAGTGACATCTAAGTATTTGTAGTTTCAATGTAAGGATAATGGAGTGACATGACATTTGAATGTTATTATTACACTAATATCAAATTTTTCAAGGTTGTGATTGCAGTGACATGATATCTTCAATGTTATGAATGAACTCAGTGACATTTTCAAGTTTGAAATGCAGTCACATGATATTTTCAATGTTGTGAATACAGTCACATGATATTTTAAAGTTTATAATGCAATGACATCAAAGTTTGCACTTCAACAACTATACTGAAACTTCAATTATTATGCAGCGGCATGACATTTTCATTTTTGTGAAAGCAGTGAGATGATATTTCAAGGTTATAATGCAGTGACATTATAGTTTGCACTTCAATAACAATAGAAACACTTCAATCATTATCCAGTGACATGATATTTCAGTAGCATTTACAACAATATAGAAGCAAGCAAGTAGAGAAAACACGTAATTTAATTAGAATACAATGATATCATGTCTTATAGATCAATAAATAAACATGAATTTGTTTAAAGATGCAGTGACATCATATTTCAGTAGAAAAAAGGTAGAACTTTTTTCTTTCAGAAATGCAAGCACAATTTCAAGCTTTGCTTTTGTTCTAATTTAGTGGCATGTAATCAGTGGCTACTCTTGTGGCCAATTATTGACTTTTCTACTACTGCATTTCAATTTTCCAAGAAAAAACCATATTTTCATCGAGTATTCTATTGTTGCATGCTCAGTTTTAATGTATACTTACTCATTTTTCTTCGTTTTTGATGTTTTGTGTTTCTTCTCCGCTGAAATCACTTGTTTTCTTCTCGGCATTGTCCTCGATTCTATGCAGTAACTCTATTAATCGGATTATACTATCTTCTCCTCTTGTTCTCTGCTATTTTGCTCTGATTTTCCTCCGATTTCGCTGCTTTCTTCTCGCCGATTCTCTGTAGTGACGGTATCAATTCAACTCTAGTATCTTCTCCTGTAGTTTTCGCTTTTTTTTCTCTCCGGTTTTCCTCCGATTTCGCTACCTTCTTGTTTCTGTTCATGATTTCAATGACCTAGAGCCATTTTTCCTTCTTGTCGTGTTTGAAAATGGAGGTTTCTAATTTCCGTAACTGTTCAGCCTTGAAGCGGGAGTTGAATAAGGTAATTTTGGTCCCTTTGTTAGTTTTGTGTCCTTATAACCAATTAAAATTTAAATGTGTCTTATTTTCCTAATTAAGTCTAATATGTGTCCTTCTAGACCCTTGCCCCAAAAATAAAAATTTTAAATTTTAGAAAAAACTTTTTTTTTCCTCCTAACAGTGCACTCACGAAGCACTTTTTTTTCTTTCGGAATGGAAATAGGCACGCTAATGCTGTGTATTTTTTTATTTTAATTCTTATATTAAGGGTAGGCTTGTCCATTTACCAAATTTTTGTCCTTATGAACAAGGAAAAGTTAAGTGTGTCATATTTGCCTAATTAAGTTAATTATATGACCTTTGGCCCCTCATTCCTTTCAATAAATAATCTGTCACCCAAAAATAATTATAAATTAATTAAAATAAATAATTCAACAAATAATTTGCTTGTTTCCTAAAAAAAACAAATAATTTGCTAATTAATTTATTTAATTAAATCTTGCAAAATAAAAACCACAAAATTTTCCATATGATGTAAACTTTAAGTATGTGTGACAAATTTTATAACACATAATTGATACATTTTGAGAATTAATCAAACTTAATACAACTGGGTGTTGGATCGATGCGCAGACACACTCTAGAGTGGTGAATAGAGTGTGGGTAATTATTGCCTATTTAAAATTTTATATCACTTCAAATAAATTGCGGGCAAGTATATGTTAAAAATCAGAGTCTATAAAACAGTTTATCAAACTTAAACAAAATCGGAAGCAGGTATTTTTCTGTAATATCCCGATTTTTTTAAAAGGGCATCCTTGTCTTTTCACGAAAAATCTGAATATTTGGTTTTGTTTTAAAGGATTAAAAGAAAAGGGAAAAGAAAAGGAAAAGGGTTAATTGGATTTAATTAATAAGGAATAATTAGATTTAATTGGGATTATAAAAGAAAAACTAATCCTAAATTAACCTAGTTGTTGTTTTACGTAAAAATCAAACTGAGAGGCGCAAGTTTGAGAAGAAAAAGAAGAGGAGAGACTTTTGAATCTCTAGGCTAATCCGTTGATCAAAAATGCAGACATCTCAAGAGAGAAAGGATCACCGCGAGACGAGGATCGTTTTGATATCAACAATCCCTAAATCCGTTAACGTAAGTTTTCCCACATCGTTCTTAATATTAGGGTTTATTCATCGTCGTTGTTAAGCTGCGTTTTTCTGAGTTTAAACCTCGTAGTGATCGTCTTTGGATTGATCATTTATAGGCTTGGAGTTAAAGGTTAAACTTTTGACCGGTTGAAGCTTTGGATCGTTGTACCACGCAAATTAAGGTAACGTGGTATTCTTATCGTATGATTAAGGTGTCAAAAAGTTATAGAGCAATTTGTATGGTTATTTTCATGGTTTTGAATTTGTTTTGGTTGGAGTTTGGGTTAGATTTGGGTTGGAAATCGCGATTACGCAGTTGCAGATTTTCTGGGTAAATCCCAGGCAAACGAGCGTCTGCACAAGGGCGGACGGGCGTTTGCGATGGCGGCAGCTCGAACGGGCGTCTGGGCATTTGGACGGGCGTTTGAGGGTCTGATTTTGATACAGGATGTGGCTGAATTTCTCGGACGGGCGTTTGGGGGTATCTGGACGTACGTCCAAGGCAAACGGGCATCTACCGGGGGTCAAACGGGCGTCTGACCTGTTTATTCCGTTTTTCACTGTTTTTCGTGTCAGCTTGGTTTCAGGCTTTATAATCATGTTTTACTGCTTAACCTTATGTGACAAAGCCCTGAATTAGCTTTTGATGCGCTTAATTTCGGCACCATATGGATTCCCTAAAAAGATGAAGTGTGGGACCGTCGAAAGCTTTGGATTTGCCTTGTGCTTCGATAAGCTAGGGTTTATCGATGTCTGTGTATGTGTTAGGTTATGTTAGAGTCTAGTGGTCTTAAGAAGAGGGAGTAGACCGATAGGTGAGCCTTTTATGTGAATCAACTTAGGTGGCTAGTTAAACATCTAATCAAACGTATGTGTTAGATTAATAATCTTAAACATCAAGCAATGCTTGGTAAGGCATAGTACAATATCGCGATGTGTTCTCTGACCAGACAAAGTAGATTGTACCCACTCTGGTCAATCGATTGGCTAGATAAAGCGTCTGGTACACTCTGTCGGTCATCACACTATCAGGACTCAGATATTCCCGGGGCTACTAGAGCGTGTCTCTAAGTAGGTTGCACCCAGTTGTCCTAGTACATCCTATTACTAGGCGTAGTGCCCTTGTTATTCATGATGTAACAAACTTGAGCTAAGCTAGATAACTTTGGAACCACATGTTATTCTATGAACATAATATGATAGTTAGCTAGGGTTAATAACGGAATGAATTAATAAAAGACGGCGTTGCTTTTATTTCTTTATGAGACCGACGTTGTACGATCTTCTACGCATTACTAAGTACTTATGTACTTACCCCGTTACTTTTTGTTTGTCTTTCTCTTTCCCCAAAGAAGATGAACAGGTTGCTAATGTTGATGAGTTCTTTGACGAGGACGTGTGAGACGGAGCTCTTGAAGACTTAGTTCTTTTACTTTTGGTTTCTTTCAATAATGTTGTTGACTTAGTTTCAAACAATGTTGTCTTTCTTTTGGATTAGTTCCGTTTAAGTTCTTTCGGATTTGAATGTTGGTTGCTTTAGTATTCTTTATTGGATCTAGTTTTACAGCATTGAAAACCGTGTGTTCGATCTTTTGTTTTTCCTGAGTCGTTTTATCTTCCGCGTCATTTTAGTTCTGATGTGTGACGTAAGGCTTATATATATTATTGAATTTTATTTGATAATATTTGTGCCGAGCGCTCTTTCCGGATAAGGACTCGGTGTCCGGGAACGGGGCGTTACAGTTGGTATCAGAGAGAAAGGTTTTCCTTGCTGTGTAGGACTTGATTTCTTCTTTAAGATAAGTGTTAGAGCTTTAGTAACCCCTCTCTTTTCTTGGTTACAGAATGGTTCTTACTAGAGGAGGAGCTAATACGAATAACACCGAGGCGGCTAACACCCAGACTGGTAACACTGAGGCAGGATTTACCGAGGTTGTGATTTCGAGAAGGAGAAGAAGCGGCCTAACTACCAAGGGCCCTATAGTTTCACAAGTGAACACCCCGTCTGTGAGCAACATCATGCGTGGGGTGAACCAAGGACCAGGCATTGTCATCAGGGGAAGAGTGGAACCAGGGGGTCCTTCACAGTTTAACCCCAGCATACCTGATAACGGTCATTTTACGCCCGTTATTCTATGGTTTTTATCCCCGATTCTAGTTTGAAAGAGCTATAATATAGCAATAATTAGTCGTAATATGCTGAATTTACGTATGCCAAGAGTTACGATTCATTATTGTGTATTTAAAGGTTTTATTGTATTATTTGATGTTACAGACCGTGTTTTATGCTAAATTTGCAGTGGGCTATTTGAGGAAGCAGAAATGAGGGAATTCAGAGAAGGTTCAATGGATTACAGACATGTTCAGGTGGCCCAAGACAAAAAACAAGAGGAAGCCCAGAAGACAGAAGGTTCGGTCGACCGAGCCTATGCATTCGGTCGACCGAGTGTCCACGAAGCCCAGCAGAAGTCCAATGCATCTTTTGAGGCGGTTAGGGTTCGATAATATCGGCAGTTAAGTCGGTCTTCTTAAGTCGGCAATAGCTCTATATAAACACAAGTCCTTTGTAATTTTTAGGAGACACGAATACCAATTCATATATATACATACAAGCAAATAAGGATTCATTAGGCTTGTGAAGGTGCTGGGGGTACAACCATGTGAGCCCTAGTTTCTCTTCTCGTTTTGTTTTAGTAATTAATTTCCCAATTATGCTTTGATTGTTTGAGTAGTTATTCATAGCTAGATGATGTAGATCTAGGCTATGACGTTAGGGAAGTGGTGATGCCTTGTCTATGAGGATCTCATACCCTACGTCCTCTTCATATGATTTATGGATGAATCTACGTGTTTAATTTACGTGTATTTAGGTTAATTTATATAATGTCCTGATGATTCACTATATAATCCGATTCGTATGAGAAACGCTGAGAAATATATTCAGGGGTGTAATCTGGGAAGTGAAGTACTCGGGTGACCGAGTGGTGTCACTCGGTCGACCGGGACCCTCTATTCGGTCGACCGAGAGCCTCTAGCCATGTTCCATCCGTTAATCAGTCACGTCTTTATGATTAGATTAGCTTAATTGAATCTATTATCTCAGTAGGTATGGCTATGGCTACGTTACTCGCTTAACTTAATTAAAACGTGTAAAAAGGAAATACCAATATAAAACTCTTAGGTAGGCTTATGAATTGATCTTCACGGACGTTCAGCGTTATCTAGGAAGGTTTATATTAGGGAATTGCGCGCACCTTGTTTATACGTAGATCGTGAACTAGCATGAGATTATAACTTGGTAATTGTTAGTTGGACGAGAGTTTGAGTGATCGTTTAGGAAGTACGCCTAACCATAGGAATGTTGCCTAGACGAGGTGTACGGTTAATATCGGCATCCTTAGAGTCGTAAGCGTGTGAGTTATATGAGATGGAGGCACTTAAAAGGCGAAGTCACGTAACAATATCACAGTGATCTAGTGACCTATCGGTGCTACGTCAAGTTTTAGAGGATGATTCCCGTAGCCAATATAAATAGATATGAACGGATTAATAGTTGATAAGTCTCGTTGTTACATAAATTGTCTAGATCCAAATGATTACGGTTATAATTGGGCAGTTGATTACGTTATTTGTTTACATGTTATTTGTTTATACGTTTAAGTGTGTCTTTCTTTTCTCGTATCCTATGTTGGTCATAGACCGTCTTTGTCAAACGAAATAAAGAGGTTGACTGTTTAAGTTAGGATCCACAAATTGATTCTCTGTGGGATCGACCTCGACTCTATCTAGCTATACTGCGATTGAACCTAGTTCAATTGCTAGTGGTTATTTAGGCATCGAGTTAATAATTTAACTTGACCTCAATCAAGTTTTTGGCGCCGTTGCCGGGGAATCAATGGTCCAATTTCTTAAATAATTTACTAAATTATTTCGTTTGTCCAGTTTCCCAATTAGTAAAATAAAAAATAATAATAAAAAAAGGGTCTAATTGACCGAATCTGTACGTTCGGTCGACCGAACGTTATCACTCGGTCGACCGAGCCCATCTTTTGTTTTATATTTTTTGACAGCTATCTTCCCCCTGTGATTCTGTTTTTTCTCAGTTAGTAGGTTATAAGCCTAGCAGCAGTATGAGTAATCATACTGCCTGTTAGTTTAATAACCGTTTGTTGTTTTTCTTATGATGCAGTTAATAGGAAGGAATCACTCCAGCGAACTGTTTAGCAAAATGTCATCACATCAGTCTTCTGAGGCTTAAGGGGAAGAAGTCTTGGTGCTGAGAACCAAAACCACACCAAGAAAGCCGTTGACACCTAAACTCAATGAGAGAATAGCGAAGATGAAGGCAATAATTCAAGAAGCTAAGAAGTCAAAAGAGTCTAAAGAAGCTTACATATACAGAGGTATGTCCAAGTTAAATCCTGAATAGATTTCTTCAGATTCAGACTCAGGATATGACTACATGCATCACATGCCAGATATAGAATATGATTCTGAGGTTAGCATAGACCTAAATCGCCCTATAGTCGTCTGTCCCAGAGATGCAGCGCATATTGAGAATGAAGCTTGGTTGATGCCGAAACTAGATGACCCAGGAGCATTTATCGTAGAGGTTACCTTAGAAGGAACATGCCTAGGGTTGGCTTTGATAGATTCTGGCTCGAGTCTGAACATTTTCCCGAAGAGTTTTTGTGATAGAAATCTAATCCTTACCCCCACAAATACTCCGTTCCAAGTTAGGTTTGCGGATAGGACCAGAACGATCATGTCTGGCAATATGAATAATATGATCATTGGCATAGGACAGCTCAGGTTAAGATAGATATAGTTGTTATGGATATAGATGAGCACCCTCACTGCCCTATCATTTTAGGGAGAGCCTTTATCAATACTTCTATAGCCCTAATTCGTATGTCCAGGCGTGAGATCACATTTTTCGATGCTAAGGGTTCTGAGACCTATGGGACGAGGAATCCAGATTTCCCTATTCCGGTGAGCGTGAATGTTATAGGAGGTGGTAATTCGAAGCCAGATTTGACTCCGGACTCAGAAAAAAGTGCTGATGACAAAATAGAAGAAAAAGATGAGACCCTTACAGTCCTGAGTCGTGAGAAAGCTGTCGAGCCTGCCTCTGTTCTAGAAAATCATAATTCTGAAGGCCTGCCTTTCTCCAGACCCAAGGATAGAAGGAAGCGAGCAAAGAAACGAACTCGTAGAGTTCGTGCTAAAGAGAGCTCATCTAGTTCTGAGACAATCACGAAAGTTGGAGCTTGCTTGGATGGACAGTTCGACTGTCTTTTCGTTGGACTAACACCTCGCGGAAAGGCACTCGTGCAAAAGGACAGCAAGACATTTTCGGTAAAGGCTAACCGGGTGAAAACCTGGCAAGCCAAAAGCAGTTCGTAGAAAGTGATGATTTTTGGAAAGTCGAGCTACTGACTTAAACTGTAGAACTATTTCTATTTTTCGTCATTTTATTTCTTTTTCTTTTTTTAAAATAAAAGTAGCGTGAAACGATAAGAAGTTTTTTTTTATTTTTGCCGTGTTCCGACGACTGCTAAGTTAAGGATGTGCAAAAAATCTTTTTTTTATTCGAATCGTTTTTACGTGAAGTAGGGTGTAGTAACCGAGTCTTTGTAAAAAATGTTGATTAAGGAAATAGAAATGCGTTATTTTAAAAATGCTGTAGGCCAGATTGTTTGATTTTTTATTTATGAAAAGAATGAGATTGTTTTTGTGCTTGAGACAACTTGTCGGTTTGGAAAATTTTGCGGTAGGAATTGCAAAAGTGAAATAATAGTTTTTGACATGGTTATATGTTGTAATTAACTTACGGTGTGTCAAAATATTAAATGGTCAACACCATTTATTTCTACATATCCCCATTCACCTTTCCCTCTTCCCAATTTCTTTATTCTTTCAATATAAACTTTCAAATTCCACCCTTACACCTCATCAATCCCCAACCATTCTTATCCACCAATCACATTCCACTTTTCAATTTCCCCTTTTTCTATTTAACCCATTCATCCTCTTCTCCATTTTCTTCCACCAAATTCTCCACCTACTTTTTCTCCAAATCCTTGTAGAAATCAAATGGAAATATTTTGCAATTCTTCATCCATTACACCAATTCACTTACTTTTCATCTTTCAATCGCAAGGGAGCTGTTGAAACTTTTTCTGATTGGCCAACTCAGTCACTGGGAGGATACAGAGCCGGAAACGAAGCAACACCTGACCAGCCACCAGTCCGGATCACGTTCAGCACTCGGTCAACCGAGTGATTACTCTCGGTCGACCGAGAGTCTCCCTGCTGCCGCCGTCCGCTGCTGTGCTGAGCGTTTGTCAGAATGCCACCACGAAGACACAGAGCCGCCCAATTTGTGGCAGTTGAAGGCGACATACCATTAATCAACGAGGTACCATAATTCGCGAGTCGGGAGGTATATTCTTCATTTATTAATAATTTCTCAAATGCCCCTATATATCGAGCTCGAGGACTGGATTTGGATAATTGTGGAGATGAGCTATTGGAATTAGTGGAACGCTATCAGTGGCGAGATGTCGTAGCGCCCCCCGGCCGAGTCAACGTCAATTGGGTAAGGGAATTTTATGCTTACTTACGCGTACATCCCGACACCAATATTGTTACTATTCGTGGACAACCGATTGTAATTTCTCCGGGAACGTTTAATGCTTATTTTTGTCTGGATATCTCGGAGGACGGGCCGGAGTATATGGTGACATTTGACGGGTCCGACGCTTGGTTGGTGGATGTTGGTGCCTATCTGGGGATAGAATGGACTATAGGAGAGGTTGCCCGCACATTTGCGGAACCCGATTTCAGGAGATGGGAGGATAAATGCCTTCATCGGCTTATCCGTTCTAATCTCTGTCCGGCCAAGCATGTATCTACGGTCTACTATGCCCATGCCACTCTACTTTATTGGTTATACATAGGATGGCCCGTGAACGTGGGGGCATTGATACGCAAAGAAATGACAGACGATGCTCTCAAGCCTCGGCACACCTTACCTATTGGTTCACTGATTACTACATTCTGTGAGGGAGCCGAGTGCCCAGTGTTAGGCAGCGATTCCTATGTGAGGCCAATGCCTATCTTATCTTTAGATTCTGTGGCACCACCTATCGTTCACGGCCACGATCAAGACCAAGCAGGGGAGCCAGAGGACGATGCTGACGAAGCTGGCCCGCGCAATTTGCAACTAGCACCATTCAATCCTACTTGGGATTAAGCATTTATATTTCCGTATTTGCATTTCCTATGATTAACGCGTTTTTTTATTTTGACTCGGTTCTACTAGTGTGTCGTGTTATATAAAGTAGGTTTCACTACTTCCTAAATTTGAACTTATGTAATGTTTTGGACTTGCTGAAATATATTGACATGTAATCATTAATTTTTGGACTTGAAAATGTTTAAGGAATTTGTTATCCCTTTTACGGTCCCTTTTTCTGATTATTACTGTTTGGACTAATCCTGTAACGAGTTTCGAGCTTTGTTTAAGATGCATGTTGCAGTGAATATTCTTCTGCCTTGCTAGCGGCCAATGCCTGTGCCTGTTAGACTTTGCCAAATTCCCAAGACTTGTTCAACTTCCACGCTTATCCATAGCTAAGTTCCTTTTCTGAGTTTGTTCTTTCGGTTTTTATACATTGAGGACAATGCATGGTTTAAGTGGGGGTACGAGTCACTTAGCTCATATAAGCTTCCACATATCAAAGAAAGAATAAAATAAATGTGTGAACTTTAATTTTTTTTTTTCGTTAACTTAGAATCACATTTACCTTGGTGAGTTCCTGATAATTATATCTAATAAGAAATAAACCATATTTCATGAGTACGTGATCACTTTATACTTCTGCGATTTATTGATTAGTAAACTTAATGATATTCATATTGTCCGTTGCGAGTAGTTGTTTATTATTCAATTATTCGATAAATGAATCGAGTTATACTACGCTTATTATAAAAATGAAAAAATTTATGTGTACATTGCGTAGATATTGGTTATGCTTACCTAGTGTCAAAATTATCGTCTGATGTGTCCCTAAAATTCTAGCCACAGAAGCTGAGTAATAAGCTAGAGACGCACCTGATAATACAAAAACATTGGCTTGTAGTAAGTTACCAAAGTAGCCTCGCGCTTGTGGTAATATTTGATGCTATATTTGATCTGAGATAGGGGGATACGAAAAAGTTCTCTCCCTTGAGATTGGTAGTATTCGAAGATATGGAAAATTGAAAAAATTTTACTTCTATAGAGGCTTTGAGTATTTTTCTCGGTCTCCAAGTCCAAAAACCCGATAGATACGCTCTTGCTTATTGCTCTAGAGCTTCAAAAGGCTAAAGAAATAGGAATATTGATGCTGATATGTTAAGACGGCAAAGTTTGCATAAACTCTAATCTTGCTACGAATATCTAAAACTCAATGCACATGCACACATCACTTCGATTCATGGTGAATAGTGGATAATGGATATCTGATGAGCATAGAGGGTATGAGTTGATTCGAGTTTCTTGTGTCAGGATACTGTGACCATGGGAAAATAGTTTATGGGGAATGACTTATTGATATTTTGATCGGGACGATCAAAGGCTAAGTGGGGGGTTGTTGATAACGGTCATTTTACGCCCGTTATTCTATGGTTTTTATCCCCGATTCTAGTTTGAAAGAGCTATAATATAGCAATAATTAGTCGTAATATGCTGAATTTACGTATGCCAAGAGTTACGATTCATTATTGTGTATTTAAAGGTTTTATTGTATTATTTGATGTTACAGACCGTGTTTTATGCTAAATTTGCAGTGGGCTATTTGAGGAAGCATAAAGGAGGGAATTCGGAGAAGGTTCAATGGATTGCAGACATGTTCAGGTGGCCCAAGACAAAAAACAAGAGGAAGCCCAGAAGACGGAAGGTTCGGTCGACCGAGCCAATGCATTCGGTCGACCAAGTGTCCACGAAGCCCAGCTGAAGTCCAATGCATCTTTTGAGGCGGTTAGGGTTCGATAATATCGGCATTTAAGTCGGTCTTCTTAAGTCGGCTATAGCTCTATATAAACACAAGTCCTTTGTAATTTTTAGGAGACACGAATACCAATTCATATATATACATACAAGCAAATAAGGATTCATTAGGCTTGTGAAAGTGCTAGGGGTACAACCATGTGAGCCCTAGTTTCTCTTCTCGTTTTCTTTTAGTAATTAATTTCCCAATTATGCTTTGATTGTTTGAGTAGTTATTCATAGCTAGATGATGTAGATCTAGGCTATGACGTTAGGGAAGTGGTGATGCCTTGTCTATGAGGATCTCATACCCTACGTCCTCTTCCTATGATTCATGGATGAATCTACGTGTTTAATTTACATGTATTTAGGTTAATTTATATAATGTACTGATGATTCACTATATAATCCGATTCGTATGAGAAACGCTAAGAAATATATTCAGGGGTGTAATCTGGGAAGTGAAGTACTCGGGTGACCGAGTGGTGTCACTCGGTCGACCGGGACCCTCTATTCGGTCGACCGAGAGCCTCTAGCCCTGTTCCATCCGTTAATCAGTCACGTCTTTATGATTAGATTAGCTTAATTGAATCTGTTATCTCAGTAGGTATGGCTATGGCTACGTTACTCGCTTAACTTAATTAAAACGTGTAAAAAGGAAATACCAATATAAAACTCTTAGGTAGGCTTATGAATTGATCTTCACGGACGTTCAGCGTTATCTAGGAAGGTTTATATTAGGGAATTGCGCGCACCTTGTTTATACGTAGATCGTAAACTAGCATGAGATTATAACTTGCTAATTGTTAGTTGGACGAGAGTTTGAATGATCGTTTAGGAAGTACGCCTAACCATAGGAATGTTGCCTAGACGAGGTGTACGGTTAATATCGGCATCCTTAGAGTCGTAAGCGTGTGAGTTATATGAGATGGAGGCACTTAAAAGGCGAAGTCACGTAACAATATCACAGTGATCTAGTGACCTACCGGTGCTACGTCAAGTTTTAGAGGATGACTCCCGTAGCCAATATAAATAGATATGAACGGATTAATAGTTGATAAGTCTCGTTGTTACATAAATTGTCTAGATCCAAATGATTACGGTTATAATTGGGCAGTTGATTACGTTATTTGTTTACATGTTATTTGTTTATACGTTTAAGTGTGTCTTTCTTTTCTCGTATCCTATGTTGGTCATAGACCGTCTTTGTCAAACGAAATAAAGAGGTTGATTGTTTAAGTTAGGATTCACAAATTGATTCTCTATGGGATCGACCTCGACTCTATCTAGCTATACTGCGATTGAACCTAGTTCACTTGCTAGTGGTTATTTAGGCATCGAGTTAATAATTTAACTTGACCTCAATCAATACCGGTTATCACCACTTCAACAGGAGTAACATCAGGAGTGTCTGTGTCTCCAAGGACCACAAGCTGGACAGGATTAGGACTTTCTCATCCACCGGTGAGTACTTTCCCAACCGTCTCTATGCTACCACAGCAAGCGTCTGTGCCACCGGCTAGTCAGTTTTTCAGTCGTCCACATGCGTCAGTGTTTTCCTCCACACCACTAAGTTTTACACCTCAGCCAACGGTTCTACCTCTACCACCGCCTAGATCGGATACTTTCATAGCACCTGGCTACACCTATCCGTAGCAAACTCACCCCCAACAGCAGGTTCAGCAACCTCAACCACAGTATCAGAACGCTCCACTAGTTCAGCAGCCGTTACAGCATCATCAATTTGGGGGCTACGATAGGCAAGTGGATTGGTATGATAAGATGAAGAAGCACAGGTTGCCAGAAATCTTTGGCAATGTTGAGCCAGGAGCAGCAGATTTATGGATTCGTGGGTTTGAAAGGACGTGCAGAAATGTGAAAGCTCCAGAATCTGAATGGGATCATTTAGCAATATCCTTGTTGGCGGGAAATGCATAAAGTTGGATGGAGACTTATGAGCAGGTTAATCCTAGGTTCACGGATTGGGCATTGTTAAAGGATCTGTTCTACAAAGAATACTTTCCTAGAACGGCACAGAATGCAAAGGCTAATGAATTTATGAGTTTGAAACAAGGGAGATACACTACAGTGACTCAGTACTCCTAGAAATTTCATGAGTTAGGCAGATTCTACCCTGAAATCATGAGGAGTGAAGAGAAAAATATTGACAAATTCATGGAAGGATTGTCACATGAAGTGGCAAAGGGCATGCTAGGAGATAGACCCACTAGCATGGCAAGCGTCATGGATAGAGCTTTGATTGCGGAAAGATTTGCCAGTAGACAGACGGTTGTAGTTGGGGATAAGAGGTCTTTCTCGAATTATCAAGGAAGTAACAGAGGAGCACCACAACAGAATGTTAAGAGGACAAGAAATCCGGCCACGAAGAGTTCAGCAAGTGGAACGCCATCGGTTTGTGCTAAGTGTAACAAGACACATACATAGGAGTGCATGGCAGGTAGCTTGAGTTGTTTCCACTGTGGGGAAGTGGGACATTACTCGAGAGCATGTCCTAAGAAGCTCTCTCAAGGTAATTAGGCAGGAGGACGAGGTAACCAGCAGGGTAATCGTGCTATGGGTAGCAGACCAGTTCGTGTCTTTACAGCAGATGCAGAACCGGAAGAGTTAGACGACCTTGTGGTGACAGGTACTTTTCAGTGTTTGTGTTTATTATAGATATTTAAATATGATATAGCGCGCATATGATATTACATATTTGTACTTAAATTGATTCACTTGTTAGGTACCGTAATCATAGATAATCTAGCAGTTTCAGCACTGTTTGATACTGGAGCTTCAGGGACTTTTGTTTCCTCTAAGATAGCTAAGAAGTTGAACCTACCTCTTAAGGAATTGGAGAGACCTTTGAGTATAACCACACCCTTGGGCAGAGTTACTAGATGTGCTCAAGTCACACCTCAAGTTGATATTAGAGTTGGGACTTACAAGTGCCAGCATGCCTTGATAGTGTTGGATTTCTCAGACTTTGATGTTATACTTGAAGGATGCAGGTTCTTAGATCTAAACGAGTTAGATCTACGTGCAGCGGATGGATCACGACTTATATATCACAATACACAATTAAAGGACTTAAACTACTACAAGGGGGTTAAGATCATGTTACCAATAGTAGGAAGAGAAGCCAAGATCTTCCGATGTGTTCTCCAAACGGCGGTTGGTGGACACCCTTCTTGATACACGAACCTCCTCGATATGCAACACCAAGAAAAACTTGTAGTTTTTCTTCTTCTAAAACCCTAGACAAGAAAAACTATTTTTTTTCTCTCTTTTATGGTGTGGTGGTCGAATTTTTTCCTTGTCCATTACCCTTGGAATAACTCTCCTTTTATAGGAGAGTAAATCCTTGGTCTCAAAGTTTCAATTAATTAAATAAATAAATAATTAAACAAAATAAAAAGATATTTTCCTTAATGAATAATTATGACATGTATTGACCAATAGGAAACCAAATAACATGTCATACAACCAATCACATAACAAGAATATCTTTTATTTTCCACAACACAAGAAAATTAATTCTTGTGCTAATTGAGACCATAATGGCGCCACCCCTAGGGTTTAAAAGCCAACACAAAATGTCTTTTATGTGTATTATATTATTTAGCCCAACTAAATAATATTCATGCATATCAATTAATCAGCCCAGCCAATTAATTATCACTGAGGCCCAAATAACAAGATTATTAGTCCGAATTACAGAAGCCACATCGGGGACCATGGACCTATAACCAGTAGCTCCAATAATTAATTATTCATCGAACAGAATAAGTACATTAATTATTAATTCCGGGATTACGCCACCATAAACCCGAAACTGAACTCTACCAATTATAGATGTATACTTATACTCAACCCATAGAGTGAATAAGCGTCCATTGATATAATCACTACATACGGATTAACCCTCCATAGACTGTCCATTCTGAGTGGGAAGTCTCCGTGAACCCGACTCAGAATATCTTATCCTTATTTACCATTAACCCCCTGATGATCAATTAGTTCACATATCTGACTAGTGATCAATTAGTCTAATATGAACTCCCGGGATCGATCACTTTCTTAAGGCTAACAAATAAGGGGACTGTCTCTCTACTTCCCGCAGGAAGGAATGGATTCCATGTCTGTGAAAATCAGAACTACTCACTCATCTGGAGATAGTGCCAATGAGAAGTGGCTTGGAACACATATTTAAGTGAACCGTAACTAACACATCAAACACTACCCCGGGACAAGCAGCACCCTGTGATCACCTCAGGATTAAGGTTGATCCATATATGATCATCTAATGATTTAATAAGATTCCTCGATTACGGAATTACATCGAGAAATACAGATTAAATCGGTCCAGTCCTATATGAATGCCATCATATATAAATGCCCCACGTAGGTACCCTCTACCGATAGTCCAGATAAGACTATCACACCCTAAGGTATTCTGGGCGCATTATTGGTGTTTTAATCAAGAGACCCTAAACTCTGATTAAGTTCACCACGGACTAACAATTTAAGTATACCACCACTAACTCAATCCTCACGTGTAATCCATACACTGAGTTAAGTGGTTACATACAGATATACTTAGGGTTTGCAGCAGTGTATTACTTTACAAGCACAAAGCAAGTAATAAGGTGAGATAAGTTCTGTCATTCATTATTAAAAACAATTACACAAATTGTCTTTCGGGCACTAACAATACTGGGTATGGACTGGTTGTCCAAGAATTATGTCTACTTGGATTGTAGGGGTAAGAGGGTGATCTTTAAGGCCCCAGGAAAATCAGCTAAGATGTTTCAGGGTGACGTATACAAGCCTAGCAAGGGTCGTCATCTGATTATCTCAGCAGTTAAAGCCCTTAGAGCTTTGAAGAAGAGTTGCCAGGGTTTCGTTGTTTATGCATTAGATTAGGAAAAGCATATGCCTGAGTTAGGAGAGACTCGTGTAGTTAAGGACTTTCCTGTAGTTTTCCCAGAAGATTTGCCAGGACATATGCCTGATAGGGGCATAGAGTTTGAGATCGAATTGATTGCGGGAGCATCACCAGTGGCTAAAGCACCTTATAGGATGGCACCAGCGGAGTTGAAAGAGTTGAAAACTCAGCTTAAGGAAATGCTAGAGAAAAACATCATCCAGCCAAGTACATCGCCGTGGGGAGCACTGGTCTTGTTTGTGAAGAAGAAAGATGGGAGTATGTGTTTGTGCATCGACTATAGAGAGTTGAATAAACTGACGATCAAGAATAAGTATCCTTTACCAAGGATTGATGATCTGTTCAGTCAGTTGCAAGGTAAGAAGGTGTTCTCTAAAATTGATCTTAGGTCCGGGTATCATCAGTTGAAGATCAAGGTGTCAGATATACCTAAGACAGCCTTTAGTACGAGATATGGACATTATGAGTTTTTGGTCATTCCGTTTGGACTCACTAATGCTCCATCGAAGTTCATGGACTTGATGCAAAGATTTTCATGCCTTATCTCGATAAGTTTGTGATAGTTTTCATAGACGATATCTTGGTATACTCTAAGGATGAGAAAGAGCATGAAGAACACCTAAGGATAGTTCTATAGACCTTAAAGGAGAACAAATTGTATGCCAAGTTTTCTAAGTGCGAGTTTTGGTTGGACCAGGTTAGTTTTCTTGGGCATATAATTTCTGGAGAAGGCATTAAGGTGGATCCAGCGAAGATAGAAGCCGTTTCTAAGTGGCCTAGACCGACATCAGTAATAGAGATAAGAAGTTTCTTGGGTTTAGCTGGGTACTACCGGAAGTTTGTAAAAGATTTCTCTAAGATAGCTATACCTCTCACGAGGCTCACTCAAAAGAACGTTAAGTATGAGTGGACCAGTGAATGTGAGGAAGCATTTCAGACTTTGAAAGAAAAGTTGACCACAGCACCTGTGTTAGCATTACCAGAAGTCTTTGGTAACTATGATGTATATACGGATGCATCGGGTCAAGGTTTGGGTTGTGTTTTGATGCAATCAGGAAAGGTAATTGCTTATGCATCTAGGCAGTTGAAGGTGCATGAGAAGAATTACCCTACACATGACTTGGAGTTAGCAGCAGTGGTGTTTGCTCTGAAGCTTTGGAGACACTATTTGTATGGTGTCAAGGCAAGAATCTTCACGGATCATAAGAGTCTTAAGTTCTTCTTTACTCAAGAAAATCTAAACATGAGACAAAGAAGATGGTTGGAGTTCATGAAAGATTACGACCTGTACATTCAATACCATCCGGGTAAAGCGAATGTTGTAGCTGATGCACTTAGCCGGAGAGCGGTTAATTCTATCACTACCCTGCAAGAAGTTGTGGATCAGTTGGATAGGATGCAGATTCAAGTGATGGAAAGGAAGGGTGAAGATCAGAATTTGGCGCCATTGATGGCAAGGTCAGATTTGCTAGATGAGATTCAGGCTAAGCAAGATAAAGACCCTATGTTGATTGACTTGAAGCGAGTAGCTCAAGAGAAACCTACAGTGGGATATCAGTTGGACAAGAGCGGTCATCTTTGGTACGGAGATCGATTGTGTGTGCCCAATGTGGATGGCCTAAGAGAGAAGGTTATGGATGAAGCTCATAAGATTGCTTTTGCGGTACATCCAGGAGCCACTAAGATGTATAGAGATCTCAAGGAAAGATATTGGTGGCCTGGTATGAAGTTAGGGATCGCAGAGTTTGTGGCAAGATGTGATACATGCCAGAGAATGAAAGCAGAACACAGAAGGCCAGGAGGTTTGTTGAAACCTTTGGAGGTACCGGAATGGAAATGGTAGAATATCACGATGGATTTCATCACCGGTTTGCCTAAGACTAAGGGCGGTCATGACATGATTTGGGTGATTGTGGATAGACTTACAAAATCAGCCCATTTATTGCCATGTAAAGTGGACATGCCTATAAAGAAGTTCGCTACTATGTATATCGACAATATAGTGAAGCTTCATGGTGTGCCTTTATCTATTGTATCCGACAGGGATAGTAGATTTATCAGTCATTTCTGGAAGGGTTTACAGAAAGCTTTTGGGACGAAGACTGATTTGAGTACAGCGTTTCATCCGCAGACGGATGGGCAGTCAGAGAGAACAATTCAGACTCTCGAGGATATGCTTAGAGCTTGTGTTTTGGATGCTGGAGGATCATGGATAGACTACCTCAATTTGGCTGAGTTTGCTTACAACAATAGTTATCATGCAAGTTTGATAATGCCACCTTTTGAGGCCTTGTACGGTAGGAAGTGTAGAACTCCACTTTATTGGGATGAAGTGGGAGAGAAACATATCACAGGGCCGGAGATGGTTCAGCAAGCCAAGGAGAAGATCGAGTTGATAAGGAAAAATCTGAAGGCCGCTCAAGATCGTCAAAAGAGTTGGGCCGATGTTAGAAGAAGACCGCTAGAGTTTGAGGTCGGGGACAGAGTTTACCTTCGAGCATCTCCAATGAAGGGTGTCAAGAGGTTTGGACAGAAAGGAAAGCTAAGTCCAAGGTATGTAGGACCTTTTGATGTCATCGAAAGAGTTGGGAAGTTGGCTTATAGACTTCGGTCACCAGAGTCGATGTCTAGGGTCTACAATGTTTTCCATGCATCGATGCTTAGGAAGTGTCTATCTAAAGTGGACGTGGAATCTGAGATTGATCCAGAAGTGTTGCAAGATAATCTTTCATATGTGGAGAAGCCGATAAAGATTCTTGATAGAAAAGAGAAGATGATAAAGAGGCAAGTGATCCCGCTAGTATTAGTGCAATGGAGAAATCATGCACCGACTGAAGCCACTTAGGAAGTGGAAGCGGACATGTTTAACGAGTTCCCAGAGTTCCCTCATCTACCAGGTACGATCTAGTTTCGAGGACGAAACTCCTCTTAAGGGGGGAGGAATGTAATATCCCGATTTTTCTAAAAGGGCATCCTTGTCTTTTCACGAAAAATCTGAATATTTGGTTTTATTTTAAAGGATTAAAAGAAAAGGGAAAAGAAAAGGAAAAGGGTTAATTGGATTTAATTAATAAGGAATAATTAGATTTAATTGGGATTATAAAAGGAAAAATAATCCTAAATTAACCTAGTTGTTGTTTTACGTAAAAATCAAACTGAGAGGCGCAAATTTATGGCAATGATCTAGCATTGAAACGGACTCCGATCATCATGAAATTTGGTGAGCGTGTTCCCCACACCGTCGAATTTAATTTGAACGGTGGAAATCATATTTTGACGTCTCAATCTCTGGAAATTGGCCGTGGATCGGACTGTGTTTTTTCTGTTGGATTCTGGAGCTTTTCTTGGGATTATCAAGCAAAGAGGCCCTCCTTCTAGCGCCAATTGACGATCCAAAAATCGTCGGGGTAAACATCTAGGGTTCTTTCTCTTGATGATAACCTAAGGATGCTCCTTCGATCTAGAAAATAGTAAAAGAGGGGGTGTTTTGGTGGTGGTTTAGACTGCACTTGAGATGTTGTTTCTCAAGCTGCCTACGTATCCAATGCGTGAATTGGAATCAAGTCTCCGTAGTTCCTTAGGGATGGTTTATATAGAGAAAAGTTATGCCCTAAGGTAGCGTGGGCCTTGTCCTTGTTGGGCTTGGATTGTCGTGTTCCATGAGGAAAAGATAAGGATTATTTGATCTCCTTGATTGTTGGAGATAATTACGGTATTCGAATATTTGTATTAAGTGATAGAGATTGGAGTCTTTATGGCTCAGGATTATTTCGTAGTTATCTGTTTATCACAAACGTAGGGAATACGATTAGGGACCAACTCTGGCCGACTTAGGTGGCACGAGCCGGACTGGTTGAACCGACCTACAGAGGTCGGGAAGAATAGCCGAGCTGTCATGAGCTCGGAGTCTTATGTGTATAATAGGTCCAAGAGGGACTTAGCCCAACTGATAAGGTTGGTCAAAGGTAGTTTAGAGTACAAGTGTTGGCCAATCCGCGTGGGTCGGGGCCGAATCCGTGCCTGATCTTGAGGATTGGAGGTCGGTGCTAGGCACGGTCGATCCGAGAGAGATGGAGTGACTAGCCAGACTGGGTCACTCGGCGTCATTTCTCTCTCCCTGCTTAGTGTTGAGCCACTGAAAAGGTGCCACGTAGGTAGGTCCATTTTCTGGCAGCATCATAAGCCCCCTAGATCCAGCCGACCCTTGGTCGGTTCAGATCAATCGAAGTGGTGGCTCGACATGGATGTTTAACTTATGGATTTTGAAGTTGATTTGGGGTTGCCAGGTGGAAAATCCAATTGTGACGTCACCACAGCTGTATCGGGAATCGAGGCGTCGCTACCCACTATGGTGGTTGTGTGGCGGCACTCAAGAACAAGGATGAAGAAAATGTTATGTTTGTGATTGTGAGCTGAGCCGTGTAAGGCTGCCTACGTACCCTTAACTTGTAAGGGATCAAGCCCAATTTGCATAGTTCTTCGAAGATGAGAGCCCCATTTTGTCGAGGGTGAACGGTTATTGATAGGGTCATGAGTTGGCCATTACTAGGCTGTTGGAAGAGTGTGCAGACTGGAAAGCTGCCGAACTGCGATCGGTTTTGGAGTGCCGAGCTGAGGAGCTGGCGAAACGAGAGCCTTTGGGGCATGAGAGCGTTGTTTATGAACTTTGTTTCCTAATTGTGCCGGATTTGTTCACGTTAAAGGATGGCAGACTGGTGGGGAGAGCGGGTCGAGCCCTCAGTGCATTGTATCAAGCTAGCTTCCTATTGTTTTATTTATGTTACCTTAGCTCATGACGGGAATCGTGATGGTGTGAGGCGGTCGTGATCGTGCTTGGCTCGGTCCGGCCTATTAAGGGGCGGACTGACTGGGCCGAAGGGCCGATCTGTACACGCTAGGTTCGGATCCAAAGAAAGAGATGGTGCAAAGATGTAATGACTTGATACACCGTTGGTCAAAGTGACTGTTGCAGAGCGATCTACTAAGATAAAGTAAGGCTCATATAGCGTAGTGCACCGGTGTTGCGCTTATATAGCAACCGGTTTCAAGCGTGTCAAACTTGAGAGCGTAAGGGCACAATTTTGAGAAGACTCGCTCGGGGGCGAGCTTTAAATATGATGAAGAGCCGGAGTCGGGCATGCAAAGCTCAGATTGCCTATCTTACAGAGTTTATTAAGTTTGAACTATGGAGTAGGAGCCGATCTCTGGGATGGCTGATGTGGAGCTAGTTGACGCTGGCTTCAAGGCCATGGAATACGCAAGCTTGCTTTTCTTATACGAGTGTTGTTTTTTGATAGAGTTTCTTACTTGCAGGGAATCTGGATCGGCCAGGACGCTTTCCCCGGGCTGGGAAAGTTTACCGGAGATTTAAAGAAGGTTGCCGACCTGAGGCAAGGTCGGTCTAACCATGTCTACACTTTGGGGGTGGATAAGGCAGAGGGTTGCCGACTTGCGGCAGACCAGGATCTATTGAATCCAAAGATAAGGAGATTAAGGCCCTCCAAAAGCGATTTCAGGCTCTGGAGGCTGAGCTTAAGTCATAAGAGAAGTTTGCTGGGAAGGTCGAGTTGGAAGCTACTATTCCAGCTCAGGTTGCTAAGGCCATCCATGAATATGAGGCTTCGGGGGAGTTTACTCAGACTTTGAAACTGTTGCTTACGCCGGTCATAAGCAACGGATATTCTTTAGGCGTGGATGATGTCAAGGGCCAGGTCGCCGACTTTGTCGTGGACAACTTTCCTAGCAAGGCTCTCTATAAGCCTGGGTGAGGATGCGGTTTATGACAATTGTCTGAAGGACTTCCAGAGGGAGTGGATTGTGTCCGAGTACTCCTTCCGTGCTGCGGCTGTTCTTACTTCGGCTCTTGTTTCTCCCGAGCCACCGTTGAGTCTAGCCCCCGGTTCTTAGGTCAGAAGGTTTGTGGACTTGTAGTTTTGGATGGCATACTAAAGGTTTTGTCATGTTTTTGCTCGATTTTGTCTGACAGACACTGAATTCAGTTAAGTCCGACTTGCAAACTTAAAGAGATCAGTTTACCAACTCAGTGAGTCCGATCTGCGGAGTTCAAGTGAGTCCGACCCGTGGACTTTGGTTTGAGTCCGACTTGGGGATCTAATGATCTTGTCCGATAAACTTTGTTGAGTTTGTCCTATGAAGTTGGTCAGGAGGTTTCCTGGAGGTTGAGGAAGCCTCCAAGGAGTCTAATGTCAAAAAGAGATTGCCGAGTTGAGGCAAACCCGAAGGGAGCTCGGGGGCGCCGTCGAGCTCGGAGACAAGGAGATAAAGGCTTTCCAGGATTAGCTTTGGTCAAAGAGGCAGAGCTGAAGTCCGCATCGAGCCAGTTGGATGCGGAAACGAAAGGTAGGGATTAGGTCGTGTCCGAGCTCCAAACAAAGTTGTATGAGCTGGTGAGGTATCTTTATCCCGACGAGCCGGGTCTACGGCAAGTGGGTGAAAGACTAAGGCAAGAGTGGACATTGTGTCCACAGAATCCGACCCTCAAGGTTTATCTTAAGGGTTTTGTTATTTTGTTTTTGTTTGGCGTAGAGAAGTTATTCTACTTGTTTTGAGTTGTCTGTTATTGTTGATTATTATGTTGATGAGTTTTGTTGTATTGTCGGGGATGTACGGTATTCCCCCCAGTATGCTATTCATTAGTTTTAGCTTTTGAATGGCATACTTGTTCTGATTCTGTGTTCCCGGGCCTGTCGCGTGCGTTCGGCTCGCTCAGGCCTATTAGTTATTCAGTATGCAACTTTGAAGTTTGCACACTTATTGTTGTATGTAGGACCGAGCTCTATTCGTGGGCTCGGGAATCTTTTTGTTGGAAACTCTAGTCAGATTAGCTTTATCGTTAAGGCGAGCGGGACTAAGTCTGATCGCCTTTAATATAAACATAGTTGATAATGTGAAGTTGCAAGAGCGAGCAGGTGAAAGTTGCTCGATTTCGAGTCTAGCCGGTAGACTTAATTAGTTTGGTCTTTGCTGATCATGTTGAGTCCGACCTGCGAAGCTCAAGTGTCAGCCTTAGCGTTTTGAGTGAAGTCCGCCCTACGGAGTTCGACTTGTCTGGCCTGCAGACAGTTTAGCGTGAAAGTTTGTTTGATCCGCGCGGGGGCGCGGATGTATGTTTTGCTAGTTGAGTTAGAAGTTTAACTGTCCTCACGTGTTTTTTGCTGAGCCCGACTTGGCGAAGCTCAGGTATCATATTTTAAAGGAGCCAGAAGTATTTCTGACTACTTTAGTGAGTTTGAAGTTCTGCAAACTTCATATGTGCGCGTCTATTCTATAAAAAATAATAAAATGCACAATAGAACGAGAACGAGTCAATATGACATTAAATAGAGTTAAGGAGAACTTGTTAGGGCGTCAGAGGTATTGACTGTACCGATGTGGAGTTATTAGGCGAGCGGGGTCAGTTCGGACTGACTTTTCGAATGAAAGTATTGGACGAGCAGGGCCAGACTAGTGCTGACTTCTCGTTTAAAAATACGGCGAGCGGGGCTAGGCTAGTCCTGGCGTCTTGCGTGAAAGTATTGGACGAGCAGGGCCAGACTAGTGCTGACTTCTCGTTTAAAAATACGGCGAGCGGGGCTAGCCTAGTGCTGACGTCTCGCGTGAAAGTATTTGACGAGCAGGGCCAGACTAGTGCTGACTTCTCGTTCTAAGTGATGGCGTGCGGCGCCGGACTTTCCGGACTTTGTCAAGCATGTGTTTGTCCTTTAATTTCAATAAAGACTATGCATAATAGAGAGAAAAATAATAGTAAATTAATGTACCGTTTGCTTATTGGTGTAATCTGTCAGTGCCGAACTTAAGTCGGTCTTATAGACGGCTCGCTCACCGGCGAGTTCCAAATATGATGCCGAACTAAATCGGACTTACAGAAGGCTCACCCGAAGGCGAGTTCAAAATATGATGCCGAACTAAATCGGTGTTACAGAAGGCTCGCCCGAAGACGAGTTCCAAATATGATGCCGAACTAAATCGGACTTACAGAAGGCTCGCCCGAAGGCGAGTTCCAAATATGATGCCGAACTTAATCGGTCTTACAGAAGGCTCGCCCGAAGACGAGTTCCAAATATGATGCTGAACTAAATCGGACTTACAGAAGGCTCCCGAAGACGAGTTCCAAATATGATGCCGAACTAAATCGGACTTACAGAAGGCTCGCACAAAGGCGAGTTCCAAAGATAAGAAAGCTCGTCCCGACTCATTACGTCAAGAGAGTTCCAAAAACGATTAAGTGTGGTCATAATAAAGTTGTAGAGAAACCTGGTAAGAGCTTGTACTTTGAGAGCTAAGATTGGGAGATCTGGGGTAGTTCGGCTCGGACGTTGGAGAACTCAGGAGGTCGGCTCGGACGTTGGGGAACTCGGGAGGTCAGCTCGGACGTTGGAGAGTGGAGGAGCTCGGGAGTTCGGATCGGACGTTGGAGAACCCAGGAGGTCGGCTCGGACGTTGGAGAGTTGAGGAGCTCGGGAGTTCGGATCGGACGTTGGAGAACTCGGGAGGTCGGCTCGGACGTTGGAGAGTAAAGAAGAAAACCCACAGCTTATTTTGGTGTTACAGCAGAGAATCTCGGGCGACGATCGGGTATCGAAACAAACTCCGATCGACACGAAATTTGGATAGCTTGTTCGTCCCTCCTTCCTCTTTGATCTGACCGGTGGAAATATTTTTTTAACGGATCAATCTCTGGCCATCGGCCGCCGATCTGACTACTGCATTTTTTGGTGATAGAGCAGCACAAGCAAGTTTACAACGACGATCGGACCTTTAAACGGACCCCGATCGGCACGAAATTTGGAGATCTTATTCGTACCTCGTTCTTATTTAATCTGAACGGTGGAAATTTCGTTCTGACGGTTCAGTCTCTGGGGATTGACCGTAGATCTGACCGCTGGATTTAGATCTGTCTGCTGCATTTTGATGATACAATGTCAACTTTGCAACGACGATCGGTTATCGAAAAGGTCTCCGATCGGCATGAAATTTTGAGGTATTTTTCCTTCTAACTAATTATGCAATCTGAATGGTGAAAATTTTGTTGGGACGGCTCAATCTCCGGAAATTGGCCGCCGATGGGACTGCTGCATTTTATGGCGATTCAGAAGCAGCTGCAACTTTATGGCAACGATCTAGCATTGAAACGGACTCCGATCATCATGAAATTTGGTGAGAGTGTTCCCCACACCATCGTATTTAATTTGAACGGTGGAAATCGACGGCTCAATCTCTGGAAATTGGCCGTGGATCTGACTGCGTTTTTTCTGTTGGATTCTGGAGCTTTTCTTTGGATTATCAAGCAAAGAGGCCCTCCTTCTAGCGCCAATTGACGATCCAAAAATCGTCGGGGTAAACATCTAGGGTTCTTTCTCTTGATGATAACCTAAGAATGCTCCTTTGATCTAGAAAATAGTAAAAGAGGGGGTGTTTTGGTGGTGGTTTAGACTGCACTTGAGATGTTGTTTCTCAAGCTGCCTACGTATCCAATGCGTGAATTGGAATCAAGTCTCCGTAGTTCCTTAGGGATGGTTTATATAGAGAAGATTTATGCCCTAAGGCGGCGTGGGCCTTGTCCTTGTTGGGCTTGGATTGTCGTGTTCCCTAAGGAAAAGATAAGGATTATTTTATCTCCTTGATTGTTGGAGATAATTACGGTATTCGAATATTTGTATTAAGTGATAGAGATTGGAGTCTTTATGGCTCAGGATTCTTTCGTAGTTATCTATTTATCACAAACGTAGGGAATACGATTAGGGACCAACTCTGGCCGACTTAGGTGGCACGAGCCGGACTGGTTGAACCGACCTACAGATGTCGGGAAGAATAGCCGAGCTGTCATGAGCTCGGAGTCTTGTGTGTATAATAGGTCCAAGAGGGACTTAGCCCAACCGATACGGTTGGTCAAAGGTAGGTTAGAGTACAAGTGTTGGCCAACCCGCATGGGTCGGGGCCGAATCCGGGCCTGATCTTGAGGATCGGAGGTCGGTGCTAGGCACGGTCGATCCGGGAGAGATGGAGTGACTAGCCAGACTGGGTCACTCGGCGTCGTTTCTCTCTCCCTGCTTAGTGTTGAGCCACTGAAAAGGTGCCACGTAGGTAGGTCCATTTTCTGGCAGCATCAAGCCTGCCTTCTAAGCTGACCGAATACAAGTTCAGTTTGCCTAAAACTTAGCCTAAATCTATTACACAGTGTTCACAAATAGGTATAGCAGGCTTTAGCGGGCGGAGGCAAGTACAACAAGTCAGACTCAGCAAAAATTCAGGCTTAAGCAAGAAACACAAGTATAATACTGCAGTCTTTAACTCACGGAACAGGGGTGTTCCAAAATTGATAAATAGCATAACCAAGTGTATGCTAATGATAAAAAATAGAACTAACAAGTTTATGGGGATTAAACACAGAATCAAACACTACCCAATAATCAGACTTACCAAGTCACTAACAACAAATTAAGACCTACAACCTTTTCACTAGGCAAGGCACAACTAGTACTTCAAACTAGTGTGCTCTGTAGTCACAATTTTCAATGACCTTGATATAGTAGACTTATCAACAGTGTATAACTCAAAACAAGCACAAAGACTAGAATCTAAAAACACAGACTTCTGTCAAAGTTCAAAACACAGCCTTGAAGTACTAATTCAATTTAGACTTAAGGTATAGACAATAAACCCCACTGGGCAGTCTTGACCTGATATTTCAAATCAGTCAAACGGTTGTCCTATGTCTTAATCAATTTAGAATCATTCACCACAAACAATGCACACACAACGAACAAACTCAGACCAAGCAAAACTAGTATCACAAAAAGGCTACTATAATGCAGATTTCAACAAGCAATCAAACCAATCCACAAAACATAGAATATGAAATCAAGGACTGGGTTAATGTGTACCTTACAACAACACACCGGAAACCTCAGTCTATGCACTCTAAAAAGCCTATTGACTTGGCAAACACCAGTCAATAACAGTGCAGACTCCAAATCCTCAGCTTATGTGCTTAGTAAACTAAAGAAGTAGAAAAGAGAGAATATTTGATTGTAATGGGAATGTAGGATTGCTCAACAAATTACTTCTCAGTTGTTACAATACTAGTTCACTATGCTGGTCTATTTAAAGCCTAAGGGTATGAGGAACCCTTAAGTCACAAGACTCTAAATAAGTTAGCTTTTTTATTTGAATTTGAATTTCAAGATCAGATACATTGAATGAAACCCAAGTGTACTGATTAACCCAAATGCTAACCTAAGGTTGACATGATCTGCGGTAAGTTAAGAGATTGTGTAGTCAAGGTAGGAGGCTTTGAATTTCCCAGTGACTTCCTAGTTCTGGACGTCCCTAAAGATCCTAATGCCAATGTGTTGCTCGGACGCCCGTTCTTGGAGACCAGTAAATCCATAATGGACATGGATAGTGGCAAAATAACCCTAAGGTCTAATAATGATGTAGTAACCTTTAAAATCTTAGAGCCACTAAGAAATATACCGGGAGAATGCCGAGTATCAAGCCTGAATTCTGAGACTGGGGATGTGGAAAAGGGAAGTGTTGAGAGAGAACAACGTAAGGATGCTGTGGTAAGAGCGAGCGAGCATGAATTTTTAAAAATCTTGCTTCGAGAAAAGGAAGAGAAGAATCACTACAATGTGCCGATGGAGGCAATCAATCCTGATCTTTTAGAGACGGATACGCCCACCCAGGATGGTGCAAGTTTTTGTTTAAAAGATGATACAATGAATTCTTTGAGCTTAAAAGAGAAACCTCAAAGTAGGCGAGGCAAGTCTAGTGCACAGGCAAGGAGAGCCAAGCGTGCAAGGCGAAGAGCTCAAGGTCCTACCAAGGAAGCTGGAGAAGGTGCACTCCTTGACGGTCAGGAAGAATGCTACTTCCTTGGTCTAAAAATCCAAGGACGAGTTTGGATTGAGAGAGATGGAAGATGCACTACTACGAAGGCTTCCAGAGTGCAAATTTGGCAAGTTAAAAGCCCGAAGGTCTGACCGAGGAGAAGTCAGAAGACAAGTCGAGCTATCAACTTTAAACTGATGAAGTTTGTAGAATTACAAACACAAAATAAAATGCGGAATTATTATTGATCAAGTAAAAGTTATAAGTTGATTACAATGCAGCTGATCATGGGGAATTTATAGCTTCATAAACCTCATGGATCAGTTAGAAGTAAGTTACAAACGGTTATAAAAAAATAACCGCTTTCTAGTTTACATCATAATGAAAGTGGTCAGCAGGCTGCGGAGGCATCCATACTGCCAGCAGGCTTCTATACTATCAACAAGCTGTTGGTGTCTTCATATCATCAACAGCTTGTGCACTCAGCATTCCTTTCAGCCTATATACTGTAACACCCCCCTCAATATGAGAGTGGTGCATGATCAGCTTGCACTCAGCATTCCTTTCAGCTACTTGAATTCTAGAGATCCTTGAAACTCCCAATTCATCTAGTAGATAAGAGAAAATAGGTGCATTCAAGGCCTTGGTGAGGATATTAGTTATTTGTTCTTTTGTATTGACTGGAAGAAGTTTGATGAGCCCTGGTTTGACTTTGTCTCTCACAACATGGTAGTCAATTTCAATATGTTTGGTTCTTTTATGAAAGACAGGATTGTGAGCAATGTGCATTGCACTAGCATTGTCATAAAATAACACAGTAGGCAACTGAACTGGAATTTTTAAATCTTGTAGTATATAGATAAGCCATTGGATTTCACAAACTGCATTTGCCATGGCCCTATTCTCAGTAGCAAATGTTGTTTGTTTCTTTGCCTTCCAAGAGATTGGAGCATCTCCTAGAAACATCATATAACATGATACTGATCTTCTTGTTTCAGGACAACACGCCCAATCACTATCTGTAAAACCTTTAAGTACAAGATCATTGTCTGCTAGGAAGAAGATTCCTTGGCCAGGATTGGTCTTCAAGTACCTCAGCAGCCTATAATCTGCCTTCATGTGATTTTCAATAGAAGTGTCCAGAAACTGACTTAGTTGTTATACTGCAAAGGCAATATCAGGTCTGGTAAAAGTGAGGTAAATCAATTTACCCACTAGGGATCTGTATGCAGTGCGATCTTCTAAAAGTGGTGAATCACCATGTTGTAAAGTCTGCTTGGACTTCATAAGTGTCTTAGTAGGTTTGGCTCTCAAAAATTCATATTCTTCTAGGAGGTTAAGTGTGTATTTTCTTTGTGAAATGGATATGCCTTTTGGACATTTAGCAGCCTTAAAGCCTAGGAAATATCTCAATTTTCCAAGATCTTTGATGGTGAACTGCTGGTTAAAGCATCCTTAACTTTGCTGAATTAACTCTTCACTAGGGCTGCAACTATGATTTCATCCACATATACCAATAAGGCAATGATTGACTGTCCTGACCCTTTTGTAAATGGACTGTGGTCATGTTTGGATTCAATGAATCCTTCAGCCTCTAATGATTCAGTCAACTTGTAATTCCATTGTCTGCTGGCCTGTTTGAGACCATACAATGATTTGGTAAGTTTGCAAACTTGGTTTGGTTTAATTGTTGCACAACCTGGGGGTAACTGTATATAGACTTCTTCATGTAGATCTCCATCTAGAAAGGCAGTGTTGACATCCAGTTGATGTAGATGCCAATTATTGGCTACTGCTGCTTCAAGTAAGGTTCTGACTGTGGTAATCTTGACAATAGGGGAAAAAATTTCTTGATAATCAATCTCATATGTCTGAGTGTAGCCTTTGCTACTAGTCTAGTTTTGTATCTCTCTACTGATCCATCAGGATTGTGTTTAATTCTGTACACCCATTTGCACCCTATTGGTTTCTTGCCTGGGGGCAGATCAAATATTTCCCATGTGTGAGTCTTTTTTAAGGATTCAATTTCTTTGTTCATTGCCTCCTCCCATTCGTCATGCTTGATAGCTTGATTTTAGGTCTTAGGCTCTTTAACAGCATCAATAGCATTACTGAATCTGGCATAGGCTACTGAGAGGTTGTCCAGACATATTACCGCACTCAACAGATGTGGAGTCTGCTGAACATTATGAGCACCCCCTTGATAAAAGGTTGGTGGATTCCTTATTTTTGTGGACCTTCTTAGTTGTGTGGGTTCAAGTGCCTGATTTACTGGTTCATGCCTTTAATTGGATGTATCAGCTTCTATTGATCCCATTGCTGGTTTGTCTGTTGACTCATTCAGCAGGTAATCAAAACTGTCCATTACCGGCAAAGGAATAGGCATGTCAGCAAGATATCTAGGCTTTCCCAACACCTGCTGAAAAAAAAGGAAAATAAGTTTCATGGAATTGAGTATTTCTAGCAACAAATATATATTCGTTGGTAATATCTAACAGAATAGCACCCTTTGAGGTGGTTGAATTCCCAAGATAGACACAAGTCCTACATCTTGAGTCAAATTTTGTCTTATACTGCTGAAGTGTGCATGAAAAAACTAAGAAACCAAAAACTTTAAACATGGAATAGTCTGGTTAGGTTCCATAAAGCACTTCATGTGGAGTGCTTTCCTTTAGCAGTGGTGTAGGTGTGGCATTAATCACTTTACAGCATGCAAAAGACAAAAACCCCAATATTCAATGTGCAGATTACTCTGGGACCTCAAACCTCTTGCAGCATTCAGCAGATGCTGATGTTTTCTTTCAACAATACCATCTTGCTCAGGTGTGCTTACACATGATGTCTGATGTATGATACCCTGCAGAGCATAAAACTCAATAAGTTGAAATTATGCACCATTGTCGGATCTAATGATTTTAATAATTTTATGAAACTGAGTAGAAACAAATTTAACCAAAGATTTAACAAGGTCAGATGCTTCAGATTTATGCCTCATAAGAAAAACCCAAGTAAATCTAGAAACATCATCTACAACAGTGAGAAAATATTGTTGTCCATTCACAGTATGCTGTCTCAGAGGACCCCAAATATCCATATGAATAAGGTCAAAAGTGGCATTTACAGCAGTAGTACTTAAAGGAAAAAGATTTTTCTTCAGTTTAGCCATAGGACAGACATAACAAAAATCATGATTACAAAATTTGACTTCCGCAGACTGTGAACTGATGACTTGTAGCCTCTTATCTGGCAAGTGCCCAAGTCTATAGTTCCATATAAGTGCATCATCTAATATATCAGATAAAGTGTGGTTTTCTACAGCATTGGCAACAAAAAGTCTTATTGGTTGATCCATGACATAAAGTCCTCTCTGTAACTCAGCTGAGCCAATCATTTTCTTGTTCTTGTCCTGCAAAACACACTTGTTAGCAAAAAAGACAGCTGCAACTTTTGTATGATTAATAAAAGAAGGTAAAAATAAAAGGTTATATTTAAAACCAGGAATGCAAAACACATCATGTAGGACCAATTGAGTGTTAATTCTCACTTGTCGTATATGTGTGACAGAGACATTATTTCCATTAGGTAATCTCATTTTTATAACAGCGGAAGGTTTGGGATTGCTTAACAGATCTAATGATCCTACATTATGATCAGTGGCACCAGAGTCCAAGATCCATTGTATTGGTCTTACTAAATTTAGGTCACATGTTCATGTAGCAGGTGAGTAGTGTGTGACAACATCAGCTGGTTGGCCAACAGCAAACCCTGGATGTCTAAGAGGATCATTCAGCAGAGCCATCAACTTGTCAAGTTGTTGTGCAGTAAGATTGGGAAACCCTAGTCCAGTAGACCTGCTTGGTGCCTGATCTTCTTCTGCTTATTTCTTCTCTTCTACCATATTTGCCCTTTTTGACTTGAAGCCAGGAGGAAAACCATGCTTCTTGTAACAAGTCTCCTCAGTATGACCATTGAATCCACAAAAACTATATTGCATCTTTTTGGGATTTTTAGGCCTAGGATTTGCAGCAGAGTTAGGTCTGCTGATAATCTGATTTTATCCCTGTCCATTCTTCTGTGACATTAGAATCATGGAATCTTGATTCTTGGCCTTGTTAGCCACATACAACTTATGTCTTTCAAACTTGATTGCCATTGCAAAGGCATCATGAATTTCTAAAAGGGCACCATCAACATTTCCTGTGAGACCATTGGTTCAAATTCATCCCTTAAACCTTTAAAGAATTTCATGACATATTCAGCCTACATATGATCTATCAGATTGCTGATTGCATTGCAGAGACATTGAGGAACACAGGAACATATTGTTACAGGCCTGATGGTATTGATTTCTACCCAAAGGATCATCAATTTTGTGTAATACTGATTGACAAGAATCTGTTCCTTGTTTCAGTAGATGCATGTTAAGGACATTTTATTATGTTTTGATGATGGTCATACTAGCTGTTATAGCAAACCTGAAATAAGTTAGAAATCTCTGTATAAGTCTTTACTTAGAGTCTGACATGTTGTATAAGTTGAGTAAGACAAGTATTGTACTAGTTGGTAGGATGGTGAAGTAAAATAGAAATCCGGCAGAGTGAAGCTAGCCAAGTACCAGCAGAGAAGCACAAGAGACATATGGTCTGACTTATAACCAGGGAAGTCTGTGATGACCTTGGATAAGTCTAAGTTAAAATTCAAATGATGGAATACATTGTAAAATATGGTGTACACTGATCTCACCCAAAATCAAGGATCAGTGAAGTACAAGAAGTACCTGAAAGATCAAAGAGAATAACAATGTAGTAAACCGGCAGAGTGAACTGACTATCGGCTGAGTGAAGACAAAGCAGTGAATGAAGAACTAAACAGCCAAGTCAGAATGATCACTTAACCGTTGAAGGAACATCCAAGTAAACTTTACTTGTTCAGACTATGAAGTATAAAGTAGATTCAGATGATCAATCATTAAATGCGCAATCAATTGAGGATCAATCAAGGACAGATTTTCTTATAGACGTTTGAGGAAAATCCGATCACTGAAATCAAGGAGAATATAATTAAGGGGGAATCAAGAATTAATCAAGGATTATTCCCCCCATATTCAATAGCCAATGGACGGAAATTAAAATCAAGGATTATCAAGGCTATAAATTGAAGGCATTGACAGACAGGAAAAACAACAATTGAATCTGATAAGAAACAAGCAGAAACTCTGTCAATTTGAAAAGCCTTCTATCTGAACTTAAAGGAAATATCTAGAGATCAACTCAGCAATCAGAACTCGAATTCCATATCAAGTACTGAGATTGATCACATATCTGTGAATCCAATTCACATCAAACTGAAGCAATTGAATCAGAGGAATCTGAGAAGGAGTTGCAACCTTTGTGATAGCTGCTGAAAGATTTATTCTCAAGAACCAGTGATAGAGACTGAGTCACTGAAGCTTTTGTATCCAGGGAGTGATAGTCTTAATGATTGTGAACCTTGTGTAGCCAAGGACAATCTACCTATTGTATCTGTGAAAACAATAGTGAATTCCTCCAATCATCACAGGAGAAAAGTGGATTACGGGATTACACCACCCTGAACCACTATAAACCTTTGTGTCTATTTACTTTCAGCAATTTACTTTACAGCACTTTATTTCATTGCATATTACATCTATGATTGTCTAATCTACTTTGAACCAACATTTAAAGAAGGGACTTATCCGCTGCCTAAAAGCTTTTAAATATAAGAAAAGTTTTTGAAACTCCACTATAGTCATTCACACACACCCCCCCCCCCTCTCGACTAGAGTTTTACCCTTCTCTGGGATCAACAATGCATTTCTTCAAAAAGATCTGAAAGTCTTAATGCATCAACATTTGAAAACCTTGCTGCAAGATTCTTCCAAATTGTATGTGCATTCTTGAAATACATCAAACTTTGTGCAATGTGTTTTCAACAGAGTTTAAGATCCATGATCTCACCATTGTATCACACTGTCTCCATGCATGGAAGTCTGCTGAATCTGCTTCTAGCCTTTTAATTGTGCCGTCTATGAAGCCAATCTTATTCTTGGTGATTAACACCATCCCCATAGACATTTTCCATGGATTATAGTTGTTGCCATTCATCAGTGGCTGAATAAGAACCAGAGAAGGATTCTCGTTTGGATGAACATAGAATGGACTGGGGGGATTTATTTCTTGTTTCTTAGCTGCCATGGCTGTCAAGAACTCCAGAATTGATCACAAATCAACAATGATGGTGAAAATTTGATCAGGAATTGATCGAAAAACAAGAAAGATTGATCCGAGCTATGTAAATTATTGGGCTGAAGTGATGAAAGGCCGTAGAAGAGTCTGTTGGGCCTACTAAGCGGAAAGTTGGCCCGCAATTACTGATACCCTAGCCGTAAGATCGAGACTTGGGAAACACGAAATAGAGCTGCATATTTTTTTTGTATTAAGTCGGTTAGGGTTAGTTAAACTAGGTCGGTTACAGTGCTTATGAATAGCCTGTCCCAGTCCCATCGTAATGTGTTTCACATAATTACTTAATTTATGAAATAAAAGAGTTCTTGGTTCTTGCTTTGTGTTTCTTTTGGTTTTCATCTCTGAGCCATCGACTAGCTTGAGTCGATAAATCTAGATATGTCTTTGATAAAAGTATGAAGCTTTGAACGTTCATTATGTTTTTATCATGGTAGATTACTTAGATTTACATGATGTAATTAATCTGAGTGTTTAACGGAATTGTAATTTACCAGAATTAATCAGAACAAAAATATGATATTCCGGAAGTAGGAACCACTGCACTCACAATTGCGACGGTCTTTATTGCAATTGCTAGGCACCTTTAGGTCACCCTAAGTCTGGAGATTCAGCATCAGCTATATTGATCGACAGATTTAATTTACATGTTTTTAGCCGGATCAACTAATTGCATGTCAATGTAAATTAACATGAAGTACTTACAAGGTGAAGTGTTAGTTAGGATGTAGTCTGGATCAATCCCCAGGAACGTGCTAGTACATCCACGATAGCTGCTTTGGGAGGTTTTCGGTCTTGAGCCGGAATTTTCTAGAACTTATTGCGTGTGGGTTAATTCAACCAACGAAGGAGGTTAACTGCACATAGACGTTTATTCTCCGTCCCATGAAATTAAATAAGGTTAAGAGATTGCACCCGTAGCTAAAACAGATTTAAAATATAAGTTCTGATTGAACCGGGGAATTACTGGGAAAAGTACACATGACGATTAAGTATTCCAAGTTAGAAGATCGGTGAGGAGGGAAAAGCCAATTTCTTTTCCATTTTTATGTTGGTCTAAAGACCATTATGTGTGTCCTTAGTTAGGTTAATACGTTTGTTACCATTGTTTCATTGCTTTTGTGGGATCGACCTTGACTCGCCCTAGCTATGCTTTGATTGACCTAATACTCTTTTTAGTAATTCGTGAGATAACACACGGATCAATGCGTGAGCAAGAATGTAAAGTTGGACTTTAAAAAACTTGCCCCGCCCTAGTTGGCGGGTTGAGTGTTTGAAGAAAGCGTGATCATGCGCGAGGGAATGAATGCCATAACCCTAGTCTAAACTGTACATATACCTTGCCTTTGCGGGCATTTTGTTTGTTACCTTTTTACCAATGATTGCTCGGGCTTACGATGGCCGAGATCAATGGGGAGTTAATGTTAAGTGAGAGTTGCGGACTCGTTTGATTTGTGTAAAAAACGACCAAAGCAAATGAAGTTGGGGTGCGGCTCGTTCGCTTTGTGTAAAATGACCAAAGCGTACCGAGGCTTATTGCGATCTCGTTAGCTTTGTGTACAAAACAACCAAAGCAATGGAACAATCATAAAGTGTAATAAAAAACGTTGATAAGTGAATGGATGCTAACGACATTAAGTTTTACTCGGATAATCACTTGAAATGTTTCGCTCGCCCTGCCCATGTTTGCGGAGTTTAAGCGCTACAGTGATAAAATAAAAGAAATAAAGTGTAATCACTCATGTTGATTAACAAGAGCGAATGTCATTGCCCAAGTGTGCGTTCAGTGGATCTCTCTTCTTTGAGGTCAAGAAGAATGATTGCCTCGCTGTGCATTGTTCCCCTCTTCTTTAAAACTATCAAAAGCTCCCCGGGAAACCAATTTCTCAAATTCCTTTTTCAACAGATGGCAAGAATGTGTGTCATGCACGCGATCCTTGTGATATTCACAATACTTGGTCATATCACGATCACCCCGCTGATCGGGTCTTATTGGCCAAGGATTAGGCAGGTCGTCCTTGACCTCGTTCATGATTTCCTCTATGGAGGTTGTGAGTGGCGTGAATTGTGTTTCTTTGATTTTGTCTGGTTTTTTTATTTCTCGGTTCCTATTGGAGCCTTCTCTCGCCGAGCTAGGTTCAGTTCTTTCTATCCGCCCTGATGCCAAGGACGAAGCAGCCTCAGAGGCTGTGACTTTTCTAGCCAGAAAGAGCAATGTTGCAGGTTGTCTGGCCACCTGAGAGCGAACTCGGCCTTAAGTGGACCCTTTGCTAGGCCTCTTTATAAGCTTATCATAACTACGCTATTCGCGAGGCCTCTTTTCAGGTCGTAAACTCTGACGAATCGCTCATTAAAACTTCTAGTCGATTCTCCCGTCCCTTGTCGAATTTCATTGAAATCGTCCTGTGTTTACTTCGGTTGACCTACAGACTTGAATTCTGCAATGAATTTGGCCCGGAGGTTAGGCCAGGAGCTAATCGACTAATCGACTCTGGTGGCAGGTTCCTGATCCACGTGGCCGTTTTTTCCTGCATGGCGCCAACAAAGACGATGCACCATGCGCCTTGGCTTCTGGTGGGTAAGGAGGATTTGTTGTGGAAAGCCGTGATCCAGTCATAGGGGCAGGTCGCCTCAATGTAACTTTGGAGGTTGGGGTAGTGTACCCCCTCGGGAGCTTCCTTCATAAGACTATCGGCGAGTACACTCATGCCCCATATAGGGTTGTTCTCCTTGCATACTTTTTCTCTTCTGATCTCGTCGATCTGTTTTCTAAGTTCGGCGACCTCGTCCATGATAGAGGCCGGGGCCGATCGTCCGGATATGTTTTCCAATTGGGATCATCTGGACTGATGATGAGACTCGTCTTGTCATTCTCCCAATGTCTCCATTACATTGAGGGGGGTTGATTAACCTCGATGCTCCTTTCTCGTCCCATATTCGACACATGCTCGCCATGACCGGGTCCGAGGCAGTCGAGAGTGGATTTTCCTTCTGGAGCTTGCTCGGATACTGTGTGGATACTTCGTTCCCTGCCAAAGCGATGAGAGGAAGTGTCGTGTGATGGGACCAGGTGGCCTACATGTTCGCCGTTGGTTGGCTGTTTAAGTGGTGGAAGGAGTTCACTTACCGGGAGGGTCGGCCTCCCGAGTGCCAGTAGTTCCTGATTCACTCGGTTACTTTTTTTTAATGTACTTAGCATGTTCGAGCAACGCCTTATCGTAAAGCTCGTCGTATTTCCTCGATGGGATGTGAGGGACGTGAGCGAGCTAGGTGAGATGTTCCAGCCGCATTTTTCCTTTTGTCTTCCTGGGTAACGGCAGCTAAGGTCTCCTTTGACCTGGATCTTTCATTGAGAAACGGTCTAATGTCGGGCTAAGAGGGATCCTCTGCCGCAGAAGGCGATACGGGAATATGCTCACCTGGGGGTGTTGTGCTTTTGCGCGACCAACATCCGCCCTATTAGTGGCTTGAGCGAAGCATTGGCCGATTATTCTAGCCGGAGGTGGCAAACCGTCGAGCAGATTGGGTCCTGCAGATCTAGTTTGAGTTATGATAAATGACGATGGTGGTGTGCAAGATATGGTGACTGCGAAATGAAGATCTTGGAAGATCTTATTGGTCCCTTTGAAATGCTATAGACAAGTTTAAAGGGGGTGAATAAACTTGTCATTTAAAACTTTTTTCTTGGAGTTGAATAACCTAGCTTAGTTTTATAGTCTGCTGACTTTAGTTTTAGTTGAATTAAATGCAACGAAATAATTATTAACTCTTTTTCGGATCTTGTTGTTCTTTGAAATATGAAGTGTTCAGTTTGGTGAACTCAGCATAGTGCTTGGTGTGCAGTTAATCAGTTGGAATGTCAGCAATTGCTTGAAATATATACTGTAATGTAAATTGCAGTAAGTAAATGCGTAAAGTAAGAAATTAAAGACACAAAGTTTATAGTGGTTCCAAGTGGTGTAATCATGTCAGTCCACTCTTCTCCTATGATGTTGGAGGAAATTCACTAGATCTCTTTGAGGTACAGTTACAAAAAGTCCTAGAATGATTGCCCTTGACTAATCATAGCTTCACATTCTAAACACTTGGATAACAGGTTGAATTGCCACTTCTCCAAATGCTTCACTGGTCCTTGAATGGTTGAATTGCCTCTTCACCAGCTCCACCACACACAGTCTTATCACAGATCCTTCTACATTGACTGCAACAACTGTCCTTGACAACTTCACTAGATTCTTCACAGTCTTGAACCTTTGATTGAATCAAAGAAGGATTGAATCAAGAAAGCGATTCAGCTTCAGAATCTTCAAGTGTTTGAATACTAGATAGATCGTTAAACAGTTAGGCACTTGAAGATTTTAATGAACTAATCAATGTAAGCTCATAAATGATGATGATGGAATGACTTAGAAAAAACTTGATAGCTCAAACTTAGGTGCTCAATTGGTATTCAAAAGGTCTCAAAAGGTTCTTGATCTTTGTTTCTAAGTCCTCTATTTATAGTGTGAATTCCAACGTTCAATTTTTGAATTCCCAACATTCATCTTGGATTCCTTGGGATATTCCATCATCTTTGTCAGACTGTCAGTGTCATCCTGACATGTCAGACTGTCAACCAATTGTATCCCATTCTGCAAGGTTTTAAAATCACCGCCAATACCTCGGTGTAGACCCGGGATAATCCTTTGTTCCATAGTTTTTAGTAAACAGTCAACTTATTCTCAAAATATTAACTAAGATCCTCTCATCACATTGTCTCTTGTGAATCGTAGACCTTCAATACAAGATCTATACAGTTAGTCCAGGCCATCACAAACTTACATGAAGTCTAACTATATAGTCTCAGCTTAAATCTTCAATAACTAAGTCTGAAACCTCAGCCTTTAGTATTTAAAACTGAGTTTGTCCCCTCGGCCTTTATTACTGAGTTTGTTCCATCAAGCTTCAATTTTCAGCAATAGAAAGAGTCAGTTGAGTCTAAAACCTCAACAAACTTAACTGATTTTCAGTAGAAATCCTAGACTCCAATAAAACCTATAAATTTCTATCACAGTGCTTGTGTGAATTAACCTATACAATATTCAGACTCTAGTAAGCCTATACATTCAACTCTAGACATCTTTTAACTTTTCACTCTGACAGCTAGTCTTGGTACTCAATCAATGGGGTTATAAACAAATAAATCAATCATCATCAAAACAAACAATTTTATTTCTAACAGATCTGAAGAAGATCTGTGATATCCTAGAGATTCCGCTTATGAACTGGATGAAGATCAGCCGGAAAACCAAAATCGGACGGTCTTACGCTGCCGGGAACCGAAACACTACCGTAGATCTTTATGGAAAAATGCTAAAAAGCGTAACTTTCCCGGTAACGGAGCCAGCTGATATGGTCGGAAATATCGCAAACACATTTGATTGATCTTAGCAGTGGATATCTAGATTAAATAAGTGATTTCTCTGGTATGTTTACGATGTTTCCCAAGAACAATGGTGAACGATATGAAGAAAATGGGGGGTGCTTTTTATTATGGCTGCCTCTCGGGAGACTGCCTACTTACCCTTGGACTGTAAGGGATCAAGCCAAAATCACGTCGTTCTAAGGATGGGGTGATGCCGCTATTTATAAGGACTATAGTCGGCGGTTACAAAGGCGGTAAATAATACACAAGTGATGTCGGGCGAGCTCTGCTGAGGCGAACTTCGACTGGGACGAGCTTGTATCATAACCGTTGCGGGTTCTTCACCTGTAACCGTTTAGCCTGTTGCCTATTCAAGCGGGCTTGGTTCAAGCTGACGGACAACTGGTTGGTGGGGCGAGCAGGTCAGCCCACAGTGTGTTATGTCCAGCTGGATGCTTGGTTGATCGACTCCCGTTGCCTTGGCCAATGATGGAATTTGTCGAGGCGCTAGGCGAGCTGGATTGTGTTCAGCTTGGTCCGGCTTATGAAGGGGCAGAATGGCTGGGCTAAGGTCCCTATCCGTTACTGTGCTTATGCATGGACCAAGCTTGGATCCGCGGGCTTTTTTATGAACTTGGCCTATCACTTTTAGGGTGGAGTTCCGGTCAATGGCAAATATTATTTTGGTAATGAAGGATGACCAACTCATAGAATGTGGATGTAACCATGACACTCTAAAAGCGGGACATGGCTTTATGAAGTTTGAAGGAACACAGATGGATACCTTGGCCGACCTCGTCTTCATATGAAGAAGAACCAAGTATCCTAATAAAGGATTGTAGACTTCAGTATTGGCGCCTTCATAACCGACGAGTTCATCAGGTAAAGTGCACATGACTATTTTCGGTTGAAGTGAGTGTGGGAGATTATTAATAGATGATCAATGATTATCTCCTCCATTTAGCGTTTGGAGACGTGGGGGAGGAGCACACCAAGGGAGAGGGAGAGGACACGGACACTAGGGGTGAACACCACCACCACCTTTTGTGTAGACATGACCAGTTCCGGGTCCATGGCACGACCCTCTGGTTCCAGGTCCAAAATGGAACCGGAACCGCCGGTTCCAATTTCTAGCCGGTTCCGCCAGTTCCCGGGAACCGGCGGGTTTGGCGGTTCCCCGGTCCGGGTCCGGGTCCGGGTCTCGACGGTTACCCGGTCTACACGGTTCAGATCACGGTTCCAATTACGGTTCTGATCACGGTTCCAAAAAAAATCAATTTTTTTTAACAAAATTCGTACAACTTACGTTAAAATTAATAATAAATTATAATTGGTTATTAAACTATATATATAATATTTAATTAATAACTATATTTTTTTTTAAAACACACGGCTTGTATAATATTTAATTTCATATCGATATATAATATTTAATTTCATAACTTATATTCTATATAATTTGTAAGTAATATGATACGGACAACCTTTCCGGACCCAATGAACCTATTTTATACTAATAAAAGAGTAGGGTGTAGTTTATTAATATTTTGTAACATTTAAAAAAAAAATTGTTATTCAAGTTTTATGTGTTTTATATAATTTATTAAAAAATAATTTCATAAATCTAAACACTAGTATGTTGTGTATTGAATAAGTGTTACAAAAAAAAATTTATTGGTTGCTAAACACTAGCATGTGCTCTTCCTTGTCACAATAATTTAAATAGTAGTATTTGATTAGTCAAAATGTCACAATATATTTCAGCCAAAAAATAATAGAAAAAAACAATATATTAGTATGTTGTGACACTAGTGTCACAATATATTTTTAATCAAAGATAGACTTTCCAACATTTTATGGTATATTTTATACATTAATTAACAACACTATTTATAAATAAAAGAATTGCTAAGAAAATAAATGATGGATACCGATTATTCTACGTAACGGTTACATTGATAAAAAATAAATTATTCAAAAATTTTGACATAATATACGTTGGATTCAAGGTGGTCCAACTTGGAGGAAAAAAAAAACAAAAAAGAAAAACAAAAAAAACAAAACATAAAACTGCCGGTTCAGGTCCTCCGGGCTAGTTCGACCACCGGTTTTCCGTCCGGTTCCTGGACTTGTGGACCCGCCGGACCCGTGGAACCACCGGGTCCGACCCGGATTTGGACCCGGAACCGCCCAGCTCTACTTTTGGGTGATATCTCACAAGTTGAGACACTTTGATTTCTCTGAGCCCAACTTTTACACCGAAATTAAAGGGGTGAACACCACCACCTTTAAAAGTTTCCCCAAGTAAAGAAGGAAATCAAAACACATCTTCCAAAAGATTAAAATGAGAGCAAATAAACCTTCCCTCTAATTTGGAGACTAATAATTAAACCGTGTCTTCAGCATTATTTCAGATCAACGAGGAGATGAAAGTAAACAAACTAAAAAGAAAGAAAGGCTCCTCCCGACATTCACAACTTACAGGACTATTTCTGTTTGGGGAGCTATAATTTCACAATGATATCACCCAGCAGAAGAAGAAAAAAAACAGCCAGAAGCGGAGATTCTAAATCTCCAGTAAAAATGGCTAATATTCCAAGTGAATTATACTATACAACAAGTTTTAGGGCTTCTGTGCAGAAAACATTATGAAGGACTGCTGGACTTTGTTGGTATAGTTGATGAAACCACATGATTTGCACAAGTCCTCAATCTCCTCTCTTGTCAAATAATTGTAGTTACGTGTCGTCTGCAAATAAAAAAGTAATTACAAGCTTTCATGAAAAGAAAAGAAAAGAAAAAAACGCAATAACTTATATTTCATAAACTTTCTCTTACAAAACACATCCAAAGGTTCCGCAAAGCAGTAATACTGGAAAAGCAAATACCTGTGCGAGATATCTCAAGAACGCAGGAGCAGCTGAACTAACTCGTAAGAATGTAGTACCAACAAACACTCCACCACTTCTCAGTATACGGTTTATTTCCGCAACCTGGAAAATGAGCAGCAGCAAGTTTGACACAGGAGAATCGGATATGACATGAACACATACAGAGATATAAATAAAGATGGGCCAGATTAGAATTACCGCATTTGAGGGAGATGGCCAACAATGCAAGGCTGCACCAGCATGAACGGCATCAACAGAACCAGATGCAAAAGGGAGTCGTGAGACATCAGCTCTTACAAGTGCCATATTCCTGAAAGTAATCAACAAATTAACATTTAAACGGTGCACGTGTAGCAGACAAGTATTACTGTTACATATCTTTGAGATACAAACCACGATTCAAACTTGAACATTTGTAGCAGCTTAAAAAAAGAAGAAGCCAAGGAAACAACTTACGAGCTTATCATAGTAGGATCATCTCTAATGAAATCATAGCATTGGCGAAGCATGTTTTCAGAAAAATCAAGTGCAACAACTCTAGAGTAAACCCCAGATTTGGCAAATTTTCTAGAGAATAATCCACTTCCACAGCTTATATCTACAAGTACTCCACCTGCTACGGGTTCAAAATACTCCTGAGCCATCTTGAACTGCATGAAATGCGTAGGCGTTAATATAGCTTAATAGTCGATTCATTTTGTGACAAAGAAAAGATAGCGTTATGTTATTATGCAAGTTATATATCATGTATCCGTGCACTCATTATCATGTGAAATTGGCACGTGTTATAAAGCATGTAGGAGAGAAAAATTACACCCAAAGTCTGTCTTTAAACCACATGTAAAGACCAAAATATAGATGCGGGACAAACGTTAAAAGCATACTCAAGATACAAGTACATGATTTAAATGCCATTCACATCAGATAATTCCTTCAAAGAATTGACTTCTGAATCTTACGAAGAATGTCACCTTACCGAGTAAAATTGCATAATTCATGCACCAAAATAATTAAAATTTGTCAATCTCTACATGTTTGGTCGTATCGTGTTGTACTGGATTCTTTGAGATGGCTTATAGATGCCTTGCTGTCACACTACATCTGCATAGGACTTTTAAAATTCAGTTTCACGTCATTTAGAACTCATTTTAGCCACAATAACTCACACATGCCCTGTGCCACTGCACAAAACTCCGCTTCTGCACTAGTTTCTTACTTCTCCATGGCACCAAGTTGCCTCCTATAATGTGCACCATCCTGTTGTTGACCTATCCACTACAAACCCAGCCCAATCCGCGTCTGTGTAGCCTTCAATAGTCAATTCACCTCCTTTCTTGAAGAGAAGACCGCGTCCCGGACTTCCTTTGAGATATTTTAGTATTCGAAGTGATGCATCAATATGTTCTTCTTGGGATTATGCATAGATTGGCTTTCAATGCTTAACCCAAGTGATATGTCTGGTCTGGTGTGTGTCAGATTGATCAACCTTCCGATCAGTCTTTGATAACTTCTTGGATCAGCTGCTTCTCCACTTTCTGAAAATCCAAGTTTGTAGTCATTGTCCATAACTTCAATTGTAGTCATTGTCCATAACTGTATTTCCGTTGAGAAACCATAACAACTTCCTTTGATCGTGCAAACTCCGTACCGAGGAAATATTTTAGCATGCCCAAGTCCCGTATTTCAAATTCAGTACCCAAAAAGTTCTTCAATCACGGAATTTCAAGTTCATCACTACCAATGATGATAATATCGTCTACGTACACAATTAGAACTGTTAGTCCTCCATTTTCAGCATGTTTATAAAACATGGTATGGTCCCTTTGCCATTGAATGTAATTTGTTCCTTTAAATTGCTATAGCCAATCGATCAAACCAAGTTCTTGGTGACTGTTTCAAACCATAAAGTGACTTGATCAGTCTGCATACATTATTTCCAGCTGCTTTACTCTTAAATCATTGAGGCACTTGCATATATACCTCCTCCTTCGGCTCTCCATTCAGAAGACATTCTTCACGTCCATCTGGTGAAGTGACCAATCACTCATTGGAGCTAGTGAGTAGTGATAGCAAGATTCTTATAGCATTCATCTAGGCCACAGGTGCGAACGTCTCATAGTAGTCTATGTCATAAGTCTGTGTGTATCCTTCGCCAACTAGACGGGCCTTATATCAATCAAGTGTGCCATTTGCGTAGTGCTTCACGGTGGATATCCATCTCTACCCTACTGGCTTCACTCCATTTGGAGCACTCACTACTTCCTCTCTCCAATCGGGATCTTTCATAGCCTCTGTTATGTTATTTGGAAAATATTTTGTGGATGTTTTCAAATTAGACACAAAAAAAAACCTTTTATAAGAATCTGACAAAGCATGATACGAAACAAACTTTTCTACAGGGTGTTTTTACACTTCCTGGCGCGTTTTCTTAGAGCTATAGGAAGATTTTTCCCCTGATCAGAAATCTACAAAGCATCTGAATTTTGTGATGATCCTTCTTGACCTGATTCACTTTGCAATACTTGTTTCGAAGGACATGTGCTAGTTCTAGACGATTGGCAGGGCAGAGTTGGTTTGATTACCCTTTTTCTTTCTGGGATATAAGAGGGCTCGAGCTATTTCTAGAAGATGTCGGTTTTTCCTTTCGGCTATTTCATTTTGTTGAGGGGCATTGGTGCAAGAGGATTGATGGGTGATCCCTTTCGCTTCTAGAAATGGTCCCAAGGCTGAGTTGAACTTGAAATACTTGGTTCCGTTGTCAGATCATAGCATTTGTACTTTGGTGTATAATGGGGTGGCAACCATAGAATATAACTATTTGAATATGGATGTCACTTCTTATTTGTCTTTCATAAGATGCGAGTGTGATCATCAATGAAATTCACAAACAATGGACCGTGAGGATCTGAGACACGAGAGGGTCCCCAAACATTACTATGAATAGGTGAGAAAGGCAACGAGCTTTTATGGGGTCAATCGTCAACTCCTGAAATTCACAACCAGTAGGAAGAAATTTAATGACACAATTATTATCCTTGGCGAATGTACTAACAGAGAAGAGGTTGCAGGAGAGAGGGAACATGGAAAACAAAATAAATTTTCAGGTTGTTGGACAGAATAACGGTGCCTTTGGCAGCCACAGTTGACAAGGGACCATCAGCAATCCGTACCTTGTGATGTCTAGAAGAAGGCACATACGAAGTAAATAAGGTTGAGTTACCTATTGTAGTGTTTTGAGAAATTAAAGAAGAGAATAATCTTTTTTTTCTATTTTGTAATAAAAGAAGAGAGGGTTTAAATAGTTTACAGGAGGAAAACTAATAGACACATCAAGGGTGGGTTGAGACCTAAAACAGCCGGTTGTAATATCAACATAATTCCCGCCAACTAGGTAAATTAACAGCGACGGCTACTTTTAATACACAGATAAGACAAGAGATAATTTAATAGTTTCAACCTAAGATGCAGGGACACGGATACGCGGACACGAGACACGGGGATACGGGAAAATATAGAATACGGGGTTAAAATGTGAGAATTAAAAATATAAGGACCAAATTGTAAATAAAAATATATGGAGTAAAATGTAAATAAAAAACTATTAACACAAAAAAATTCCCCAAAACATGGCCAAGTAGTAACAATCCAAAATACAAATAATAATCATACTTAAGAGTTTGAAATTATTTATGAAACATATAAAATATTATTAGAATATAACAAATGACCGCATAATTCTCTCATTCATCATCATTTTCACCATCTTCACAAAGTGCAAGCTCTAAATATGGCTCATCTAGTGTGAGACTAGACGTCTCAAGAAATCCAATAACCTCCATGCTTCCAAATGAATCACCACCAACATCCCACATCTCTCTGCTTGGTATTCCGGACTATCCCGTGATAGAAGAGGAAGATTGTTATGAATAAACGCCAAATGCTCAGCACGTTTGAGAGCTAGCTTGTTTCTTTTAATGGAGTGAATAAATAAATACGTGCTCCAATTCCTTTCACAACAGGAGGATGAAGATGGTTGTCCAAGAACTTTCAAAGCTTAATATTTGAAGCAAGGGTGCAGGTGTACCATGAACTACCAACCAATCTTGTGGCTCCATATAATCCATCGGCTCTATAGCATCAGAATCATTAAAACTACCTCCACTCCCAACAAAAATATGCCATACTCCTTATTGGCATTTTTCAAATCTTCACCTTTAAAAATCCTCTTGAAACACTTGTTTTTTTTTGATAAACTTCAAGATCCTTATAAGGAGCGACTCTTCCTTCTTTCTCTTGAAGCCATTTCTTGGTATGGTATCGACATTGAAAATGACATTCATATCATATCAATATTATATAAGAAAAATATTCATATCATATTAATAGTAAATAAGAAACATATGAACAAACTAGAAAATTTTTTTGACATTTACCTCGGATTCAATGAATGTGCTAGAAAATAGAGTAAAGTATTACTTTTGACCAATCTTGCCATAACAATATCATGGATCACATCAAAAAATGAAGACTCTTCATCAACTAACAACCATCATGCACATATATAATCTTCTTCACATTTTCGATAATGGAAGGTGAGATTCCATGATCGAAAATGTGAAATATATTATATATGAGCATGATGGGTTGTTAGTTGATGAAAAGTCTTCATTTTTTATGTGATCCATGATATTGTTATGGCAATATGGGTCAAAAGTAATAGTCCACTCCATTTTCTAGCACATTCGTTGAATCCGTGGTAAATGTCAAAACAATTATCTAGTATGTTCATATTGTTTTTATTTACTATTGATATGATATGAATATTTTTCATATATAAAATTGATATGATATGAATGTCATTTTCAATATAGGTACTATACCAAAAAATGGATTCAAGAAAATGAAAGAAGAGTCGTTCCTCATAAGGATCTTGAAGTTTATCAAGAAAGACACTGGATTTTTCAATATGAAGATTTGAAAAATGCAAATACGGAGTATGACCCGAAATGGAGGTAGTTTTAATAATTTTGATGTCATTGGGGCGATGGATTATATGGAGCCACAAGATTTGTGGGGAGTTCATGATATACCTACACCCTTGATTATTAGCTTTGAAAGTGCTTGGACAACCATCTTCATCCTCACGTTGTGAAAGGAATTAGAGCACGTATTCGTTTATTCACTCCATTAAAAGAAGCAAACTAGCTCTCAAACGTGTTGAGCATTTGGTGTTTATTCATAACAATCTTCGTCTTCTATCACGGGTTAATCCGGAATACCAAGCAGAGAAGACAAAGAGGATGTGGATGTTGGTGGTGAATTTGGAAGCATGAAGGATTGGATTTATTGAGACATACGTCTAGTCTCACGGATTTGAAGCTTGCACTTTGTGAAGATGGCGAAAATGACGATGAATGAGCATGATGATGTCATTTGTTATATTCTAATAATATTTTGTGTTTCATAAATAATTTTGAACTTTCAAGTATGATGATTATTTGTATTTTGGATTGAGACTACTTGTCCACGTTTATGGAATGTATTGTGGAAGTCTGGAACTATTTGCATTGGAGATTTATTTTGTGCTAATAGTTTTATTTACATTTTACTCCATATATTTTTATTTACATTTTGGTACTTATATTTTTATTATGTACATTTTAACCCACGTGTTTGTATCCTATATTTTTTTCAAAATCTCGCATCCCCATGTCTCGTGTCAGCATATCCGTGTCCGTGCATCTTAGCTAATTAGTCTTAATCCTTGTAAGCTTGTTTAAGCTAGGAGCCATTATGACCCTGTTTTTATTGTTAGCAGTTGTTGCAATTCAGGCTTGTTTAAGCTAAGAGCCATTCTGGCCCGTTTTTACTGTTACTAGCTGTTGCAATTCGCAACTTGGCATTTATAGACATTTGAGGTCCTTTATATATATATATATATATATATATATATATATATATATATATATATATATATATATATATATATATATATATATAAAGGACAATTAACTCGATAATGTTCAAGAGTTTATCATTTTCTCTCATTTCTACATGGTATCAGAGACTAAATCTTCCTAAACTTATATTAAAATCTGTCAATGACAACTGAGCAATCTTCAGATGATATATCAAAAGGAGGAAGGCTATGAGCTCTTCCTAGAACTCTGAACCCTCAATGCTTATCTCTTTCTTCTCACAAACTCAATGGTGAGAGCTTCCTTCAGTGGTCAAGGTAATCAAACTGTACATCAATAGAGGCAAAGAAAAGTATCTTACCAGAAAAGTAAGGCTCCTAAGGATAATCAACCATCCTATAAAAATGGAGAGTTGAAAAAAGCCTAGTGATGTCTACTCTCTTGGGATCCATGACCTCTGCTACTGCTGAGAACTTTATATTGTATGATACTGGTGAAGGCAGCCTCAGAACTCTACTCAAAACAAAGAATACCTCAGAAATCTATGAGGTAGAAGCCAAATTACATGATCTTAAACAAGGTGACCTGTGTGTAACTGATTACTACAACTTACTATCAAGATCATGGAAACAACTTGACAACTTTGAAAGCATGTTGGCATTCTGTTGAAGAAGCAAAGATATATGAGGAAATGAAAGATCATATGAGGGTCTTCGAGTTCCTCGTGAGATTGAATCCCAACCTTAAGATGTTAGAAGCAGAATCCTTGAGATGAACCCTCTACCATCTATAAAGACTGTTTTCTGTGAAACTAGATATGAGGGCAGCAGGAAAAAACTCATGATGGGTGGGAATTCTTCACCCCTTATCACACTTGCTTCTCCTCATGAAACTAATGCCATGTTCACCAGAAACACTTCTCAACCTCAGAAACCAAAAGGCAACAGACCTTGGCTGACCATTGCAAAATATTTGGTCATACCAAGGAAACCTACTGAAAACTGCATGGCAAACCACCCTACTGGAAATCTTCTAAACAGAATCATGGACAAGAGAGCATTAGGAAATGTGTAACCATAGAAGAACAAAAACTTGATGCCGGCTTCAGTAATCAGCAAATTGAAGCCTTGAAGAGGCTCCTGTCACTCAAAATGCTGGCACTCAAAGCAGTTCATCCATGGCCAACACAGGTCTGTGTGCCTCTACTTATCCTAGTAATTCTTATCTTAAAGTTCTCTAGATTATTGACTCTGGGGCTTCCAATCATATGACTGGAAACCCTAAAGTTTTTACTTCTATTTCCAAATGTAAGGAACCCCACAATGTTAAGATTGTTGATGGTACAAGTTACTGGAATTGGCAGTGGTTACATTGACAAAAATATCACCTTAAATAATGTTCTTTTAGTGCCTAACCTACAATGTAATCTTTTATCTGTAAGGAGGTTTATTAAGGACACTAACGGTTGTGATTTTTTGTACTAGTGGCTGCAAATTTCATTCAAAGCAAATTATGGCAGTGCTGAAATTGTGTCTGGTCTCTTCATTCTCAAGACTTGTCCCACGATTCAAGCCACTATTACTTCTAAGGGCTTTAGTAGCATTGTTTATGTTCCTAGTTGTAATGATATTATGTAACTTCATCACAGACTAGGCCATCCTAACTTATTGTACTTGAAAAAATTGTATCCTGAGATTTTTAAAGGAAATCTATTGATTCTTTTCATTGTGAAATCTGTCACCTTGCAAAGCATAGAATTGTTTTTCCTAAAATCAGTTATCAACCCCCAAAACCTTTCACTCTGATTCACATTCACATATGGGGTCCTTCAAAGACAAAAACCATCACAAACAAAAGATGGTTTGTTAGTTTCATTGATGATCATGAATAACATGGCTGATTCTCTTGAAAGAGAAGTCAGAAGTGGGAACTGTTTATAAAAAAAACTGAAATCTAAAATCTGATAATAACAGAGAATATTTTGAGAAAAGTTTCAACTCATTCTTCACTCAAAAAGAGATTGCCCACATCAACGCATGTGTTGATACCCCCCCCCCCCCCCCAACCCCCAAACAAAATAGGGTTGCTGAAAGGAAAAATAGGCACCTTCTTGAAGTGGCAAGAAGTATCAAGTTTACCATGAAAGTGCCTAAGTTCCGATGGAGAGAGGCAATGTTGACTGCCACCTATCTCATCAATAGATTGTCATCTAGCGTTCTAAATTTCAGAACTATCCAGGTAACAGAGCAACACCCTAACACTCATCTCATGAGATGTACAAGTTTTGTTCATATCCATACACAAAACAAGGGAAAGTTTGATCCTATAGCTATAAAATGTATCTTTGTTGGGTATTCACCCCCTCACACATGGATACAAGTGCTATTGTCCTACCACCAAGAAATTTTACAACTCTAAATATGTCACCTTCATTGACGCACAGTCTTTCTATAATCTTGAAGCTCTTGAGGAAAAATTTCTTGAATATGATGAAACTTGGAAGACTGAACATACCATCCATGAGGATGGTCAAAACACTGATATTGATCATTGTACCACTAAAGATCAGAACCAAAGTCACCCAGGAAATGTTCAAACTGAAACTAATTCCGATGAACAACCCTGTGAAAAGATGCTCGTGGAAATAGCATCATTGTATACACCAGGAAAAGAAAGGCAACTTCTCAAAATCCTGAAGATAATACTCTTGTTTTGGACGGTAACTCAGACACCTCTGAGGATAATCAATCCTCTGAGGATCAAAGCTCAAAAAAAACCAAGAAACATCACCTTCATCTCAGTATGAGGATCATGATTATGACTTCTCTGGCAATCATGAAACTGTTGAACCCAACAATGAAATTTCCGGTGCTGAGAGGAAAGGGGTAAGAGGTTGTACTTCTCACCCCATTTACAACTTTGTTATCTATGATCACCAGTCTTTAAAGTTTCATGCATATTTAGGAAACCTGGACACTGTCCAAATTCCTAAGGAAGTGTATGAGGCTATGAAAAGCTCTGAGTGGAAAAGAGCCATAAAAGATGAAATGGATGCTCTTAACAAAAATAGGACTTGGAAGTTGGAACATCACCACTTTGTCTACAGGAAAGAAACCAGCAGGGTGTATGTGGATCTTTACCATCAAATGCAATGCCGATGGTTCTCTTAATAGGTACAAGGCTAGACTTGTTGCAACGGGATTTACTCAATCTATAAAATTGACTATTATGAAACCTTTGCCCCAATTGCCAAGTTAAACACTATAAGAGCTCTAATGAGCATTGCTGTTAATATGGACTGGCAAATAACTCAACTAGACATCAAGAATGCATTCTTGAATGGTGATCTAAAGGAAGAAATCTACATGCAAATTCCCCCTGGCTTTGAAACGCTAGGAAGAAAAGGTGAAGGGTGTAAACTGAAGAAAACCCTTTATGGACTAAAACAATCCCAGAGCCTAGTTTAGGAGATTTATTAAGTTCATGATCACTCAGGGCTTCCATCAGTGTCATTCTGACCATACCTTATTTACTAAACCTACTAGACCTGGTAAGTTGACCATCCTAGTTGTCTATGTAGATGATATCATTTAACTAGAAATGACAGTGAGATCAGGCAAATAAAGACATCTCTTGCAAAAGCTTTTGAGATAAAAGATTTGAGACATCACACCCCTGTTGAACCAGGTCTCAAACTTGGCAAGGAGAATGACAGTCCTCTTGTGGAGAAAGGAAGATATCAAAGGCTGGTAGGAAAACTCATATATATCTCTCATACAAGGCCTGATATATGTTTTGTTCGTATGGTCAGTCAGTTCATGCATAGACCCACTGAGAAGTACATGCATGCTGTGGAAAGGCTTCTCAGATTCCTAAAGAAGAACCCTGGTTAGGGTCCTCTATTCAAGAAAAACAACTCAAGGGAGGTCAAGTATGGATGCAGATTATGCGATCACTGACAGAAAGTCTATTTTTGGGTATTGAACCTACATTTGGGGAAATTAGGTCTCCTGGAGGAGCAAAAAGCAGCATGTGCTATCCAGGAGTAGTGGAGTGTCTGAATGAAGAGCTCTTGCACTAGGTATTTGTGAAGGCATTTGGATCAGAAAACTGATGGCAGAACTTGGTTTTCCTATCTCAACTCTTGTCTAACTCCTTTGTGACAATATCTCTGCTCTTTGCATTGCTGAAAACCCTACTCAACATGACAAAACAAAACATGTTGAGGTGGACAGACATTTCATCAGAAAAAAGGTTGATAATGGGGATACTCTTCTGACTCATGTTCCCTCGAAAGACCAAGTGGCTGATCTTCTAACTAAGGCTGGGAACAATCAAGTTTTCCAACATCTTCATCACAAGCTTGGCTGCATAGATATCTACAACCAACCTTGAGGGGGAGTGTGTAATTATGGTTGTGTTTGTTTAGCCAAGAGTTTTTTTGGGGGTTTTTTTTACATCACATCGCCAATCATTTCTTACAATTCTCCCACCAATCAAATCTTTAACTACAAATAAAAAAATATTAAATCATCTCTCATCATTTCACTTTATCAACTTTATTACCTTTTTTTACCATTATTTTATTCATTATTCTACTTTATTTCACCAATCATTTCATAATCTACACAAATTTCAAAAAAAACATCTTAACTTTCTAATCATTACTTCAATCACTTTATCTAAAAAAACCCCAAAAAAACTCCCAAAAAACTCCAACCCAAAACAACACAACCTATGTTGTTTTTATGCTTCCTTAATTGTTTTAATTAAGCTTAATCCTTGTAATTAGGCTAGTTTAAGCTAGGAGCCACTCTGGCCCTGTTTTTACTGTTACCAACTGTTGCAATTCTGCAACTTGGCATTTATAGCCGTTTGAGGTCCTTTTTATATAAACAAAGAACCAATATGTAACTCGATGATGTTCTTGAATAAGAGTTTATCATTTTTCTCACTCGTTTCTACAGATAGGAAACTTCTTAATTACAGCAATAATAGGTGCGGCTGCAGTAGTTAATTAGCTGTCAAGAATGACCCTTTGTATCCCACTGGTTTACTATTTTAACCAGCTTCTTCCTCACAAATAATAAGAAGAGTTTTTTGACAAATAATCATGTCTTAGTTTTCTCTTAAGTATGCCCAGGGAAAAAAAAACCCTAAAGCTCTAATACCATGTACGAAAAAAATTTCTTTATCGAGTAAATTGATAACACTTCATAATTATTACAAGAAAAGCTTAGAGAGTAAGTAAAGAACAAGCTAACGGCTAGTAAGACTTAACTTACTAATGACAGCTGTAAAACATTCCTAATGGCGATTTCTAGGAAAAGACCTGATAGAACAAAGGAATAAACAAATCAAAAAATAAAGAGGAAAAACAGAGAAGACTCCTGATTTCTAAGGTTTCTGCTTTCTAGCAATTACTTGTGGGGCAAGGTAATAGAGTAAAATAGCGCTCTAGAGTATAACAACGCAATATAGTAAGACAAGGCCAAAATGCAAGAAATCCAGCAAAGAAGAACAGGCTCAACTGCGAACAAAATCTTCTACTGCTATTATTTGATTCATAATCATAAGTTCGGCCCACATAGGGTACTCAAAATCTGTCCCCACACGTACGAACCTGAGCAAGTAATTCTTTTTTTTCAAATTGATAGTTATCACCTGACTTTTGCTTGGCATATACCCACAACAGCCCATTAAGAACATTCCCCGATAATAATAATTAGAACCGAGAAGCTATGAAAGATTACCTCTTCGTCAGGACCAGGAAAACCACTCCGGCTAAAATTTTGACGCCACCCTCTCTCATACAAGAAGGATACAAGTGGACTCCTAGAAAGGGTGAAACAAATATATTTAGAAATCAACCCACAAAAACCTTTTGCAGAATTGCAAGCTTCTGAGTAAATTCTAGTCTCTAGGGTGAACAGCCAAACAAATAGCAATCGTTATATTACAATCCATGTAAGGGTGTTGATGACGGTCAAAATATACCCGTAAAAGTCATGAACATTATCCTTAAATCGAGCCTAATAATATATATTTTATGTTAAATCACATGTGTATATTGATTATTTAATGTTACGTAATTTATAGAATATAAATTGGTATTTATCCGTTTTTTATCATTTAAATACAATTTACTATGCAATAAATGTTTATTTTGTAGATAAAGATAAATTGGAGATTTTCTACCAAAAAAGAAGATAAATCTCAAGGCAATTCGAAGTGGAATCGGATTGAATTAAGGATAAATATCGAAGCAGCACGAGAAGAGGAGTACGGGATACAAGAGCCAGCGAGCCAATCCAGTTTTGATGGACTCGCTGGCAGCCAGAAGCCTGCTCGCAGGGGGCGAGTCCCCCTGCCCATCCGGATTAGTTTGGAATTATCCTAACGCGTTTTCAGACTTCATTTGGATTTAGGAAACCTATTTCAGATCGGTTTAGGCTTATCCTATGCGAATTTTTACTCTTATAAATACTTGTACTAGTTTAATTATATAGAAGCTCTAGTTCCAAACGATAACATAATAATTGGGGAGGTTAATTATGTTGTATTTATTCGTGTTGTGTCGAGTCGTGTCAATTTATCTTCTCTTGTCCTTAGTTGGTCATAGACCGTTTTTATGTGTTTGACATGCTTAATTAATTATTTATAAAATGACCCACATTTGGTTCCCTGTGGGATCGACCTTGATTCGCTATAGCTATACTACGATGGACCTAGTCCTCTTGCTAGTATTGGTTTATGGTGGTCAAGTATTTTAATTGCACTTGACTGATCACGTCAATCAGGTGTCCAACCAAACAGCAATCATACTCGGACAAAATCTTATGCCCCACCCCTACCACTAATTAACAGGTTCTTTCTATCGAGAAACCAAAATATATCTATGGAAATCGCTTTGCAGTTTTACTAACAATATTCAGCCACTTCAACCTACTATTTAGCATGTCAGGAAAATTGCTATAACAAATTAACAAAGTATAAGTGTAGAAATAGAGAAAGAAGAGAGAAAAGAAAGGGAAAATACTTTCTTATTGATAAAACCTCTTATCGGGTAGGAGAAGTGTTGATTACACTTTATAGAAAAGCCTCCAACGGCTATAAACATTATCCAGACTGCTGTCTAACGGCTAATGAACAGGAAAAACAGTTTACTGTTCATTAGTCTCACTAGGAAAGAAAACAGATTAAAAAAAGGCTAATCAAAACATAATTAGCACTAGATTAACACTAATATAAACACCTAAACACAACCATCTTTCAACACTCCCCCTCAAGTTTGGTTGTAGATGTTGATGCACCCAAACTTGGAGTGAAGATGGTTAAAGACTTGAGTTGAAACAGGCTTGGTCAAAACATCAGCAACTTGCTCTTGAGTCTTCACATGAACTAGGGTTATATCTCCATTGTCAACCTTTTCCCTTAAGAAATGTCTATCCACTTCAACATGTTTAGTCTTGTCATGGTGAGTAGGATTCTCAGCAATACTTAGGGCAGAAGTATTGTCACATAGGATTTGAATAGGTTCAGAATTTTTGAACCCTAGTTCATTAAGTACTCTTTTTACCCAGATGCCTTCACAAACACCAAGTGCCAAGGCCCTTAATTCTGATTCAGCACTACTTCTTGAGCCACATGTTGCTTCTTGCTTCTCCATGTAGTGAGATTACACCAAACATAAGTGCAGTACCCTGTAGTTGACCTTCCATTGGTTTGATCCCCTGCATAGTCAGCATCAGTGTAGATCTTTACCCCCCTTGACACATCTTTCTTGAAGAAGAGACCTTGTCCAGGATTTTTCTTTAGAAACCTTAGAACTCTTTCAACAATTTTCATGTGTCTTTCTGTAGGTTGATGCATGAATTGGCTCACCAAACCTACAGCAAAACAGATATTAGGTCTGGTATGTGATAAATAGATAAGCCTTCCTACCAGCCTTTGATATCTCCCTTTGTCCACAAGTGGGCTTTCAGACTCATTTCCCAGTTTTAAACCTGGCTCAATTGGTGTTTCTGCAGGCTTGCAACCCAGCATACCAGTTTCTTTTAAGAGATCTAAAGTGTACTTTCTTTGAGATATGGAGATGCCTTCAGAATTTTTGGCAATTTCCATTCCAAGGAAGTACTTTAGATCTCCCAAGTTCTTTATTTCAAACTCAGTAGCCAACATATCTTTGATATTCTTTATTTCATTATCATCATTTCCTGTTAAAATGATGTCATCAACATAGACTACCAACACAGTAGTCTTCCCAGATCTGAACTTTGTAAACAAAGTGTGGTCAGAATGGCATTGATTAAAGCCATTCTTTTTCATAAAGTTGGTAAACCTTCCAAACCAGGCCCTTGGGGATTGCTTGAGTCCATAGAGAGACTTTTGCAATTTACACATAGTACCCTTCTCCCCTAAGGTTTCAAAACCAGAGGGAAGATGCATATAGACCTCTTCTTCTAGTTCTCCATATAGGAAAGCATTTTTAACATCCAGTTGGATAAGAGACCAATCAAGGTTAACAACAATACTCATGAGGATTCTGATGGTATTTAGCTTGGCTACAGGGGCAAAGGTTTCATGGTAGTCAATCCCATAGGATTGAGAGAAACCTTTGGCCACTAGCCGAGCCTTATACCTATTTAGGGACCCATCATCATTGTATTTAACAGTGAATATCCACTTACACCCCACTGGGTGTTTGCCCTTTGGTAAATGAGTGATATTCCAAGTTTTGTTCTTAATAAGAGCATCCATTTCTTCTTTAAGAGCAGCCCTCCATTCTGGGACTTGCATAGCACCATGAACATTCTTAGGAATGTTGATATTATCCAAACTAGTAGTGAATCCATGAAACTTTGGTGAAAGCTTGTCATAAGATACGAAGTTATACAAAGGATGACCAGTACACTTCCTAATCCCTTTTCTTTGGGCAATAGGCCTGCATCTGTGTCCTCATGATCATTAGGACCCTCAGAGTCATCAGTTTCTGAGGCTCCTTTTGACTCATCAGTTTCATGTGATGACTCAGATTCAGGACTGAGATCAACCTCAGAGATTTCAGGGTTTCGATGTGCAGCTTTCCTTTTCCTGGTATACACAAGGATGTTATTTTTATTTGTGTGGCCAGAAGGAGAAGCATTGTCATGTTTTCTAGTTCAGGAGTAGAAGATTCTTTGTCCTGATTCCTAAGGTTGGGATCATGAGTGTCAACATCTCCAGGAACAACAATGTTCCATGAGTTGTGATACTCATCAAATCCTTCCCCCTGAATCAATGCATTGTAGTAGGGTATATTTTCAGAGAATGTAACATCCATAGTGGAGTACATCTTCTTAGTAGAAGGGCAGTAACACTTGTAGCCCCTTTTTGTAGAGGAATATCCCACAAACACACACTTCACATATCTAGGGTCAAGTTTCCCTATGTGTTGAGAGTGAATGTGTACAAAGCATGTACTTCCAAACACTTTCATTTGGAGACTTCCAAAGAGCTGTGAGGTGGGGTAGTGTTCCTTGAGTACCCCTATAGAAGTTTTGAACTTTAGAACCTTTGATGGCATTCTATTAATTAAATAAGTAGCTGTAAGGACAGCCTCACCCCATAGATATTTGGGAACATGCATGGTGAACATGATGCTCCTGGCAACATCCAAGAGATGTCTGTTTTTCCTTTCTGCCACCCCATTTTGTTGGGGTGTATCAACACAAGTACTGAGATGTATGATCCCTTGTTCAGCAAAAAAAGTGGTAAGGGATCTTTCAAAGTGTTATGTGCCATTATCAGTCTTCAGTATTTGAATTTTGGATTCAAACTGAGTTCTGATCATGGTATAGAAGTCTTTGAAGGTTTCTCCCACTTCGGACTTTTCCTTTAGAAGGAAGAGCCAAGTGACCCTACTGTGGTCATCTATGAAGCTTACAAACCATCTCTTTCCAGATAGTGTACCTTTCTTAGATGGACCCCAGATGTCACTGTGAAACATATATAAAGGTTTAGATGGAGAATAGCCTCCACTAGGAAAATTAGATCTTGTATGTTTAGCAAGTTGACACACTTCACAATGTAATTCAGAAAGAATTTTTCCATTAAAAAGAGCAGGATACAAGTTTTTCATGTAAACAAAATTAGGATGACCAAGTCTGTCATGTAATAACATAATCTGATTACATATGGAAACAGAGTTGTTATAACTGGCTAGTCCCATAGGAATTTTATAAAAAAACTTGTCAGTGAAGTGAGTCTTGAAAACAAACAGCCCTGAGTAAGCTTCAGCACTGCCAATCTCTCTCTTGGAGCTCAAATCCTGAAACTTACATCCATTAGCATGAAATAAGACAGCACATTTAGAGTCCTTTACAAGTTTACTAACTGACAATAAGTTACATTGCAAGTTAGGGACATAAAGCACATTCTTAAGAGTTATTTGTTCACTAATGACAACATCCCCTATGCCAGAAACTTGGGAAGATGTCCCATCAGCAATCTTTACAGTGTGAGGAGATTCACACTTATTGATTTTGATAAAGAGTTCAGGATTTCCAGTCATATGACTGGAGGCCCCTGAATCAACAAGCCATATGTTTCTAATAACATGATTATTGGTGTAAGCATTGAAGCACACACCTATATTAGCCATAGTTGCAGTCCCTCGAGGAGCATGATGAGGAGTTTGAGCAGATAGAAGCCTTTTCAGAGCCTCAATTTGCTCTTTTTTACCGAACTCACTTTCAGATTTATGTTCCTCAAAGGTAGCAAGTTTGGCAGAATTTTCAGAATTCTTAGGTTTCCAATTAGGAGGCTTGCCATGGAGTTTCCAGCAAGTCTCCCTTGTATGGCCAGTCTTTTTACAATGATCACAGACAGGCCTGATGTTCTTTTGTTTTTGATTTTGATAAGACTGTGATTGAGAGGTGCTCTTAGTAAAGAGAGCACTATTTTCCAGAGATGTAGGAGGAGAACTACTCAGCATGAGTTTCCTCCTACTCTCTTCATGTTTAACTTCAGCAAAGACCTCTTTGATAGAGGGAAGAGGTTTTTTACTTAAAATTCTTCCCCTCACATCATCAAGGTTGGAGTTAAGTCCCATCAGGAACTTGAAGATTCTTCTTTGATTTTTCAAAGACTTATAAGTCTTTGCATCATCAGCAGACTGCCAGAAAATATTTTCCAAGCTGTCAAGCTGTTGCCAAGACTTAGACAGAGAGTTGTAGAACAGGGTGACACTGAGATCACTTTGCCTCATATCTTGTACCTTAGCTTCAATCTCATAGGCAGCAGAGATATTCTCATTTTTTGAATATAACTCAACAGCCCCATTCCATATCTCCTCAGCAGTGTCCATGAGAATGAAGTTCTCAGCAGTGTCAGGGGTCATAGACCCCAGAAGAATTGCCATGACTTGGCTGTTGTCAACCCTCCACTTCTTGTAGTTGGGTTGACCTTTCTCTGGTGCTTTGCTTTCTCCAGTAAGGAATTCTTCCTTGTCCCTCCCAGTGATAAGGAGTCTGATGGATCTAGACCACTGGAGATAGTTATCACCATTGAGTTTATGAGTGGAAAATGACATTATAGAGGGTTCAGTGGTCCAGGAAGAAGGATTTGGGGCTTCTTCCCTTGAGTTAACCTCTGAAGAATGCTCAGTAGACATTTTGAAACAGAAGAATTACAGAGTTTTGGTGTGAACAGTCTCTGATACCATGTAGAAATAGAGAAAGAAGAGAGAAAAGAAAGGGAAAATACTTTCTTATTGATAAAACCTCTTATCGGGTAAGAGAACTGTTGATTACACTTTATAGAAAAGCCTCCAACGGCTATAAACATTATCCAGACTGCTGTCTACCGGCTAATGAACAGGAAAAACAGTTTACTGTTCATTAGTCTCACTAGGAAAGAAAACAGATAAAAAAAAAGGCTAATCAAAACATAATTAGCACTAGATTAACACTAATATAAACACCTAAACACAACCATCTTTCAACAATAAGTGTTGAAGACCATGGAGATTCGGCCTGTCCTTTAATTATGTTATCTTCGGGTTTTAAGTAAAAGTTGTGTGTCTGTTGAGTCTGGTTTTTTTATGATTGTTGGTGGCTAGGGCTTTAGGAGGTTTAGGGTTTAGTGATTTCACTTGTTCCCTAAGTCAAGGAGTCTGTTTTAGTACTATAAGAGTAGTCTGCATGTCAGAATTTTATCATCAGAAATAATAAAAATTTCTTTCTTCTTCTAAACTCAACAACAAGATACTAAAATTGATAGACATTTAGTACATTGCAAAAATGAAAGCTCAAATATAGGACCCCCACCACCACCACCACCACCCCCCCCCCCCACCCAAACCCCACCACCATTTTGCTTGACCCACCTTAAAGGAATGTACCAAAAAGGTTTGTCCTCACACCACTGAAACTGCTGTTCCTAAACTTTTGAATTAATCACTATAATATCAGTATAGAGTGACTTGTATAAATTACTTGTTTGAACTATTAATTTCAGAAACAAGGCTAAGTTCGGCACAACACCTTTTCTCAATATTTAGAAAGCGCTAGGACAGGTAAATTGGACAGCACGAGTAAGTGATTCTCAATATTCCAACCCAACAAAATCCTTAAAAAACAATTTTCAATGTAGAATAGATTCAAAATACGGTTCCATTTACCGCAACCCTTATCCTCTATATCATAATAATCTGAAGAGTTTGAGATTAAACAAGTAAGTTTACTTGATATTCAAACTGAGCAAAAGAATGTTTAAATAGTTACACGAAAGCCATAACGGACTAGATGAATTTTATATAAGGGCGGCAGAATTAGATGAAGTGAGGGGAAGAATCTTGGGAAGAAAGCCTTTACCTTCTCTAAAAGAAGTATTCTCTGAAATGCGGAGAGAAGAAGCAAGGAGAAAAGTCATAAGGAAAGAACTGGTTGATGAAACTGAGGTGGCAGGAGGTTTGATGCGAACAAAAAGAGTCCCAACCCAAAACCAAAGTGTGAGCATTGTAAGAGGATTGGCCATACGAAAGAAACTTGTTGGGAGATTCATGGGAAACCGGCGCGGAAGCCAAGAGGTGGTCTGAATGATGCTAGGAAGGCAAACCAGGTTTCATCCAATCCGGATCAATCAGCTGAGACTGGGGCACTAACACTTCCTTTCACCAAAGAGCAACTAGCGCAACGGAGTAAGCTTTTGAGTACCCGACTTGTTCCCTTGTCCAATCAGGTAACTATGCTCACTTATCAACCCTAGAGTCTAGTCATAAAGTATGTTGGATTGTTGATTCGGTGGAACAACAGACCACATGACCAGTATGTCTGAACTATTTTACACCTATCAGCCATTTGCGGGCAATCAAAAAGTAAAACTTTTAGATGGTTCTATGTCTATGATTGCTGGAACTAGGAATGTTAAAATCTCACCTACACTCATGTTAAAAGATGTCCACCATGTTCCTAGTTTAACTTCCAATTTGTTATCTATGTAATAACTCACCTTTAATGAGAAGAATTCATAAAGATGGTTTTTTATTCATAGATCATTACCCGAGACAGCCTCATTTGACATCGATAATTTGGAAGCTTGTGGGGAATGCTGAGCAATATTATAATTTTTGAATGTTGGTTTTTGTCCCAATATGGAGATATTATGTATGTATGTATTCTTTGGATAATGGTAAATTTGATTCATATAAGTAAATTTAGTATTGTATAATTTGGATAATAATCAACACATTTTCCAGCAATTGAAATTGGCCCAGTGGTAAAGACCATTGCACTTCTTGATATCAATCAAAGTTCAAATCTTCATCCTCTCCTGATAAAAAAAAAAATCAACACGTTTTTTGCCTAAATAGACGCACTCTTTTACATCTATGTTAATTAATATCTATCGATAATCATTAAATTTATAAGTGTGCATTTAAATCATAATATATAAAATTTTAAAAATGATCTTATTCTTTATGTTTGCTTTTTGATTTAATGACATTATTTTATTTTCCTTTTCATACAAATTAAATCACACCGTACTTGATACGTTTATCATTCTTTTAAACACGGTGAACAATCATAGTTTACAAATTCATATCATATCTAATATGATATGATTCAAACATCAAAATCTATTTAACGTGTGCATTTTTATTTTATTACTGAGGAAATATTTAACGTGTGTTTTGATTGCTTGTTATTTACAAAAATAAAGTGAAAATATACTTATCTTTATTTTAGGAATGAAATCCATTAATTATTATATTTATTGAAATAAATTTAGGGGGTCTACTGGCATTTGACACCAAGGATTAATTCCGACACCACATTTTTTCATTTTGTCTTTTACTTCCAGCACCACATTATGAACGTCAAAACCACCGACGTTACTTTTCAAAAATAATGTCAGTGGCAGGCTCTGACGTTACTCACCAGTGACACTTTCGTAACTATAACATCAGCGCCACAGACGTTATTTTTGAAAACTAACGTTAGTGACAGTAACGTTATTGTCAGTTAAAATAATAGTGGTGCCGGAAATAATGTAAAGAGTGCCGAAAGTGAACGTGGTGTCGGAAGTAAAAACGTGGTGCCAATAAGACCTCCTCAGATTTATCGGGAGAAACACTTTTATTGGAGACAGATAGATAGATAGATAGATAGACGGATAGAGAGATAGACAGATGAACAGATTGATAGACAGATAGATAAACAGATCAAGCTGTATTGCCAACTTTTGAATACAGCTCCCACAAGAGGCCAAAGCAAGTTCAGAAGGAGATGAAGCTGAAGAGACAGAAGCCATATTTGCGATAAAGAAGAAAGTTAATTTGAAATAGCTTTTGGCTTTGATAGCATGAAGAGTTTGTGATGAAACAAGTTCTTTTGATATTCAAAATGATCAGAAGAATGTTTTGATAGTTACATGAAAGCAATAACGGCTAGAAGACTTTAAATAAGAGTGGCAGAATCCCAAACGACCCTTAGCTAGCTAAAACACCCAACGGCTAGTTAACAACTTAAAATATTATAAATTTAATTATTGGACATATTATTCCATTATTCCTTCTACATAATCAATGCAAGAAAAAACAGGAAGAGAAAAGGAATGCACGGAGATATGCTCAACAAGAAATTCTATTAGCAGAAGAATGAAATGAATATCAAGAAAATGAATCATCACTTGATTCCCAAAATCATTTATGGATATGTTCAACCAAAAAAAAAAAAAAAAAACAATTAAAACACAATGATAATATTAAGATTATGTTGGTACCATAGTAAAAGAGCATAAGAACCTGAAAAGCTCAGTTCCAGTCGGTTTCACTTCAGTGTAGTCCTTTGATCCAGCAGTAACAGTAAGATCAAGATACACATTTTTGCTTGAATAAGTCTTGTTGCACCTTCTACATTTAAACCCAGACCTATAAATGGCTGGCCTGTGCATATATAGCACATTTACAAGTTATAACATGTTACGTTTAGTTCAAGAGTCGTTAGACCAAAAAAAGAAGTTGGTAAATGTGAATAAATATTAAAGGCTAACAAAGAACTTACAAGTTGAAACCTGAGGGGCCTTTCCTTACTAATGGTTCATAACAAACAGGACAAGAAAACAACTCCACTGCTGAATTTTCAGGATATTGACTATCCACTTCCTGGCACCCAAAATAAAAAGCACCTCTTTACCAAAAAAAAAAAAAAAAAACTGGTTCTTTCAACATATCAGACAAAATAGGCCACGCGAGTATAATAAAAAACAAAAAAAATTAAATAAAAATACATCTTCGAATTTGAATATCTCCCCTTTGACACATCAATAGAGCTCTTTTAGTAAAAGAAAATGTTTGTTCCACAACACACTTTTACACTATTGATCATTATGGGACCCATAGGAATCAACAAGTCCCACACCATAATAAGTGGTGCAAAAGTGTGTTGTGCGCTTTGTTGTGACCATTTTGTTGTGGAACTATTACTACTTGTAAAAGAAAATGTAATTGAGGAATAATGTAGGTCAGAACAGGGTTACTAGCAAGTGACCCCATGTACCGAAAGCACAAGCACGGACATCTGTCATGGGCCTTCAAGGGCATTATGATGGTACTTAGGTCGCCTATGACCTGTTCTATAGCCTGACAGATGGGCTCCTCACAATCTAGTATAGGCTTGGTCAGGGTTTGAAGATGTTTTATGTGGTTTCTGACAGGTTTCAGACACCTCTTCAAGTGTGGGAGCTACTCTAACCCCGCCACCGAGGCCTTTGGCAGGCTCTAAGGCTCGTAATGCATGGGAAAGACATGTTCCCTATATTCGCGTTGTTACTATATGTAGAAAATAGAAGAGCTGATAAAAGAAATTATTTTATTGATTATAAAACTACAACTGATGCATATAAGCCCCCCTTAAAAAGAACAAAACAAAGACCCTTGACAGAAGCAAACTCTTAAAAACAAGGAGCCGTCTTACTAAACCCTTAGACTTAGACAAAACCCTAAAAAAGCAAGGGGAGAAAGCTGCTAACTTTAAAAAGAAAAAAATATACTTCTTCCCTTACTAATAAAACAGACAATATATCGAAATTCTCAATACTCCCCCTCAAGTTGAGCATGGATATTTGACATGCCCAACTTTCTCACAAATTTATCAAATCTCAGCTTCACAAAAGGCTTTGTCAGATCATCTGCAACCTGCTGAACAGAAGGCAAGAAAGGAATCCAGATCATCCCATCATCTAACTTCTCTCGAATGAAGTGCTTGTTTATTTCAATGTGCTTGATCTTGTCATGTTGGACAAGATCATCTGCAATGTCAATAGCCGCTTTGTTGTCACAATAAAGCTTCATAGGAAGAGCCAAAGGCACTCTTTTAATCCAATACTCTTCACACACCCCTTGAGTTATAGCTCTGTATTCCGCCTCAATTATACTTCTAGCCACCACACTTTGCTTTTCGCTCCTCCATGTCACCAAATTTCCTCATACAAAGATGCATTAACCACATGTTGATCTTATTCCCCCGACCCTACCCAATCAGCATTTGTGTAAACTCCACACCTTTAGTTGTGTGTTATCTGAACTAGAGACCCTCTCATGTTGCCATTTTAAGATACCTCAAAATTAAACACAACTTCAAGATGAGGTCCACATGAGGCATGCATGAACTGACTCACCACACCTACAGCAAAAGAAATATCTGACCTAGTATGTGCTAGATATATCAATTTACCAACCAACCTTTGTTACCTTTCCTTATCAATTGGGACTTCATCGGTTTTTTCCCACAACTTCAGGTTAGCCTTAGCCTCCACAGGAGTACCGGTTGGCTTACACTCACTCATACATATTTCTTCTAACAGGTTCAACACATACATCCTTTGTGAAACTACCAATCCTTTCTTTGGCAACCTCAGACTCCCCAACTCTTTTATCTCAAACTCTTTGGCCAAACTCCTCTTGATCTAGGTGAGCCCTTCCTCATCATCACATGAAAGGAGGATATCATTCACATAAACCACCAAAGCTGTCAACTTGCCATATTCTAACTTTTTAATAAACAGGGTGTGGTAAGATTGACCTTGATTGAACCCCTCCTTTCAAGAACTTCATGAACCTCTCAAACCATGTTCTTGGACTCTACTTAAGTCCATACAATGACTTCTTCAGCTTGCAAATCTTCCCTCCAGACTTCCCAGAAAAACCAGGAGGAAGATCCATATAAACTTTCTATTTTTCCATGAAGAAATCCATTCGCCATGTCCGATTGCTCCAAAGCCCACTTTTGATTAACAGCCACAGTAAGATGATCCTCACTGTGTTCAGCTTTGCCACTAGTGAGGTCTCTGAGTAATCCAAACCATAGGTTTGGGTGTAGTCATTGGCTACAAGTCTAGCCTTATACCTCTGTAAAGACCCATCTAAATTATATTTGACTGTAAAGACCCACCTACACCCCACAATGGTCTTTTCTTCTGGTAGACTCACAACCTCGTAAGTATCATTCTCTTCGAGAGCATGAGAGCTTCATGAATGTTTCTAGGGACTTGTATGTTGGGAGAGATTGGATAGAAAGGTCTGATATTGTAGACTGCGGTGATAAATTGCCATAGAACACATATTTGTTGAGGGGATATAATGGAGTTTTAGTACATTCTCTCGGAGATTTTCTGATGGCAATAGGTACATCTAGAAGAGGATTACTGGAAACTGTTTTGTCACACACATTTCCTCATTTCTTGACGCCATACGGCAAAAAAGACTCCAAGACCCTCAGTAACCTTCGGAGAGACATCCAGAATATCGTGAATAAACATTACTTATAGAGGATAACCAATACCATCAGCAGTGTTCTAAAAGACGCTAGATGCTAGTAGGACGATGGTGGGGTGCCTAGTGCCTAGACGGCTAGGCGGGCGCCTAAGCGACGACTAGGTTTTTTTAATTCTTTTATTTTTTTATTTTTTAAATAATACTATGGTTGCGCAACATAAATCAATAATCATAAAGCATAAGCATCAAGAAAAGTGTCAAAAGTACAAAAACACATGAGAATAAGTTAAAATAGGTCAAAGAAGTAACAACTCACATCAAGAATTAAAATTAAGTTAACTTTTTTCATTTAAAAATAAATAAAAATATATTTATACAGAGAGAGAGAGCCATAGCCGCCTAGACGCCGTCCACTCTCCTAGGACCTCCTAGGACCCGCCCAAGACCCTACCCGCCTAGAGATGTCCGCCTAGGGTGTAATTGGAGCGGTGGGTGGCTTCCTAGCGCCTAGGCGCCCCTGGACCGATTTTTAGAACACCGATCTCATCAATGAAAACTCAAGTAAACATCCTTCACAAAGCACACAAGAAATTACCATCCGCATATCGAGCAACAATAATTTACAACTCTCTCACCCTTCACGGTTCTTTACAAGAGTACATAGCCCTTTGGGATTCTTGATACCAATATAGAAGCCAAATTCACTACTTCTCATCATCAAAATAAGAGGGCAAGTGTAAATAACAATAACAGGGCTAACAAAACTTACAGGTTCGAGAGTAACTACAGAGCTAGCGTGGAATCTTGGTCGAATCTTTCGTGAGAATAACTGTTGTGGACGCCAACGGACAGAATACGAAGAAATAAAAGGGTATCTCTGGAAAGCCAAACTATGATCTAGAACATGAAGACAGGGCACAGAGGTAACAGCCATATTTCACCTTGTTTACTTCCTTACTGGTTCCCTTTCAATCTTCTGCGTGCGCGATCGATGAGCATATACATAGTAACAGAGGCATATATATAATGGAGCTTTTAGAAGCGATATGAAGATAGGAGGCAACTTTTGCGGGTTATTGTTCATTATTCACCGGTGAATTTGTCTTTTTTGTGGACACAGAACACTCCACACTGCCGCCTTCTCGACTTCTGGGTTTTCTATCCGCAGAATTTTTGCACCGATTTGATATTATTTAGGAAAAAATTTGAATGAGGGTATTAGATATTTCTTTAAAAAGCTGTTAATATTTTTAAATTACTATTAAAAAAAGGATAAATGTTTTTTTTTTTTAGGGGAAGATAAATGTTTTGAAATGGGTAAAAATAGTTTAAAATAGTTTATGTTGCTTAACCACAATTTTGAAACTCTTAATAACCACCAAACTCAATCTTGATTTAGATAATTGAGAATTGATGTATATACATATTATTATTTATATGATGACACATGTATATTGAGTTTGATTCTTATTGACTATCATAAAATTAATTTTAACCAAAATTTGTGGTGGTTAGTTAATACTTTTATCAAATTGATCGGAAGAATCATGGTAGCTCTTAATTTTTAAGAGTAATACCGGAGAGAATTTATAAAGCAACGGAAATGATAATAATATTACATTCGCTCTAATGGTTTTCACTAGGGTCTAACCTGGCTATTAAGTGGGGAGTCCAGGGTTCGAACCCCGCTTAGGGCGTGTGTGTGTTATCCTTTCGTTTTCGGAAAAAAAAATGATAGTAATAATATATAGGTAAAACCGAAAGAAATATCTTTTGAATACTAGAATACACGTTAAATGATGATTTCTTAAATATTATGAGTTTTAAATAGTTCCAAACAAACTGGAACGGATGGAGTATTTTTTATTCATAATAAATAATCCGTATATAAGTTTCACTACAAGACTTAGTAGCAAGCATAATTAAATCTTTATTTGGCTATCGCCAAAACCGCAATATTACGGAAATTATATATTAATTAGATTATTATTATTATTATTATTATTATTATATTTAGTAAGTTAAGAACAATTTTGGAATTGTGATGTATAAATATTGGTTGTGATGATGAATGAAACATAGAAAAATATTCTTGAAGTTTGATCAATTTTGTCATGGTATCAGAGTCAGGTTCTATTCTTTGATGAGAAAAAAAAAAGTTACGTTCGAAGAACAGAACTCAGGTCGAATATGGCTAATTTCATCCAAAAAGAATTGGATTGTGAAGGAGATATTGAAGGTGTAGCAGCAGCAGCGAGTCGAGCTGAATATGGCTCATTTCGAGCAAATAAGGCAATAGTAGGGTCATCGTCCTCAAATTATTGCGGACATCAGCAGTATGGGACGGCCGAGCAGGCCGGCCTCGCCAACTTGAATCCGGCACAATGGAAAGGAATACTTGGCATATTGAATCTACCTAAGCCCAATGATCGTTTAACAGTTGAATCTTCGTGGATAATTGACACCGGAGCTACCCATCATGTGACCGGTACGTTGAATAATCTAATGAATGTGCAAGCAATTAAGAAGTGCCCGGATGGTCGAAACTCACATGCTACGCATGAATCGAATATTACATTGACTGGTGGATTGAAACTTAAAAATGTCCTTTATGTGCCTAATTTGGCATGTAATTTGTTGTCCGTAACACAGCTGTTGGATGATTATAATTGTCAGGTTCAACTTACTTCCACATTGTGTGTTATGCAGGACCGAACGACGAGGAGGCTGCTTGGAGTGGGTGAACGCGAAGATGGACTTTTCTTTTTCCGAGAGGTTCCACACGTGAAGGTTATTGCAATTGATGGGAAAAATTCCATGGAATTATGGCACAAGCGGTTGGGCCATCCTTTAGAAAGGGTACTTAAACAACTTCCTATTGTGAGTAAGTCTAGTCAATTAAAAAAGACGGGTGTGATATCTGTTTCCGGGCAAAACAACCTCGGGAAAGTTTCCCAAGTAGTGAGAGTAGAGCTAGTAGAATTTTTGAGCTCGTTCATTGTGACTTGTGGGGACCGTATGGAACTCCATCTACATGTGGTGCCTCTTATTTTCTAACAATTGTTGATGATTACACTAGGTCTGTGTGGGTTTATTTTCTTTACAATAAGTGGGAAGTCGAGACTATTTTTCTGAATTTTATGGCGTTAAATTGATCGTCAGTTTAATGGGAAAATTCTACGGGTTAGAAGTGATAATGGAACCGAATTTAAACGTTTGCTTCCACATTTTCAAAAGGAAGGAATAATTTTGAGACCTCTTGTGTGGTCACTCCTCAACAAAATGGTAGAGCGGAAAGAAAACATAAACATATTCTGAATGTCGCTAGAGCGTTGCGTTTTGAGGGACACCTTCCCCTTCGATTCTAGGGGGAGTGTGTAATTACCGCATATTATTTGATTAATCGGACCCCATCAAGTGTCTTGGACTATAAGACGCCTTATGAATGCTTATTTGGAAAACCACCAAGTTTTGATGCATTACGTGTTTTTGGATGCCTATGTTATGCACATAATCAACGCCATAAGACTAATAAATTTGAGAGCCGAAGTCGAAAGTGTGTTTTCTTAGGTTATCCATTTGCGAAGAAAGGATGGACACTCTATGACCTAGAGACTGAGGAAATCTTTATATCTAGAATGTGAAATTCATTGAGCATGTTTTCCCTATGGCAGAGTCCCCTACAGTTACTTCTCCGCATATGACCTTTCCCGAGGTTGCAGATGATGATTTTGATATTGATGTTGGTGAGCAAATTGTGGAGCCTTATGCTCTTATTACAGGTGCCGTGACCACTGGTCAATGGGGGTGGAAGATATTGGTGAGGAGGTTGGAGAAATACAAGCCGGTGGAATTGGTATGAGTGAAACGACGACCGGAGAAATAGAAGAGTTGGGCAGAGGGAAACATACTAAAGTTCCTAGTTACATATCGAGAGTTTGTGACACATACGGTAGTGGATAAGAAAATTCCTTCGACGCACTCATCCAGTTCATCAACCTCCTCAGGTAGTCTCTATCCTCTTACTCATTTTGTGAATTATTCTCGTTTTTCTGACGCACATAGAAGGTATCTAGGGAATGTGACTGCAGGAAACCCTCCCCGCTCGTTTAAAGAAGCAGTCAAACATGAAGGGTGGATGAAGGCTATGGCAGATGAAATACGTGCTTTGGAAGAGCAAGGCACATGGACATTGCAGAAATTACCTCCAGGGAAGAAATCCCTGGGAAGCAAGTGGGTATATACCGAAAAATATGATGAATTCGGAAACCTTGAACGATTGAAAGCACGGTTAGTGGCTTTCGGAAATCACTAGGTTGAAGGAATCGATTATAATGAGACCTTTGCTCCCGTGGCAAAGATGGTAACAGTACAGGCTTTTCTTGCAGTGGTAGCAGTCAAAAATTAGGAAATTCATCAGATGGATGTGCACAATGCATTTCTGCATGGTGACCTGGATGAAGAAATTTATATGAGGATTCCTCCAGGTTTTGAACATAAACAACAAAACTTGGTATGTCGCATGCGAAAATCTCTGTATGGGTTGAAGCAGGCACCGCGTTGCTGGTTTGCAAAGTTGGCTTCGGCATTGAAATATTAGGGTTTCCGACAGTCTTACTCGGATTACTCTTTGTTTACGCTGGTTCGCGGCGATATAATGATCAATGTGCTCGTGTGCGTTGATGATATGATACTTGCAGGCAACAACAATACGTCTTTGCAAATTTTAAAGAATTATTTGGGGAGTTGTTTTAAAATGAAGGATTTGGAAAGATTAAATTACTTTCTCGGATTAGAGGTGGCTAGAAGTCCGCAGGGAATATTGTTGTCCCAACGGAAGTATGCCTTAGACATTATCAAAGAGACAGGACTTTTAAGGGCACGACCAGTGGAGTTTCCCATGGAACCGAATCACCGTTTGGCAGTTGCTGAAGAAGCACTGTATATGATCCTGGGAAGTACAGGCGGTTGGGGGATCATCTTATTTATCTTGGAGTTACGCGTCCCGATTTGGCATATTCGGTTCATATTTTATCTCAGTTTATGCAGGAACCACGAGTTGAACATTGGGAAGTGGTGTTGCGGGTGGTTCGATACTTGAAGAAAAACCCGGGTCAGGGGATTCTTTTGCGTGCCGATAGCCCTTTGTGCCTGAAGGGTGGTGTGATTCAGATTGGGCGAGTTGCCCTACTACTCGTCGATCTTTAAGTGGGTGGTTCGTGTTACTCGAGACCTCTCCAGTTTCCTAGAAGACCAAGAAGCAGCAGACGGTGTCCCGATCTTCCGCTGAGGCTAAATATCGCTCCATGGCTGCAATTACGTGTGAATTAAAGTGGCTTCGGCAGCTTCTTGGTGACTTAGGTGCTAAGATACCAACCGGTATCCCTCTTCATTGTGATAGTCAATTAGCTTGGCATATTGCGCAGAATCCGGTGTTCCATGAGAGGACAAAGCATATTGAAGCCGATTGTCATTTTGTTCGTGTTGCAATTACCGAGGGCCTTATTACTCCCGAATATATTCCTACACGGGTCCAGCTGGCGGATATCTTTACAAAAGCATTGGGGAAACAACGGTTTAATTTTTTGTTACTCAAGTTGGACGTTCACGATCTTCATGCTCCTACTTGAGGGGGGTATTACGGAAAATATACGCAATTTAATCTTGAATAGTTATTAATATACGTGTGACCCGATATGCTTCCGAGTACGTTACTCGTAAGTATAAAGTGTATTTACGAAAATGCACTACATACTTAATATTTGTGATTGACATCTAGCAATGTGTATTGACCTCCGATCATCGGAAGGAGTCAAGTGCTATGACAACAACCTTTCATGTGAAACGGGTGTCGTGTAAATAACGTGATTGTGCATGCGAGATATTCATACATTCGTTACTTGAGTGTCGATACATCAACAATCGTATCTTATAATTTGTATATTATATTCTTTCAAAGTAACACATTACTTTCATTTTGCAAAGATTTTCAAAAATAAAACATTCTTTATAAGAAAGCTTTTTCGGATATACATTCCTACCATTAGGAGCGTAAAGTCCGGACGAGTGACATAAATCCTATGCATTCTTCAACATCACATTCAATCATTACTACGTGATCAACCCATAACTAAGGGAAACATCTATACGACTTTTGGAGTTAACAAATTCAAAGCAACTTCAAGAAACTTGTTGATACTTCGCAGTCCGTCGATACTCGTAGTCCGTCGACTATTGAATATACTGAATTTGTGCAGCGGAAATATATCAAAAATTAAGCCTTATTACTTGTTGTTAAGTATGATACCAAGTATTAGATACTCAGTAGTGTATGTGTGTGAATTCAGTTGCTAGATTCAGTAGGTTGATGTATGTAATAAACTAAATGTAGAATGTAAGTGCAGAAAGTAAGTAGGCAGATTTTATAGTGGTTCCAGGTGGTGTAATCCTATCAGTCCACTCTTCACCTGTGATGTTGGAGGTAATTCACTAGAGAGATTTTTGAGATAGCTGTTACCAAAATCCCTAAGTTGCTTGTCCTTCACCAATAACTATGGCTTCACAAACTGAACACTTGGAACAGGTAGGATTGCTGCTCCAAAGTCTTCCACTGGTCCTTGAAGGGTAGGATTGCCTCTTCACCAGCTCCACCACAAACAACAGTCTTTCACACAGATGTGCTTCACTGTCTTCAACAGATTTCTTGTAAAAGAAAGATTGAATCAAGTAAATGATTCAGTTGCGTACGGTTTGATCGGATGATATGATCGGCGGCTTGCGGTCTTCAAGTGTGTAAACTTGATGTAGCTTGAATACGATTACACTTGAAGATTTTCTCTGGATCGCAGTAGACTTAAGCTCGTAGGTTCAGCAGGGTGTTTTTCTTGATTTAATTCTGATTGCTGAAGATAGATCCTTAATTTTTATCAATGTTCATCACTTGTATCTGAATTAGGAGTCCTCTATTTATAGGTAGGAACCCTTGTGACTTGTGAAATTCAAATATAGCCATTCCAGATTTTGTCCCATTTGACTTGCTTTCTGTCACTATTCATAGGACTGACACAGTCAGACTGCTTTTTGACAGAATGCAGTCTGTCCATCCTTTGACTTGTATCCATTGGATAAAGTCCTGAATCATCCCAACGTCCCTTTAATCTCAACCATTGATTTATTTGATAGAATCAGAGGTTGTTAGCTGTCCTTATCCATGTAATCTTTCAATGTAATTTTTAATAAATCGAGGTATATGTATCAGCAGGTTCATAAGTCTGCTGAAATACATATCAGTCAGCTGAACCAAAATTTGCTGTGTATAAAACACAATGCAGTTGACTTCATTTATCTAACTTTTATTTGTGAAGTTAGATTACACCTTTTTGCATATAACTAAGTTCCAATCTCCATCCAACTTATGGAACTTAGACCTTGTACACAAGGTATATGTAATCAGTTTAGGTCATCACAGACTTCCCTAAATTCTGATTCCATAACCTTGACTTTAATTACTAAGTTTGATCCCTTAGCCTTCATTAACTGAGTTTGAGCCCTCAGCCTTCAGTCTTCAGAAGGTTACTGATAAGTCTACTGACACGCCTACCCTCGATCTAGACCGATCCGTCGATATAAATCGACCGACCTTTTACAGTGCTTGTTTGATCAAACCTATACAAGATCAAACTCTAATAAACCTATACATTTGATCTAGACATCTTTTTGCCTTTGCTCTATAACAGCTAGTCTGGCACTCATCACTAAAACTTAAAAATAAGTCCAACAAATAAAAGCACTTATATTATTATATATTGTTTGTCTTCATGTTATTTGTTGTATATATATAGTAACGTCCCTAGTATCGATCTGTGATAGAGAAACCATGATAGTGATTATGGTTGATGAGATCTCTAGTCACTATAACAAGATTGGTGCTTAAATGTCTCTAGTCTTACATATTATCAAATGGGACATTCACAGTATAATCAGACTAGCACGTATTGGATGTCTTCTATCTTTTAGAAGATATGGATAGATCTCGTCTATCGAAGTGTAGGGACGCTTGGACAGTGCGTGGATGTGTATTAGAGAATGCGTACGTTAGACTGACCTACTTACATTAAGTGTCACACTATGTGGCGGTTGTGTAATTATCCTTTTGACCGGAGTCTTCATGGCATCACGGTGTGGATTGTCATGCTTTGAAACTATTGAGATTTCTCCTAACCACGGGGCGATCATGCGGTAGTGATTGAGTATGATACTGAAGCATGCGGAGTATGCATGATTGGTCTTCCGGGAATCGCCTATCCTATGATTGGGATTGAATATCCGAAATGGCCTTCTTATAAGGGATGTCTAGCTCACGAGAATCTTTGCAAAGTGGGAGTAAATGTGTTATTCCGAGAGAGCATGATATCCAGATTATAAGATACGACCGTCAATGTATTGACACTCGAGATACAATCGTATGGATATTAATTCAGCGATAGGATTGTAAGTTACACGGTAACTGCTTCACATGAAAGGTAGTAGTCATTGCTTTTGAGTCTTCCGATGATTGGGGGTCACGGTGTGTTGCTAGACGCTATCCCGTGATCGTTAGGTATGAAGGGCATTTTAGTAAATTGCACTTTGTGTCTACGGCCAACATATTTGGAAGCCTATCGGGTCACACACATATGAACATCGAGTCGGATTAAAATGCGGTTATAGTTGATGACCAAATAAGGAAAGTTTATCTCTATGCTATAAAGGTTATAGTGGTAAATTAATATGGTGGTATTTATTTATTATGAATAAATAAAATACAAGATATAATTATATACAAATTATATTAATTAAAGAATATTCCGGAAGCCAATTAATTGGCATATGGGGCGCCACAATTGAGTGTATAAAATACACTTGGATTGTGCATTTTAATTAATAAGATTACCATAATATTAATATAAGATTTAATTGATTTTGGAAAAATAGATTTATGGTAATAAGATAATTATATTCAATATAAGATATTGGCAAAATAAATTATAATTAAAGAGATAAATCAATCTAGTTGATTTTCCTTATTTTATTGGGAAAATGTTTTCTTTTCCTACACACATATGGGGCGCCATTTTTAGCTATAAATAAGAGGTGGGTGTCAAGCTCTTTTGTACATCACAATTGCAAGAGCTCATAATTCTTGTGTAAAATAGAGAGCAATCTATAGTGAGTTTGTGAGGGAGGAAAAAGGTCGGTCTAGCAACCGGAGTTTTCCGATAGCAATCCAAGGAGGATTCCGGCAAGGGGTTCGTGTGGATTAGCGATAGAGGCCGGAAGCGTGGACGGCTTGCGCACTGAACTACTCTCCGTTGGCAGTCAAAGCGATGATCTTATAGATCATCTGAGGTATAACCGTCAAACTACTTAACGTGTTTATTGCATTAAACGAAGAACGATCTAGAAAAGGAAATCAAATTTTAAATTCCGCTGCGTTAAACTAGTGATTTCCTAACAGTGGTATCGGAGCCAGACTTCGAGCTTAAGCAATAAGCATAAATTGATTGCGTAGTATTTAATCGATAGATGCAAGATTTAAATCACGAAACGTTAAAAAAAAAAAAAGGGTTTATGGGGGGCTCGACCGACTGGCGACGGCCCCCACCCTCGGCGGCGGCGGCGGCGGCGGTGGTCTTCGGGCTGCCGTCCGTCGGCTGTCTTCTTCCAATGGGGAGATCGACCCTTTTCGTTTTGTGATATTTATTGTGCATAGATATCTCGTTTATTTAGTTGTGTTATTTGGAAACCAATGGTTCAAATAGTTTGGGCCATTGGGAAACCATATGGCATATTGGCCTTTCCAAATTTTGATTTGGAATAGGCCTAGGCCCTTTTCAAATATTTGATTTGTAAAAGGTCTAGGCCTAGGCCACTTCCAAAATTTTGATTTTGGAAAGTGGCCAGGCCTAAACCAAAATTATTTGGCATTTCCAAATATTTGATTTGGAATAGGCTTAGGCCCTTTTCAAATATTTGATTTGTAAAAGGCCTAGGCCTAGGCCACTTCCAAAATTTTGATTTTGGAAAGTGTCCAGGCCTAAGCCAAATTTAGTTTTGGAAAGAAAGCAAATAGGAGACTTTATAATTTTAATTTTATTTTGAAAAGTTCAAGTTTAATTAAAATTAAATGTTAATTTTAATTTTCGATTAAGTCATATAATTAATTAAAAGTTATTTAATTATTTGACGTGATAAAATAAAGACGCATAAGTAGTTAAAAATTAGAATTTAGTCTTTTTCATAAGATAAAATTGTATGGATTAGATGTGTAGATATAATGTGATTATATGGACCCCGATTGATCATGGACTCGACCAATAGGATAGATGGGAATGGTTTCTTTATGTTGGTTTTTGAAAAATTGTCCTAGGCCGTTATGAAGAACGTGACCTAGTTTACTTTTTGCAATTATCTCATTCCCGTTAGCTCCCCCCGTGTGCGGCGGGTGTAATTATTAGATAAATTATTATGTAACAAGAATGGAGCAAGAATTTGAAGACCAAGGAGAGATAAAGAACCCATTGGCGTACAACAATAAAGATCCTATTGGCGGTTGTAGATACCCTTAGTTTGTGACCCGCGGTTTCGTCAGTTTGTATTCGAAACCGCACCTAGGAAAAGTCCATGATCATACCGGTTATTTTGTGCGTGGAATGTTGTGTATGGTTTACTTTACATGATATAGTAGTAATATGCACATAGTAGATGAGACCAAAATCAAACCAAATTAATTAAGTGAATTAATTTTAAAATTATTCCCACACCAAAACTCGAGCCAATATTGTCTCCCAATATTATAATGACGGTGAAGAGCCCTTGTTCGGATCCAACTGATCGGCCCTCGTTGGGAGTTGACCTACCACGGGTATATCGTTATTATTGAGATATGATCGTTACGAGATCTCATGAATATTGGGTTACGACTCGACTAAAATCTTGCGGTGATTGGCCCTCGTCAGGACCGTCTGATTTTAGAGACAAGGGGTTGACTATCACATGGTGATGTGAAGCGTCAAAGAGTTGACTAGTCATCCACTGGGAGTCGCATGCGATGCGATTGGTAGGAGTACCTACCCGTCGAAATAATCTCGGTTGATCGGCCCTCGTTGGGAATCGAAGTAACTAGATGGGGTCCCAGCCACTAAAGAATTATTTAAATTCTTGAAAGCCAATTGAGAATAGTTGGCTAGTGGGAGTAAAACCTTAGGAAATTTTTAAGTGCAAATTTAGGGTTTTCTATACATGAGCTTTTACTTATTCTATCTTTATTTATTGTTGTAGAAAATGTCAAACATATTGAACCTTCGTTATATCATCGAAAACAAGCTTGACAAAACTAATTTTCTCGATTGGGAAAGAAACCTCAAAATCGTTTTGAGGCATGAGAAGATTGGCTATGTCTTGGACGAGGCCCTACCGGAAAAGCCCGTTGAGGGTTCGGCTGCAGATGTTGTCGAGAAGTACAACAAGCACTGTTCTGACAGTAGTGATGCTACATGCATCATGTTTGCTTCTATGACACCTGAATTGCAGAAACAACATGAGTCTATGGACGCCTACACAATCATGGTCCGCCTAAAGGAACTCTATGCTTCTCAGTCTCGCACTGAGAGGTACGAGGTCTCGAAGGCCCTGTTTGGTTGTAAGATGGCATCTGGGACTGCTGTGGGGTCACCCGTACTTAAAATGATCGGGTACATAGAGAGGCTTGGGAAGTTGGGCCACAAGTTGGAACGAGAGTTGAGTATTGACTTGATTCTGCAATCTCTACCTGATTCATTCTCGCTGTTGGACTTATTTCTTTGTTTTGATGATGAGTGCCAGACTAGCTGTTATAGTGCAAAGGCAAAAATATGTCTAGATCAAATGTATAGGTTTATTAGAGTTTGATTCATAAATAGGTTTGATCAAACAAGCACTGTAATGGTCTGCTGATTCATATCAGCAAACTGGTCAATATCAGTAGTTAGTTAGGTCAGTAGACTTTTCTGGAACCTGCTGAAGATTGAAGGCTGAGGGCTCAAACTCAGTTACAGAAGGCTAAGGGATCAAACTTAGTAATTAAAGTCAAGGATATGAAATCAGAATTTAGGCAAGTCTGTGATGACCTAAACTGATTACATATACCTTGTGTACAAGGTCTAAGTTCCATAAGTTGGATGATGTTTGGAACTTGGTTATAATTAAAAAAAAGGTGTAATCTAACTTCACAAATAAAAGTTAGATAAAAGAAGTCAGCTGCATTGTATTTTATACACAGCAAATTGCAGTTCAGCAGACTGATAGGTATCTCAGGAGACTGATGAACCTGCTGATAATATACCTCGGGCAATTCAAGATTACATTGGAATATTACATGAAAAATGACAGCTAACAACCTCTGACTTATCAAACAAATCAAAGGCTGAGATTAAAAGAACGTTGGGATGATTCAGATTTTTATCCAATGGTTATAAGTCAAAGGGTGGACAGACTGCACTGTCAAAAAGAAATTCTGACAGTGTCAGTCCTATGAATAGTGACAGAAAGCAAATCAGATGGGACAAAAACAAGGAACGGTTACATTTGATTTTCAAATACAAGTCACATGCATTCTTACCTATAAATAGAGGACTTTCAACTCAGAAAAAGTGAATAATAAAAATTGATAAACTTTGAAGAGATATTTTCTGAGCTGAAAAACACCCTGCTGAATTTACTGAACTTAAAGCTACTGATCCAGAGAAATTCTTCAAGTGTATTCTACATTCAAGGCACATCAAGCATACACACTTGAAGACTGCAAGCTGCTGATTATATCATCCTAATCAAGCTGCTGCAACTGAATCATTTATTTGATTCAATCTTTATTTTATAAAGAACCTGCTGAAGACAGTGAAGCACAGTTGTGTGAAAAACTGTTGTTTGTGGTGGAGCTGGTGAAGAGGCAATCCTACCCTTCAAGGACCAGTGGAAGACTCAGGAGCAGCAATCCTACCTGTTCTCAGTTTTCAGATTGTGAAGCCATAGTTATTGGTGAAGGACAAGCAACTTAGGAATCTTTGTAATAGCTACATCAAAGATCTCTAGTGAATTTCCTCCAACATCACAGGAGAAGAGTGGACTGACAGGATTACACCACCTGGAACCACTATAAAATCTACCTACTTACTTTCTGCATTTATATTCTGCACTTAGTTTATTATACACATCAACCTACCGAACCTAGCAACCGAAATCACACACATACACTACCGAGTATCTAATACTTAGTATCATATTTAACAACAAGTAATAAGGCTTAATTTTGATATAATTCCATTTGCACAAACTCGGTAAACTTAAGCGTCGGTAGACTACCGTTCATCGGTAGGCTGCGAGGTATCGACAGACTATCGAAGTATCGCGAGTCGCCGAAGTTGCTGAATTTGTTAACTCCAAAAGTTTTAAGTGTTAAGTTTATTCACCCCCCCTCTAAACTTAACCAAAGTCTTTTCAAGGGACCAACAATTGGTATTAGAGCAGTGTTTCTGTTCTGAAGAAATCCTACTTGTTGTGCTTGTGAAAATTCTTTGTAAACTTTTTCAAATCATTGATTTTCAAAGTCTTGCATCATGGATAACACTCAGTATGCTAGAACTATGCTGATGTGTTCTCTAGATAGATTTGATGAATATAAACGTCGTATGCAGGCTTACCTTGCTGCAACTCATGATGAGATGATGGATGTACTAACTGATGGACCACTGGAGATTACCAAGGCAGTAACAGTGGTTGATACAACTGAGTACATTCCTAAACCAAAAAGAGAATGGAATGCAGAAGACAGAAAAAGAGCAAACCTCAAATAACCATGTAATTTCAATCCTACCTCATCTCGTGATTTTAACTCGAATTGTGGTTTCACCTTACGAAGGTATGAATCCTACTTTCGTAGTAATTCGCCTATCAATCTCATCATCTTTCGATCTATAGAGATTAACGCATATAAAACAAGGTGTAAGATCTTTCAATCTAATAACCTAGATAATCAACCTATCAACTTTCGTTATGTCAAGGTTAAAAATCACATCTTTTCTATGGTGATCTAGCCTAACAATGATTTTCATCAAGTCAGACAACGATTAGCAACCAATCTCTCGATCTAGTCACACATGGCATGATAATTGCATAGAAAAGATACAAAACGAATCATAAATCATGAATATAAAGCAGGGACTGAATTAATTGAAGAACAAACTCACAGGGTTTGATACAATTGATGAATCCATGAATCTACAAAGAAGAGAAAAGCATCTAATCTAACCCGGATCACCCGAGCACAGGGCTCGGGTGACCGGCCTTGGAAGCCAAGGAGGAGCGGCTGCTCTGTGTTTTTGGTGTGTGGAAGAAAATCTGATGTTAAAGTATATCCCAATGGGGTTGAGAGCTGCTGTATTTATAGAAAATCAGAGGCGGTTTGCTCCAGACGCTTCGAACGCCGGTTCCACTTTACGAACGCCGATTCGACTTTAACGCCGTTTGACAAGTTCCTGAGCTCTCAGTCCTGATTTCTGCTCCCTGAACGCCAGTTCTATACTGGAACGCCAGTTCCATGCTTCAAAACGCCAGTTTGAGCTGAGTCCGATTTTTGGTTCCTTTCTTTGTCCTTATCTCTAACAAACCATCCTTATCCTTTGTAACAAACCTTATCTCTTGGATATTCTAGATGATTCATGACTTGTCCTCCAAGATCTTATCCTTGACACTTGTCAATTCCAAACTTCAACACTTGTGAGCTCCTAATTAATCAATGAATAACACCAAAATGTAATACAATTCCAAAATAATAATAAATCATCATTTAAGCACTAAATTTGATACATTTTGAAATTAACTCATTAAAAATATCATTTGCTCAATATTTAAATATAAATCTCGATTTCTATGAAAAACATAAGAATATGGGGAAATTGATATAAAATATATCGTTAAAAATCGTATAATTTGACCCCGAACAACTCCCCCACACTTAGCTTTTTGCTCGTCCCGAGCAAAACAAAACAAAATCAAGACTCGAGACGTATAAACATTTATGCAAATATAAAACATATTCAAGTCGTTTAGAGGTTCACCTGTGTGTGTGTGTGCATAGCCATAATAAATTTCCACTAAAACCACACTTGAAATTGATTCAAGCAAAACTAGCTAACATCCCATTTAAATTAGAAATATAAAAACGATTATAACATGCACCTCACAAAACATACAAATTCGAAAAACAATAATAGGGAGTATTTAAAATATTTCCGACATACTTAGAGGATAATCCCTACAACATATCTTTCGTTTATACTGGGGGTAAGATATACGATAACTATGTCTTATATTCAATTCATATCACTTCTCATCTAAGTTGATTTAATTATTTCTCATTTAAACACACATCGAATGAGCTATTGCCCTCATAGTAGAATAGGACATTTCGAGATAATCCCCTACCTACTCAAATCATAAGGCAAACTTTTCCCGATCGTCGTGAGCTTTTGGTCATCATAGTGGTATAGGACATTTCGAGATAATGCCCTATCTCACTCCAATCATCGACCGACTTTCGACATACTCAACTAATTCATTCATTAACTCAACTTTTCAAAAAACAATAGTTACGTGTCACTTATCACATTCAAACTTCAAGATATTCACAGTATGACATACTTTTAATTCTAAATACAAACTATTAAAATTTTCAAAATTCATATGAAAGCAAAGAATCATGCGATAATCATCAAAAATCTCCAATCAAATGGGCATAGCTTTAAATTATAGCTCATCATCTACTATGGCATGTGAAATAGTGTTGGGTGAAACATCTAAAGTTACTAAATATGCAAAATAATGCACCAATGATATACAAACTCAAATAAAGATATGCATTTGTTCACTTGGACAAAACAAAAATTTGAAAAATTTAGCACTTTTTCATAGAAATATAACTAATATGGCAAAAGAGTGTAGATACTAATCCCTTCCCCCACACTTAGATTGCAACTTGTCCTCAAGTTGTACGAAATAAAAAGTTTAGGAACTTAGCCGATTGTATTTCCAAGCCGGCAATTCGGAAAGAACCCCGAAGAACCAAAATTGCTTGACTATCCTTGGAAATGTGGAGCATCACAGATCCAAGTAAGCTTGAATAGATCAGTAGACTTGTGGAGCATCACAGGAATACTGACATCGACGTGAAAGCACACAATAGCTATCAAAAGTGTCCTGCATACTTGATCAGTGCAAAAAGAGTCTACGGGGAAAAAGAATTATACAATGAAAACACAAGGAGAATAAATCATAGAGATGTTTCAGATTAAGCTCAGATAAGGATGGAACATATACATGGACATTGCAAAATAGTAGGCTAGGTGCAACTACATTACAATGCAAACTACATGATATGTAATCCTAATAAAAGAAAACGCAAACAGGCTCAGGCTGAGCAGGTTGTGAAGACAACCCTACAGTGACTACGGCCCTTAAAGAAAAGAAAACAATGCAACTAGATGACATGCAACTAAATGAGATGCACAAATAAAAGAAAATAAAAGGAAGAAAACTAGCCCCTTAATTTGCAACATGACATGTATAAAATAAACGTCTACCAAATAATGACAGGTTACGATAAACGACAGTGCTGTCCATTACAATGCAGTGTAGACGCGCCTTAAGACTCATCAAAGGTGATAGCATTATGGAAAACCAACAGTTAGCTATACTAAACAGATATAACTCATAAGACGCGATGGTAGCATACGGAAAACCGACAGTAGCTACCCATATGAGTTACAAAATAACAAAAAAAAGCACATAAGTCTCAAAGCTTAAAAGATTCATCACAGCGGTATGTAGCATACGGAAACCGACAGTAGCTACTAAATAACAATAAGACCAGTTATAGCTTACGAGAACCGACATTCACTATAACTTGCATAGATGAATCAAGTATAAGAGATAAAATCAATTATTTAACATGGATTCGTAGATGGAAAGATATGAATATGCAAGTTCAGAACATCTACGTAAAAATAAAAAGCCACAGAAGCTCAAATGAAACTACCATGTCAAACAAAAGCATTAAAGATCAAATCAAGGAAAATTCGTGAACCGGATCGCATTTCTCGACCAAACGGACGTTCATGCAAAGTTTGGACGAGCGTTCATCCGAAAATTTAGCACCGAACGGGCGTTTCGAACTCAACCGGGCGTTCCACCCGTAGATTATAACCCGGACGGGCGTTCACTTACCTTGAACGCTCGTCCCACACCAGATATGCAACAGATATGCAGGAAAATAACAGCAAGTCCCAAAAACTCTAAACATACATCATATATCACAGCACCACAACCACATCAAATTAGCACAGAGGGTTAGATTACACCTAAACATATAATTCACGTTTCATAAATTGAGTAAAAAAACTTTTTGCACCTTCTTAACCCAACGGTCATCGAAACATGGCAAAAATAAAAACTCTCAATTTATTAAACGCTACTTTTATTGAAAACAGTAAATTGTAACAAAATCGAAGAATTAATTCAAGTAGATTCAACAAAACACCAATTCCCCGGCAACGGCGCCACTTTGTTTGGAGATTTTCTTGCATCAATCATTCAAAACAAAAACAATTTATATAAAACCAATACTTATCATGCAAACTACCTCCTGCATGTGAGGGTTCAACCGTCTTTGAGGTTGTCTAATTTGCTTGGCTCCTTCTTCGGTTTTTATCTTATGCATACAGACATCAGGAGATATACCTCTGATATCTCCTACCTGCCAGCCAAAAGCTTTCTCATTTCTTCTCAAGACGGCTAACAACTTTGCTTCTTCTTCGGTTGTCAGCTTAGCAGAAATAATTAACGGAAGCCGATCACCCTCTCTCAGGTAAACATACTTTAAATGTTTGGGTAATGGTTTCAAGACTAAATCTTCAGGAGGCTCCTCTAAGCTGGACTTTAAAACTTGACTTTGCAAATTGTCAGAAGAGAGTAACATAGCTTCTAGCAAATCTACTTCTTCTGAAGGTGACAGGTTCTTATTTTCCACAATCTCATCGTCAGTCCCAACTCCAAGCTCGTTCAAATCTATCCTACCTTGTTGATTTAGCTTATCAATCAATCGCTCGTATTCATAATCTACCGCAAGGACTTGCTCTTCTAGAAAATCGGTGAAATCATCAAGCGATTCCTCTATAGAGTAGCCGGTTGGATATTCGAAGGTCTTTTGATAGCTTTAGATACACTATAGCTCACTTCTTCATTTCCAACACGCGAGTCACTTTAGCACCATCATCACAATCGATGAGGGCTCGAGCAATGGACGAGAAAAGGTCGTCCAAGAATCGTGGGTGTATTGGGCCGTTGGATGTCTAAGACATACCAATCCACGGGAAAGGTAAATCGATCGACTTGAACCAACAAATCCTTTAAGATCCCTGTTGCTTTCTTGGATGATCTATCGGCGAATTGAATATTCATAGTGGTAGGTTCTAGAAGATGGTCTAACTGGAGTTGTTGACAAACATATAACGGCATTAGACTAATTGAGGCCCCTAAATCACATAGAGAATTGGGGAAAATAAGACCTCCGATTTGCAAAGTAAGGACGAATCGCCCGGGATCATCTTTCTTAATTGGTAACTCGTCATAACTCATCATTGAACAGTCCTCACTGGTTACCCTTTTCATACCCTCTAGCTTCTTTTTAGATGAGACCACATCCTTTATGAATTTGGTGTATTTGGGCATCTCAACCAACACATCAGATAAAGGCAAATTAACTTGAGTGTTTTTCAGGAGGTTGAGTACCTTCTCATACTTCTTATCCTCACATAAAGGAATGTTAGTCTTTCGAGGAGGGAACGGAAGCTTCTTTAATTCTTCTTCAGAAAAGACTTTCTTACGCGAGGAACTCACAGCGTGGTCCTCGAGATCTTTCCATCTTACGGACTTTTCAATTCTCTTCCGGACAGACTCATCTGCCTCAATATGCTTCTCCCCATTATCATGTTCATTTTCTGAAGTTCCTTCCACCTCATCCTTCTTAAGATCAGTTTCTTGAGTGATCTTTATAAAGTTGGGGGTATAGGCCTTATCTTCTACTCCCCCTCCTGCACTTCCACTGGGGAGGGGCTAGTGGTTTCCCTGGTTCTGTGGGCCAGAGAGTTGAGTGCCGGATCTCAAGCTGATGGCATTAGTATCTTCTTGACTGTAGGGAGGAGATGGAACAAGAGCAGTACATTGACTTAGATTAGCTTGATTTACCTGACCACTTCCACGAGGATTTTTCTCGGTGAAACTTGGCAATTGTCCAGGTGGTCTGGAAGCAAGCTGTTCAGCCAATTGCCCCAATTGCCTCTCGAGGTTTTTAATCGTCTTATTTTGCTCGTCTAACCTCGTAACAATTTCATTTGGGAGAGAAAATCCAGGGGGATTTTGAAGATTTTGACTCAAAGATTGATTTGGCCTATTGTTGAAAGCAGAGGCAGAAACAGGATTGTTGCCAATTCTGATTAAATCTTTGAGAAGAGACAGGGGAATTTGAAGATTGGCTCCGATGATTACTCGGATTCCGGTTGTCATTTTGATAACCAGGGTTGTATCCCGGCAACGGCGCCACTTTTGTTGAGAGGATTTTGCATCATTTAAACAAAAGAAAATTTATAAACCCTAACTTAGATGCAAAACTAACTCCTAACCGGCCAAACACCGGGTAGTGGATAGTATAGCGAGATAAGTAAGGGGTCGATCCACAGGGAATTGGGATGTTGAATCTAATTTCATTAATCTTTCCAATTGTTACTACTAGTTATTACTAAATCTAAACTAAAGCGGAAAATAAAGCGGACGAGAGGATTTTTAGTCCAAAGCCGGGAAGGATAAAAACGATAAAAACGAAATAAAACTACTAACTATGAAATAAATAAACGAAGATGATCATGGTGGATAAACAGTTGAACAAACAAAATCATCCTATCCAACAAATCCCTCTATCTCCTCTCTAAGATTATCTCATGATGATTGACTAAAGATGTGGTTCACCTCACAAAGGTAAGAATCCTACTTTCATAGTAATTCGCCTATCAATCTCATCATCTTTCGATCTATAGAGATTAACGCGTACAAAACGAGGTGTAAGATCTTTCAATCTAATAACCTAGATAATCAACCTATCAACTTTCGTTATGTCAAGGTTAAAAAATCACATCTTTTCTATGGTGATCTACGGTTTAACATGACTCTCATCAAATTAAACATCAACAAGCAACGATCTTTCGATATGCATTGCAATGACAAATAAACATAGAAAAGATACACCTTTAGATAAAGATCATACAAACAAACTTAGATTAAAGAATAGAAAAACCTGATGAAAAGGGTTCAAAAGCTTGAACATGCTCAGCCCCAAAAATCAGCAAAACAGTAACAAAAAGAGAAGAAATTAAAGCACCTAATCTAACCCGGATCACCCGAGCACAAGGCTCGGGTGACCGGCCTTGAAAGCTCCCAGAAAAGACTGCGGCTGCTCTGAGTGTTTTCTGATGTAAAATGTCGAATAATAATCATATGAATGGGTTTGGGATCTGCTGGTATTTATAGGAAATCAGTGGCAGAGATCTTGAACGCCAGTTTCAGAGTTTGAACTCCAGTTCAGGCATGTAGAACGCCAGTTCTGGCTGTGGAACGCCAGTTCCAGCTGTCTTCTGAGCTCTCAGTACTGCTTTATGCTCCTCTGGAACGCCAGTTCTGATATGGGACGCCAGTTCCATCTTCACAACGCCAGTTCTGGCTTTTGAACTCCAGTTCCACCTGTGCTGAGCTTATCCGCATTTGATCCTTGTCATTATCTCCAACAAACCATCCTTATCCTTTGTAACAAACCTTATCTCTTGGATATTCTAGATGATTCATGACTTGTCCTCCAAGATCTTATCCTTGACACTTGTCAATTCCAAACTTCAACACTTGTGAGCTCCTAATTAATCAATGAATAACACCAAAATGTAATACAATTCCAAAATAATAATAAATCATCATTTAAGCACTAAATTTGATACATTTTGAAATTAACTCATTAAAAATATCATTTGCTCAATATTTAAATATAAATCTCGATTTCTATGAAAAACATAAGAATATGGGGGAAATTGATATAAAATATATCGTTAAAAATCGTATAATTTGACCCTGAACAACTCCCCCACACTTAGCTTTTTGCTCGTCCCGAGCAAAACAAAACAAAATCAAGACTCGAGACGTATAAACATTTATGCAAATATAAAACATATTCAAGTCGTTTAGAGGTTCACCCAGGTGTGTGTGTGCATAGCCATAATAAATTTCCACTAAAACCACACTTGAAATTGATTCAAGCAAAACTAGCTAACATCCCATTTAAATTAGAAATATAAAAACGATTATAACATGCACCTCACAAAACATACAAATTCGAAAAACAATAATAGGGAGTATTTAAAATATTTCCGACATACTTAGAGGATAATCCCTACAACATATCTTTCAGTTTATACTTTGGGGTAAGATATACGATAACTATGTCTTATATTCAATTCATATCACTTCTCATCTAAGTTGATTTAATTATTTCTCATTTAAACACACATCGAATGAGCTATTGCCCTCATAGTAGAATAGGACATTTCGAGATAATCCCCTACCTACTCAAATCATAAGGCGACTTTTCCCGATCGTCGTGAGCTTTTGGTCATCATAGTGGTATAGGACATTTCGAGATAATGCCCTATCTCACTCCAATCATCGACCAAACTTTCGACATACTCAACTAATTCATTCATTAACTCAACTTTTCAAAAAACAATAGTTACGTGTCACTTATCACATTCAAACTTCAAGATATTCACAAGTATGACATACTTTTAATTCTAAATACAAACTATTAAAATTTTCAAAATTCATATGAAAGCAAAGAATCATGCGATAATCATCAAAAATCTCCAATCAAATGGGCATAGCTTTAAATTATAGCTCATCATCTACTATGGCATGTGAAATAGTGTTGGGTGAAACATCTAAAGTTACTAAATATGCAAAATAATGCACCAATGATATACAAACTCAAATAAAGATATGCATTTGTTCACTTCCACTTTTGTTGAGAGGATTTTGCATCATTTAAACAAAAGAAAATTTATAAACCCTAACTTAGACGCAAAACTAACTCCTAACCGGCCAAACACCGGGTAGTTGATAGTATAGCGAGATAAGTAAGGGGTCGATCCACAGGGAATTGGGATGTTGAATCTAATTTCATTAATCTTTCCAATTGTTACTACTAGTTATTACTAAATCTAAACTAAAGCGGAAAATAAACCGGATGAGAGGATTTTTAGTCCAAAGCCAGGAAGGATAAAAACGATAAAAACGAAATAAAACTACTAACTATGAAATAAATAAACGAAGATGATCATGGTGGATAAACAGTTGAACAAACAAAATCATCCTATCCAACAAATCCCTCTATCTCCTCTCTAAGATTATCTCATGATGATTGACTAAAGATGTGGTTCACCTCACAAAGGTAAGAATCCTACTTTCGTAGTAATTCGCCTATCAATCTCATCATCTTTCGATCTATAGAGATTAACGCGTACAAAACGAGGTGTAAGATCTTTCAATCTAATAACCTAGATAATCAACCTATCAACTTTCGTTATGTCAAGGTTAAAAATCACATCTTTTCTATGGTGATCTACGGTTTAACATGACTCTCATCAAATTAAACATCAACAAGCAACGATCTTTCGATATGCATTGCAATGACAAATAAACATAGAAAAGATACACCTTTAGATAAAGATCATACAAACAAACTTAGATTAAAGAATAGAAAAACCGATGAAAAGGGTTCAAAAGCTTGAACATGCTCGCCCCAAAAATCAGCAAAACAGTAACAAAAAAGAGAAGAAATTAAAGCACCTAATCTAACCCGGATCACCCGAGCACAAGGCTCGGGTGACCGGCCTTGAAAGCTCCCAGAAAAGACTGCGGCTGCTCTGAGTGTTTTCTGATGTAAAATGTCGAATAATAATCATATGAATGGGTTTGGGATCCGCGGTATTTATAGGAAATCGAGGCGAGAGATCTTGAACGCCGTTTCGAGTTTGAACTCCGGTTCGGGCATGTAGAACGCCGGTTCGCTCGGGCCGTGGAACGCCGGTTCTATTGTTCAAACGCCAGTTCCATGCTTTTCCGAGCTCTCGCATCGCTTTATGCTCCTCCGGAACGCCGGTTCGATATGGGACGCCAGTTCCATCTTCACAACGCCGATTCGGCTTTTGAACTCCGGGGCCCATTCGTGCCGAGCTTATCCGCATTTGATCCTTGTCATTATCTCCAACAAACCATCCTTATCCTTTGTAACAAACCTTATCTCTTGGATATTCTAGATGATTCATGACTTGTCCTCCAAGATCTTATCCTTGACACTTGTCAATTCCAAACTTCAACACTTGTGAGCTCCTAATTAATCAATGAATAACACCAAAATGTAATACAATTCCAAAATAATAATAAATCATCATTTAAGCACTAAATTTGATACATTTTGAAATTAACTCATTAAAAATATCATTTGCTCAATATTTAAATATAAATCTCGATTTCTATGAAAAACATAAGAATATGGGGAAATTGATATAAAATATATCGTTAAAAATCGTATAATTTGACCCCGAACAAAGGAAGAAATGAGAAAGTTGCATGAAGAAGACATCTTCAAGTTGTTTTCGCATCTCAAGGCTTATGAATTTAGCAAAAAGCTTGTACCGAGATCGAAAAAGAAGAGCCAAAGACCATCGCATTGGTCGCTTCACATCAAGAAGAAACATCAGGAGGACAAGATGATCTGTTGGATGAAATGCAGGAGCAGATTGCCCTCCTGAGCAAGAAAATCAGGATGATGAAGACAGGAAAGGCCCCTGCAAGAAATTTCACAAAAAGGCCTACTGAAAGAAAGAAAGAAGAATCAAAGAAAGATAATGACTATCTGTGCTTTCATTGCAAGAAACCAGGACACTTCAAACCTGACTGTCCTGAGTTAAAACAAAGTAAGGAACCTGATTATCTTTGCTTCAACTGCAAGAAGCCTGGACACTTTAGACCTGATTGTCCAGACCTACTAAAGACCAAGAGTCAACAAAGAAGACATGGCAAGAAGGCTATGGTTGCTGAAGATGAATCAGGGTATGAAGTGGAATCTGAAAAGGGAAATGAATCAGATGACACAGCACTGGTTGATGATATGGAAGATTATGCTTTGACGGCTAATATGGATGAAACAGAGGAGGTATACAATACTGTATCTATCAATACTCCTGCTGGAAGTGATTGTGAATCAACTTGTGGTTCAAATCCTAGAAATTCTGACAATAATGAGACTTTGGATGCCATCCTTAATCAACTGAGGATAATACAATCTGGTTATGAGATTGTGAAGGTCGAAAAAGAAGCTCTTGAATTAGAAGTTGGAAGATTGAAAGTGAATTAAGAGTTCTCAAAGGTAAGGAAAAAGATGTTGGACAGAATCAGTGTAAGCCTGCTGATCATCCAGCAGCCCCTGAATCTGCTGACCCATCTTGCTCCTCTACTGCATACAAATCTGGAAAGCCTTATGGTGATAAAATAGGGCTTGGATTTGGAACTCAACAATCCAAAAAGAGTGGATCCAGTAAGGTTACTGAACCTAGTACCAGAATTGGTCCTAAGTTTGTACCAGCACAAGATCCAACTCCAAGTAAGGTTGCTGAGGCAGTAAAACCTACTGAGAATACTTCAAGGAAGCAAAATCAGAAGTCAAAGAAGTCAACAGCTCCTAACAAAAAGAACAAATCCAAAAATAGGACTGATTGACCTTCTAGACCTACTGATAGCAGACCTGCTACCAAGTCCGCTTGGACCACAAAAAGGTAAAGGTCAGAAATATTCCAAGGATAAGAATCCTAAATCTAAAAATGTTAATCATTCATGGGATACTTATCTCAGGGGGAAAGGTAGACTGTTCACTACTGATGATGATTGGAATATTCCTGTACCTGCTGATAGAAACAACCAGTATAACCATGCTGCTAGGGTAAAACCTAAGCAATGGAATCAGCAAAGGACTCAGCAGAGGACTTATAAAAGGCCTCAGCAGACTCCATACTACATGGCTGTTCCTAACAGACAGCAAACAAATAGTTATACTGATGCTTCTAACAACAAGAGTCACTTCAAACAACATTATAAATCAAAAGGCCAGAAAACATAAGTGAATCCTACACAACCAACTGTTAGAACTTATGCGTGTGTGGAATACATGTATGAACCAAAGTATGACACCTTTAGGAGAAGACCTTATGGAAACTTACCAAAGGTCATGCTTACTACTGACCACTATGGACCCAAACAGGTTTGGGTACCTAAAATGTATTAAATTTGTTTTGTAGGGTGTCTGGTACTTTGACAGTGGATGTTCCAGACATATGACAAAGAACAAGCACTTTTTATCAAACTTTGTGGCAAAGGATGGTCCAAGGGTGAATTTTGGCAACAAGAATACACCTGGATATACAAGAGGATATGGCACACTTGTGAGAAATGGACTTACAATCAAGAATGTTGCATATGTGGAAGGACTGGACTACAACTTGCTGAGCACTGGACAATTCTGTGACATAGGATACAAGGTCACTTTTGACAAAAACAACTGTATTGTCATTAGTGAAAGAGGTGATAGAAGACAACAAAACATGTATGTTGTGGATTGGTCTACTGCAGTTCCAGAAACCTGCCTGATTGTGCATACCAAGTCTGAACTCAATTGGTTATGGCACAATAAGTTGAATCATTTAAACTTTGATGATATCAATCAGTTGGTGAAGAAGAAGCTGGTGATTGGTTTACCTGAGATCACATTCAAGAAGGATGCTATATGTGATGCATGTCAGCAGGGTAAACAGATAAAGTCAAGCTTCAAGTCAAAATCTAAACAATCAACTAATAGAGTGTTGGAGTTGATACATATGGATCTTTTTGGACCAATAACTCCAACAAGTATAACAGGAAAGAAATACACCTTAGTGGTTGTGAACAAGAAAAGTGAAACACTCAAAAGCATGCCTAATCTTCTGAAGAGATTACAAAATGAGAAAAGTTTAACAGTAATAAAAATAAGATCAGATCAGGGTACTGAATTTCTCAACAAAGTGATAAGAGAATATTGTGAACAGAATGGTGTACTACATCAACTTGATGCTGCTGGTACACCTCAGCAAAATGGGGTTGCTGAAAGAAGAAACAGGACTTTAAAGGAAGCAGGAAGGACAATGATTTGTGAAGCATTGCTACCTGAAAGGTATTGGGCCGAAGCAGTTAATACAGCATGCTATACACAAAACAGAACCTCAGTGAACAAGAAGCTGCTGAAGACACCTTATGAGATTTGGAATGGAAGGAAACCTAATATATCTTATTTCCATCCATTTGGAAGCAAGTGTTTCATATTGAATCACAAGGTACATCTGAAAACATTTCAACCAAAGTTAGATGAAGGAATTTTCTTGGGATATTCTTCAGTCAGCAAGGCATTCAGAGTACTGAACAAGAGGTCACTGAAACATGAAGAAACAATCCATGTTGTGTTTGATGAACCTAAGTTCACTGGTATTGAAGATGAAGATTGTGAACCTGCTGAGAATCAACAAGTCACTGATCCAGATTGTGTTGAAGTTTTGGAAAGATTTAATGACTTAAAAGTTTCTGATACTGCCCCTGCTGAACACCCTGCTGGTAATGCTACTGATGCAACAACTGAAGCAGTTCAAGGATCTGCTGAACCCCCTGTTAATGAAGAAGCTACAGCAGACCCTACTGAAGATGAGATTCCTGATAATCAAACTAACCAGAATCCACAATGGTTAAGGAATCACCCTGCTGAACAAGTCATTGGCAATGTACAGCAAGGTGTAAGGACTAGAAGACAACTGGAAGCAATGTTTACATGTTTTCTTTCTCAAATGGAACCTAAGGTTGTTGAAGAAGCAATTTCAGATCCAGATTGGATAATTGCTATGCAAGAAGAATTGAATGAATTTGAAAGAAATCAAGTATGGACACTAGTGGAAAGGCCTAGTCATGCAAATATCATTGGTACTAAGTGGGTATACAGAAATAAACTTGATGAATCTGGTACCATTGTGAGGAATAAGGCCAGACTAGTTGCAAAAGGCTATTCTCAAGCAGAAGGAATAGATTTTGATGAAACTTATGCACCTGTTGCAAGTTTGGAAGCTATCAGATTATTCTTGGCACATGCTACATATAAAAACTTCAAGGTATACCAAATGGATGTCAAAAGTGCATTCTTGAATGGCATTCTAGAGGAGGAAGTGTATGTTCAGCAACCTCCTGGATTTGAAGTTAAAGATCAAGAAGATAAAGTGTATAGACTCAACAAAGCATTTTATGGATTGAAACAAGCACCAAGACCATGGTATGAGACTCTATCTCAATTCTTGGTGGACAATGGTTTTACAAAAGGCACCATTGACAAGACACTTTTCAGAATCAGTGAAGGGAACAAAGACCTCGGGTACAGATTTATGTGGATGACATAATATTTGGTTCTGAAAATGATTTACTTTGTGAAAAGTTTGCAAATCTAATGAAGAGTAAATTCCAAATGAGTATGATGGGAGAATCGAACTACTTCTTGGGACTGCAAGTCAAACAGTTGAAAGACGGAATCTTCATTCATCAAACCAAGTACACCAAAGAGTTGCTGAAGAAGTTTGGTATGGAAAACAACACCAAGATATCAACTCCAATGAGTACAAACATCAGATTGGATGAAGATAAAGAAGGCAAAGATGTTGATCAGACTTTATACAGAAGGATGATAGGCAGTCTCGTTGTACCTTACTGCCAACAGGCCTGATATATCCTTTGTTGTAGGTGTTTGTGCAAGATTTCAATCTAAACCTAAAGAAAGTCATTTAGGTGCAGTCAAAAGAGTTCTCAAATACCTAAAAGAGACTTTGGGAGTAGGGATATGGTATTCCAAGGATGGAAGTTTCAAAGTTATATCCTACTCAGATTCTGATTATGCTGGATGCAAGATTCATAGAAAAAGCACCACAGGAACCTGTCAGTTAATGGGAAATAGACTGGTCTCCTGGTTCAGCAAGAAACAGAATTCAATATCAACTTCCACTGCTGAAGCTGAATACATTGCTGCTGGAAGTTGCTGTGCACAAGTACTATGGCTAAGACAACAATTAAGGGATTATGGAATTGAAGAAAAGGAAATTCCAATCATGTGTGACAACACAAGTGCAATTGCAATCACTGAAAATCCTGTTTTGCACTCAAGAACCAAACATATTGATGTGAGACATCATTTTATAAGAGATCATGTTGAAAAGAAAGATGTGGTGGTTCTGTACATCCCTACTGAAGATCAACTTGCTGACATCTTCACTAAACCACTTGATAGTGAAAGATTTTCCAAGCTAAGGACTGAATTGGGAATTATCAAAGTTGACTGATAATCAGGAGAGTACTGGAATTCACCAAGGGGATTAGTCTTTGCTATGTTGGGTGAGCTCACTTAGTAGATTAGTCATTGGTATCAACAATTCCATGTACTTATGTTTGGATAATTGAGCAAATGAGGTTGCCAAGGGGATTGGTCTTTGTCATGTTGGGTGAGCTCACTTGACAGATCAGTCATTGGTATTAAACTTCATCTTGTATTATCAATTGATCAAAACAAGAAGAAATCAAGGATCATCAGAGTCACTTTGTCAGCAGCCTGCTGAAGCATCTTTATCAGCAGACTGCTGAGCCTACCCTGCTGAGGACAACCCTGCTGAATGGAACGTTACACAGTCAAACTTTATTAAAGTCAAAAAGCAGTTTGGCGGGATATTTATCCTATCCTTTATTACCATAGTTAACACGATCTAACGGTTACAATACGTTTTGGAAAGTAATGGGCCACGTGTCAAGACCGCATTTATTCAGATTAATCGTGGTTAACATCAATGTACGTGCACTGACAGTTACAACTACTCACTGTCTATTTATACAGACCTACACACATCAGATTTTCTCTACTTGCAAAATCTCAGATTCATATCTCTGTTTTTACACTGTGTGAACACAGATTTACAATCTATCTTCTTCATCTTTTATTTCTCTTAACAATGGCGGAAAAGATTGATGTCCAGATTGAATCAAGCCAAAGTGTTAGAGGTTTCGTTGTTGATGCAAACAAAACAGATTTGGCCATCAACATTGGTCGAAGAATAAGGAGGTTTGCAGGATTGGAAAACATACTCAATATAAGATTGGAAACAATCTCATACACAAATGTTATTGACTTTTGGAAAAACATGGTTGTGGAATAAGGAAGTGAAGCATTCAAAACAACTGTGAATGCTGAGGAGATTGAAGTTTCCCCTAGTCTACTGAGGGAAGTTTTTGGTTTTGAAGAAGTGGTAGATGCACCAGTAAATCCTGAAGCAATGGGATTATCCAAGATGAAGTTTGTTGATAAAATCAAAACAGATAAAGACATCAAATCAATTCCAGGCATCAATGTGAGACACATTGGATATGAGCACAACCTGCTGAGCAAGCTCATTGCAAAGAATATATTGGGGCTGGTTGGAAGTATGGATACTCTATCAGGACCCAAGATAGAGCTGATGATGATTATCTGCAGAAGTTTGAAATTCGATTGGGCAGGATACTTCATTCATTACATGAAGAAGGTTGCAAGAGAAGGAAAGAAGAAATCCAAGGCCTTGCCCTTAGGATTAATGGTTCAGACCCTGCTGAATCACTTGAAGATTCCAGTTATTGAATCTGAGAAGATTAATCAATCTAGATACAAGAAGGAAATTGATTATGCTATTCCTGGTCTGGATGATGATGAAGATGTTGCTGATGAGGCTGCTGATGATGATAGTGATGGAGATGATGGTGATGCTGGTGGTGAGCAGGTCAAGCAAACTGTTAAGAAATCTGTCAAACCTGCTGCACCAAAGAAAGCTACTGAGAAAAGAAAGGCTGCAGACACAAAGAAGATAACTGAGAAGTTAAAGCCTAAAAGAACAAGGAAGCAAACAGCACAGACTTCTGAGTCTGCTGAGGGTCCAGCTGAAATTGAGATTACTGACCCTGCTGTAGCTGCAAGAAAAATTGTTGTTGAGATTCTGAGGGAACAACAGAAGGAAGCCAGTAGAAAGAGGAAGTCTACTGTGATTGAAAAAGAAGATGAGCCACTTTCCAAGAGAAGGAAAGAGATCACTCAGAAAAAGAAACATGGAAAGGGGAAACAATTGAAAATCTTAGAGGCTCAAAGGGCACAAGAAGAAGAAGAAACAGTAGAAGAAGAAGTAGAAGAAGAAGGAGAGGCTATTGATGCTGAGCCATTGACAATTATCAAGCCTAGTGAGGATGCAGAGGTTGTTATTGAGCAACCTGCTGGAGAGTCACAGCAGACTACAGAGTCTGAATCTGCTGTTGATGTTGTTGAATCCTCACCTTCTAAGGCTGCTGAGCCTACTGAAGCTGCACAAGTTGTTGTTGAGCAACTTGGTGAAGAACCACATCAGACTACTGAGTCTGCACCTGCTGTGGTATGTGATACATTGGTTGAAGACCCTGCAATTCCTGCAATAGTTCAGGGGGAAGAGCAGTCTGCTGCTAACCCTGCTGATGAGAATGTAAGTCAGGGGGAACCAAGTGTTGTACAGATGGAAGTAGTAGGTACAAATATACAACCTCAGCAACCTACTGACCTTGAAGCATCTGTAGAAGAAACTTTGAACTTACTTGTTGAGACCTTTGGAGGTCAGCAAGGTAAGGCAACAGCTCCCAGAGGATCATTCCTGCCCTATGAAAAACATGAAAAGAAGAGGAAGGAGGGGTATGTTGATCCAAAACTCCTGCTGGTGGCTGATTACTTCCAATGGAAGTTTGGATTTTGTAAGAAACAAAAACCTGCTGCAGAACCTATAACAGACTTTGAAGAATGGGTTTTTGAGAAATTGGGAGTGGAGAGCTTGCTGGATCTGATTGATACCTCTTTATTACAATCAAGGATTATGGACTTGTTTGATGAACAACAGAAAGATGAGGGTATCAAGTTTAGGGATTCAAGAGATGACAATGATGATTCATCTTCATCATCAGATTCTAGAGGTGATTTTCCCTCTGGACCAGGAGGAACCAGTGGGACTGCAATGTTGAAAGAACCACCTGTACAACAGTCCACTGATACTGGTAAGTCTGCTGAGGGCCAGCAGACTGGAGAGATGGATGAGGATCTGCAGGATCTCACCATGGATGATCTTGAGGCATTGATCAATGACGGAGTCAATTTAAGTGCTAGTAGGCTAGCTGATGAATCAAATACATTCCATGTTGTAGAGCCTACTGCACAAACTGAAGCTCAACAGAGTGCTGATTTGGATGAAGAGAAGGTTACTGATTATATTGAGCCAAGTGCTATTTCAGAGGACTCCTGTCAATATCAAGATGGATTTGACACCGAGGGTACTTTATCCAAAACTGCCATTATCCTAACCAAGATTGGTCATGCTGAAGGATTCCAAGTGGATAATGAGGCTATATTCAATCCTCAACCAGTGGCACAGGAGGTTCAAGCTGCTGAGGTCCAAACAGCTCCTGATCAAGGAATTGAAGAGGAGGTACAGGTTGCTGGGTTACAAACAGCACCTGGACACAGTTGGAACAGGAGGTACAGGCTGCTGAGTTACAAACAGCACCTGGACAAAGGTTGGAACCAGTTTTGGGTTTGGAGGAAACCCCTGTTGTTGTTCAAGAGGCTGCTGTAGTGGAGCCTACTGGTGTCAAGACCACTAAAGGGAAAGATGGTCAGCAGACTGCTGTTAATGAGGATGAGCAGCTGCTGGACTATGACTTTAGTGATGAGGAGTTCCAAATGCCCGAAGAAGAAAATGTTGATGTTGATCCCCCATGTGCATTTGTACCTATTTTTGAAGAACCACCATTGATCCTATCTTAGAAGAATATCAAGGACCTAATCCTTTGGATTAGATAGGAGTTGGGCAATGGTCATGAGCAATCGAGGCCACAAGACAATGTTGAGGAGCCCGCCGATGAGGCTACTTTGGTGGAAGAATGACCGGTGAGGTACCGAGAAGTTTTGAATGAGTTAAGGACTCGTGAGGCATGATATGCAACGAGTTAAGAACTCAACCGGATAGACAAGAAGAGAGATTTGAAGAACTGATGAAACTAGTGAATGAGAACAGACAATCTGCTGATACAGTTGCTTCAAACTTCACATCTACTCAAAATGCTGTGAATAATATGATACTAGATGTGAGGGGGATCAAGGTAGGAAACACAGCAAAAGAAAAGTTTTTGAAAGATCAATTTACATCCATTCATCAAAAACTTGACAAGCTTGCTGAAACCCCTAGACCTGCTGAGCCTGCTGCTGCACAACAACCTACTGTGCTTGATCCTAAACTTACTGAGAGGATAACCCTGCTGGAGCAAACAATGCAAGAAAGGATCACAGCAATTGATACTAGGACTGAAATCATTGAAGGACAACTGAGCAACCTAGCTATCACACAAGAGAGTGTGCATGGCCTGCTGTCCCGGTTTGTTGATGATGTCAATAAGGGGGAAGAGGCAACAGCAGAAGCAAAAGAAGCTGCCAGAATTTTTGCAAAGAAGAGATGGGAAGCTGATACAAATGCTTTCAGACAACCAAGACTGCGTACTTCCACTCACTGATGAGCTTCTCCAACAATACAAGAAGGTATACAATAACAGACATAGACCCTATCATGACAAGGGATTTCATGAAGGTCTGAACTCATTTTTGGGACTAAAGTTTTGGGAAGCAAGAATCAAATCCATGAGGGCCAAACACAGAGGTGGTAGAAGTGGAATAGGTATACCTACCACAAAGGCAAAGGATTCAGTGAATGAATTTAAAGAAGTGTATATGAGGTTAGGCTTCAGGGTAAATCAAATATCCCTTACTCTCCCTGAAGCATGGCATTGGTGGAAACAAGTAAATCCTCATATTGACTTATCTCTGATTGAGAATGATTGGATGATAGATATGGTGAGAGAAATCAAAGAATACCAAGAACAAGCAGAGAAAGCTAGACAAGAAAGGGAAAGAAGACAAGAATCAAAGATACTTTAACTGCATTATGTTTTTGCTGATTCTAGACTGTAATATCTTTGAACAAATGATTTTAATGATAGATGAATGAATTTGTTCTGTTTTTGTTTTATATCTTTTTGCTTTGCTGTTAGGTGAGGGTATTGGCATCATCACCAAAAATGGGGAAATTGTTGGACTTATTTCTTTGTTTTGATGATGAGTGCCAGACTAGCTATTATAGTGCAAAGGCAAAAAGATGTCTAGATCAAATGTATAGGTTTATTAGAGTTTGATTCATAAATAGGTTTGATCAAACAAGCACTGTAATGGTCTGCTGATTCATATCAGCAGACTGGTCAATATCAGTATGGTAGTTAGGTCAGTAGACTTTTCTGGAACCTGCTGAAGACTGAAGGCTGAGGGCTCAAACTCAGTTACAGAAGGCTAATGGATCAATCTTAGTAATTAAAGTCAAGGATATGAAATCAGAATTTAGGCAAGTCTGTGATGACCTAAACTGATTACAATACCTTGTGTACAAGGTCTAAGTTCCATAAGTTGGATGATGTTTGGAACTTGGTTATAATTAAAAAAGGTGTAATCTAACTTCACAAATAAAAGTTAGATAAAAGAAGGCAGCTGCATTGTATTTTATACACAGCAAATTGCAAGTTCAGCAGACTGATAGGTATCTCAGCAGATTGATGAACCTGCTGATAATATACCTCGGGTAATTCAAGATTACATTGGAAGATTACATGAAAAATGACAGCTAACAACCTCTGACTTATCAAACAAATCAAAGGCTGAGATTAAAAGAATGTTGGGATGATTCAGATTTTTATCCAATGGTTATAAATCAAAGGGTGGACAGACTGCACTATAAAAAAGGAATTCTGACAGTGTCAGCCCTATGAATAGTGACAGAAAGCAAATCAGATGGGACAAAAACAAGGAACGGTTACATTTGATTTTCAAATACAAGTCACATGCATTCTTACCTATAAATAGAGGACTTTCAACTCAGAAAAAGTGAATAATAAAAATTGATAAACTTTGAAGAGATATTTTTCTGAGCTGAAAAACACCCTGCTGAACTTACTGAACTTAAAGCTACTGATCCAGAGAAATTCTTCAAGTGCATTCTGCATTCAAGCTACATCAAGCATACACACTTGAAGACTGCAAGCTGCTGATTATATCATCCTAATCAAGCTACTACAACCGAATCATTTATTTGATTCAATCTTTATTTTATAAAGAACCTACTGAAGACAGTGAAGCACAGTTGTGTGAAAAACTGTTGTTTGTGGTGGAGCTGGTGAAGAGGCAATCCTACCCTTCAAGGACCGGTGGAAGACTCGGGAGCAAAGCAATCCTACCTGTTCTCGTTTTCGGTTGTGAAGCCATAGTTATTGGTGAAGGACAAGCAACTTAGGAAACTTTGTAACAAGCCTACATCAAAGATCTCTAGTGAATTTCCTCCAACATCACGGGAGAAGAGTGGACTGACAGGATTACACCACCTGGAACCACTATAAAATCTACCTACTTACTTTCAGCATTTATATTCTGCACTTAGTTTATTATACACATCAACCTACTGAACCTAGCAACTGAAATCACACACATACACTACTGAGTATCTAATACTTAGTATCATATTTAACAACAAGTAATAAGGCTTAATTTTGATATAATTCCGCTGCAAAAACTCAGTAAACTTAACTGTCGGTAGACTACTGTTCATCAGCAGGCTACTGAGGTATCAGCAGACTACTGAAGTATCAGCAGGCTGTTGAAGTTGCTGAATTTGTTAACTCCAAAAGTTTTAAGTGTTAAGTTTATTCACCCCCCTCCCCCTCTAAACTTAACCAAAGCCTTTTCAAGGGACCAACACTCGCAGTTCGTGATGAACTATCATATGAACAAGATAGATTGCTCCCTTGTGGAGTTATTGAACATGTTGAAGACTGCTGAGGGCACTGTGGGGAAGGGAAAGCAAGTGTTGCTGGTCACTTCAAGCAAGGGCAAGGCAAAAGCCCAGAAAAAGTCCAAGAAGGCGAAGGCGGCACCTAAGCCAACGCCTAAGATAGCAAAAGACAAATCCAAGGGTGCTTGCTTCCATAGCGGTGAGACCGGTCATTGGAGGAGAAACTGCAAGGGCTTCTTGAGTACCAAGAAGAAGCATTCTGATGCTTCGACTTCAGGTATATTTATGATTGAGATCAACATTACTTCCTCTAAGTCTAACCATTGGGTATTAGATACTGGTTGTGGTTCTCATATTTGTACGAATATGCAGGCACTAAGAAGAGCTAGAGATCTGGAGAAAGGAGAGGTGGACCTACGCGTTGGAAATGGAGCAAGTGTTACTGCGCTAGCCGTAGGAGTTTATTTTATTTCATTGCCCAGTGGGCTAGTACTTGAACTTAGTAACTGTTATTTTGTTCATGCTCTTACGAAGAGTATTATTTCCATTTCCGCATTAGATGTTGATGGTTTTTCATTTACATTTGAGAATAAATGTTGTTCTTTTTCACGTGATGGAATCTTTTATGGTACTGGCATACTTAGCAATGGTCTCTACATATTAGATATGAATGTTGACGTACTTAATATAAATAACAAGAAAGCTAAAAGAAATGACTTGAATGAATCCTACTTATGGCATTGTAGACTTGGCCATATAAATAATAATCGCATTTCCAAACTCC